>OW679194.1:98901763-99202625 GCA_940337035.1 Agriotes lineatus | reverse complement strand
TCGTAGTCCACTTATTCCTTTGACCCTAAAATTATTGTTTTAATAAATGCTTTTATTTAAAAAAATCTTGTTTATACCTGAATTTCTCGTCCACTACAGAGTATATATCATTTTGGATTCCCATTTTACAGGTACCCCCATTATGATATCCAGTAATGCCAGCTGTACGAATAATACATTCCATGTATTTATGGTCCGTAAAATTTGCAGTATCATTTTTACACGCTTCAAGTTGTGGCCAGTGTATAGTTGCCCCTATATCTTTGAATGCATGTGTATTAACTATTGCAGATATAAGTTGAATGGCTAAAATTTACATAATTTAAGATAAAATATGCGTTAGAAAGTATCAGCCTTATATTGTGGTAATTTTCTATCTGCCAATGTAATTAAAAGATAAATACTAATACGTATAGGTATTACTATCAATTCACAACAATATAATTTGTATTTTTTTTTACATGACCCATTAAGAATGTAGATATATCAAAACAGCAGCCTACTTGCGAAAACTTAGAATATATGTATGTAAAACTTGAAGCTTTCTCTTTTGGCACTAATTTTGAGACTTTCACCAGACCGATTTTAAACAATGGTTTTTGAAATAAAACCTGCCACCATGTAGATTTGCAGAAAAGTCCTAAATTGCAAGTAAACGAATAATTTTTAGAAAAAAAAAACATTGTATTAGCAAAGAGCATATAACATGTTGTATGTTCTTTGGTATTAGGTACCGCGCGAAATGCTGTAGAGTAGCAAGTAAACTCTCGCAGTCGGCCCGTAGTGTTCTGCTGATTGTGGCAATGGATCACTGTACCAGTGATGAGCCCAAAGCAGTAAATGTGTATGTAATACGTGCCATCAGTGGCCTCCTTCAATAGTTTATTAAAAATGTAAGTTAGTTTGTCCCTGTTGCTGTGCATTTAATTTTAAAAATACAAATATTATTTTAATTAGAATAACACCACCTATGTGGTGGGTATATTATATTGTAATGGCAACAATTGATCCAAAAATATCAGAATTAATTTTGTATTATTTTATGGTGACGTCTAAAAAATAGTGTGTATAACTTATAGAATTATAACTTCTAACTGCACACTGATTTCGGAGGCTTTCATGGCCATTGTCATTAAATAACAAACGACTTCCAGGATTGGACCGTGTCATTATTGAGGTCGAAGAACTCGACGTTTCAGCCACTTTTGTAAGGGGCTTCATCAGGAGGAAAGGCAAAAGAGCACGGTAACTGAACGTGTAAACCACGCCAGAGGTGAAACTCTTCTGATGAAGCCCCTTACGAAAGTGGGCGAACGTTGAGCTCTTCGACCTCAATAATGACACCGTCCAATCCCGGAAGTCGTTTGTTATTTAATAACTGCGGTAAAGGTGTAAATGATTATAAAATAAGTACATTAGTTGGACTTATTTTTCCAGTAATGAAACTTTGTGTACAAATAAACATTACCATGAAAGTCAGTAAAAAATTAGTCTGGCTGATCTCCGGATATGGAAAATGAGTCTGGCAGGGCATAAATGAGAAAAAATAAGTGATTTCAGGGTACTTATTTTCTCAGTTCTGAAATTTTGTCAGGTGATAATATTCATTATAACATAATAAATAATAACAGTCTGGCTACCATTATGCATCACCAAGCCCTTGCCAGACTCTTGTAAAGAAGCGCGACTAAGCGATGCAGAAGCGACCGGTGTATGAAGACCACGTGGAAAATCCGCCTCAAGAACCCACTAGTTGCCTTATATATGATAATTTTGATGATAGTTTGTGCTTGGCGGTTAATATTATTCATGATGTGGGTATTTTTCCACACTACTAGTTAAAAATAGGAACTATCTAGAATACCATTAAAAAAATTCAACTAACCATTTTGTGTACAGAGAACGTCGTATCTATCATGCAAGTATTGTGGGTCTATAATGGGAGGATCAGTTGGTCTTTTGCTTTTTAGTTTCACAAAACCTCTACTTTTTGGTTCTGCACAACTTCCAAGAAATACCAGACCTTCTTGACTGTAGTTATTACACAAAGGAAAGACACCTCTAAATGTCTGCAATAAAATGAATATATCGATTAACACATGTATCAATTTACAGGCATAACATAGAGTTATATTACCTCGGGGTATGACTGTACTTATAAAATTATAAAAGTAATACCTAACAAAAGATTACTGTGTACTAGTGGTGTTAAAAAATTATACTAAAAGTATTTCTTATAGGTACTAAGTTGTTTTATAAAAGACTGCATTTTGTTATAAATGTATATGAACATAATTTTTTCGCATTATGTATAATAATGTGCTATTTTACTAAATTCAAAATGGATTAATAAAGTGGGACTTTGCTGCATAGAAATGTCACTTTACTATATGGTAATGTCACTGCCAAATTCGAGGTTAGCAGGTTAGGTTTTGCGCATATATTTAATAGTACTATATTGCTAATGCGTGTAAGTGGGGGGGTCACAGCAGAAGTGAGACAAACAACCAACTCTTCTACACACTTGGCGAGCTCTGCGCAAGCGTTGTCCAGCGAGGTGGGGAAGTGAACCTCATGGTCAAGTATAAAATTCGCTTCTAAAGGCGGAGTTCGAGATCTCAGAGTGAGACTATGTCGGCGCCGTAATGTTTTCGGCCGTTCCCAGACCCTACTAGCAATATAGAAGTAAAAATATATGATTTTGGGTCAGTCTGTGTCAAAATTGACGGAAACCTAACCTGATAACCTCGGATTTGACATAGACTTACAGTGCCACCAACATATTATTCATACGTTTGAATTGTTAATGAATATGTGGTATAATGCTTTTATATAAATGTTTGTTTAAAAATACTAATACAAAATGCGAAAAAATAGTATACTACACACTTTGTAAGAAAAGCAGTTTTACTAAATTTATATAGCTTTTTAAGTTAATCGCTCGCTTCACTCGCTCGTACTCAATCAAGCTATATTCGCTTAGTAAAACTTTACTTTTCTAAACTTGTTGTGTAATATACTATTTCAGTATTGAATTCAAGATGTGAAAATTGTACAAAGATATTAAAAAGTTCTAGAACTGATATTGTTTTATGCTAATTTTCGCAAAATATTTCGAATTAATATCAAAATATTTCATTTTGACAAAAATAACTGTATATTATTATTAAAATGAACAAATTTACATATTTTATAATTTTATTAACAATAATATAGTGAATGGGCTGTTGTTCTTGTTTGTTTTATGGACAAAATCTAGGCATGAAGAGTACTACCTGGTATAATACCTTAGACACTGACTGCTATGGTTATATGGTCAAAGTCCTATTAGAATTTTGCCAAAACGAAAGTGTTTCAACTCTTACATGCTACACATTATAGTAACATGCACCCTCAGTTTTACAGCTCTTCCGAAAAATGGAATTTTGTAGCAGAATCAATTCACTCCGTTTTTGCATGAAGGTTGGCCTTGGATTGTTGTTAAGTTAATTTTTATTTTGTTGTGTACACTGCATAACCTCCAACAAATTTACGGTAATTTAACAGACAGAATATTGTTGCCAGATGGATTGCTTACTTTAATAGTACCATCGGCTACATAGAAAACTGGTACAGCGACTTTTAGGATGGTTGTACAACGTGTGAATAATATGTTGGTGGCACTGTAGGTATATGTCAAATTCGAGGTTAGCAGGTTAGGTTTTCCGTCAGTTTTGACACAGACTGACGCAAAACCCAACCTGATAACCTCGAATTTGACATAAACTTACAGTGCCACCAACACATTATTCATACGTTGTATAACCAACCTAAAACTAGCTGTACCAGTTTTCTATGCAACCGATGGTACATGGTGGAGAAATATTTAAAATTTGAAGTATTGTAAGACCTTCTACGTACTTAATTAAAAATATCTCTAATTACACAATCCCTGAAACTGGATACACACAAAAATTACTAAGTTTCATTTTTTATTCTGCTTAAATAAGGCAATTTTGCATTTGAAGGTGTTTTGCCATGTTTTCTAACCTAAAAGCATTTGGTAACCATAACCTCAAGTGTAAACCTCATTTAAACCATATATTTAGCACCTGTAAGTGGGGAGGTCACAGCGTAAGTAAGACAGACCACCACCTCTTTTACATACTTGGTGAGCTGTCATGGCCAAGTTTAAAATTTGCTTCTACAGGCGGAGTTTGAATTCTTAGGCATGCGCACGAGACGTGTAGTTTTCAGAGTGAGACTATGTCGGCACCGTAATGTTCTCGCCCTTTTCCAAACCCAACTAGCAATATAAAAGTAATAAATATATGGTTTAAACACAACAAAGTCATTTTACACAGCTAAATTGGGAAAACTGTCATCGCCAACCTTCATGCCAAAAAGATGTGAACAGAGTATAGGCTTTGAATTTCCCATAATGCAATACCAATAACAATCTAGGGCACATAATAATTTACATGCAAACAAAATTCAAAACCTAGATGTAGGTAATTCTTTTTAAGACACTTGGTATATCTGTAATATTATGGACGGCATTAATTGCAAACATGTTGAATACCATTTAATAATACAACGTAAAACAACCTTCAACAAACATTATCTGAAAGCTCACGATTCAATCAGTTGACAAATTTTATGGAAGCCTACATTCTAACATTAAATATGTAAAAAATTAATACTACCGATGGTAAATAATTTGCTATTGTACAGAAAATATTCTCATTTGTGGATCCCACAGCAAATAATATAAGGCTTAAATTGGAAGATATATGTGCAGTAGCAGCAATAGGGAATTCAGCCAGTATGCCTGAAACATGCTACTAATAGGTACTTAACATTTTTTAAATATTGATGCTAATTCATACCTTTTGCATTAAATATATAATTGTAAATTTCTTGTAAACGAAATATTTTATCAAGTGTAACAGAAATAGGTTCCTTTATGCTTACATATAAAGGCATATTAAAATGATCGTGCATATTTAAACCAACTCCAGGTACATCAGCTATAGGAAAAATGTTTAGCTGTTGCAGTTCTGACGAGTTTCCTATTCCAGATAGCAGCAGCAACTTAGGTGTATTTATTGCACCAGCACAAAGAATAATTTCAGATGTAATATTTATTATGTTTTTGTTGCTATTTTCATCAACGGTTTGTATTCCTACTGCACGCTTATTGTTGAATACTATCTAAAATAGATGCTATTTATATAATGCAGCAACTATATTTTAAATTTAGTTACCTTTGTCACTTCAGTACGGCACAGTATGTAGAGATTGTGACGGTTTGATGCTTGTCTTAAATGACTGTCATATGTAGACCATCGTTTGCCTTTATAAATTGTACTCACATACGGTTGATACTCTAGTTGATTTACTTGTAGTTCTGCGATGGCTTTTTGTAATACATATCCCAGATAAGATTTTGATTTTTGTAGATATAAAGGATAACTGGACTATTTTAAAATGGAACATGTGTTTAACTATTTATGACAAAGAATTAATTTTTTTAAATACTTCTACCTTGATGCTCAACTTGCAGGTTGACTTGTTTCTATTAGTCGTGGGAAACAAATATTGTTGGTATTTACAAACTGGTTTGCAGGAATTTATGTCAGAGTTTTTTAGCCTTTTAAAAAAATTAACAATGTTTTTGCTGATATTTAATGCACCAATCGATTTCCATATTTTTAAATGATTTTTGATGTTATTTTGGTTTACATCAGTAATCATAAAGTTCATCTGTCCCGTTCCTCCCAAACCTTTTCCTCGAGGTACAAGTTGTTTCTTAATTAACAAATAAAGAACTCTAATGTTTTCCTTTAGTAGGCTGCATTCTTACCTTCTCGAAGAAACCTTCTGATGACCACTTCTGCGCTTCAGTTTTGTAAGACCAATCATAGGCAGATTTTTGTAAGAAAGTTGCAAACATTGGAATTTTTGAAATTATATTAAAGTGGCTACCAGCTTCAACTAATAAAATTCTGTTGTTTTTATTTTCACTTAAACGAGCTGCCAACACGCAGCCTGTTGTTCCTGCACCTACTGAATTAGCCTAAATAATATTTAATATTATCATCAGGAAAAATGTCTTACCAATTATGTGAGTGTATGTCTTATTTGGAGGTTTTATGCAACATGCTACATCTGTTTGATACCAATATACATAAAGCAGAACAATGAAAAGACCAAATAGTATTAATAAGCTCCACCATTCTGTAATTACATATAAATAATATTACTGATATGAATATTGTTCATATATCTACTCACTGTTTTTTATCATAGAAGACATTATTATATTCAATCCCACTTACAAGAATCTTGTTAAAAGCATTTACAGAAATCAATATATTTGAAATTAAAGTAATTTAATTATAACGTAGGTGGTCTAATTTCCTGTTCTTGTTTTATAGATTGCAGCAGATATCTGATGTGTAATTTTATGTATCATATTTTTATTTAGATTTATATATATGCTACAGGAAAATTTTGTAAATTAGCCATTTTATACCGGGTGATTTTGAAAGTGTTACAAGGCAATATCTCGAGAACGGTTTTAAATATTTTCATGAAATTTTGGTGAGGTAATAGGGATATTGGGGGACATATTTAAACATATTTTTGACATTTACCGCCTCTCTGTGTTTTGAGGGGTGGGGAGTAACTTTGGAATGATGTACTGAGGGAAAATTACTGTGCAACCTGCGTACGCGGGAGGTATTGAGAGCGCCAGCATGGTACAGTGAATCTTCCGAACCGTTGCTATATATTTTTATTGTTTTGGGGAGGATGAGGGGGGCTGAAAACTGGAATATGTAGAAAATAAGTGAACGATATTGCAAAAAAACCAGAAAAATCGATCACTTTTAATGATTTTTTTACTATTTAAGGGGGCAAATCACCCTCAATCTACGTCCTTGCTACAAATGTTCATCTTTTAGAACTTTTCACCTCTCTAGCCCCTCAGATGAAATGTAAAGGCTAAAAAAAATCCTTTTCGTCCCTCCAAATTATCGAAGTGATAAAAATAGGTGGAGGGTTTTTTTTTCCCGAAAACGGCGGGTGATGGGGGGAAAACTGGGGTTATATTCGGATTCAGGAAGTCATTTTACATAAGAACCAGCAGGAATGGTGTCAGGACTCAAAAAAAAAAAATTTACCAGTGTAATTTGATAGGTACTAGAAGGAGAAAGATCCTTACTCCTTTTCCAACAAAACATTACAAACGCTGAACAAGTACTAAATACACGATTTTTGAAAGTTAATTTATTTCTAAATTGACGCTTAAATTCTAATTGCAGTAACACCGGTGATTATGGCATCTTATATTATAAAAGCTGATGCCGCCGGCCGACCATAAGCACTGGCGCGCGCACATGCCGATCGTAAGCGCGAGTGGCGCCGGCACACGCAGCATGAAGGGCCTGCATACTAGCAAGTGGCGCGCGCATATGTCAACCGCGCACAAGTGGCGACGCAGCAAGCATTTGTATTGTTAACGCTGGCAGGGCCGGACGTCGGCTGCCTACCACCTTAAGCAAGCATTTTTATTGTTAACCGTTTCTTTACGCTGGCAGGGCCAGACGTAGGCTGGCCAACGCGTTCTAGTTTTTAATAATATAATCAAATGATAAAATACACTTGCAAAATTTCAAATAAACGGTATACAAAAAAAAAATGAGTATGGAATCTGCCACAAACATCATTAATAAATAAACATAATAAACCACAATGGGATCCTTTGGAATCCAAGAAGAATCTGGTAATAGTATCTGATATAAAGCTACTAATCTTATTAATGTGCGGAGTACGATAATTGCTAACGAAACCGATAGTTATTTACTGTACAGGTAGTAGTATTATGTGAATATTATTACGTTACATTCCAGAAGAATGCCGTGATGCGCAAGTAAACACATAAATGATAAAAACAGGGTTAGGTTCCATAAACTTGATTTATTTATACTATGCAACCTCAAAAAATTAAAAAATACATAAACGTGCGTATACAGACTGCCACTTGAATCTAGAACTCGAATGTCCATTTGTTTATTCAAGTTATAATTTTAAAAATTTTTTCAGGTCCAATTTGGTAATAAGAGATTCAAAGGAATAGGCTCGATAAGTGTGTTTACAAGTTTGTGATAAATAATGTTATTTAGGTGTTCATGATATAAACTGCATACGTCTGCTTTATTTACTTAGTGTGTGAAAGTTGAAACAGTTAACATTGGCAATTCCATCCACGAACGGCAAAGAAAAGGGAGCACGTAAGTGCCCTGCGTAAAATCAAATCAGCGAACGGCAAGGTCTGACTTTACTTGCTGCACTTGTTATTATAGAATTTACTTACCACATGCTATTTTTTACTTACCACACTTGTTATGTTATAGAATGTCCTTACCGCAAGCTATTTTTCTAATTTCTATGGATACCAGGCAAGTGTCGTAAGATCAACATACTCTATCTGTCAACAACGCTGGTAATATGAAATAACACGATCGTGCAAGAAACAATATTGCATAAACCAAAACTCACTAGTTGGTAATCAAGTCACTTGTGTGTAATATTGATATTGCGATTGTTAAAATTGCAATAGTTATGGGACGTTTATTGAGAGGCATTGGGTAGTACTATTTTACTATATCTTTGCCAAATCCTAAAGCATTTGTTTAAATATCTTGCATTATTAATACTTTGTATAACTATTTTTTGACTTTTTGCAGAACATTTGAGTTGTTATACTCAACGAAAATATTGGATGAAGGTTTTCACTTTTTGATACTTCGTAAAATACAGTAGCTATAGTCTGTTTTTTTGCTTTATGATTCAGAGCAGGCTTTGCATTTGCATTTTTGTAACAGTGTAGATAGTTGGTTACAAAGAAAAAAACATTAGTTATATCAAAAACTATTACAACTGTCAATGTGTTAACTTATAAGCACTATTATACTTAATAAGAGCTAAAATTACTGAACGATTGACATTAAATATGGTATTGCTTTATTTTTAAGTACGTTTATTTAAACATGATTATTATCTATAGTCCATTTACTTGACATCTGCACTGTCAAACTGACATTATGTTGGCACCACTGCTATTTTTCACATTTTAACAATTAAATTACTGTACAGTCTAATACAAAACACATTATTTGAGGTATAGTCAAGACATTTTTTTAAATTTTGACACTGACAGTGGTACAGAAACGTCATAAAATTTCTAGACATCAATCTTATATGTACTGATGTAAAAATATAATATTAACAATTTGCTGCTGATTTTTGTTGCAGATCTGTGTTGTAGAAGTTATTACTTATGCTAAACATATAACAAGCATTTCAAAATAAAGAAATAATACAAAATACTCTGGTAGAACCATTTTCAGAGATATAATTTAGATGGATAATCATCCAGAATTTAATTCGGAAGAGGAATACATGAGGAATACATCTCGTCTTTCGATTCTGTATTAGATTCTTCCAACCTAATAATAACAGGAGGTATATCATCCACACCAATTTATCATTGTCCTTTGCCCAGTCGCTTTGTATTAGTAGTTCAGTGTTCAATGTTTTTTTTCCATATATTTGCTATACACAGTGATAGAGATTTAAGCCATAAATTAGCAATCTTGTCTTTGGGGAAGGCTGAGAATTTATGTCCTTATGATAATAATTCTTACATAAACTCCATGCCAATTCAATTGGATTGTATTGACAGTGGTATGGAGGTAATCCAAGAACTTCATGTTCATGTCGTTTTAAAATATTGTCAATTAAGCATTGCTTTTTGTCATTATGTAAAGGTAAAATTAAATTCCGTAATTGTGGAGTTGTTAGTTTTTCATCAAATTGTACGTCACGTTTAATTAACCATGCCTGTGTTTGTCATTTATTAGACGAGAAATTGGATGGTTTATCGATAAGAACCGAATTATATGGTGCAGTATCCATAATTACCACACATTTTTCATCCAATTTGGACAAAGTGGGGATTAAGTAACTGTTTTTCAACATTGTTTATAAATGTCACCGTTCATACACTTATGATAGTTCCTGTTATTATTGTCAGAGTCCACCAGTAAGTCACTTCCTGGAAAAAAACTTGATGTGCATCCTGTATGCTCTTTCCCTCCGCCTTAAATTTAGATGGATTACTTTTCAAGCCAGTGTAATGAGTCTACCTATGCAGACTGGTTCCATTGCGAAATATCCAGTTTCATCCAAAAACCGAACATACATTTTTCACTAATTTCGAAATTGTAAATATTTCTTTAAAAAAGCAATCCGCCGAAATTACATGACTCTTCAAACACAACAATTTTCTTCCATTCACAATTTTGTATTTATATCCCATATTTTTTAATGTCCAGTATAATTTTGAACAACTCCCAGTATAATTTAGTTCCTCCCTTGCACATTGCAATAAATTATCCAAAGTAAAAAAATCCCAAATTTTCTACTTAATATCTTCCCTGAAACTATATTTCCCCAAGTTAGAAATTCCTTTTCTTTATTCACATCTTCATTCGGTTATTGTTGGAGTTGCAATTTTGCTTCGTTTACAATATTAAACACAGTTGCATTTGAAATCTAGCATTATAAAAAGTTGTTAGAAATGTTAGGTATATCTGTTTAATTTTTAATACTTACATCAAAGATTTGACCAACTCTTCCAATGATGGCTGTTTTACTTAAGTTACCATTAATAGGTATCTTTTGTATTAGTAGAACGGCGTTTTATAGCCTCTTTGGTTGTACTATTAATACTGCTTTTTCGTGGCATTTTATTAAGCTTTATCAAAGTGCCAACTTGACGATTCTGGCGACCTTGATTTTGACGTTAGGTATAATTTGCAACTAAACTGTTGTACACTGCTAAAATAATATAAATGCAAAGCCTGCTCTGAATCATAAAGCAAAAAAATAGACTATATAGTAATCAGGTTTTTTTTAACTCCAAAATTTTTGCGTAAATATCCATTTCTGATTCAGAAAAAGTGGTTTTTGAAGAGATTTCTGTCAGTCTATGAGTCTGTCTATCTGTAAGTCTCTGTACTGTCGAAAGCCCAGAACTCAAAACTCAAAACTTATACAGGGTGTCAGGAAAGTCAACCATGTCACTTCTGGAGATGCTAGGGGACGCTATATGGAGTCGAAAAGTCCTAATTCATTTTTGGCGTAGAAGCATCATTTCTTCAAAATTCGCTGTTGAAACTGGTACCGCAAATTTTGTGAACTGCTGTATGGTACCTACTGCGTTTTTGTGTTTTTTATGTTTTTTTTTTGTCAATTATTGTTAACGTAATAAATAATTGCGTGTTTGACTTTTGTAGTAAAAATATACACCGTGCCGATATGTTTTTTGTGTATGGTGTTCTGGTGATGTTGGGTCTATGAATATGTCGATATTTTGTCTTCATTGTTGGATTTAAAATATTCAAACTTCGTTTTAAAAGTGTTCTAAAAGCTAATAAATTATGTATAATCTATTCCATCTTTAAAAAAACGATAGGTTGCCATGCTTTTCTTTCCCTAAATTGGCAGTACTAAGGAAAGCAGTAGTTATATTTCATTTCTTTGTGGTGGCAAACTTTTTCTAACTAAATTTGAAATGCCGTGTTGCCAATGCTACCAAGCCAAAAAGACAAGAAAATATGTCAATAAATGTCATTATGACACTTTCCTAATCTCTGAAAAATAAAGTGATAGTGTAAGTGATTATTGTGAAAAATTTAATAAACAGCATGCCCAATGTTGTGTCTTCGGCGACGAAATGAGTGTGTTAAAGTGCTACACACATTTCAGACGAGATAAAACCGATCTAAGCAATGATCAAATTATTAGTAGATTAATGAACATTTTCAACGTGAGTACACTGAATTCCTATCACATAAAAGAATTTTCTTAAAAAATTTATAGGTAAGATCTGTTATCTATTCTATAATTACTAAAAATAATGTAGCACATTATGGCAACATCGGGCATTCTGAACCTTCAAAATTCCTAACCTAACTTTACCGCAGTTTTGTCAGTTCATATACAGAGTGATATCTGTCAGATTGTCATGGCCAACCATCGTTTTTTTAAAGATGGAATAGATTATATGTAGACGGCATATTGGACAATTGTTTTCCCAGCCTATCTCAAGACACTGCGTCAAGCCTCCAATTTAAGGCAAAGTACAGCAGTTCTCAACTTTTTCTTTTTAATTTTCAACATTCGTGTTTATGAAAACTATGCTTCTAAGCCAAAAATGGATTAAGACTTTTCGACTAGATATAGCGTCCCAGAAGTGACACGGTTGATTTTCCTGACACCCTGTATATACGTTTTTAATGCAAATTTGGAGATCACAGCGATTTTTGGCTAAAATTAGGTAACCAAAAGTGGAACTTTACACTTACGTTTTTTTTCATTTTCTGGGAAATTCCTATAATTATTTGATAAAAATAAAATTCTCTAACAAGATCGTATATTACGCAATTATTATCCACTTTTGATTCAAAAGGTTTCTTGTAAGAAAGTTTTTGAAAAAATTGCAAAATTCAATTTTTACGAAAATTTATGAAAGTCCAAGTGGTACAAGTGAAAATACAGGGTGGCGCAGAGGAACGGGAAATTTTGAAATAATCATAATAAACCAATGAATTGTACAAAAAATTTTTTAATGCTCAAAATGTGTTGGTCAAGAATGGAAAAATACATGAGATATGTTGGAAATAAGAATAAAGTTAAAAATCACTTTTTAAAAATCACATCAGTTAAGTGCTGTCCATTGCGCCTAACACATTCATTCAATCGATTTTGAAGACTTAGCATTGTACGACGCAATGTGAGGTTTCTTCTTTAAGGCCGAACCAGTCTCTTCAAAATTCCGAACCCATGATGATATTGCATGTGAAGAAGGAACTCGACCGCGGGGAGGAATATCATATTGGCATCGGAACACTCGTGCAGCTGTTGCACTGTCACCATTTTTGTAGTATGCTCTCACGGCGACCGCACGCTCTGCACCACTCCACTGCTCCATCTCAACTAAATGTCCGTTACTACTTGGCGTCATGACTACCGTCTCCCACTCCTACGAGACTTACAAGTATACCAACAACAACTTCAAAATTTCCCGTTCCTCTGCGCCACCCTGTACATAATTCCTATAATTTCTCATATACAAATCTGTCGAAAATTCAAATTTCGATAAGATGAAGTTTTCGATACCTTGAAGCATCTCATAAACCCTAGAGCTGGATTTTTCCTTCATTACTAAATTTTTAGAAGCAAATATTCAGTTTCAGTAAATAGTAACTAGACATAGACACAGTAAACATTATTATGAGTTATTTATGGCCATGCTTTTTTGTACCGGGTGACCATAAATGATTGTGATTTTTTTTCTTACGTTGGCACTGTTTATGTTGGTGGCACTGTAAGTCTATGTCAAATTCAATGTTTGCAGGTTAGGTTTTGCGTCATTCTGTGTCAAAACTGACAACAAACCTAACCTACTAACCTCGAATTTGACATAGACTTACAGTGCCAACATAAGCAAAAAAATCACAATCATTTATAGTCACCCGGTATTTCAAAGGTCGGGCAAGCTTGCAAAACCCAAAATCACGGGCCACCTCTTGGTGAATGTATCTAAATTGTTTTATCTACATAGGTAGGGTTTTTTAAATTTAGGATTAGTGATAAGGCCCGATAATGCCGTTCCCAGAAATTGCAAATTTGAATTTTCTACTTTAAAATTATGGGTAATTATGATATGCTTTAGTGTGTTGTAACTGTTAGTTGGGTCACATCTTATGTAAGTTATAGTCAAAAAACGAAAATTTAAAATATTAGTGAAAAGATTAATCTAATTAGTAACCGCTTATAAATACCCATGTAAGATTGCTATTTAAATGTATCTGCCAAGAACAATACTTGTGTCTTATGTATGTACTAATCTTATACATTTCGCATGATGTATGAGAGTACTTACCACATAATAATGTAATTTTTTAAAGATTTACAAATTATCCGTAGGTATAAATATTTAAAAAAAATCGGTAACTTGAATTTGCTATAACTCGAGTTCTTTTTGTTTCCCCTGAGTAGACGACCTAATAGCTACCTATTACATTTACAGCCAATCTTATAATCACTAATCTGAGGTTAACTTTAATTCGTTGTTAAAATAAACAAATGCGCATCAAAACGTTAGTGCTTATGACATTTTATTCGTTAGTAAACAAATCTTGATGTGCTTTTCTTTATTTTTACAAATTAAAGTTAACCTTAGATTAGTGATCTTTATAAGACCTGCAGTTAGTGGATTGTGCTTATAATAGACCCAAAAAAATTAAGTATTTATTAATATGTACACGGAACACAAACGTGTTACGAAGAAATGATATTTAACTGGGTATCCTACACAGTGAATTTACAATTTCAATTTTGTTTACTTGCATTAACATTTAGTAGCCTCTAAAAAACTATATATTTTAAAAGTGATATATTTGAAACAACAGAAATTAATGTATAAAATCTTTTACAAAGTAACTTCACCGCCATCTTCAATAATACCTTCCATTTCTTCTTCGCTTTCATGTGATTCTTCCTTTTCTTCTGCAGCTTTACGCTGTTTAAGGCCAGCTGCTGGTGATCTGATGAGGGACAAGTCCCGTTGTACTTCTTTTATATCTCGCTCATCTTCAAGTTCACGACCCTTTCTTAACCTCTGCATAATATAAGCATTTTGTCTCTTTTGTTTAATCTTTTCAACCTTCTTCATAGCTTCTACAGCCCTACTCCAGGTTTGTCTGTCATACTTAATTGGTACATTACGTCGCTTCTCAAATTCAAAGGATGGATCAATTGCCAACTCTTTGCCGACAGTCTTGCGGTATGCTTTGGTCCATTTAACCTTACGCGGGTTCTTCTTCTTTTTGAAAGCTGCGTGACATTTCGATCGGCAGAATTTGAAGATCTGGAAAGTATTGAATGTGAGCTTTGTTCGAGACGCTTGATTATTTTTACCTTGCAATCATTTCTTACAAACTGTATCCCATGACCTGGGTATATACGAGATGAACAGAAGTAACACGTTTCTATACGCATTTCTGTTTAGTGTATAAGCCCATTAACTAACAATAATCTTTGTTTAACAACACGTGTTCTTATTATTATGACAGAACAGACGTAAAGACCCAATATACACGTTTTACTAGATTGGTGTATTTCTTACGCCATTGGTTTTTAAGGTTATGTTGGTAGCACTGCATAGTTGCTTTTGAAAGGTTCAAATATTTACTTTAGGTGATTTTTCCAAACAAGTATTTAATTATTTATCACAGCAAGCGACGATAACTACTATAAAAACGATATAAAGTGCATTAAAAACATTATCGAGAGGGCTCTGAACTAGACTTTGTTTTACGATTGCATGTCAGTGACTATTCAAATCACCACCTTCATGTTAACTATTAACCAATCATAATTTAGTATTTTTGGTATTAGCACCAATCAGCGTAAAATTGTGCAACAATTCCGCTAGATGAATTTTAATGAAAATCGTACGACACTCATTAATGACCAATAGAAAAATTATTTCACGAGCCGTAACCAAGAGAACGCAATGTTAACACGTTCGAAAATTGTGACAAACTGGCTAATTCGGTAGAAAACTTCTCCTGACAATACTGGTCCCCTCATTAAAATTAATCGCAAAAAATAATCCTGCTGATAAATTCAAAAAAGGCAGAATCCTAAAAGAGGCAAAATAAAATTTGCATTTTTGAATTTCTGGCATTCTAAAAAACGGATTTAAAATTGAGTCTGCCTTTTATCCTTCCATTTATTAAAAAAGGCAAATTTGCCTAACTATCCTAGCTCTATATATGTGTATTACGTCGCTTTACTCCAATTCAGCGCTGTCGGTCACTTAAGTTGTTAATTGTCAACTGTCAAATATCGTTTATATTATAAGCGTTATTTATTTTGTTCGTTTGTATGTACATTATTTTGTGTCCTCTTTAGAACTGAACTGCAACTTAACTGCCGTAAAATAGTTTTTACTACCGAACAATATACTTTTTATGAAAAAAAGTGAGGTTGTGTGTATACGCAATCCATAAATGACTTTTTTATGAATGCCATTGAACGTAGATTTTTTTTGTCATTTGACAACATAAAGTTGACATTCGCCGTTGAGCCAGCGTTTTCAGCATTTTGCCGCTCGCAACCATTTGAATACCAAAAACGAATTGACAACTAAATGTTCCATGCCGCATGCCGCCAGTAATGTCATTTGATAACTTTGTTTTTCAATGTTTACTGTAATCTATACATATATAAAGGAAAGTCATAACCCTGACTAATCAACGCAGAGCCGAAACCACTGGTACTAGAAACGTGAAATTTGGGTGGAAGGTTCAATTTGTTACGTAAGGTAGTGCTAAGAAGGGATTTTTTGAAATTCGACACCTAAGGGGGTGAAAAGGGGTAAAATGTGTTTTCACGAATTCCTCAATATCTCTTACACCCAATAAGATATCAATTTGGTGTTTACTTGCAAAGATTATCAATACAAATACTTAGAAACGTATTTCAGGATTTTGCCTTAATCAACCCCTAAAGGTGCTAATATGGATTGGGGGTGAATTAAATAACCCATCGTATTTCCTATGTTTATTGAGTTAGAACATTCTTTTTTGGCATATAGCTGTATTTTTAAAATATTTAGAAAAGGGTTTAAGGGAATTTAAAAATTTTCACCCTAAAGGGCTAAAAAAACTGAAAAGGGGTAGGGGGTTAAAATTTTTTTTTTTGCTGTGAGATCCATTTCACAATTAAATGGGTTGAAAGGATTTTTTTTAATTCCACCCCTACGGGGGTGGAAAAGGGAAAATGTGTTTTCACGAGTTCCTCAATATCTCTTAGACCCGACGCATAGCGACTTGGTGTTTATTTGCAAATATTATCAATGCAAATACTTAGAAACGTATTTTAAAAATTTTCCCTAATCAATCCCTAAAGGTGCAAATCTGGATTGGGGGTGAATTAAAGGACTCTTCGTATCTCCTATGTTTATTGAGTTAGAACATTCTTTTTTGACATATAGATGTATTTTTAAAATATTTAGAAAGGAGTTTCATGGACTTTGAAAATTTTAACCCTAAAGGGGTAAAAGGAGGAAAAACTGAAAAGGGGTAGGAGGGTAAAATTATTAATTTTCTTCGCTGTAAGTTCCATTTCACAATTAAATGGGTTGAAAGGATTTTTTTTAATTCCACCCCTACGGGGGTGGAAAGGGGAAAATGTGTTTTCACGAGTTCCTCAATATCTCTTAGACCGGATGAGATAGCGACTTTGTGTTTACTTGCAAATATTATCAATGCAAATACCTAGAAACGTATTTTAGAATTTTGCCCTAATCAACCCCTAAAGATGCAAATTTGGATTGGGGGTGAATTAAAGAACCCTTCGTATCTCCTATGTTTATTGAGTTAGAACATTCTTTTTTGGCATATACGAATTTCTCAATATTTCATAAAGCCCTATAATGTAACAATTTGGTTTTACTTAGAAAGGTTACCTGTACAAGTTCCTAAAAACGTAATTCAGGATTGTGCACAGATCAACTCCTAAATGGATTCAAGGGTGAATTATAGAACCTTTCGTATTTCCTGTAGTTCCTGATGACCATAGTTTTTGGGCATATGTGTGTTTTCTAAATCTTTAAAAAGAGGTTTAAAGTTTTTATTCTAAATTTCATTGTGAAAGAAGTAAAAATGGGGTAAAAGTAAAAAGAAGTTAAAAAGGAGGTTAAAGTTCTTGATTTTTTCCGTGTGTTCAGTTTAGAATAAAATAGAAGGATTTCCGAAATTTCACATCCAAGTGGTGGAAACTGGTATGTTGCTACAATTTATGAATACATTTAATAAGTACATTTATTATTATTGTTATACTAAACTTATAGTTTTATCACTCTATACAAGGAGAACGACAATTGCATACACATTTCTAGGGGATACGTGAAGCATAAAAGGCTTATGGAGAACTTTTTTCGGAAGAATATTGTTTCCTTTTTACCTACAATATTGTTTTGCAGCGTTTATTAGTTTAGCGTATCGAGTGAGGGAGGAGGGGAGCATTCTAGAATTTGTTTAAGATTTAGAAGAAAAAACATTTGTAGTCGGTACGAAGAACGGGCATCTTGCTAGTTTATTTCATATAGTAAATAGTAAATTAGTAATATTTTGATTCTTTAATAGCGGATATTTCAACAATGTATGAAGTAATTATAGGCAACTTACATATTTTTGAAAAGAGAATTTTAAGCATTATCCAATAAACACATAATATATAGGGTGTTCCATTAAAAAAAGTATACAATAAGTCAAAAAGTTCACCCGTGATGCTCAATTGTTTCTTTAAGTATCAAATTCGGCACGGTTTGGATGATACCCTACAATTTTTATCTGGAATAATAAAGTCGCAAGAAGCTGTCAAAATTTGAGGGAACACCCTGTACATATATCCTCAAAACGTTACGGGTAGCTGCTAAATCAATCATTTTGCTTGAGAATGCATATATTTTTAATCTGTTGAAGTTTGTAATAAGGCTAACGAAATACCATGTATACTCTGTGCTTTTCGGTTATATGCTCGACATCCAGTGGCTAGTTATTGTATCCAATTTTATACTCTTATCTATATTCCGCTGGCAAAGAAACAAGTGAGAGAATATAAAATTATCAGTCACATAAAAAATATTTAAGTGTGTTAGTAATATTAATTTGTCTTGAACAAGAATATTGGTTTTTAAAAAGTTGTTTGTCCCAATCTTGTAATATGTATTATATTCTATTATTAAATTCTAGTCTTATACCATGGTATAAGATTTATGTGCGTTAAAATTGTCCTACAGTTATCGAACTAGGACCCGTTGATGGCGTTGCATGCTGTATGGTTGTCAAAGACGTGCGAATAATTAGTGTATTATAAAATTATTAGTAATACTCGGCAATTCCTTAAATAATGGCAGAAGCTGCAGTTGAAGATAGACCGCATCAGAAATTTTACTGTCATATTTGCAACGTACAGTTCGAAAATGCATCTGCAGTAAGTATCCCGTTTTTTATGTTCAGGTCCTTAATAAACTTAGATATCTAACGAATTTCGTAATGTACGTTTTGTTAGAACTTCACCTGCCCTCATTGCTTCGGCGGATTCATAGAGGAATTGGAGGTCGCTGCAGATAATCCAACAGAAGGTGTAGATGTAGATGTGACAGATGACGACGATGATGAGCCATATAATGTATATCTTACAGGTAAAAGTACTTACTTCACCTCTATAGAATTTTCATTTTAGATGTTAAACTATGGCATGGACTTTACTGATTTATTCTTGGCACCAGGACCACCTGAAGTTAGGAGAACGGGGCGACAAAGATACCATCAAGATCCTGCTAGGAGAAGAAGGTACGCAACTCTACATCCTCGTCATGGAATTGTTAGACCAAGGTTGGAAGTGTTTTGTCACAGTTAAAAGTTGCACCTCTATATTGTTGTTTTTGGTAGATGTATATTATTAAATGTTACTTTAAAAAATTGCTGCCGCGTTATATATTTGCTGGTATTGAGAAGAAACCATTATCTTATAAATTCAAGTATATGTAGGATTATAAAAGTAAATGGTGCAACAGATATTTTATGGGTGTCGTGAATCTTTGCAATTTAAAAATTAGCTGCGTATTTTATTCCAATATAAGAATTGTATTTTACCTTCTTCGATATCAAAAACTTCATTACGTATAGCAAAGTAGGTATTATTGATTTATACTGTTCGTAAATAATAAAACTTTTAATATCAAAAATACCAGATGCTCTAAAGACCAAAGGGGGAGGAAAACGCATAGTGAAATGCAGTACATTTTAAAGATTGAATTATCAGGTAATAATTTTACTCGAGGAATAAAAACTTTGTTTTAGTGTATAAATTGTTCACATATATCAGGTATACTATAATCTATACTCATGATCGTTAACTTTATTCACAATTGTTTTACTGAAAACACGGTTTTTTAACTTTCTATCTTCCAATTCTTCAATGAATACATCGAAAAGCACAAAATTTATTGACAACAAAATTACAGGAAAAAAGTTGAAGTGAAGAAAATAATAACAAGAATATAAATGTACAGTAAAGGTAGACATAGACTGACGTGGTGATGGTAGCAGTCATAGTAATGATATTGGCCAGACATACTGCAGGCGGTGGGAATGCGTTTTATTAGTAAAATGCATTATATTAAAGAGGGATCACTTCTTTTTGCCGCTCTATTAGACGATGAAAAAGAAGAAGAAATAATAGAGAGGTGACAAACATTACTCTTTTAATACTATTGGACATATTTATTGGGTGTTTTTTATATCGGGGGAAAACGAAAATTTAAATTGTAGAGAACATAGTGAATTACACACATTACATCTACAGCTAAGGATGGAAATACACAATTGTATGTATTTTCACACATTCATTCAACCAATATTTTGGTGGGATTTTCCATTTTGTACTGCGCTGACACAGCGGGCAAACACAACCTGCAGCGTTCGATTGCCATAGCCAGGTTACAATACAGTAGAACATGGTTCTGATGTGTATCTTTGCACCTTATCATGACAGATGTGAATTTTGCCATTTAATTCTATTTGCTGTATTTGACAGTTACCGCTATCGCCACCTCCACCACGTCAGTGTGAGCCTGTCTGAAGTAATTATAGGAACACAATTGCTAAGTAATTTTGGCACAATGTACTTATATCAGTTTTGACAAAAGTAATCAACATTGAATGATTAGAACTTCTGAGTGAAGCGTGCCATATGTGCTTATAAATTTTTTTACATATTAAGGGAAGTAAAACTTTATGTGGCATTATTCTTTGAGGAGTTCTGAGACAAAAATATTAATACAAAAATGTTGGATCTTTTATTCGGGTAAAGTACTGTTCTGTTTAAATACATTAAAATATCGTTAAAAAAGTTGTTCGGAATATGAAATTTCGGCGGAGCCATGCAAAATTTCAGATATGTTCACTTACTTTTATGAAACCTTGTGTATTAGATGAAATTATAAACACGGTTTGATAAAAGTAAGCTGATAGTTCTGAAATTTTTCGTGGGACCATAATTTAACATTTTAAACAACTTTTGTTAATGATGTTTAGATGTATTCAGAACAAAAAAGGTTTGAACCATAATAAGCAATGTAAACTGCCCATGTCTGGAGGTATGGCCAACCATTCGGTATAAATGTTTTTTTTCATAACACCTACTTGTTATTTGTCAATAACAGAACTGTCAACCTGACTGAAAAGCTCCCCATAACAGCCTAGGCTGTTAAACACTATTTGTTCCTCACTTGTAAACATCAATTTATCAAGTCACTGTATTAATCAAGCAAGTTTATTTTAACAAGTTACTAACTTGTAAAATCTTTACAAGTTAACTGTCAGTTTTACAAGCGTGCTCATAGATAAATGATAGCGTGCAAAGCCAGAGTTGTCTGCCTTAGTATGTGTCATATTGATGAATTTAGTTGCTTGTCAGTTTGACATTTTGAATAAATGGTAAATTTCTAGTTATTTACAAGTGAGGAACAAATAAAATATTCAACAATGCACGCAAGGTAACAGGTTTTACTGGCTTGCCTGTGGCTCGCCAGTCATATCCTTCTATTCGCCACTAAAAACCCTCTTACCAAGCTGGTAATGATAATACTAGGCCTAGGCTGTTAAGAACTAACAGAACAGTAACATTTTAACATTGGCAATACTGAAATGTATAGTTAGTGATACTGTAAGTCTATGTCAAATTCGAGGTTAGCAGGTTAGGTTTTTCATTAGTCTGTGTCAAAACTGACGCAAAACCTAACCTACTACATCGAATTTGACATAGACTTACAGTGTCACCAACAATACATTTCAGTATTGCCAAACGTAATTTTTTCAATAGGTGATCCTGATAAGACGAGTTTTCTAACACCCGTTACTAATACTATTTAACTTTTTCATTTAAATTGCTCTAAAATTTCAATTTTTGTAGGTGTTACGAAAAATATTGCAACGACATACGGCTGTTATCGCATCTAACCAACTCAGATAAATTCATTAGCATCGGCCTGACGGCCTTGGCCACACATTTATCCTCGTTTGTTAAATGCTTACTAACGGCCTGATGTCGTTAATAACTATAACAGTAGTACTATCTACTGTTCTTATTTGATATGAATAGTAGATATCTATCATGTGAGCAAACGAAAATCAAGCTTGGCTTTGAAATATTTGTTGTATAAATAATATGTTGGTAGCACTGTAAGTCTGTGTCAAATTAGAGGTTAGCAGGTTAGGTTTTTCGTCAGTCTGTGTCAAAACTGACGCAAAACCTAACCTACTACATCGAATTTGACATAGACTTACAGTGTCACCAACAATACATTTCAGTATTGCCAAACGTAATTTTTTCAATAGGTGATCTGATAAGACGAGTTTTCTAACACCCGTTACTAATACTATTTAACTTTTTCATTTAAATTGCTCTAAAATGTCAATTTTTGTAGGTGTTATGAAAAATATTCAACGACATACGGCCGTTATCGCATCTAACCAACTCAGATAAATTCATTAGCATCGGCCTGACGACCTTGGCCCCACATTTATCCTCGTTTGTTAAATGCTTACTAACGGCCTTATGTCGTTAATAACTATAACAGTAGTACTATCTACTGTTCTTATTTGATATGAATAGTAGATGTCTAACATGTGAGCAAACGAAAATGAAATCAAGCTTGGCTTTGAAATATTTGTTGTATGAATAATATGTTGGTGTCACTGTAAGTCTATGTTAAGTTCGAGGTTAGCAGGTTAGATTTTGCGTCAGTCTGTGTCAAAACTGATGCAAAACCTAACCTGCTAACCTTGAATTTGATATAGACTTACAGTGCCACCAACATAGTATTCATACAACAAATATTTCAAAGCCAAGCTTGATTTCAATTCATTTGCTCACATGTTACATATTTGCTGCTTTTTGTAGTGAGTGATCTTATAGTAATTAACGTATTTAGAGGGGTACTTTCGAGCATATTTTTACCACTCGATCGAACGAAGCTGAGCAAGAGTGGTAATTTATGTGAGAAATGTTAAGACGGTAACCCCTAGAAATGCGTTCATTAGTTTATTGTTCATTGAGGCAATAATTTTGAATCAATAGTAATTACTAAAAACTGCTAAATGAAATCGGACTACCATGAATATGTGTGATGTTGCTGTAGTGCCTGTCGTAAACAAAATAAAAATCTTAAAATGGAAACGCAAAACGAGTTCCTTGTTATCCCGGATGAAATTAAAAAGATTGCCACCTTCGCCACGGAGAAAATTGTCCCTTCGAGTGGATGCATGTTAAATGTATCTTAATTCAAGAACGCGCTCATGTTAAACACTGTTTAACATTTCAATGAACAATAATAGTATATTACTCCACAAGTTGAGAAAAGTGATGTTTTTCTGAACAAGTATGGCGTGT
This sequence comes from Agriotes lineatus, assembly GCA_940337035.1. Taxonomy (NCBI): domain Eukaryota; kingdom Metazoa; phylum Arthropoda; class Insecta; order Coleoptera; family Elateridae; genus Agriotes; species Agriotes lineatus. The sequence goes on along the minus strand of OW679194.1, from coordinate 99,179,042 downwards.
TTGAGTACGACCGTTAGCGAGTACTTAAACGGCCATACGAGGTCAGAAAAACCACTTTTGTAACATGTTGAGTATACTATTTTATCGCATTTCATAAGGAATGTAAAATATTACATTTTTACATGCAAGTGACACTAACTGTCAAAACATAACCAAGATGAGCATAACTCTTGTGTACTAAAGCACAATAAGCTGCTCCAGTTGATGTTATGCGTTTGGCAGTACTGATGTGTGATGTTGGCGACACTGTAAGTCTATGTCAAATTCGAGGTTAGCAGGTTAGGTTTTGCGTCAATCTATGTCAAAACTGACGCATAACCTAATCTACTAACCTCGAATTTGGCATAGACTTACAGTGTCGCCAACATCACACTTCAGTATTGCCAAATGTAAATCGAATCGCCGTTGCTAGGGATGAAAGTGTTGCTAATGATAAAAGTACCACATTTATTATCGATTTTGAATGAAGAAATGTAGTACATTTCCAAATGAAATGCGATAAAATTTACTTTTGCTGTTGAATTGAACTTAGACATAAGAAAGAACTAATTTAATAGAAATGTAGGAAGTGTTAATTATTAATCAGTGTTACTGACATTTTATCAGGTGTCTGCTCAGTTCTTTTAATTGTGTCAGTGACAAAGTCAATTTTTATTTCTAAGTAGTTGGTGTCTTCCTGTTTTGTGTTACTCTTTAATTTATTATTTATTGTTACTGTCAGCGTTGCGTTCACTCGAGCATCTAAAAATATTACATTTTATTGTAACCTTTAGTTCTAATCCTTTTGCGTTTTCTCCCCAGTTTATTATTTACTTTTGATTATAGAGATATTTTTGTTTTCTACCAGTAGTAAATGTTATTAATTTTTTTACGAAAGTGCAAATTATGATAATCACGTATAATAAAACTATTAGTTGGGTAATCACAGCTTGTTCTTAAAGTTAATAGGTTTTTGAAAAAATTGGAAATGAACATTGTATAATTGCATGATATGTGAGATAAATTAGAAATTCTTGCATATGAAAATTAACTGAAGGTTTAGATTTTATTTAATGTAGTTCATAGGTATACAATTTGTTAAAAACCCCTAACTATACAAAATATTTAACAACTGCTAAATACATATTTCGACAGCTAATCTAACACGACAAAGTTGACCGAAGATATGCTATTCATCAATTCACCAGTGAAAGTCATTATATTCACTTAGTAGGAAGTTTAGGAATAAATCTTTGCTAAAATGGTATAGCTATGATTTTGTTGATAAATGCATAGTATACTTTTGTCCTATGGCAGGAAAAGTGTCGCCGAACTAAATTTTTATATTCTGTTATGATCGTAGATAAAATAGTGTATGACACATGAAGTATAGCGATGTTGAAAGCACTTCACACTTTGCGTCATGTTCTTAAATTCTTTATCTTACAGTAGCAGCTATTACCATACATTATACAACTGTTTTCAGTGACTAAAATGAAGTTTTATTCACTAGTGAGTATAATAGATATTTATGTATTTAGTGTGTAAAGAGAGCCATTTTGGTATGAGGATGCGAGTTTCGTGCCGAGCGGTAGCGAGGCGCGAAAAAGCAACCGAATACCAAAATGGCTCTTTACACTCGAAATACATACAAAATTTTTTCTACGGTCCTAAATAAATGACAAAATTGTTAAATCATTGAAATTTCGATACACACCACTTGATGAAGTCGTTGTACCGCCGTTCATAAAGGCCGCGCGATTTGGCCGGCAACAACATTCGTTGGTTGCTGTCTGGGCCGCTTCAAATACTTCAGGCGGGGTGCAATTACCTTCAGATTCCATCTTCAACTTTACAAAAACTCACAAACTCAATAAATATGTTGCGTGATGATGGAGGCACCGTGATGCAATTGTCAATAATTTTAGCCAGTTCCAGAAAAATGACGAATTAAATTAATAATCAGGTTAGCCATGGCGATGCGTAAAGTAAAATGAAGTGACGCGATAATTTCATTAAGACATTGTTTACGTGGTTGCGATGCTAAAATGGTTACTAGGGAAAAAATGTGTGAATCGCTAACTTTTCGCATTGACAGTGAGCGCTTAATAGTCAGTTTTAAAGGTGACCGTAGAAAAAAGATTTTTATACTCACTAGTGAGTAAAACTTAATTTTAGTCACTGAAAACAGTTGTATAATGTATTTTATACTCACTAGTGAATAAAACTTCATTTTAGTCACTGAAAACAGTTGTATAATGTCATGGCAATAGGTGCTACTGTAACTATCTATTATCTGTTTTGCGACATATTCTGACTGCGTAAACTATTTAGGCACAAGAATTGCTACTGTAAGATAAAACGTCGTATATCACACGTGAGCGAAATGCCATTATAAGCTCGTGAGAAATTGTATCGCTCGTGCTGGGGCACTCGCGATTCAAAATTCTCACTCGCAAATAATGATGCATTTCTCTCACTTATAATATAATCTACTATTACATGTGCTTTAAAGGCTTACTTATACACTATATCATAATATACTATTTAAGTGATCTTTAAATGTGTTTCTGAACCTCATAGCACCACTTACTATTACATAGTTTTGATTGTCGTATATGCATCTTAGAAGTTGAAACAATTACAAAGTTGGTTAATTTAGAAAAAAATCTGTAATGTCATGAACATTTTATACTGTTCAATATGAATATTTATCTGCGCTGTGCAAAAGTACTCATTTCTCACGAGTGGGAAAAAGTTGTAGTAGAAAATGAAATTAGCTTTTTTATGGCACCATTTTTTCAGTACATTTTATAACATAACAATTTTTGGTGGGGTACTTTTAATATCAGAACTATCATCACTATCTACTGCGAGTATTAAGTGATTTATTTCAAATTGATATATAAAAGTATCTGGAATAAAGTACTGAACAGCAGTAAACATAAGTAAATATAACACTTTTTAAATCGTAGTTATGGTTCTGATTAGATTATCATATATAATGCAGCTAGTGGGGTCTTGATTATCAAATAATCATTTCCGTTTCCACAAGCGTCCGAAGGACGAGCGTGATTGCCTAAAACAATATATCGAGTGGAAACAGAAATTATTTGATAATCACGAAGACACCAGTTGCATTCGGCTAGATTATATCACTAGTCAATAAACAACGTTCGAACAATTTATTTATAAATATTAAAAGTACAGTTAGTGTGGTTGCTATGACGATTGTACTTTTAGCAGATAACGCGATGTTTGACTATCAGTTATTAGTCAAGAAGGTATATGATTATCACCGTTGCCATGTACATTATCAAAAGTTAGCACCAGCGTAACTATGCATTTTTACCGTTTTTCATTGGATGATGTTATAGGGAGTGGTATAATCTTGATATATAGTTTATGATTAGGATTTTCAGTATGTTTAGATTTTTCGTAACGATACATGCAATTCACATACTTGTTCTAGATCAGTTTTTCCATCAACAGACTTGGCTATTTCATCTTCCGCCTGATACTGATTAATTTGAAATATGTGCCTAAACTCTGTTAAAAACGGAAAAACCACCACCTGTTGTATTAGGTTGACTATTTCCCGCATCTTTTATTATCCAATGAAATGTCATAATTTTTCAAAATTCAACCAATCACATTTTTATAGTGGAAAAAAATCAAAATTTTTCCGTGTCATTTTAACCATTTTTTACCAATTGTAGCCATGGCAACCACCAAGTATGTTGTTTTAATCAAGGTGATATTTTAAAAAATGACATTTAAACTGTCATTGTCCATTAATATAAATGTCATAATCATTGCATACCAATACAAAATAAACCGATTTTTGGGAAATAGTCCACAAAATCTTTTTCAGAGTCATGCTTTTGCTCCAAAAATTTTTTTCTCAAGATTTGTTTTTTTGTTCCTCGACAAACTTAACTTTGAAAAATTTCATCGCCTTCGGCTCGGGAATTTGATCAAGTTAGTTTGCCTTGTGACATTGGCACAGCGAAAAACTTTTGTAAAACATTTTTACTGGCAAAATCATTTGCTCTTAGTATAATCCATTCAGGAAACTCTCGTGATGTAAAAGTCACTATCAGTGAGTTGGTTAATGTGAAAATCGCTAGTAGAGTGTTAGTAATTTTTTACTTTCACTTTGACATTTGAATTATTGCATACAAGATAGGATTTGACTTGGTTGCATATGTAATACAAGATTACTTACTAAAGTTATTAATAAATTATGTTTTTACTTTGTTTCACCAAAACTACGATTCATATTTAAGTTTAGCAAAATAACAAATAATTTGTAATAACTTTACGTACAAGTTTGACCGTTAAGTACAATCAGCTGAAAGAGTAGGAACTTCATACTTATCATGTACAATTAAAATTTTACATTTGACACTGTAATTCGGTAAGAAAATCGTTTGACACTAAAATGTAGTTTATTCTTCTATAAATTGTGTAAATAATACAAATTCTCTACAATCAGCATACAGTAATTGAAATTTTGTATTTAATTAATGTTTTATAGTCAGTAATTAAACAAATCAATTTTCAACAGTAAGATCACGAGTGGTCAACTCTTGTCGGAAAGATGTTTATTTTATGATCATTGTTTGCTTAGCAATTAAAAGAGAATAAATTCAGGAAAAGACACGAACGAGTTGCGCAAGTGTGCTTTTCCTAAGAATTTGGTTGAGTTGAATTGCCTTCTGCAATTAATGCGAATACAAAAAATAAAAATCTTGCTAGACAAAAGTTTTGTGCGACTGACCTTCGGTTGGAGAGTTAAACAAATAAATCATAGAGAAACGTGAAGTTATAAATCAAATTTTACATTTATCAAAATGACAAATAATGACATAGCGGCAAGAAAAGTACCGTGCTTTTCTTTTCACTGTAAGAATTATAACTTGTGGTTGGTGCATGTGACCCTATTCTTGAAATATGATTGGTCTGTAATATATGTGGTTAATTATTAAACAAAATCCACCTATTATTTGTGTTAGCTATATGTATACAGCAAAAAATGTCCAAGGTATTTTTAGTTGCTATGGGTATGACCTAAATACGAACTTCCTATTGGTTGTCTGTAGTGTTGTACTATTTGATCTATATCGAATTCAGAGATGGGACAAGATGACTTGAAAATGTAGTAGCAACTTTTTTAGTTTGCAAAATACATGATGTCCAATTGCCATCTAAATCCTAATTTTTTGGTTGTAATTTTAGCCGAAAGAATTTACACTACAGATCTCTCTTGCACATATGAAAAGACATGTGATACGTAAAAATCTGAAAATAAACGATAATATTTATAGCTGTTGCTTTATCAATGTTGATGTATTAATTTCATTGTGTGGAACCTTGCCTTGACAAAAGTGAGCACAAAAGTCTACTTTCTATAGCAGTTGTAGAAGTAATTTCTATACCACGGCACTGAGATTGAAGTTTAACTTTCTATCACGAATGCGGATTTAGTTGTAGAGGCCCGTAGGCAAATAAAACACATGAATGTCAAAAAGAAACGTCAGTGCCGAGGTGCACGTGATTTTTTTTTAAATTCAAGAAATCGTTAAAACTGTTTAACCAACTCTTTTTAGGTTATGTTGACGTTTTCTGTCACCCACATTGCAGCATCATGCCAACTGCAAAAAGTCGTAAACAATGGATTAATTCACTATCATTTATCGTAATTTAATGTTTTCAGTATTCTTCACTGCCAATAAAAAAAAAGGCTTTTTGTTTTACTCACCTAGTTATTGTGTAGGGACAACCTACTTTTTAGATTTTTATGGGTTCCATATTTGATATTTTTTGTATGATATGCTTTTTCTTCTGATTGCAAGTCTTTCGTTGGAGTAATTTCAATACAAAAATAACACATACATAAGTAAAAATGTATCATGAACAACACCCGATTATCTTTCAATTCGTTTATCAGGTGATCAAATACATTTTTCCTGTAGACTCCATTTAAACTATATGAAGCCACAGCACTGTAGGCCTGAAATTTATTTGATCACCCTATATAATGTAAATAAATAAATAAATTTGATGCCAGAAGTTTTACTCCTATATTTTTTATCCAGCAGATCAGGTAGCTGATATTGATAGAAATAAAATATTTCCTCATAAATTATAAACATACCAGCTGCCTGCTGTCTCACATATCACTATGATAACCATTTTGAATGAAGTCTGGCTCAGATAGATCTTGTAAAAATAATATGGATATTTTTTTAGTATTATTTTTTTAGTATTCTGCCTGAAGTTTTGCTGCTTCTGATGACATTTAACCCTGCAGTGGGCGCGCCCAGTTTCATTACACGACTGGTCGCGCCATGTCTCTTAGACCCAAAAACTAGGAACCATTTATATGACAATAAATTTAAATATGAGATGTTTATTTACAATTACCAAGATTTTCAGTTATATTTCAGTTGCTGCTAACATTAAAAAAATATTATATTTATTGTTTTTTATTTTTTAAAGGTTTTTGTAAATCATGCTAATTTCATAATAGTAAACACAGCCTCTGATGAATTTCAAGATTTTAATTTTCTATATACATTTATGGACAGAACAATGTTTTTAATACTAAGAGGTAGAACAAAACAATTCATTTTCGTCATTTTGGTTCAAGGATGCACAAGCAGTGCACAAAAACCCTGCATGCGAAAAACACAATTTTTTTTAAGAATTTTTTTTCTTTTGCTACTGTTTTTGGAAAAAAGCAACGTTTTTCAATTGTGGGTTATTAGGGTCATCTACTGGATGGTGCAGCTACATTCAATATAAAAATAATCAAGAAGACATCAAAATTTCACAAACGTAAACGGTCGCGCCAAGTCTCACAGACTTTTTTTCAAAAAACTCAAGAACACCAACTGTGTTTATGCCGATTATCGGGAAGCAAGTAAGTTTAAAAATTTGAAGCTATGTAGACGCACAACCCTGTTACGCCACGTTTAAGAAATTCCCACTCAATAATGTATGCATCGGGTCTGTGAGACTTGGCACGACCACTGCAGGATTAAGCATTCTTCTTGTTGGTGTTTTTAGAGCGTAAATGATTTATTCAGAAAATTTTGGTTTGAATATTTTATTTATCGAATAAGTTTCGGGAAATTGTGCATTTAAATGTCTTATGTTATTTTTATTTGACTTCGTACACATACATTTTAACTATTTTATTGTTTGAATACATAGATACATACTTCCTTTACAACTACAAACTTGAATTCTAGATATTGTTATAACAATAATATTATGCTATGTCAATTATTAAGTCTTGTTTGTGTATGACGCAAATTGTAAATATTTGTTTTTGTCATAGCTATATGAAATACCTATCTGAGTCAGCCTTTGCTCCAAATTGTTATCAAGGTAGGTAACATTCAAGACAGCTGAATGCCCAGAATGAAATCATTTATTTTGTCAATATCAGCTACATGGAGTCTAAGGGAGCAGATAGTTGAAAGGTAAAGCTCTTGAACTTATACCTGGAAAGTAGCGAGTTTGAACATCACTCCCAGACAGTTGGCTTTGCCATTATACTAACAGTTCTGGCGCTTGTGATCCTTAGAAGCGAGTATTCCTACTAAATTTAACGAATTAGGTTAACCATCTGCCTGGGGTGCTTCTAAAGATAGCTTATAGGACCACACATTGTGTGGTAATAAATTGAATATAAAAAGTAAAAATTCGACTTATTACTATCCTTTACTTAAACGCAAAATATGTTTTTGCGCTACCAGCGTATTTTTACTGGTTTTCGGGTTTGTTATCTGTGACCAAATTTCAATTTACCGTATTTTTGTTGGTTGATATGCCAAGAATAAAATAACAGGCCCATTATAAAATATAGACTGATGGAGAAAATTACTTCTCAAGTGACATGAGTTTTGTAAAACAAAAAACGTCATGTTGCAGCTTCATTCCGTAAATATTTCCGGGTCCCGGGTGGTGTAGCTTGAACAAGCATCCACGTTCGATCAGTAAAGTTAAGCAACGCTCTTTCTGGTCAGAACTTGGATGGGAGTTCCACGGCTGCTTCTTTCGACGCTGCAAGGTACGGCTGCCACGGAAATAGTTGGTCCCGGATGTCCATAGTAACATCATGGCAGTCGTTAGTGGGGTTGGAAGTCCCCATAAATGCACAGCGACGCCTATAATTGGCCTAACGGCTGTTGGCTGAGTGCGAAATAAATAAAATAAAAATAAATAAATAAATAAATAAAAAAACTTCAAGATGCTTTCAATAATATTTTCAAGCTTCTGTCATGAATACAATAATTTGAAGTTATAATGATAACGGTGAGGACATACGTTCAAATTCCAAGGCATGCTTCAAGGAGACATAATTTCGTTCAATCGGTATAACTGCCCCTATTATAAAAAAAAATTTGTATTTGGTTGCTATAGAAACAGTAATTGCGCACTATATTTAGGCAAACAATACTTTTATTATTATGAGTTAATAACGCAAAAAATGTTATATGACAGTCGATTGTTAAGTGCCTTATTGCAACGGGCCCCTTCGGGCCTCATATTTTTATCTTTTTCTTGTTCTGGTCTAAGGCACATTAGCCAAGTGGCCAGGTCACGAAAAGGGGTGGTTACCTGACAAAAGGTCATGTAGTTCTGGATTTTGGATATGTTGTATGTACCTAGGCCCTTATTAAAAATCCAAGTTTTCTAATTTGGCACGCCTTTGCGTGCGTCAGTACAACCACTTTTGTGTGACTCTTTTCGGTTTTTGCTCGATAACTCTTTACTCGTGCGTTCTACAAAAAAAAAATGTTCGACCAGTTTTTGTAGAGCACAAAATTTGCTGTAATTTACTCATAACATTTTTTTCTAAACCTTATAGTTACTGAAATACCGGGCCTAACAGATAAAAACGTTACGAAAAACAGAAAACACTTTTTAAACAATTTATTCCACTGACGTTTGGCCTACTTTTATTCGTCAAACTCATTCAGATATGATCCACAAGAGATTCTATTTCATCAAGCATCTAGTGGGTGTTATACTACATCGCCCACCATTTGGACATGGAAAAACCAAATTTTGTAGTGTTCTTCAGAAGCACCCTAATTTAGTTGAAGCAATAAGTGCATTTAGAGAGTCAGAAGCTACTCCTGACCAAATTGGATAAGCAGGTGAGAAATTGTTTGTAGCCTTGTATGGTGGGAATATGAATGCTCAAACTCTTGACGGTCTACACTGTCAGCTTTTTGAAAAATCTGTGAATAAAAGCAAGTTTCATCTTGCCAGACTGCCACCACTGCAAGATGCAGCCCGGTATCTTGCATTACGCATATATCATCAAGTCCAAACATTAATGGGCAGGGAAAATAACTCTTTGGATTGTGGCTTGACGACAGGCAGGCGAGGACCGACTCCAATTAAAACAACAGAAAATGCTGCACCAGATTCGTTGCTTCAGACTAGTTTTTGCCAATGTAGGAAAGGGTGTGTTAAGGCGTGCAGCTGCAGAAAGGCTGGTTTGCATTGCTCTATTACTCGTAATAATTTCTGTGGACAATCATGCCTGGATATTCCTAAGATTATTACAAACGACGATGACATAGAGGAAGAAGCGGTTCCAATAACACTGGTCAACACAGTTTGGTTTTCTTATACCTCAATGCATGTAGTTTATGTCTTTTGTCATGCTGATTGTTTTTTTCAAAAAGCGCATTGAATTTTAAACAATTTCAAAGTTACTTTTATATAATAAAGATAGTACAAGAAATATTGTTCTGCTGAACATTGAGTGGACATGTCTGAACATGTCCTTGCATGTTTCCTATGTCAGAGCACTTAAACCACGCCCATTTTTGCTCTGGAACCAATCAAATTAAGAATTGGTCGATTTCTGGCCATGTGGGTATATAAAGAGCTACACCGGCTCTTTCAATTCAATGAAAATCAGTTTGTGATAGTTGAACGTCTTTTTATTTCATATTGTCCTGTACGTGTGTAAATAATCCAAACAAGCTGATAACATACAGCTCCATGTAATGTACATAGGCACCTATTTAATATTATTTCATTTAGTTTTTAATAATTTTATTTTCCAAAACGACGTGCCAGAATAAATTTGTTTTTATTACTATTATTAGAACTACAAAAGAAACGAAAATTGTGCATAGTTTCTAAAGAAAAATAAAAAGAATGAACATTTGTTGTCTAGTGATAATTGATCAGATAGATGATCGCCCAACAAAATCAAGACATTACATTTTACCTTTGTTATAGAAAGTGATGAAGGTGACACTACAGATAAAACCAAAAGATCAAAAGTCTAACGTTTCTATACAAAAAAAATTGTTTGCATGTACGCCTTATTGATATTAATCTGTATTATTATTCCTTTGTACTTTATCTATTTTTTATATGTATACCTATCATTTTGATACAAAATTATCTATCATATGGCTGCAAAGTGTTACTCATTTTGTCTTTAAATTGAACCAATAAACCGTTAAGATGATGGACACTGTGTTTTTACTTTCTATTACGATAAAGGAAGTATTGGATTCACCCCAAAAATTTGAAATTGAGTTTTCAACAGATCTTCACGTTTTAGAGTTCCCTAAACTCAAAAAACATGTTTTTGTTCATTGGTCTGTGTGTCTGTGAACAGAATATCTCAAAAACAAAAAGAGGTATGCCGTTGAAACTTCATATATAAGTTTTGTGTACTATCTACATGCGATAGCATGCTTTTGAAGAAAATCGAATAACGGAAAGTATGGTGTTTACTCTTGTGATTTTCCAGAATTTTCGATTTTTTCAAAAACTTGACATTTTTATTACATTTTTAATATGTATTGATGTGAGATAGGTGATATTCCAGTTGAATACCTCTAAAATGGGCTTTTGTTTTTTTCTAATTTTTTTCTATTAAGGTAATTTTTTTATAGGACGCACTAGTAAAGAGTTATCGAGCAAAAACCGAAAACAGTGACACAAAAGTGGTCGTCTCGACGCACGCACGGGCGTGCCAAATTAGAAAACTTGGATTTTTAATAAGGGCCTAGATACATACAACATATCCAAAATCCAAAACTACATGACCTTTTGTCAGGTAAATTGTACTTGGCCACTGGGCTACATAGGGATCCTGTAACTTAATATGCTATTGTGTAAATACGATCCAACAGGAGTTACATTTGATCGAATACCTTTATTAGTTCGTCTATCTTTTCCAGTTCTAGCACAGGCAATTATAATACTATTAACTCGAAATTTTAATACATCATTCTTTGATGCAAAATATTTATATTGTTTGCTATTTATGGGACAGAGTTTACACTTTCTGTTATATTTAGTAGTCTGTGAATACATTTTCAAATCTGAAACCGAATTTAATATATCAATACAATTATACAATCTTTTTGTAATTTAACCAACTTTGTAATTATAGATGTAAGATTGTAATGATGTTGAGGTGAAAAGTATTCTCGTCTCTATACCGTGTGTCCACAGGGTTTCGCACCATGGAATCAGAGCAACGTTAGTTTATCCCAAAGATCAGCTCTTGCTTTTACGAAAACATCTTAATAACAAACCCTATTATATTTTTTCTATGGCAATAAACGATTAAGTCGTATTCAACTAGACATATGGTGTCAAATTCTACGTTAGCAGGTTAGGTTTTGCGTCAGTTTTGACACAGACTGACACAAAACTTAACCTGCTAGCCTCGAATTTGACATAGACTTACAGTGCCACCAACATATTATTCATACGTTGTATAACCAAGACCATTCAAAAACGTTCGATCATTTCTGAAGGCACTTTATTTGTTATTTGCAAATTGAATCTTGATGGTCAATGCTTAGCAACCGTTTGACTATCAATTGCCACCGGAGGAGTAGATCTTTAAAATAAACTAGCATCATTCCAGCGCCATGGTGCGTAGTCTCGTGGACGCTCGGTATATAAAATTGTTCATTAGTGAATGCAATGCAATTTTAATTGCTATTAATCTTAACAGCTTCTCCTGATGATAGAATTTTAAAAAGTGTGTCGTTACTACTGAATCTGGTATGAGGTTGATTTTTATAAACATAATTTGTACTACTTCTTTCTTTTCTTATACCTTATGGTGTTGGAATCAGTTATAAATACTGCTAAAAATATAAATTTGAATAACTACTTCAATTTACCATCTTTTTATCTATTTGTTGTGATAGTATATTTATTTCGTATTTCTATTATATCTAATTTGTAATGCCTTTTCATTAATTTATTTCCAGAACATTAACACGTTTGGCATCTTCAAATATAAGACATCCTACTCCTTTCGAAAATTTAATTCAAGAAGTTATACTGAACTTAGGAGTTGGAGTCGATTGGGCTGGAGGTGGCAACATGCAGCTCTTTTTAGGCAATCCCGGGGATTATGCTTGGGGCCGAGAGGGTCTCGATGCAATTGTAACGCAATTGCTTAACCAAATGGATGGCACAGGTTATAAATTACTTTATTTCGTTCTATTTCCTTTCTAGATGTGATATTTTATGCTCCATCTCGATTCAGCACTCATGTATTAGGTCTTTGTTTGAAATAATCAATGATTAATAATTCAGTTTATGAATTGAGTTAGCAATTTGTAATCTACAAGTGTTTGCAAACCACATAGAAAATTACAGAAGTTAGTTAGTCAGTTAACCAGGTTGCTTTTTGTTAAAAACTACAGACAACAAATTTAATTGTAGTAATTGATAATAATATATTTGTACTGGGCCACTGGGTGGTTGAATGGGTTAGCAATCTGCTTAGCAACCATGTGGTCATGGGTTCAAATCTGGCCGTAGCCAAGAATTTTCTCAAAGCAGAAATGGATTTGAATTCATTAGTTAAGTTATGGTATGCGTGTGGTATGTTTGGATGCGAGGGAGCGTAATGTAAATCGAAAGCGGCTCATTACCTTCGTTGCAATTCCCGCGAGGTATGAATGGTTCTTGACACCAAAAGGCAAAGGAGGCTATAGATAATGAATGAATGAATGAATTAAATAGGCAATATTGTGCAAATTGTTGTAGCATAAAAAGATGTCTGCTTGGTTCTCGTTTAAAACTTGCAGGTTTGGGTTATATCTTTGTAATGAAGTTACGTATGACATTCTATTCTATATGTTTGTTAGGAACAAAGATCGAATTTGCTCAACGAGCAAAAAAACTGACCACGTGTTCTAAGCAGTGCCATCTAAAGACTGAAATTTTGCGTCCTGGGCATTTCAAAACGGCCACAACACATTATGAACTTTTAAAAATCAACAAAACATGAAATTCAAGTTGTGGATCTTTGTAAAACGACCACAACGCGTCCTGGCAATTCATTATTTGTCATAATGCGTTATGAGCTTTATCTAAACATCCACTACTGCTTAAATTAGCACCCATTTGTTCGAGAGACTCAATAAACACAATTATCAATAGCAATATAACAAGGGCGAGACACACTTACCGATAATTTTACACACCCCTAGGGTTGAGTGCTGGTTTCAATGAAAACTGTCAATGAAAACTGTCTCGAGGGCAGTTTTCTAAGGGCAATCAGCACAATGACTCTAGGCATGGGCAAAATTATATTTAAGTGTGTCGCCCGCGTTTATGTTTTGAAGATTATTACACAAAACCCATATAAGAATTATGATTTAAAATTAATGTAATAATGCCCAAAAAAAATTAAATTGCTTGTTTCTTGCATTTTTTTTTCTAATTACACCAATTCAATTATTTTTTTATTGTTGATGCTATGGATCTTATAAAGCACAAGCTATCAAATAGAAGTTCAGCAGAATTTTATTTGTCAATTCAGGAATTGTACAAGTTATTATCATAAAATTAGCTCATATTGAAATAATAAATTATTACAGCAATATTTTTTTACTGTTACTAATGCTGATCTGCGTAGCAACCTGTTTTTATGAATATTTGTGATTTACATTTCTTATCTGTTTTTTTTAAAATCAGAATTGGCTCAGTATAGAGCATCAAAATCGTTAGTACTTCTAGTGTAGTTGGAAATTTGTTGCTAAAGTTTTTCCTTATAAAAATATGCATGATATTCTGATTTCAACCAATTCTGTAACTCTGTACTCTATGAATCTAACAAAAAACATCCCCAGTATATGATCTCTGAAATTAACATCCATAGAAATAACTTCCCATAGAAATAACATCTCTTTAAATAGCCTCCCTATAAGAAACGTCCCAACAAGTAACATCCCGGGAAAAAACAACCCAAAAAATAATGTATCGGGAAGTGGTTCAGCACTAAGTGTGATAACGCAGTAATAAAATGCAGCGGAAACCATACTCATGAGCGTTACATCGCAGAACAAAGGGTTCGCGTGGTAAAAAACAATATAAAAGTATGAGCAGAAGCAACACAAGAAGTTCCTGGTCACATAACAGCAACAGCTGTACGTAACTATGAGGCCTGCATCAGTTCAAGTCAGTTTTGTCTAGCAGGATTCTCTCAAACGAATGTTTTGTAATCGGCAAAACGTAATTTTCGCTTCACTTCCAGAACTTGGCATTTGAGAGATTTCAATATTCACGAGTCACGGATATTATTTCCAGGGAAGTTGCTTTCCTAGAACGATATTTTTTGGACGTTTTTTTCTGGGGATGTTATTTGCACGTGATATTATTTTTGTGCATGTTAATTCTGGGGATCTGATACTGAGGATATTTTTTCTGCTCTTTATACTCTGTGGTATGAGTCAGAAAGTTTTTAACCTGTATATTTTTTACTTGTATCCTACTAATCAGTTTCAAACATTTTATAATATATATACTGCATATAGGTCCCCCGCCGCTATCGAAAGATGTAATCGATGCTCTACCAGTGGTAGAGGTGACTGATCAACAAGTAGATGCAAAATTGCAGTGTTCTGTATGTTGGGAGGATTTCATTTTGAAAGAATGTGTTCGGCAACTACCATGTCAACATATATACCATGAGCCTTGTATACGCCCTTGGCTGGAGTTGCATGGGACCTGCCCCATTTGTAGACAAAATCTTTCGTCTGGTGATAATGCCTCTAGTGATGGAAATCAAGCATCAGGAAATTCCGGTGTGGGACGTAAGAAATGTATTAAGTAAATAATTCTTGTTCTAATTAAAAGTGATGTAGGAACCACCTATGATGCTTTGGAACAGCTTCTCTGGAGTTCTGGAAATAGGTCCAATAGCCCTTCAAGCTCAACCGCTACTAGGGGCTCGGATAGCCCTACCTCTAGCAATTCTAGTTCCAGTAATAGAGATTCCAGAATGTAGGCTTTTTCTTGTGTTATAGCTACCACATGTTGGAAGTTAATCACATCGGAGAATTAATTATGGTTGACGTTTATTTGCTTCTTTTAACATATTTGATACATAAACAAGAGAAGCTGACATAATAATTTGCACTTATTTATTTCACAAAAAATGTAGTTTTATTATATAAAACGTGTAGGTAATTAGATAATAGTGGGGTAACAATCTGCCACATTAGTGAATTGAATGCAGTGAATTCCAGAACCGACGCTGACATGTTTTATGTAATAATTATTGAGAGACTGAAACTTCATTTAATAAACAATATTTAGAAAGTAGTGGTGTAAAGATGTTTATTTAGTTTTCTTAGATATGTAAATAATTACCAGTGATTGGTAAATCAAGAGAAGACCGTTTGAATTAGCAAATAAATTAATATTAAAAGGCGGGAAACTTAAAAGTATTTACATTGGTCCCGTACTTTTCTTCTTGGCTTTATATGTTTACACTGCTCTGCTGTGTCTGCAATGTTCCTTCTTTTGTAACTATAAATATTAAACTAAAAATTTTTTTACACTTTAACACTTATTATTGAATGGATGTGAAACACTCCAGTGTTAAGAGATGTATCAATCTGTTTTTTTGCTATTCATCATTTTAGTGCAAAAATTATATTTTTGAATTTATTGCAAAAACAAGGCAAAGGCGCGTCAACATCTATGGGCTATTAGCGTCTAACAACAGTTTATAATATATAAATTGAAACGCTTTGGAATCATTATTTTTTCAAACTCATTAATCACTATACAAAGATCAGTGGTATTTTAGTACAGCAGTAATAACGTTTCTAATTTGCGTTTTTGTGTATTTTGTTGCACAATGTTCAATGCATTAATAGTTCACATATTTTAACCTCGTCAGTATTATGAAGAATCAGCAGAAATTTACGGTGACGATGCTGTTCTGATCTTTTTAATGTGATTTGTTTAGTTTGTTTTGTTGTATATATATAAGTTAAATGTTAATTCAATATGTTTATACAATAATTTTAGATTTCCCGACTTTTTTAAGCTGTTTGGTAAGAGCCGATAAAGTGATTTTTACTTTTTAAAGATAGAAACATCAACTTCCATTTCTTATGTATAACCTACTGCTAGATGCTAAATTATAATCTATCCTTGTGGCATTGATAATTTTTCTCGTTGGTTTGAAACATTTAAAAAATAACTTTAGTATTTTACTGTCAAAACTCATAGGCATTGATAAATGATTAGTGAAGTTATAGAACTTTTCTTGAAGGTTTTAATTATTGTTATTAAGAATATTGCTGTCTTATACAAATATATATACAGATTGTCCGAAATCCGTTTTGAACATAGGAAATTAATGAGTGCGACAAGGAAAAATAAACAAAATGAGTAGCAGGACAAAGACAGAACGTAATCATGGCTAGCTAAATTTTTAAACTAAAATTAAGTCAATGAAACAAACAAACACTTCTGTCTAATATTTTATCTCTCATTAAGATTATACAGCGAGGTTTAAATCTATTATTGTTTACTATTTACATAATTATTTAAACATCACTTTATACTCTTAATGACATAAAATATTTGACAGAAGTGTTTGTTTGTTTCATTGACTTAATTTTAGTTTAAAAATTTAGCTAGCCATGATTACGTTCTGTCTTTGTCCTGTTACTCATTTTGTTGATGTCTTCCTTGTCGCACTCATTAATTTCCTATGTTCAAAACGTATTTCGGACAATCTGTATATGTGACTAGCAATTGATTAAAATTAATCATGAAATTGAACACATATCATTCGCTATTATTCATAACTTCCCCATAGATCTTTTCGTGTTTTACTTTTATTTTATTTTGGTACTCAGCCAACAGCCGTTAGGCCAATTATAGGCGTCGCCGTACATGTTTTTTCAACACACATAACAAATTGCAAAAAAATTGCCACTATCACACTATGGTAATATTACAGCAACAGCACATTTTAAAAGATCCTCATTAAGTTTTTTTGATATTTATAAATGCAGTTTATTTTCATTCCTTTCCATTTTCATTTATAAACCGTTCACGTTGTTTTGGCATAATAGGAGGCCATGATTTATTCTTTAATGTTGGACACACTGTTCTACGCGACATAATTTTGCGTCACTGAAGTGTCTGACATGCGAACATATTTACCGTGTTGCTTAATTTCCCGCGACCATACAAGACTTTAAGGGCCGGTTGCAGAAAGCAATGTTAAGTCTGGTGTTAGCTAACATCGCGTCAAAGTGAACAAAAACGAATCAAATCTCAAATGCTTATGGTAACTAATACATTAGTAAACAAAATTTGATGCGATTTTGTTCACTTTGACGCGATGTTAGCTAACACCAGACTTAACATTGCTTTCTGCAACCGGCCCTAAAACTTTTTCTGTAGCTACTTAAATTTGAAAAACTGATCGCAATTATTATAAAATAAACAAAAAATTATCAAAATTGAGTGATTCATCGGGTTATTCCTGCTTTGGGCAAAGCTTGTGTTAAATTAGATTAAAAATGTGTGAGGATTTTCTATTGCAAACTAGTAAAACTGACAACAATGCATTAGACATTTAAGCCCACTAGATGCAAAACTCGGTACTTGCAAAAAATACAAAAAATTAGATATTGGTATCAATGGATGCATTATTTTAAGGAGCATAGCATGAAGAAGTATTAAAGATGTGTAACTCGGTATTTTACATTGTATAGGCATGTAAACATCGATGTCAGATGCAAAACTCAGTGAAAATGTGAGCATGTTAGATGCAAAACTGTGTGTTTTTATTTTGACCAATCACAACTCAAAATTCACGTCACATGAGCCTGTCCACTTGTTGATATCTTGATATGACGGGCATTTATCGATGCTTTGTTAAAGATTCATTACTGAATTTATTGGAGAAGGGAGCTAAAATTAGAATTCCACAAAATTATTGACTGTACTAAAGAAGCTTACAGACGAAGAGATTCACGAAGAAGATACTGAAACTGACAACCAAAATTTCAGCGAAAATTAAGTGAAACTAAAATTATTTGTGTACTTTTATTTTTATGTTACTTTTTATTTTGTTTTAAAGCAAAAAATAAAAATAGTTCTATAAAAAATATAATTTTAAGTACAGTCGGCGCCTTAGAAATCAAGACACATAATATGTTGTGTTGTAATATTTGATTTAGTATTATTTTTTTGTATTATTGGAATTTTACTATCAACCAAAAGACGCAATATTTGAAAATTACATAACAGTTAAAACAACTGCAAAATTCCAATTTATACACTTAAAAATACATCCAAAATGTATCATAGTATTGTCCCGATTTCTAAGGCCCCGACCGTACCATGTTAATTAAACAATCTGTACATAGTCAATTATGAATTGGTAAAGCTAAACTTTAATTAACTTTCAAAATTTGGCCATTATTCAGATGCAAAACTAAGTGAAACTATAACTCAGATGCAAAACTATGTAAGTTTATTTTTAAAACACAGATTACATTAAAACTAGGACATTTTCAAGCAAAATCAGATAATACGATCTCCGTTGGTGGTAGTGCCATCTAGTGGGCCACTTTTGCTGGTCGAGTAATGTAGTAAACATAACCTAACAGTTTTTTGCCTCAAGCACAAATTCACTAACAGTGTAAATGCAGAGTTTTGCATCTAGTGGGCTCATTTATGCTATGTATAACCTCAAACTTAGAAAAAATCATATATATAATACACATATATTGCTAGTAGGGCCTGGAAACGTCCGAAAACATTACGGCGCCGACATAGTCTCACTTAGAGTGTAACGCGTCTTGTGCGCATGCGTGAGAATTCGAACTCCGCCTTTAGAAGCGAATTTTAAACTTGACCGCTTCCCCATTGGGCAGACGACGCCACCGCCCTTGCGCACCGCTCACCTTTATACATTGAAGAGTTGGTTGTCTGTCTCACTTCCTTCATGAGTTTCCCACTCATAGCCGCTAGCAATATAGTAAGTATTAGATATATGGAAAAAATTAACCTAATTAAACAGACAGCTGCATGTAGCTGCCTTAGTTGGTTGCTTTAATGTTCTGCAGTGCCTTAATGAAGTCTCTTGAAACATCTATATAATTTTTTACTTAAAACTAGATTCAAAAACCTTTAAAATTTGAAATTCTTTTGTTTAGCACTAATACAGAATGTATGCAAGATAGCAGCATCATATGAATTTTGCTATTTTCGAAATTGTTACATGAAAATGTTAACTGCTCTTAATATCTTCAATCCTAAACATTAAATATGTTTTTAATTGTAGTTTTTAAATGATAATAATAATACTAATTGACAATAGAAATGGAAGCTAAATATTTCTTCAAGAAATGCCAAAGATAAAAATTGCTTTATTTGCTTTTTGGGAATTTAGTACTATCTGTGTATTCAAAAACATTTTTTCATTCCTTATAATTTTACAGCTGTTCTTTCTTTATTACTACTACTTTAATCAGTGTACTGAGTGAAAGATGTTTATTACTTTTGTGATTACATAACTATTAAACATGTTACAGTTCTACATTTATTTAATTATACCAAGAATATACTGACACATTTACCTTGCATATAAAAAATACTTACTAAACCATCTTCGACAAACATTCCAGAAGAATCTGAACTTTGGTGTGAAACTGATGGCAGATTTGATGTTATAAACTTGTAGAAATTTGGCCAAGTGAACAGGCGTGCGGGGTGGAAATAATAATAATAAATTAACAGAATGGATACTGATGTTTGTTCTACTGATGGAAGAAAGAGAAGCAGATGAATAATGCAAGAAAAATGGATTTTGACCTTGAAAAAATTTGTACAAGCAAGTAATTTGGTAGAGATGTTGCATTTACATTTTTATTGAATATGCCAAAAGTCAGATATAAAGAAATGTTTCAAATAAAAGCTGTAACGC
Source organism: Agriotes lineatus (assembly GCA_940337035.1). NCBI lineage: Eukaryota > Metazoa > Arthropoda > Insecta > Coleoptera > Elateridae > Agriotes > Agriotes lineatus. Next base: position 99,158,791 of record OW679194.1, on the reverse strand, counting down.
ATAATAAAATAAACAATTTTTTCTCAAAATCAAATGGTTTTTTAAGTATGAGCTGTACAATGTTAATGATTTTTAAAAAATCTAAATTTTGGATAAATACACTACAACTTCTAGAACCGGAAGTATTAAGAAAACTTTATATAACCATTGGCCGAAAAACTCTTGGTTTTCCAGATCCAGAGCGTTAAAAGTGTAGTGCCGTGTATCGTTTTTGTTTAATATTTTCAAAAAGTTCTTGGCGATGTAAAATGCACATAGACAGGTAAAACTGGGGGGGGGGTGGGGTAAGGAAAATATTGCCCCAACTTTTTTGTGTGGGAGTTTTTATTAGAGATGAAATGGATAGTTGTTTGGCTGGATACGGCGAGCTGCGAGGCCAGATATTCGGCCTATTGTCTCGTTGCATGTCGTGACAAGTTTAGCGCCGCACAGGTGCGGCGAACGTGATCAGATCAATTCGGGCGGTTTCGATTGCCATCGTGAGTATGTGATTGAATAGCGAAAATTAAATTAGTTGTTTACTTGCTGCGTAATCTGACTGAACTGAATCATGTCATCAGTGAAAAAAAGATAGCCTATTTGGCAATATTTCGACATTAACAGTGAAAATAATAAGTTTGCTGTTTGTTGTGCCGGCTTCAAATTTCTCGTGGTGGTGAAGGGAAAAAGGCAGGAGTGTTAGGTTATTTTTTGTTTACAGTTAAATTAATAAATTATTATTAGTTGAATAAAATATGAATTAAGTAACTACGCTTATTAATTAATACTACGATTGTTTCGAGAAATATTAACCTACCGGTATAACTTACATCTTATGACCGCCTGTTTGCTAAGAGTGGTTTTGGTGAACATTATGTTTTATTCGAGGCTCTGCCTAACTCTATATGGAATAATGGCATGAATTTATGTTCGGTATCTTACTAATTTCAACCTCTTATTTCCGATTAGACAGACACATTGTGATTTTTACTTCCTTTTACGATAAAGGAAGTATTGGATTCACCCCAAAAATTCGAAATTGAGTTTTCAACAGATCTTCACGTTTCAGAGTCCCCTGATCCCAAAAAACATATTTTTTTTCATTGGTCTGTCTGTGTGTGTGTGTGTGTGTGTCTGTCTGTGAACAGAATATCTCAAAAACGACAAGAGGTATGGCGTTGAAACTTCATATATAAGTTTTGTGTACTATGTAGATGAGACAGCAAGCTTTTGAAGAAAATCGCATAACCGGAAGTAGCTGTTTACTCTTGTGATTTTTCGGTTTTTTTCGATTTTTTCAAAAACGGCTCTAACGATTTTTTTTAAACTTTATATTTTGATTAAATTTTTAATGTGTATTGATGTGAGATATGTGATTTTCCAGTTGAATACTTCTAAACTGGGTTTCTTTTGTTTTTTTTTCTATTTTTTTTATTAACTCCTATTTTAAATAAAACACCCGGTATATTATTACATTTTCGAATTCTCCTTAAAATTCTAGAGAAAATTTGTCTCTTCAACTAACGCTCTATTTTGTACCGTTTTTGTAGAATTTGTAATTTTTGAAAATTTTTGATAAATTTTTAAAAATTAAAAATGAAATTTTTGACTAATTATAAGATCACTGTAAAAGGAAGTTGTGTGAGTGTATCACACCAGATTTTTTCTTTTTGTATCTTCCCTCAGGTACTTCTGCCATGAGTAATCATTTAAAATCAAAACATCCAGAGAAGTTTTACTTCGACACGAAGTGTACGAAGTATTGAAATTCCCTCATATCGAAAACCACTGAGTCAAATATCTCTAAAATTCGAGCCAACCGACTAATGAACCCACTATATCAAATCTCCGTCTCGGCGGTGCGGATCTTTTTGGTGAAGATCCCAGCCCACTAGATCAATCCCCCGTATTGGGGGATGCCTAAACGTGCTGTGCGGGGGATGTATGTTCGTATGTGTACACGATTCCGGTCGCCAGGAACCTTCCTGAAGTCTTGGATCATTTTCATACGATAGGTCCTCCGAAAATGAAGGCAACATCAACTTTTGAGCTATGGTCGTCGTTTTTTGATAAATAACTGGTTCATAGCATTTCATTGTATTAGCGAAACGGAGTGATGCTGAGTATCGAAGTATTCTTGGAAAGCACGGAAGGGCGCTTTTCTTGGGTCGGGGGTACCGTATATTTTATTGTTGAAAAAATGTAAAGAAAAAGACGTACCTACGCCGCTCGTGGAGCCTGCCGCCCCAGGTGCAAGTTCGTCTTCGACATCGACAGAAAAGCAGCTAACTTTGTCGGAATCATTTGAAAGAAAACTGCTTTGGGACGTGAATGATGGAAAGGCGAAAAAATTTCATTATTTAATTGCAGAAATGATTGCACTAGATAATGAGCCGCTTTGTATTGTAGAAAGGGTTAGATTCACAAGACTTCTTCAACAAGCTTTACCCCGTTATGAATTGCCAAGCCGCACTTATATGGCCCAAAATGTCGTTCTCGATATCTACAACAGAATTTATGAAAAAATCAAAACAAACATTTCAAACACTGCCGCAGTTTCTGTCACTTCTGATATATGGACGTGTTTGTTTGCATAATAACTCCAGCTTCCTGAGTTTCACAGCTCATTGGTTGTCTCCAGAATTTCAGCTTCAACACGGAGTTCTTGCTATGAAACCGTTTTCAGGATCTCACACAGGAGAAAACATAGCAAAAGAACTCAATGCTATCGCAGCTCGCTGGGATATTGAGCAAAGCAAAGTACATGTCCTCGTTCATGACAGCGGCGCTAACTTGGTGAAAGACGTTCGAGTGGCGGAGTATGATTCTGTCAGATGTTTCATTCATTCGCTTCAGAGGGTTGTGACTGAGTCATGAAAGATCCAGTCTGATGTAATGGACATGATTGCCACAGGTAGACGTCTCGTAATTCACTTCAATCATTCGGGTTTAGCAAAAGAAAAACTACTGGCGATTCAAAAGGAGTTAAGTTTACCAGAGCATCAATTAGTGCAGGATATCAACACGAGGTGGAATTCTACCTTCTATATGGCAGAACGCTTGTTAGAGCAAAAACGAGCTATCTCCCTTTATGTGACTGATCATGACACATTCACTAATTTAACAACTCATCAGTGGTGCTTGATGGAGCAGTGCGTAAAACTTTTGAAGCCATTCGAGGAATCACAAATTCTGGCCTCTCCTGCATATCCGAAGTTATACCGCATGTAGCTGCATTAAAAAAATACTTACAAAAGGATGAGACTGCACAACGAACAGCTGACTTACCTCGTATGAGAGCCTCCCTGCTGAATTGGAATCTCGTTCTAGCTCCTTGGGAGAAGATCCGAACTACCTTATTGCAACTTTCTTAGACCCCAGATTTAAGACAAACTATTTGGGTACATTTGAAGCGGAAAGAGCGCGACAGAAGATCTTTTTGGAGTATATATTACTTGCGACGAGTCTTCTAACAGTGGTAGTTCATCGCCGTCTCCAACGCCTGCTAAAAGAAATAGAGGAAATGAAACTGATTCGAATGTTACTCGGGAATCTCAGGACACCTTTTGGGATTGTTTCAATGAAGTGGCAAATGAAAACAATAGTCAGTGTCGCGATCAAGAGAAAAACCCAATTGCAAGCGAGATCGACTACTATTTGAAGACAGTTCGAATTGATCGCAGGCTCGATCCTTACACTTGGTGGTCGATTAACTCGAAACAGTATCCACATTTGACAAAGTTTACCAAAGTATACCTTTCAGCTCCTTGCAGCAGTGTTTATAGTGAGAGGCTGTTTTCCGAAGCTGGCCTGGTTTACGAAAACAAGCAAAATCGCTTGTTGCCTGCGAACGCTGAAAATTTAGTCTTTATTTACCATAATTTACCACATAATTTTGAGTATTAACTATTAATTCAAAATATTCTCTTTGATAAGAAGAAGAACAAGAGGTATATTATGGTGCTTCAATGTCAATATTTAATCATTTCAATAATCTCTGCGAGGTTTTTGTAAGTTGTTACTAAAAGTTTTTAGTTTAGATATTTACTATTTATGTAGTTATCATTAGAGTGAATATCTCAGAAGTAAATTTTAGTTTGTTGCAAGGCCTTATGGCTTTTTTGTAACTTTTTCGACTTTAAATAAAAGCCGTCATAATTATAAGCCATTTTATTGATATTTACCTCACAAAGATTAATGTATTGCATTTTATTATAGGAAATTGTCGTAGTTTTTGAATATCCGGTATCCGGCCGGATATTGAGTTACTATCCGGTATCCGGCCGGATAGTTACTGGATATCCGTTTCATCTGTAGTTTTTATCAATATTGATAACAAAATGTAGTAGCCTGAAGTTTTTGCCAACAAAAAGATACTCTTATCTCATGGGCCTATTGTGTCCCGATATCAAGTAAAATCAGGTTTAAACATTTAGATCGTCTTTGCATTGCACAAAATGGCAACGTTTTCAAACACTTATATACCGTGTGTCCAGTCTCAAAGTCGAACATAGGCATTGACATTAGTGCATTCACTCGTTCTTCATTGAAATAATGAATTTTTCTGTAGATAATTTTAACAGACGTTGACAGAAAATACCTGATTTACACCAACTAATTACCAATTTTTTTGCCATATGCTATCAAACTTGAAAAGCAAGGCATGGCATATTTAAAAATTCCCAAGTTTTAAATTAGTATTTTAAAATAAAAATCGCATCTTAAATATTATTATTGATATAATTTGATGCGTAATAATTTTATCTTTTCAGTGATACCATTACCTTCCCTGTAGGTTGAATTAGCGAGCAGGAATCGGCAAAAACGTTCAACACAATGTTAATCGCCTATGTTCGCCTTTGAGAACGGACACCCGGTATATGTAGCACTACGGGCCTTGCAGGCCCATGGCTTGACGGACTACGAGTGACCATTCCTTTCGAATTGCAGCTTTCTCTCGCCAGTTCGGGATGTGTAGGCGATTCAAATCTTCTTCCACCTCACTTTTCCATTGTGACCTGGGTCTTCCTTGCCTTCTTCTTCCTCCCACTTCCGCTACCCAAATTTTGTTTGGAACTCTTTCCCTGTCCATTTGTAGCAAGTGTCCCAACCACCTAATTCGCTGTGCTTTCACTACCCCGATAATGTCAGTGTCACCATACAGTTCTTTTAACTCTTGGTTAGTCCTCCTTTCCCCATATATCTTCCACCTTTTTTCCACCAAATATTTTTCTTTCCCACACGCATAACATTATTTAGTCCGCTTTTTCAAGGTTCACACTTCCTTTCTTCTTCGCTCCCGGGTTTTCTTGTCAATACTGTCCCTAGGTATGTGAATGTTTCTACTTCTTCGAACGTGTATTCTTTGTCCTGGTTTATTTTTACAGTTAGCTGGCCCCTGTGGTTGTACGGCTTATCGTTCCACACCATGTATTTTGTTTTGTTTTCGTTAATTTCCAATCCCATCTCCTTTGCAGCTATTACTATTTTTTTGTGACATTCCGTAGTTCTTCTTTTGTTCTTGTTAATATTGTTAAACCATCTGCAAAAGCAACACACTGATGGCTTTATCTGGTTGGTTGGTATTATTTGCTGAAGCTTTACTCCTACAAGAAAGTGGTCGGAGTCCAAGTTAGGGCCCCTATAACTTCTTATATCTTTGATGCAGGCATCACCTCTATTTTCAATCAATACATGATCTATCTGGTTAACATTGTTGCCATCAGGTGTTGTCCATGTCCCTTTATGGATTGCTTTGTGCTGGTAATGTGTACTTTTAATTTTCATGGCTCTACTCATTGCAAAATCCACCGGTAATCTGCCATTTTCATTCGATTCCACATGCATACTGTACTTTCCTATTGTTGGCTTCCTATATTAGCATTGCAATCACCGAGTACTATTTTCAGATCATACCTTGGTATTTTTTCGTATACCTTATCAACTGTTTCATAAAATTGCTCTTTAACTTCCAATTGTTTCTCCTCTGTAGGTGTGTGGATGTTTACAATGCTAATTTTTTGGTATTTGCCTTTTAGCCTCAAACAACATATTCTATCTGATATAGGTAAAAAATTTATTACGGCAGCTCTTATTCTATCACTTACCATGAAACCGGTACCCAATCTCCTGTCTGCACCTCCGCTTTTAAAGAAGGTATAACCATTTATATCACTAATATCGTTGGCCTTTTGTTTTGTTTCCTGCAGTGTACCATATCTATTTTGTAGTTCTTTAATTCGTTTGTAAGCTTCTTAATTGTGCCTTTCTCAAAGGTACCCCTTACATTACATGTGGCTATAAACATCTCATCTTTATTCATTTTGTTTTTGCGGTAAATAAATTTCCCTTTGTAAATTCATTGTCTTTTTCACGCCAGGTCTTCATCAAAATTTTGTTTGTTATTTCATTTTTTACCTTTTTTGATTTCTGTTCAGGCCCTGCTGTTTTGGCCATGAGCTTCCCATCCTCTTTATTCCATATTAGTTCTTTTCCATTTAGTATCAGTTTTTGATATCCAACCTTTACTCGCCCTCCTTTGTCCTTTTCTTGTTTTGCAACTGCTCTGATTTCATTTTGTATAGCTCTTTCTGCTTTCGAACAGTTACTGCATTAATAATAGTACCTTTTTGTTTCGCTTTTGTGTGTGTTATTTTTTGTGTTTTCTTTCTTATATTTTGAGACGATTTTCTCAGTTTGATCACATTTATTATGATTAGTTTAAGTTCGTTAGTTTTGGTGTCATATGTTTTTATTAAGTTTCTGTTATGTATCGTTTGCGTTAAATTGTTGTCTTTTTTAATCAGTTACAGAATTATTTAAATTAAACGACTACATTTTCCATGGTCTACCAATTACGAGTATTAGATTTCGAATATGGATATATCAAAAATCTAAATGTTTAAACCTGATTTTACATAATATCGGGACACAATAGGCCCTTGAGACAAGAGTATCTTTTTGTTGTCAAAAACTTCAGGCTACCACATTTTGTTATCAATATTGATAAAAACTCCCACACAAAAAAGTTGGGGCAATATTTTCCTTAGCCCCCCCCCCCCACAGTTTTACCCGTCTACGTGCATTTTACATTGCCAAGAGTAACTTTATCTTTTTAAGTAAAAAAAGTTTAGTAGGTGTACAAAGTTTCAAATAATTATCTTTGAACGTTACGAGAATATTAAAAAAAAAACGACCCTCAGCACTACACCCTGTATCTGAAAAACCAAGGGTTTTTCGGCCAATGGTTATATAAAGTTTTCTTAATATTTCCGGTTCTAGAATTGGCTATTAAAGTTTGGTAGGCTAATTTTGGGGCACCCTGTATAAAAAAGTATCTTATTTTTACTGTGTTTTCTGTATAATTTAAAATTATATTACCTTAACAGCCAATTAACGGGTGTTGTAAGAAATATGTTTCTACGGAAACGAAAACGCAACGATATTTTTTCAAATTTTTCCTCATTAATACCAGCTGTATAGTCCAGTCAAAATAGACATTTGATATATTTTTATCGGACTTTTTCCACTGTCTAGGGTGTATATCACACGACATTTCGGGAGTTTTGAGCTACTCCCGTCTTCAGATGTTCTTGATTAGTCCTGAGAAAGGCTGATTTTGTACTTCTTTATACTTAAACTCGTGCCTCCCTCGGGTTTTGAACCCGGGACCGCTGATCGCTGTGATTACTAGTCGACACCAACGCTGGTGGTCTAGTCAGCGTACATAAATCAAACAAGTAGAGACACTCACTGTCGGTTCCTCTGATGTCAAAATTCCGATTTAGATGACCTTGAACGACTCCTGGGGGGTACTTTCCGATAGTACTAACAGATGGCGTCACTACTTGAACACATCGTGATTGGTAGCAGTGCCAGTAACTGGCTCTGATTGGTAGAACCTTGTGCTGCCATCTGATAGTCAAGTTTAGAAATACCCCCCGAGTTACTGTCCCAGGCACTCTAGACAGGTTTCAACATTTGGCTTGAGTGTCTCTACGTGTTTGATGTATGTACGCTGGTCTAGTGGTAAGAGTGACAGACTAGTAATCACAGCGATCAGCGGTCCCAGGTTCAAACCCCGGGGGAGGCACGAGTTTAAGTATAAAGAAGTACAAAATCAGTCCTCAGGAATAATCAGGGACACCTGAAGACGGGAGTAGATCAAAACTCCCGAAACGTCGTGTGATATATACCCTGGACAGTGGAAAAAGTCCAATAAAAACATATGATAATAGACAAATGCCAAAAAATTACATTCAGAGAACAAATATACATTTGAGTTAGGAAAAATTCGCATAGAGCTGAAAATTGGTATAGGTGTTAAATACACCATCAAAAATGAAATATCAAAAGTCCCCACTGATTCTACCTCTGCTAAAAATGTTATGCAAGGTCAAAGGTCAAAAATTTCGATTTTTTATATTTTTTTCTTAAACCGTGAGTGTTATTGTAAAAATAGGTGAAACAAAAGTTGTAGATCATGGAATTCTCTACAAAAATTGTTCAGATACTTTTTTCCTACGAATCACCATTCTTGAGGTATCGCAATGTCAAAAATTGAAAAAGTCGTATTGTACATAATATGCACACATTTCTGCACCACCTATGAGGTAATGTACTTGGCACATTTTTTTTTAACGTGGTTTCCCCAGTAGTTGTACTCCACAATCTATTGATTGAGAAAATGGTACTATTGGGTAATGATTAAAGTGGAGATGATTATTGCTGCTTTATGAAAAGTTTTATTATTATTGATAATCTTCAAATTCTATTTCATATTCAACATTAATGTCTTCATCTTGTTCTGCAGCTTTAATGTTTTTTTTATAAGCAGTATAACCATCAAATACTATAGTAACATTATGACCAAAATGATGTACTATGCAAGACAAAAAAAAACTGGGAACACATTGAAAGCAATCATAAATGGTTGACTTCTGCGTTTTACGCATTGCTATTGCATCGAAGAGTGATAATGGGTAAGGGGCTACTTCATATTTGAAGAATTTTTCAAGTTCATCCTCAAATGTCTAGTAATACTCATGCGTTGAAATAATAATACAGGGTCTATAGATACCTTCTCATCATGAACTTTTACGATGCTACTCATTGTTGGGAGAGGGAGTACTTTGTCATCGCGCTTCAATTTAATATTATTCAATGTTTGGCCAGTCATTTTTGTCATAGAAGCAACTCCAACTTGACGAGCATTATGACAATTCTATTATCACCAAGTCCACTGAAAATGGACATGATTTTATCAACCTCAGGGGAAGGATCGTGTGATAAAAACCACTCAAGAAGTTTGTTAATGTTTTGAATATCTCTCTTAACACGTGAAGCGCTTGCATCTACATGCTGATCTGTTGTGTCCATTCTAACATTAGCGAGATTTTCGTTCACACACAGTATTCATCGTATGCATTCCATAAACCCATTTAGTTATGACACTCTTGTGTGCTTCTCTCTCGAGCAACACCTCCAACTGTCTTCATTGATTGTTCAATCACCACATCTGTCGAAGTTGCACAATTTATTAGTATTTCAAGTAGAATTCAGCGACATGCTGCTTGCCATAGTTATCTCTAAAGATAACTTCGCTATTGTAAATTAAAGATTGGGAGTAGGTACGTATTAACTGGAAAAACTAAAGATCCAGTTAGCATGGGGAACAATGAATTGTTTTATGGTGTTTAATGTAACATCAGATTGTTGAAACCGTGTTTTAAGTACTTCTGCATGACTACGTCTTCTATCACCGTATCTTATCATCATCAAGTAGCTATAAACTAACGAAATTAGGGACGTAGCTCTTCAGTTCTGCAACACAGATTCCTCTGAAACCTCTCGTCTTTCAAAGGCTCAACTTCAGCAACTCTACAATGGCAAAAAAGGCTTTGGTGTTCTTAGCTCCCGGGGCCGAAGAAATTGAATTTGTAATCGCTGTAGACGTACTACGCAGAGGAGGTGTGGATGTTATGTTCTTTTTCTGTAAGATGCTCCATAATTTAGCACTTCGGGCACAGTTTTAAGCTTTTGACGTTCGTTAATCAACATAAACTAACCATTGTTTTCAGAACTCACTAAATCTTCAGTTATGCAGTTAATACCTACTCCCAATCTTTAATTTACAATAGCGAAGTTATCTTTAGAGATAACTATGGCAAGCTGCATGTCGCTGAATTTTACTTGAAAATACCTTTCAAACGGTATGCGATTTGACCCCCCTTCTTATTTAAAAAAAATCAAGTTGATTGTGCAGCTCCCGACCTTGTCAGTTAAAAAAATAAAACTGTGGAAATAATAGAAGGCTTTGTAAACAGCATGCATATTAAATTTTTCCTACGACCACTACTAAAAGTAGGCCTTTTAGCGCTAGCTTGTTTCACTAAAAGTGACGTTTTATAGTTTAGCGTGGTTAAAGAAATCAGCTGTTTACTTTTAGCCCATGTGCTAAAAGTGAAGTGAGGTTATAAAACTACAATTTCGAACTGGAAGTGAAGTTGTAAAGTTATTCTAGTTGCTTCTTGCGTTACAGGTAAAGTGTTTTTGAAATAATTAAGCGCTATGTAATGAATACAGTCAGATGTGGGGTATTAATAATTACATTTCGTAACTGACCTTGACAGTACTGGCTTCGCAAACATTCGCCTGCGCGGCATGGTCTACTGTTTATTATGACATAAATTAGAAGTGTCGTAGATGCAAACCTTTGTTAAATCGATATTTATGGATTAATAACAGTAAAATTAAGGTCGTAGATAATAGCTATTTATGCAACAAGTGCTAAAAGTCGACTTTTATGCGCGAGACATGAAAATTATGAAACGAAGCCGAAGGCTGAGTTTCATAACATGTCTCGCGCATAAACGACTTTTAGCACGCGTTGCATACAATATTTTATCTACGACCTTAATTTTACCGTTATTAATCCATAAATATCGATTTAAGAAAGGTTCGCATCTGCGACGCTGCATAATAATGAATAGTAGCCTACGCGGCTGGCGATTGTTTTGGCCACGCCCGTGCTGTCAAGGACAGGTACGAAATTTAATTATTTATACTCCACATATGACTGTATTCATTACATAACGCTTTAATTATTTCAAAAACGCTTTACCTGTAACGCAAGAAGCAACTAGAATAGCTTTAAAACTTCAGTTGCAGTTCGAAATTGTAGTTTTGAACCTCGCGTCACTTTTAGCACATGTGCTAAAAGTAAACAGCTGATTTCTTTAAACACGGTAAACTATAAAACGTCACTTTTAGTGAAACAAGCGAGTGTTAAAAAGCCTACTTTTAGTAGTGGTCGTAGATAAAATATTGTATGCAACTCGTGCTAAAAGTCTTTTATCCACGAGACATGTCTCGTGCATAAACGTCGACTTTTAGCACTTGTTGCATAAATAGCTATTTTCTACGACCACTACTAAAAGTAGGCCTTTTAGCATTAGCTTGTTTCACTAAAAATGACGTTTTATAATTTAGCGTGTTTAAAGAGATTTAATTTATTTAATTCGCACTCAACCAACAGCCGTTAGGCCAATTATAGGCGTCGCTGTGCAGTTATGAGGACTTCCAACCCCACTAACGACTGTCATGATGTATGACCGCCGGGACCAACTTTTTTCCGTGATAGCTGTACCACGAGGCGCCGAGAGATGCAGCCGTGGAACTCCCATCCAAGTTCTGACCAGAGACAGCGTTGCTTAACTTGTTCAAGCTATACCACTCGGGACCAGCTGTTTACTTTAGCGCATGTGTGGTATAAAGTAAAGTGAGGTTATAAACCACAATTTCGAACTGGAAGTGAAGTTGTAAATTTATTCTAGTTACTTCTTGCATTAGAGGTTAAAGTGTTTTTTAAACAATTAAAGCGTTATGTAATGAATACAGTCAGATGTGTAGTATTACCTGCGCGTCAAAGCCTACTGTTTATTATGACATAAATTATAACTGTCGTATAGTCCGTTCACTAAACATAAAAACACAAAGTGGCCTTTGATTTCTAAAATTTCAAGAGTGTACTCCCAAAATTGATCTTTTATCTAGGAATGTACTTACAAAAAACAAATAGGTTAAGAGTGTGACATTTAATTAACATCTGTCATAACTACTTTTAAGGATTTTAAACAAATATTGTGTTGGCTACTAATGATGTAGCATTTATTAATAGGTATTTTAATTACATTTGTAAAAGTTCAGGCCATGGGCGCCGTTAGAAAACTTTCCCGGGAGGGGCAATATTTTTTCGATATTGAGATAAGACAATTAATTTCAGAGAGCACCTAAAAAAGAAACACTTGATGCACACCTGAAAAATGCTATTAGATTTTAAAAAATATAAAAAGAAAGTGCTACAAGGTTTGGAAAAAATACCTGTATCACCAACACGTTTTGTGTATCTAAATCAAAAATAGTGGGCATTTTATTTGTAAAAATTACATGTGCTGGGTACATTCAGATATCAGAAATAATAAAATCATTACGTTTTCTACTACATCTTTACCTTATGGTTTGGACATCAACTCACAAAAAATAGTGAATCAATAGTAATAGCAATACACAATAATGCTGACGTAAAATTAATTAACAAATAAAATATACATACCGTACAGATCGGATCGAAGTCACAAATAAAAAATAATGCCAACCAGAATACCCAATAATCTAACAGTAGTAACTGAACCAATGAGTGAATAAGTCTAACTTGAGATTAGTAAAATGTATTTATTTTAAATATTTGCAAACATTCCATGCAGGTGCACTGGGATTTAGCAAGCCATTAAATTTATTACTTGAACGTGCCTAGACACAAGAAAACCCAACATCGGTCGGCCCTTAAAGGCGCCAAGAAACGGAAATCTAAATATTATTTTGTATCGCTCTGAGTGACAAATTCATAGACGCCTCTTATCTCGATATTTCGGTCATCGGCTTATTTTGGCTTATTCAAAGAATCTGTTCTGTAAAGTGACCGGGCCCTTAGGGCGGGCAAAAGAATAAATAAATATTTGCTGTTACTACGCACACTATCTAATATTATTACACCCTATGAAAATAATTTCTATGCGATGAGTTCTGATTGCTGGATGGTCAGCGCGTACTACACAATCAAGGTTAATGTAATGGTGGATTATTTTTGGAAAAAATTCAGGGAGGGGCAAGCGCCTCTCCTTGCCCCTATGTAACGGCGCCCATGGTTCAGTCAAAAATTTTCAGAATAATATGTACTTTGACACTGAAATAATGAGATTAATTGTAATTTTTAAATACAAGGTCGTCTTTATGCAGGTGTTGGAAACCTTTGCAAAATAAAATACAGAATCCCTAGCACAAAAATTTTACGTATATGCCAACTTCAAAAAGATTTAAATGTTTTTGTGTTTACTGAATGGCCTATAGATGTAAACCTTAGCACTTGTGGCATAAATATCTATTATCGATTTAGCTTGAATAGTTTTGAAATAACAAGGCCGGCTCCATACATTAGGTACGCACTGTATATGAAGTTTCAACGCCATAACTCTTTTCGTTTTTGAGATATTCTGTTCACAAACAGACAGACAGACCAATGAACCAAAACATGTTTTTTGGTTTCAGAGGACTCTAAAACGTGAAGATCTGTTGAAAACTCAATTTCGAATTTTTGGGGTGAATCCAATACTTCCTTTATCGTAAAAGGAAGTAATAAGTCAAATTGACATCAATGCACCCTATCTATCCCAGTATATCTTACACAGTGGTTACTTTTATTAATTGTGTATTGTAATAAATAAGAAGTTGGCGAAATGAGAAACTTGGGCAACGAAAATTAAACTCTATGATAAAATAACCTCAAAAACGTAGGTAGTAATCAAGAACAATTGAAAATGTTATCAAATAAAATGTGCTTTTAGGTGGTTCATTTACATGGCTCCAGTGCAAGAAAAAAAGTCTTGGAAAGAAATTAACAAGGCACATAAAGAGCAACGAAAGCGTTGGAAAGAGGAAAACTTAATAAAGAAACTAAAAAAAAAGCAACTAAAGGAGGAAGCGAAAACTGAAGGTATAAATAAACAAGACTCTCAAAGTGAAGCTGTATTGGAACATAAAAATCTTTCAACGATTAGTATCGCAGTGCCTGGTTCCATATTAGAAAATGCACAAAGTGATGAATTGCGAGCATATTTGGCAGGGCAGATAGCTAGAGCAGCTTGCGTATTTCAGGTGGATGAAATAATAGTTTTTGATGACCATGCGGGTACTGGGAACGTGAAAAAATCTGTAATAGAAGATACTGATGGTGTTAAAACTGTAAGGCACTGTTGCATTCAGTTGGGTAGAATTTTACAATATTTGGAATGTCCTCAATATTTAAGAAAGCACTTTTTTCCAATACATAAAGATTTACAGTACGCTGGAATATTGAATCCATTAGATGCTCCACATCATTTGAGGCAAAATGATGATTTCATATTTAGGTAAGTAATGATATTTAAATGTCAAAATTTTAAATTTTAAATTAATGTTAGATATTTAATTCAATGTAGGAGCTTTGTTATAACACTTAAAACTAAAGCAAGAGCTTCACTTAATTTTGTTCTAAAAATAGACACAATGCAAATACTCAATTTAAAATCTGGAACATAAGCAAAGCCATTTTCTATATATACACACGTCGCTTTGAAACCAACGTAACGACTTCAGTAAATGGAACTTTATAAAAATCCATACAATCTATCGGACGGTTTGTTGCAGTAGAATCATATTATTTTTTTCTTCAGAAGGTATAGCTTTGTAAGTTAACTTATTCAACTCTAGAAAGGTAGCTATCGTATTACTCGCCTGTTCTTGAGCTACCAGAAAGCATGCTTTGAACCACTCCAGCTCACGAGCCAAGAACCAATGTACATTATATTACAAGCGAGTAAAATAAATCATATGCGAGTGAGATTTTTGTGTGACGTACAGGCTTCTAAGCAGGAGTGTGGTAATTCTCATGAGTGCATAAAGGCATTTCTCTCACATGTCATAAATGACGTTATATCTTACAGCAGCAGCTTTTGTACAATAAAATTTGAAGACTGTAGAAACTGTTATAGAATTAGTAACAGTGTGTGATGAAACCGATAATGATTGCAAAAAAACATCAAAGCTGCTATTGTAAGATAAACACATTTTATTGTTAACTTCTAAATGATAGTATCATAACTTTGGTTTATTATAACTTTTGTTTAATTCTGTTTATCTATTCCTATTAAATTATATTCACATTATAAGGACATTTTTGAACTTTGGTTTATTATAACTTTTGTTTAATTCTGTTTATCTATTCCTATTAAATTATATTCACATTATAAGGACATTTTTGAATAATAATAACAGTCATAATTTGCAGTAGTGAATTATGAATTCATAATTCACTGCTTTCAACCAATCATAAAATTCTATTTTCATAATTCACGGTTTTCAGCCAATCATAAAATTTTATTTTTATAATTCACTAGTTTGCAGCCAATCACACAATTCATTCTTATTATCAAATGTCTTTTGCAGTTGACAGTTGTCACAAATGTCTTAATTCGGAAATATGAACACAAAACTCCTATTGTATACGAGTAGATAAAGTATCGTATTACATTCGCGATTATGGCCATTATTCCCTCAGATGACTTGCGCCACTCGCCTTCCGCTTGTGGCTCAAATGTCATCTTTGTGAATAATGGCTGTCATAATCGCTCATATAATAATATACTATATTGTATGTGAATATAATATAATATTTCTTACTCTATAACAGTTCAACATAAAAAAACATTTTTGCATGTGTTCCTGTTCAATTTTGTGTAGGTATTAGTATTACTTATAAAAACTATTTTAAAGATTTCAGTTTTTCTATAATGTTAACATTTTGATGTTAATTATATATTAGAAAAACCCTGGCAAAAGTACAATGACAAAGTAGCTTTACAATAATTTTATTCATCTCTGCAAATCTTGATAAAGTAAAACTTTAAATGCAATTGCGTAATACGTACATAGTTTAAATAAGTAATGAGAAGATTATGTAGATTTGTTTGAATATTTGTGATTCTAAGCATGCCTTGAATATGAATACTTTACCTGACCACAGAATATTTAGTTTCAAAGTAAATCATGAACATTTTATAACCTTTAAAAAGTATATCACTGATAAAAACGGAAAGGTCACAATTTGTATAATACATGGACGTTCCGTTATTCCGTTGGGAGACATGGGATGTTGATAAATTCTTGCCATTTGGTGAGTCGTCATTTGTTTCTTCTTCCTTTTTCTGAACACCTCCATGTTTTCCTTGTTTTCTACTGCCTCGTGGGTTCCATTTTAAGGCTACTTCTTTTGTTTTTCTGTTGTTTGTATTTTAGTGTTTACATCATCTTGTCCTCTTCTTTATTATCTCTTAATTTTCTACATTGTCAGTGTAAAAGCCATTATTACTAGGGTTTCCAAGTCCCGGGACCAAAAGTGTTTTCGGGACTTACGAGTTAAATTTCAAGTCCTGGGACTAGTCCCGAAGATCCCGAAAATGGTCCCGAAAAGAAAATAGAAATTTACGAATGCAATTTCCAAATAAAAACAAGTGTTTTAAGTTAAATAAAGTATTTCTGTGCTGATAATCTGGGGTGGGGCTCGTCTATAACTTCATTGCTTTCTTCTGGTAGTAAAAATGTCTGTCGCTCTTCATCTTTTGCTTTTGTTTGAACTGCAAAGTGATTGTGTAATCTTTTCGTCAAGCTGCCTCTCATTATGAGAATTTTATAGGAACAAACTTTACATTTCGCCAATTGTTTATATCTTCAATATATAAAATTGTTGCTATATTGACTTCAAATCGTTATTTTTTAATGTAGAATGAAGGTAGGTTGCAAATCGGAATTCATTCTAATTGTAATGCTTTAGCAGACAATTAACGAACACATTTAAAACCCAAAAATATAAATTATTCAGCTTCTTCGCACATAATTTTATAAGTCTACAAATGTAGTTACCTTACTGTTACTAAATAGGCACACAACTACGCGTAAAATATATCTAAATCCAACAAATACATAAATAGAAGAAGATATGCAAATGTGGCTGAAACAACACACGTTTAATTCCAACCTTCCGAAAACAATACCTCTCCTGCCTACGCAAAACGCAAATAATGTAGAATGTGCAAGAGGTATGAGTAATACGCCGGAAGCCAGTGCATACCCGTCCTAATTCTCTGATATTGAGTATACGCACGCATGTTGACATGATCCCGGGACTTCGCCTGGGCTGGCTGTGGTCCCGGGACTCGCTTTTTGTGGTAGAATCCCGGGACTGTCCCGGGACCGGATCCCGGGACTGTCCCGGGACCGGATCCCGGGACTGGAAACCCTAATTATTACCTTTCGATTCAGAGTGAGTGAATGTGAAATATTTTTCGTCATTCATTATGATCCCTTTATTGTCGGAAAAATGAACTCTGTGTAAGGTATGACAGCAAATTGGAATTCTCCGTAATTGATCTTCTGTGTACTGTGGACATTTACGTCTTTTACGATATTTTAGGATCTTTGTTTGCAGTACCCTTTTTACAGTCTTGCAAGAAACATGAAATTATCCGGATAACCTTCATAATGATGTTCCAAGTCAGTTTTTTGCATTTTCACAAATTTTGTTGGTACAATTTTCGGCCAGCACTTCGGATGTCCACTTGGCAAATTGAACCAAGGTACACCTTGTTTGCATACATGTCCACTTGGCAAATTGAACCAAGGTACACCTTGTTTGCATACTAAAATTGTTCTGTAAATACTTGTCTTAGACATATTTTGATTTCAAAATGTTTACAATTTCACACTTAGGCATGTGTCCAACTAGGTTATAAAAAGCTCTTTCAGATTTCCAGGTTGTACAACACAACGGTGCAAATTATTTTCCATCTATGACGTGTCATTATCGAATATTTGTTTACCATGGCAAATATGGAGAGATTGCAAAAAATTCTCCTCAAGTGACGTCAGAGCTGTGCTATACTCGAGTACTGTAAAGTCTACACATTACCCTTTTTCTGTGACGTCAGAAATAACAAAACATAGCGTTTAAAACGTATGCCTTATATTACAGTGAAATTAAAAAAGATCATTTAGATCGCAGGTAGTAGACTTTAGAAAGAATTTGACATATACCTAACCTTTAAGGTAAGGGATGCTCGAAATAGCACATTATTCAAACCAAGACATTCTTGACCTATGTAATTCGACATTTTTCCTCTTCGAAGAAGTCCCTAATGCTTAAAATAAGACTTTAAGCTTGCTCGTTTGCTTGTTATTGCGCGTTATTTTACTGTCATTTTGGACAAATGTCACATTGACAATATTATAAAACAAGCCGTACTTAAAGCGGACCTGACCAAAAACTGCAGATTTGTTTTTCGTCCAGTTTCTTATTGTTAAATAAGGAGAGAAAATTGTTACGTCACAGCAAAATGTTAATGTGTAGACCTTACTCTGAGTACTTTTCGTGTACTCAGTACTCAGTCCACGAGTACATTTTTTAAAATGTACTTGTACTTGTATTTGACACATTTCAGATCACAAAAATGTACTCAAATTCTTTTTCTCTGAATCAAGGGAGGGGCTCAGGTTGTTGTGTCGGGCCCCATTTCTAACGGCTTAATTCCTACAAATTCCAATATGCATGTGTAAGCTAGAGTGATATTCCTGTCTATACAGTGTGTTTCACTTTTCATGGGGACGGTCATGTACCACAGAAAGTACCCAAACCAATTTTGTTCAAATTTGCAAGGAATGTATATACTCTTAGTGCCACCCAGGACACAAGGACACATAAGAATGGGTCCATAGGCGTCCGTCTTAGGACGAAAAAAAGGGGCTATTTTTTCACAAAGTAATATTAGCAATAATTTCCAGCCAAATTTTTTAACATAATCTTAATCCACGCCTTTGAAAACCCTTGTGGCCAAATTTTCATGCAAAAATTCCTATGCGTTAGAAAGATATTAAAACGCAAACTTGAAAAACACTGTTCATTTATTTCGTCATTTTTCGAATAATAGTTGAGTTTTAAACATTACTTTAACTGTTTTCGTTTTTCTAAAGTGTGGCTTAGCAAACACATAAAGTCTTTTCATTGTTGTTAAATAATTTACTTGGAATTAGAATAAGAAATGTTATACACTTTATAGTAGTAGCTTTGGTAGTCGGTTTTTAAGAAAACAAATGAGCATCGCAGTACCTTATGTGTCCTTGTGTCCTGGGTGGCACTAAGGGTATATACATTCCTTGCAAATTTGAACAAAATTGGTTGGGTACTTTCTGTGATATATGACCGTCCCCATGAAAAGTGAAACACACCGTAGACACAAGTGATTCTATTCGAACTAAGGTCGACGTCTGCAAAGGTCAGATGTTCAGTAATAAAAGGAAAGGGATTTGTAAGAATTCAGCTGTTAGAAATGGGGTCCTATACGATTACTTGAGCCCCGAAATTTTGTGACAGTATGGAAACGACTAAAAAACAAAATTAGTCATAATGAAAATATAATTTTCAATCAATAATAGCCGAAAAATTGTTGAAAACAAAAATGTTTCGTCTTGCGCTTCACTTTGCGCTGCTCTACCTCAGAACACATTTGACTTAGAGAAAAATGTTTCAAACAAAAGTTGTTGTGAATTATGCCCTTAATAAGAATGATAATAGGTATTTTAGTCATAGGATTAATGCTAATGTAGATATTCCGAAAAAAGTTATTTTGCTCGCCATTTTTCCAAGATGGCGTCGTGAGCGGCATTGCTGCAATTTGTAAATTTTCATTAGGGCACAGAGTTTTAACACATGCAAAACTTCGGAATTAAATATTTCTAAAACGCGTTTTTTTTTATTTTAATGACTGGACTAATAGGACTTGAACAAATTGTGTTTTTTACTTCCTTTTACAATAAAGGAAGTATTGGATTCACCCCAAAAATTTGAAATTGAGTTTGCAACAGATCTTCACGTTTTAGAGTCCCCTGATCCCAAAAAACATATTTTTTTTCATTGGTCTCTCTGTCTGTCTGTCTGTCTGTCCGTGTGTCTGTCTGTGAACAGAATATCTCAAAAACGGAAAGAGGTATGGCGTTGAAACTTCATATATAAGTTTTGTGTACTATGTAGATGCTACAGCAAGCTTTTGAAGAAAATCGCATAACCGGAAGTAGGTGTTTACTCTTGTGATTTTTCAGTTTTATTCGATTTTTTCAAAAACGGCTAACGATTTTTTTTAAACTTGACATTTTTATTACATTTTTAATGTGTATTGATGTGAGAGAGGTGATTTTCCAGTTGAATACTTCTAAAATGGGTATATTTTGTTTTTTTTTTGTATATTTTTTAGTAACTCCTATTTTAAATAGAACACCCGGTATATTATTACATCGCATAACCGGAAGTAGGTGTTTACTCTTGTGATTTTTCAGTTTTATTCGATTTTTTCAAAAACGGCTAACGATTTTTTTTAAACTTTACATTTTTATTACATTTTTAATGTGTATTGATGTGAGAGAGGTGATTTTCCAGTTGAATACTTCTAAAATGGGTATATTTTGTTTTTTTTTTGTATATTTTTTAGTAACTCCTATTTTAAATAGAACACCCGGTATATTATTACATTTTTGAATTCAGCTTGGAATTCTAGAAAAAATTTTTCTCTTGAACTAACACTCTATTTTGTACCGTTTTTGTAAAATTTGTAATTTTTTAAAAATTTTGATAAATGCTTAAAAATTTTAAATAAAATTTTTGGCTAATGATAAGATCACTGTAAAAGGAAGTTGTGTGCGTTTATCACACCAGATTTTTATCTTTGTCCCAGCTATTCTATTCTTCTGTACTTGTATAGGTATTCGAGTACTTATCGTTGTGTACTTGTACTCGGTACTCGATTACATTTTAGGTCAAGTGCAGTAGAACTCGGATACAGCAAACGTGAAGGGGCTTTTAAAAACTTCGTTATAAGTAAGCGGTCGCTATAAGAAAAAATAGTAATTTATTATACAAGACGATAAAGTTAAATTTTATCCACGAATGAATCGTTTAACGTCGAGACGAAGTCGAGACGGTAATGATTCAAGAGTGGATAGAAATAACTTTATCGTCGTGTATAATACAATATTTTTTTCTATAGCAAGAACTTTAACAATTTCCAAAGAAATAATGACATTTCAAAATGTCAGTAGCTAGATTGGGTTGCTATGATAATACAAAGCTGTCATAATTAATTTAAACAAAAGTTAGAAAATTAAATTACTTTATCTATCCTTGATGTTAAAGGGCTACTTTATCTACCCTTGCTGTTAAAGTAAAACTTGACCTTTTGTTTTGAGTTGATAAAAGCACACTTTAACATGTGCTATAGAAAAAACAATATTAAATGGAAAAATCACACATTTGAAACCATTTATTATTTTAAGTTACAATGCACAGTGGGCCGAAAATCCCAAAAAGTGGCCAAAATTCTGATTATATTTTTAATGGCTTAGAAATCACTTATCTAATAAGGGAAAAATAATGAAAAAAGTCACAAGAGCCAGGGATGTTTTATGGGGGATGTTTTTTTTTAAAAGTAGGAATGTATACATTTTTCTGTCTCAGCTCATTCAAAATCACTAAAAACATACGGGAAAAATAAAGAAAAAAATTTCACGCCCCGAGGGTGTTGTTTAGGGGATAATTATTTCGCCGAGTTGCTAATTTATAAGGTTTTTCGATTTTACTTGATTTAAAGTTGCTCGTACAATACGGAAAAACTAAGGAAATCGATATAGTATTAGTAAAAAATTCCGGGGGTGTTTTTAGGGGGTGATTACTTGCCAGAGCCGCAAATTTTTAAGTTTTTCAATTGTAGCCCATTCAAAGTCATTTACAAAAGACAAACAAATTTATTTAATTTCTAAAACAATGATCTAAGTACGAGTATATACAATTAAATATCTATGCACATATATAAAAATGTTAATTGTTCAATGGAACGTCATTATCACTCTCAGTGTCGCTCTCCTCCTCGGATGAAGAGGTTTCCTTTTCTGGATTCGTGGCTACCACTGAAGATGTACTTGGTTCTTCTGATGACACCTCAGGTTTCTTCAGCAATAACAACATTTCACCAGTAAAAGACGAACTTTTTTTTTTGGGGCAGTTGTCGCAATGAAGAAATTAAAGGATCTGAGGTAATCAGTAACCTGTTTAACAAATCTTGATTTCCGCACACTCTTGAGGATTTTCGAGTATGTAGTTGTCTAAATTTGTTTAAATCCTTGTTCCTCGATTCCTGTGCCTCTTCCGATAATTGACCAATAGGTAATATTGCCTCTTTAATTATTATTGCACCATGGAACAAGATTTTCTGAACCGAGGCTGGCATGAATACCACAGATACTTTGCGACATATAGTCTCGCTGTTTGCAAAGCATATTCCTCAAATGCTTCTGGGTCGATTGCGTATCCACAAGACAGTGTTTGTAATATTACGCTAAATCGTTGAATTATTGTATTGTCTATTCCAGTTATTGAAGCAGAGAGGGCTGTATCATTAAAAAATCTTCTGGCGGTATTACCGTCATTTGTTGTTCCGCTGCCACCGCTTTTCAGTATATCAACAAGTAGTCCCATTTTAACGCGAAAATCATTTTGAACTTTTCTTTTTCGCTCTTCAAAAATTGCCTTATTTGTACCCCACGAACTTGCCAAGTTTTTATTTCCAGCCTGTAAGAAATGTGCAAAAGACTCAAAAAATCTAATCCATGCACGAAGCGTAGATAACCCAAACCGTAACGTATCTGCATGGAATGGTTTTGCAAGAATTTTCTCCACTTGGTTCATCTCCTTGGGGGTTGCTTTACAAATATAGCACGTTTGTGCTGATGAGGTTTCCGTAATAGCATTACAAACCTTGCCATTTATCATTGTCATTACACAAACATACGAAACAGAAACTTCTTGATTTTCTTCTATGTTGTATTTGGTCGGCTTAAGTTGTGCAATTTGGTTTTCTATGTAACTAGTTTCTTGTACCGTTAATTCTTTAGTTTCATTTTTGAATTGAAACTGAATTGGTCTACAGAATCTGGTGGAAGAAGGACGTGGATTGTGCCATATTATTGTTTTTGCTTTCCCCGGTTTTTCTGAATATAACTGTAATGGGACTAGAGACGTCAAAAATAAATCACCATCACCTACACCTGACTCGGAAAATAGTTGCTTATATTCAGAATGACCCGTACTTCCGTCGCAACCCCATTTTACCAACAATACTAAATTGCTCAACGCATCATCTGGCAAACTCATTACAACTGGCTTTTGCACTTCCAGTATACGCTCTGTCGTATGATCGAGAAGATTCTGTAACAGAATTTCTGCAGAGGTTTCAGTAACAATCTGAGCCTCCTTTCGTGGATAGCAACGGGATTTAGCTTCTCGAACTTTGTTATACGAGGGATAAATGTCGGCGAAATTTTCTTTCGCTGCTCGCCTATGAACCAAATATTGGTGTTTGCTGTTTTTTGCTTCTACTAGAATTGAAAGTGCTTGATCAGGTGTGAACGGTACAGGTTTTTGAAATTTCTGGCTCGCCTTCCAAGCATCCTGCATTTTTCTTGCTCTCGTTGGAGTTGTAAAAACTGCCTCTGAAATTAGTTTTGCGGCAGTATCTTTCCCTTCTTGTTTAAGACTTTTCTTTGCCGCTAAAGTGAGTTCTTCGGCTTCAAAAGCATCACACAGCTTCTCAATTTTTCTCCTCTTGGTTCTGGAACTACTTTCCGAAAACTTTAATTTCGGACGACCACGACCGCTGCCACTTCCAGATGATGTACTTGGTTGTGGATCATCACCCCTTAAATTTCTTCGCCCTCAACTTCAAATATAAAATCTTTGTTAAACCAAAATTTATTTTTTTCTAAAAATCGGGGAATATATCTTGAAGACTCTTCGAGTTTTAAGTAAACTGTACTGCAGAAAATGGAGTTGATTTTTCTAAGATGTGTTTTCACAGTTTGGTTATTTTCTATTTTGTAATGCCCTACTAAATAGTTAAACAAATATTCAGTTTGGCACGAACGCCCTTCACCTTTTTTCCCATATAAAATATCAAAAAGATGTCTTCTGGTCAACATTTTGTTATACTTTAGTTCTATAAAGAAGTAGGAAAATTATTGCAAAATATCAATAAATAAATGATATCATAACTAAATATTATTAGTAATCCAATCGGCCGATGCGCGCTGGTTACAATGCAACGTGTAGTTACTCTGATTACATACAAAACGCAATATTTCCTAAATGGGCATGCGGAGCTGATATATATTATTAAGGAACGTACAAGGAATTTTTTGAATATTTTCTGAAAGCCCAGACTCGTCTGGATTTTTTGTTTGCTCAGAAAATGTTGACTAACCTCATATAAATTTGAACTAAACACTCCCATGAATATAAGCAAATTGTTTAAATGAGTAAACGCTGGGGTACTTGATAATATGTATAAGTTAACGTACTTACCCTAATAAAGCTTCTTGCAATATTTCACTTTAAACACAGGCGTCTTTTAAGCACAATCACTCATCAAAGGTTTGTGATAAAATGATCTGTAAGTACGTAGCATCAACGTAACACAAGAGTCGTGTTTACGACCCTCTAGCAGGTAGAATCTTCGTTCAATGCACTTGAAATTCTAGGAAATGATGCATTGACTGTCCCTCTAACTATCTGCAGAAGCACGTAGGAAAATAAGCAATTTAAAAAATAGCTATTTTTGGCCACTTTTCTGGACTTTGGGGCCCACTGTGCAATGTGGTGAAAATTATCACAAGAGTGTCCAACATTATTTACAAAATAGACAAAAATATCTTTATCTGGATAATAATATTTAAACGGTAAAAAGGAACACTTAGTAATGCGAATTACAGTAATTCACAAAGCCAAAAAAACATCGGAGTCAGTGGGATTCAAACCTGCGCTACTAGGCAGGAGCCGATTGCGAGTCAGATGCTGTAACCACTTGCCTACGAAACACACTTATCGTGCTTGCTTACTGTTGCGTTATATGTGCTGATGAAAAAGTGAGGCAGACAGCGATGCAGGCTCTACAGACGTTTGTATATAGGGATTTTCTGTATTATTCGGTTGTAGTTCAAATAAAAGAAACCACTCCTCCATTTGTGGTTTGTGACTTCCAGAAGATCTATACATTTTTGGCAATTCATCATTCCATTAATAATTTAAAAATGCCCAGTTCCAAATATTTATTGATATGCAACCCCACATCATCTGTGACTGTGGATGCTTTACCGTAGGAATTATAAATTCACTTATAACTCGTTCCCAGGCCTTCTACAAACATGGTGCGCTCATTCCTCTAGTATTTCTATTACCGATTAGTTGGAAAATAACATGTGAGCAAACGAAAATGAAATCAAGCTTGGCTTTGAAAATTGAAACATGTCTATTATTAATTCACATTATGTTAATGTTCTAGCAGCGTACATAAATCAAACAAGTAGAGACACTGAGCATCAGTTCCTTTGTTGTCAAAATACTGATTTGAATGACCTTGAACGTCTCCTGGGTGGGGAGATACTTTCCGATATTACCAACAGATAGCACCACTAATTTACATCAGGATTGGTAGCAGAGCCAGTAACTGGTTCTGATTGGTAGTACAGTGACTATATTAATGACATTGTGGTCAATTTTGGTCCTGTTTCTGATTGGTTGTTTTAAAATCCGCCATTAGGGCCGGTTTCTGGAAACTAATTTATCGGGCCAGTTAGTTTAACTGTTCCATAAAGCAGTAAATGGGTTTCTGAAACGTCAATTTGACTTTAACTGTGCGTTTTTGCACATTTAAATTAACGCAACAATGTGGTCAGTTAAATTAAATGACAGCCCAGGTTAAGAGTGTCAAAGAGTATAAAAAACCGTGAAACCGTTGTTTTGGCGTCGTTTGGCATTGTTGCTGTTCAGATTTAATATAGATCCCAAGATTTTCATATAACAAAATGTGCCTAGACCACCAATAATACAAATGTGTAGCAAAGCAAAGGTTAGCAGTAGCACTTACGTTTTTACGCGCCGGAGATGGAATTAACGGTCTCTTTTGCACGTGGTAGCGTGTATCGAGACATTTTGGTGTTTTTAACAAGAACTAAAAGATTTGAAGACTTTCATATAACAGTATCAGTTTTTTTCAGAACTTAAAAGTTTCGTACTTTCGATAGTAGGTAGCACTTTGGTGCTCGCGTTTTTATTTTAATTATCGTACAGCGCATAGAGCTGCTTCGCAGTTCGATGGACCATTTGATTTTGCGAGTTAAATTCTCCGGCAATTTCTTGCCAAGCTAAATTCCTTCTTGCGGTGATTACCGCATCGGATTGTTTATTTTCCAAGATTGACTTATTTTTGGTGGTAACCACCTTGAAGAAGAACATTTTCCCCCTCGGTGAAATTCTTCCTCTCATTTGCTTGGGGTCCATAATTTAACAAAAATGATTCACCTAAAACACAAAAAGTTGGGAATTTTCTGTCAATTTTGACGGAGGCGATAGTAGGGCATCTATCGCATTTTTTGATAATTATTAGTTCAGTGTAGAACCCGAAGTTAGTTAACGGGTCTATAAACTAATGGAGATTGTTTTCAGAAACCCGACGTAATTTTATGGATCAGTTAAATTAATGGGCTCGTTTGTTAACGGTCAGTTAAAAATTTGTTTCAGAAACCGGCCCTAAGAGTCGTTTAAATGTCCCAAAAAGTTAGTAATGTCAAAATAAGACATTGATATTTTATAACTTATCTAAAGTAGCTCAGTTACTGAACACGGCTTAAGCATGAAAATAAATATTCTATCATCATTGATGTACACTTGCGTTATTTTATACACAAAAATAAACTATAGTCTGTTTTTTTGCTTTATGATTCAGAGCAGGCCTTGCATTTATATTATTTTAGCAGTGTACAACAGTTTAGTTACAAAATATACCTAACGTCAAAATCAAGGTTCCCGGGTTTGTCAATTTAACACTTCGGTAAAGCTTGATAAAATTCCACGAAAAAGCAGTATTAATAGTAAAACTAGAGGCTATAAAACACTGTTTTACTAATATAAAAGATATCAATGGCAACTTAAGTAAAACGGCCATCTTTGGAAGACTTGGTCAAATCTTTGACGTAAGTATTAAGAATTAAACAGATATAAAATATCTAACAATTTCTTATAATGCTAGATTTTGAATTCAACTGTATTTAATATTCTAAATGAAGCAAAATCACAACTCCAGCAACAACCGAATGACAATATGTAAAAGAAAAAGGAATTTCTAACTTGGGCGGACTAGGTATAGTTGCAGGGAGGATATTAAGAAGAAAAATTGGGATTTTTTTACTTTGGATAATTTATTGCGATGTGCAAGAGAGGAACTAATTTAAAGTCATTCAAAATTATACTACACATTAAAAAATATGGGATATAAATATAAAATTGTAAATGGAAGAAAATTGTTGTGTGAGAAGAATCATGTAATTTCGGTGATGATTGCTTTTTTAAAGAAATATTTACAATTTCGAAATTCTAGTGAAAAAGGTATATTCCTGTTTTTTGATAACACAATGGAACCAGTGTGCGTAGGCGGACCCACGACACAGACTTGAAAAGTAATCCATTTAAAGTTAAGGCAGAGGGAAAGAGGAAAGAGACTATTTTGCATGCAGGATGCACATCAGAATTTTTCCCAGGGTGCACTGACTGTTGGACACGGGCAATAATGACAGGGACTATCATAAGTGTATAAACGGTGATAGTTTTAGGCAAGTGTGTTATATGTTTAGCATAAATAATAACTTATACAACACAGATCTGCAAACAAAAATCATCAGTAAGTTGTTAATAATATGTTTTTACATTAGAACATATAAGATAAATCGATGTCTAGCAATTTTATGACGTTTCTGTACAGTTAGATAATAACCATGTTTAAATAAAACGTTCTTAAAATAAAGCAATACCAAAGAGCATTTTTTGGTAATACCTTATTTAATGTTAATTGTTCAGTAATTTTAGCTTTCATTATGCATAATAGTGCTTATAAGATAACTCATTGACAGTTGTAATAAGTTTTTGACATTACTAGTGTTTTTTTCTTTGTAACCAACTACCTACACTGTTACAAAAATGCAAAAGCAAAGCCTGCTCTGAATCATAAAGCAAAAAAACAGACTATAAGTACGAATTCAAATTAAATTTTAACCAAGCAATAATTTTGACTTTAGTAATATTTTGTTACTAAATGTCACCGAAACCGTTAAAAAAAATGCACATGCAAAGTCTGTCACAGTGTAACAAATGGAGTGAACGAGATACAGACGACTCCTGCAGTTTACACATGTATTTGTAGTCATATTTCAGATGTTTTCAACTGGAAACCATTATTGTTAGTTTCAGTGTCACCGTTTTAAAACAGTTTTTTGATAAAATCGGAGTTATTTGTAGATAAACACCCGTGCAAGTTTTAATTGATGTTATCCATCTAAAGGAGATTTGTTATCATTTGAAGAGAGAATAATTGCTTAAAATGTTATTCTCTACATTTAATATGTCTGTTTATTCCATGTTCCTTAGTGAGGTTGAAAGTACAGAAATTGTAAAGTGTATAAATCAAATGAAAAGCAACAAGGCGCCTGGAATAGATGGAATAACCAACAAAATGCTACAGACATGTGGAGTTTACATTGCAGAACCTATTGCAAAAATAATCAACATGTGTTTCTCGCTGGGCAAATGCCCTAGTCATTTCAAACGAGCGGCCGTAGTCCCAATTTTTAAAACTGGTAAAGAATGTAGTGTATCGAATTATAGACCAATTTCCCTGTTACCTAGTATATCAAAGCTATTTGAAAAGCGCCTAGTAAAGCGCATCATGAATTATTTAGAATACATTGGAGCTCTAAACAAGGCCCAGTTTGGCTTCCGAAAGGGCGTTTCAACAAGTTCAGCAATAGCACTTCTAATCGAAAGGATATATAACACGCTCGACTCATGGGAACATGGTCTGGTAGTGCTCGTTGATCTTGCCAAAGCTTTCGATACGCTGCATCACGAAATTCTATTACAAAAGCTTGAGCGGTATGGTTTTCGCGGTAAGGTCCATAACCTATTAAGAAGTTATCTAACAGGTAGATCTCAAGTTGTTAAAATAAAGGATCAATATAGTGCGCCGTTGCCATTAAATTACGGAGTTCCACAAGGATCGGTGCTGGGGCCAATCCTATTTATCTTATATATAAATGACATCTTCAACATCAATATACAAGGACAGATACTCAGTTACGCGGATGATACTGCGCTATTTATCAAAAGTCAATCCTGGGAAGAACTGATAAGATGTGTGCAATTAGATTTCGCGGTACTTAGAGATTGGTTCCGAGGTAACTATCTTACATTAAATATGGGGAAAACTCTTTTCATTCCGTTCGGCTGCTACATTGACAGTATACCAGATTTAGGAGACATAATAATACATGAAAGGGAGTGTGTAAATGAAAACAATTGTGACTGCCCAGCTCTAGGAAAGGCAAACTCGGCAAAGTATCTAGGAATAGTAATTGATAGCCATCTAAAATGGGACCGGCAGATTGAGCATGTGGCACATAAATTAAGATATATGACATGTGTATTTTACAAACTTCGATTAGTATTAAGCCTAGATCAACTGTACACGATCTACTATGCCCTCGTTGATTCAATATTGTGGTATGGTATAATAGGCTGGGGAGGCGCCCGGGATAACGTTTCAAAAAAACTCCAAACAATACAAAACTGTATTCTAAAAGTGATGCTCAAGAAAGAGAAGCGCTACTCCACCGAGCTATTATACGCGGAAACCACTGTCCTAAATCTGAGGCAAAAATTCTGTGTATCAGCGATTGAGCAAAGCATAAAAAGTAATCAATGGTTACCTATAGAGCATGGAAGGAATACCAGAAGCAATACAACTAGATCTGTGATAGTACCTCAATGTGAGAAGAGTATAGGCCAAAGATGCTATAAATATATTGCGGCAAAAGTGATAAATTGTTTTAGTGCAGAACGTCGGGATTCCGTACTAGAAACAAGTTCTAAATCGCGAGGGAAATTGATAGAGGCGACTGTGAAGGACTTATCTGTGGATGTGCTCGATTCAATTTTCAAGGTCTCTTAGCGGGACTGATGGCAATGTGTAGGTTTGGTGTGGGATGTGGGGTAATTGAGACTGCGCCGGACCCCTTCACTAAATGTTAGCTTTAGCTATGTTTTAGGATAGGTATTTAGGTTGCGGACAAGTGCTAATGCACTTTTGCAATCCTTTATTCTCATTGAGTGTATTTTGTACTCAATAAAATTTCTGAATTTCTGAATTTACAACCGATGCCTCTATTATTGAAATCAAGCAAAATATTGTTAGATTTGTCTATGCAGGCTGTAGCACAAACGCCTCAAAATGACGGCTACCTCAGATTGACCGCACTGTCCTTATAAAGTCACTGTAATTGGTAGAACTTTGTTCTGTCATCTGGTTGTCAAGCTTAGAAATACCCCCTAAGTCACTGCCCCAAGGCATTCTAAACAGTGTTTCAACATTTGGCATGAGTGTGTCTACTTGTTTGATTTATGTACGCTGGTTCTAGAATGAAATACACATACATAACCTAAACCATTGCATAACTGTCACCGACTGTCACATCAAAATTTTATTTGAAAATTAACATAAAAACCAACCACTTCAACAACGTTACAATCTACTACATCAATAATTATGTATCAAGTTATAAAAACTCAAATGTATAATTTAAAGTTTGATAATTTAAACAAGTTCACACTTATACTGTTATAATAACTATCATATTTAATTAAAAAGTAAACAAAGTAACAGAGCAACATGACTTAATTTTTCTAAACAAAGCTTGATTTCGTTTTCATTTGCTCTCATGTTATATCCTGTGGGTAAAACGGTGCAAAAATAAGATCACATAATTACAATTAATGTTGCTTTACTCCAACTGTCTACCTTCCAGTCCTTTACTGTATATGCTCACTCTAGTCTTTTTCATCATTGCCGGGGTTAACTTCAGTTTTCTTTGTGAATGTTGCGCTTTCAAAGTAGCCTGAAAAAGTCTTCTGGCTGTGCGAGCAGTGGCAGTGATTCCAGACTCTTTCCGCATTTGCTTTAACATAGTAGATGAGGCCTTTCTGTTTTGAAGTTTATTTCATTATGCTATTCATTGTTTGACACGAAACATCGCTACTTTAGCAAGTTTGTATTTGTAACACTTTAATTTGACATCTTGTTTATATGCTCAAGATTTTCCCTTTGCATGCAATCACATCACAAAAAAGTACTACTTTAAAATCAAGTTAAACTCCTAGACCAAAATATACGACAAAAATAGCTTCGACATCCAATAGTAAAGAGACCGCTTTCATGAAGTATTCGACTGCGTGCTACATTTTTAAATAATTGCAAAGTGCCGAGCATGGCAGTACTAATTTAAACAGGGACTAATTAACAAAGTAATGGACATACAATTAGTAAACCATTTCGAGACTTACAAGCGATGCATAATTAAATAAAAGGACACATTTTAACGAAATCCATAATTGTCCAATACTGTAGGTTGCAACTGTCAACTCTCTTTGTGACTTCTAACAACCATGTTTTTCAAACCGATCGTAGACAAAATATTGGTTTAATACTCAATCTTCCAAATTTCATTGTTTTATTCCAAAAATTAATAGGAAACACTGTTATCATAATTCATTTCAATTTTTAGTACGAGGGGTTGTTTTTATAAATATTCTCGGATTAGGCACGAAAACAAACGGCTATTTTGCCTATAATTAATTTTCAACAGTCTCGTTATTAAAAATGCAAGTATTAGAATGTTTTAATAACAACTGCAAACCTTAATACCTTCTGATTTTGTGTTTAATATACTTTCTACATCCTTTGCGAGTTCTATTATCATCTTTGAATCTGTTTCATCCGAGGACTTTTTTCAAATTCAATGAAAAAAGTAATTGGAAGAGAGTGGATCCGGACTGTAAGGAGTATGGTCTAATTCCTTAAAGCCTTAGTACCATATGTCGTACAAAGGCACGTCATTCGATTGATTCATTTTGCCTTTTTAGTGTGACTCTTTACCAGACTTCATAAAAAACTATGTTATAAATTGCGCGATTGTTTTGCAAATTGGCATGCAATGTTCGAAGACATGTGATTGAAAAAGTTAATTAAAGAACAGCTAAAAAAGAAGGTGCCTAGTCTAAGAACATAAAACCGTCTTCTTGTAGGTATAAAATTTTCAGCTTGAATAAACTTATGTTGCAACACTTGTCTGAAATTGGTGAAAAAACATTTTATCATAATGAGATTTAGTTTATGTTACTGAAGCATCTATGTGATGGATATTTTTGCCAACTGTGTTTATTTTACAGAGAAGGTGTGGTAACGAATAAGCCTGTAAAACCTGGCCGTGGTTCTCAAGTCAATGTAGGACTCTTACAGGAGGTTAATGTTGATAAATTGCTTACACCTGGGCTACGTTGTACTGTTAAATTAACGCCACGTGCAGAAGACAACAAAAAACTAAAAGGAATTGTAGTTCCTCCAAGTACACCAAGGCAAGAGACTGGAGTTTACTGGGGATATACTGTACGGCTAGCAAATTCTTTATCTCAAATTTTTTCACAATGTCCGTTTAAAAGGGGGTAATTGGTAGTGTATCATTCTTGAAATTTTGGTACATAAAAATTACTTTTAGTTATGATGTAACAATTGGTACTTCGGATAAAGGCACACCAGTCGATGATTTTGAGTGCCCTACTTACCGACACATGCTTATAGTGTTTGGTGGCTTGCAGGGTTTAGAAGCTGCTTTAGAAAATGATGATGTCTTAAACGTAGATGATCCTAGACTGTTGTTTGGATACTACTTAAATACATTACCTCACCAAGGTTCTCGGACTATAAGAACTGAAGAGGCTATATTAATAAGTATGGCTGCCTTAAGATCAGGTTTAAATCCAAAGACTAAACCCATGCCATTTATACAAGAGAAACATACTGTTCATTTAGAGAATATTAATTGTAACCAGATAAATTCATAACGGATAACATGTTACAATTTGTTGCTATATTTTCCTAAAATAAATATTTTAAATAATTTTGTGTTTATCATTAATCCTCTTTTACCTCTCGGTGTCGAACATTCTCACTGTACAGAGTGCAATGGAGGTAATCTTTAAAATATCAAAGGAAAACATTTTTTTAAGGTCTTCACTCTATCCGACACCATAACTGGCATAAGAAGAAGAGAAGAAGCTGTTCACTCTGCATTTGTTGGGTCCAAAATACACATTTTCGTCAAGGGTAAAAACCTGAGCTACGTGCAAATTATTCTAGAGTTAAAGCAAAAATAGACAGAATTTAATTTTTTAAGTTGCTCACCCTGTATATAGTTGACCTACAGTATATTCAGTTTTGAGCGAGATAGACCTGTAATCCACATGCAGTACATAGTCTTCCTTCTAACAAGTAGTTTTTGGAATTGAGAAAACATGTTTTTCATCATCAAGAGACCTTGAAACATGAGGATGTAAGGAAAATCTTGGAAGGTGATTTTTTCTCGTTTACAAAAAGCAGCGTTTGGTCGCTAGTTATATACTTAATTTTTTGTAACACCATATTGTTTGTAATTAAATATGACTAAAACTGGTAATTTTTAAATTTTAGTTATTTTTATTTTCCTCACCGCGAAGGAAGTATTGTAGTAATTGTGAAAAAATCATTTTCCGAGATTTCTTCAGATTTTCACATTTCTGGGTCTCTAGATGACAAAAAACATGTTTCTGTCTGTATGTCTGTCAAATATACAGGGTGAGTTAGGAGGAAAGGACCAAACTCCAGGAGTGGTATACTAAAAAACTCAAGTTGTTATCTGATTTTCATTTGTTTTCGAATTACAGCGTCTTAAAGGTTTAAGTTTAAATACGTAGGCTAGCGTGAAATTTACAGCGTTTTTATACAGGGTGTAGAAATGCTTTTTAGGATACTGCATTGGTAACTAGCGCTTACATAGTTACAAACGAGTCCGGTAGATAAAATTTACCGGCCTAGACCGGTAGTAGTAGAAGTACTACTGGTCTAGGCGGGTAAATTTTATCTACCGGACTCGTTTGTAACTGTAACTGTGTAAACGCTAGTTACCAATGCAGTATCCTAAAAAATCTTATACGATACACGACCGGTAGCATTTTTATGGCCTTGCCAAACATACAGGTCTCGCCCTACGGGCTCGACCTGTAAAGTATTGGCGCGGCCATAAAAATGTTGCTACCGGTCTAATAATGTAAATAGCTATTACGCACCATAGGGTTTTCAATGGTAATTTTTTCATATGACAATATTTGCTTCCCTAATTATTTTAGAGCAAACTTGTACATAGGTTTTTTGAAGACAAAACAATTCTGCATCCATTTATGCCATCATTTTTGTCATTTTACGTCAGAAAACCTAATAATGAAAGAAACTAGAATTATCATTTTTCAAAAAATCGGTGCAAATTGTGAAGTGGTGGTATGCTGGAAGCAGATCAGGTGCAATAAGTGCCATGGTTGCCGCTACATTTGACAGTTGCAAACAAATAAACAGCAAACTAATTTGTTGATGCTTTGCACAGATTTGTCTAAAAATGGTAATTTTATTGCTTTAAATTTTCGATTTTCCGAAATGTAAAATGACAAATGCCGGCATAAATGGATACAGAATTTTTTTCTCTACAAAAAACTTCCATACAAGTTTGCTCTAAAATAATTAGGGAAGCAAATATTTTCATATGAAAAAATTACCATTGAAATCCCTATGGTGCGTAAAGCATTTCTACACCTTGTATAAAAATGTCTGAGTTTTAAAATTTTACAATACATTTTTCTTGGACCTCTAGACATTTTCTGGCTCAGTCATCTTGATGTTCTTATTTTATGCGAGCTGCAGCTCATTTTTTTATAATCTCTTAGGGAATGTGCTGTGCATTTCGTTTGTTTTGTTTTCTTAACCTAGTTGTAAGTGGTTGAAATCACGCTAGTTTAGGTTTGTTTAATTGGAAAAAAAACTACTGAATTGTATTTGAAAAAAATTGTTAACCACTATTTCAAACAAATCAAAATGGTTCTATAGATTCCAAAACACAAGGCAAATAGAGTAATTATAATCTTAGCCTCTTTTATCTGTCAGTATTGATACGATAATATTGAGAAAAATAATATACAGGGTGTAAACGGAAATGTTGTACATATAGGAAAAAAGCAATTTTAAAAATTATGCAGGATGACCCGAATAAAACATTGAGTGTTTTGTTAACATAACAATACAGATATTCTGTTTGTTTTGACGTTTATGTATATACAGTATGTCCCCGGATTGGGTTACAAAGAGGGAAAAAAGTTTATTTTTGACTTCTCAAAAAAAAATCACTATAAAAACTCCTGTTTGTTCTAAAACTAAAAATGCACTTGTAAAAATGTAAATATCCCGTTCCGTATACGGGGAAGGTTCGAAAATATACGAGGACGATTCAAATTTGACCTGCATTTTATTTTTTTATCGACGACAACTACTAAAAGTAGGCCTTTTAGCGCTAGCTTGTTTCACTAAGGGCCGGTTTCTGAAACAAATTTTTAACTGACCGTTAACAAACGAGCCCATTAATTTAACTGATCCATAAAATTACGTCGGGTTTCTGAAAACAATCTCTATTAGTTTATAGACCGGTTAACTAACTACGGGTTCTACACTGAACTAATAGTTATCAAAGAATGGGATAGATGTGCTACTATCCCCTCCGTCATAAGGTCACTAAATCACGTTAGCTACGCTAACACAGGTAGGAAAACACCATTTGACAGGTTCAAAAAACGAGTTTGTCAATGTCAAATTTACCATAGGCGCTACTAAGGGCATAAATAATTTTTCTTATTATTAATAGGTATATCCTTCGAATGCGATGCCATAATCCTTTCTTTAGGTTGTAAGTTAGACAGATGATCGTTTTTAACCGCAATTTGAAATGTTTTTCGTCTACTGACCTTGAAACTTGAAGATCTGAAGAAATATCAAAGGTAATTTTTCACGATTACAAATCATTTGCCTAAATTATGACCTAAAGAGATGATTGTGATCTCGGATTCCCTAGTTCTCCCGACGAATTTTGTCAAAACGTATTTATATTTAATAGCATTATGGTTTTCATTTGCTGCGTTAAAGGTTGCCTGAACAACAGCATAAAAAGGTACACGCTGTTTCAAGTTCCTGAAGGTAATTTAAACTGCAATATTTAGCAATAGTTTTCAATGAATTACTTATTGCAAATTAAGGACCAAGAAATAGCATAAAACGGCAGAAGTGGTTGAAAGAAATAAATAGACCACTAGACGATATGCATCATTTACGTGTATGTGAGGTGCCGAAGTATTGGAATGCGGTGAGAGGTACACAATATTCGCTAAAGCTTTATATTTGTGAAAATTATTTTTTTAAGCTGGAAAACGTTCACAAATAATTTGTTATGTAATATTTATTTATTGCGTTCACGTTACACAACTTCAATTTATTTCTATTATAACCTATATACTGATTGGGTACGCCACTGACAAAAACGAGTTTGGTTTGACATAAATAACTCCGAGTTTCCCTACCTGTGTTAGCGTAGCTAACGTGATTTAGTGACCTTACTCCGTCAAAATTGACAGAAAATTCAAAACTTTTTGTGTTTTGAGTGAATCATTTTTGTTAAATTATGGACCCCAAGCGAATGAGAGGAAGAATTTCACCGAGGGGGAAATTCTTTCTTCTTTAAGGTGGTTACCACCAAATATAAGTCGATCTTGGAATTGGAAAATAAACAATCCGATGCGGTAATCACGGCAAGAAGGAATTTGGCTTGGCAATAAATGCCAGAGAATTTAATTCGAAAAATCAAATGGTCCATCGAACTGCCAAGCAGCTTCATGCGCTGTACGATAATTTAAGAAAAAAACATTCTGAGCACACGCGAGTACCAAAGTGCTGCCAAAAGAACTGATTCTGTTATATGAAAGTCTCGAAATCTTTCAGTTCTTGTTAAAAACACCAAAATGTCTCGATACACGCTACAACGTGCAAAAGAAACCGTTTATTCCATCTCCGGCGCGCAAACGCAAGTGCTACTGCTAACCTATGCTTTGCTACATATTTGTATTGTTGGTGGTCTAGGCACATTTTGTTACATGAAAATCTTGGGATCTATATTAAATTTGAACAGCAACAATACCAAACCACGCCAAAACAACGGTTTCACGGTTTTTTATACTCTTTGACACTTTTAACCTGGGTTGTCACTTAATTTAACTGACCACATTGCTGCGTTAATTTAAATGTGCAAAAACGCACAGTTAAAGTCAAATTGACGTTTCAGAAACCCATTTACTGCTTTATGGAACAGTTAAACTAACTGGCCCGATAAATTAGTTTCCAGAAATCGGGCCCTAAAAGTGACGTTTTATAGTTTACCGTGGTTAAAGAAATCAGCTGTTTACTTTTAGCACATGTGCTAAAAGTGAAGTGAGGTTATAAAACTACAATTTCGAACTGGAAGTGAAGTTGTAAAGTTATTCTAGTTGCTTCTTGCGTTACAGGTAAAGTGTTTTTGAAATAATTAAAGCGTTATGTAATGAATGCAGTCAGATGTGCAGTATCAATAATTACGTTTCGTAACTCACCTTGACAGTACTGGCGTGGCAAACAATCGCCCGCGCGGCGTGGCCTACTGTGTCGCAGATGCAAACTTTTGTGAAATCGATAGTTATGGATTTATAACTGTAAAATTAAGGTCGTAGATAAAATATTGTATGCAACGCGTGCTAAAAGTCGTTTATGCACGAGACGTGTTACGAAACTCAGCCTTTGGCTTCGTTTCATCATTTTCATGTCTCGTGCATAAACGTCGACTTTTAGCACTTGTTGCATAAATAGCTATTATGAAAATAATTGAAGAGATACTGTAAAGCGGTTTTACATTCATCGAAGTAGGCATGTTAGCTAACGCCATAAACCACTACAACTTGATTGTGTCAATACTGCATTTGTATTAACAATATCGTGCAACAATGTGTCAAATTCTGTTGCACAATGTCGAATTATTAAATTTCTTTTTAATGAAGGTATAAAAGCGACTGATATTAATCAGAGATTTCATAAACAGTTGGAAGAAGGGTGTTTATGACTCAAAACAGCCTTTGAGTGGTGTAAATTCTTCCAGGATGGTCGTGAACGCGTGTTGAATTTGCTGCATGCTGCTCATCAAGCATCTGCTGTGAATCTTGGGAACATTCAAAAAGTTAGAGCAATAGATGAATATCTGTGAAGGAGATTGCTGGGATTGCAAACACCAGAGGTGGTAGTGTTGACACTATTGTCCACGACAAGCTTACATTTCGTAAAGTTAGCGCCAGGTGGGTTCCAAAACAATTTTCCGCGGAACAACAGCAGAAACGACTACAGGTTTGCAGAGAACTCAGGCTTCGCTACGAGTATGAAAGTGATGACTTTAGGTCACATTAAATTGGACTGGGAAGTGCTGCCTCACTCCCCATATAGTCCGGACTTGGCCCCAAGTGACTATCATCTCTTTGGCTCCCTTAAAAAATTCTTGGGACGCAAGCGCTTTGCCTCTAATGAGGAAGTGAAGGATGCAGTGCAAAATTGGCTATGTCGTCAACTAAACGATTTGTTTTCGACGAGAATAAAGAAGCTAGAGGAGCGATGGGACAAGTGTATTTTAAACGGGGATTGTTATTTAGAAAATTGGTGTATATATAATATTAATTTGTAGTTTGTATCGACCAGAAAAAAATTAAATGCAGGTCAAATTTGAATTGCCCTCGTAAAAGTGGCTCAAGAATAAAGCACCCTTATTTTTCGAAATATACAATAATGTTATTTGAAAAAGTTGCCTAGAATTAAAAGTAGGGGTCAAATATAAAGTCACAGCCACCTACTCTAAAAAACAATTTTCACTGGTTTTTCTTATTCTTCTACTACCGTGCGAATTACCAAATGCGATAGGTACTTCAAAATTAATTTATTGATGGATACGATAAGGGTGTATTGTCGAATTTGAGTTTCGTTCACTTAACCTGAAATTTATGTAACCCGAAGTTGATGCTAAAAATCTCATATTTGTGTCAACAAAAACACAGAATTGCCTGAGAGGCTGATTCAGGATTCCGTTACTTTGCGCTGGTTCTATCCGTCAAGCACGTAAACAAGACTGTGTTTACGTTTTAAACCAATGTAGTCAACGGTACTTGAACGGACGACAGTAGAAAACCTAACCCCTGGAGCACAGCCTCATGCTCCATAAATATTATGGCTTAGAAGGGGTAGTGAATGAATCAAACATTAAATGCAGATTGTTTTATTACAAAAATATACTGGTATTTATACAAAACAATTATGCTTAACGAAGTAACAATATCAAAGTTCAAATGTACAGTTTACTGGGACAAAGCGTTTAAAATTACAAAATAACAGCGTAACAATTCTGCAGTTTTTATTTCCTGCTAGAGCGAAGGTCGCCCGTTGAACTTGCCGCTGTAGGTCGGTATTGTGCATGAAGTGCAGATTTGCATTTTTCCTGGTCTTTAACTCGTCTGATTGCGTAATAACACTGGCTTTTAAATTATGAATAATGTTCCGTAAATTTGGACTGAAATATATATATGTTTAATCTAATTCAAACAGATTAAATTTAGCAATTATGAGGCAAAGACTGGTGATTGCGGCATTAAAAACTTCTTGCTATTAAATCAGAAGTGTATCTAAGAACGTGCGACTGGATTTCGTAAATTTTAGAAAATAAAATTTATGTGTGTTTAAACCAAGTTTAAACACACAGGTATCTTAAAAAAATTAATAATATGCGATCTAAACATCAATAGCAATTTAAAGCAATTATAATTTTTTATAGAAATGTTATAACAAATATTTTCAATTAACAGTCTTGTATATTTTGAAAAATAAGGGTGCTTTATTCTTAAGCCATTTTCATATTTTCGAACTTCCCCCGTATACGGAATGGGATATTTAAATTTTGACAAGTGCGTTTTTAGTTTGAGAACAAGCAGGGTTTTTATAAACAGTTATTCTTTTTGAGAAGTCAAAAATAAACTTTTTTCCTTTTTGTAATCCAATCGGGGGACATACTGTATACAGTGTGGTCCATTAAGTGTGCAACAAATGGGACATTTTTTTATTAGTTGTAAAACTGAAATTTAAATACCGCCAAAAGTTTGTGCATGTTCGATAACCATATCAGATGCCCTTAGAATGGCTTCAAGTCAAACAATATACAGGGCAGGACAAAAAATATGAAATCCATTCAAGAACAAAGTTACCTTATTTCAAAAAATATAGCAAAATTTTATTGAGAAAAGTTGTTTAGAATCAAAAGTTATGCTCAAATACAAAGTCACGGCCTCCTATTCGAATTTTGATCTTTTTTTGTAAAATTTTGTATTATCCCCGTATGATACATATTTTTATTATTCTGATTTTATTAAGAGTTTTTCATATGTAAATTATTATTAGTAAAGCATTTGCCTTGTTAAGAAGAATATTTGCGAAATTCTAAAGTTCTGTTAAATATCGTTGCAACAAACATGAAGTGGACGCCTACCTAAAAAAATATAAATTCAAGTAAATTTTACAAATACGCTTCAAGTTGCTAAAAGTTGTTTAAAGGTGATGTGGTTGTGGCTACTTTAAATACATATAAAATCAAAATAATAAAAATATGTATCATACGGGGGTAATACAAAATTTTCCAAAAAAGAATCAAAATTCGAATAGGAGGCCGTGACTTTGTATTTGAGCATAACTTTTAATTCTAAACAACTTTTCTCAATAAAATTTTGCTATATTTTTTTAAATAAGGTAACTTTGTTCTTGAACGAATTTTATATTTTTTGTCCTGCCCTGTATATTGTTTGACTTGAAGCCATTCTAATGGCATCTGATATGGTTATCGAACATGCACTAACTTTTGGCGGTATTTAAATTTCGATTGTACAACTAATAAAAAAAATTCCCATTTGTTGCACACTTAATGGACCACACTGTATATACCGGTTGACCATAAATGGTTGTGATTTTTTTTCTTAGGTTGGCACTGTTTATGTGGGTGGCACTGTTAGTCTATGTCAAATTCGAGGTTAGTAGGTTAGGTTTTGCGTCAGTTTTGACACAAACCAGTATATTTATTGACCATACATTCCGGGTCGGAATAAAGGTCGCTTCTTTTCTGAAGCTCTTCTAATTCATTTATTGTGGTGAATTAATCCAAATATTTGATAAATTTTTTCTTCTTTCCATGTACTTTTTTGCCTTATTTATGACCGAGTTCCATTCCTGTCGTACAGTTGATCTGCCCATCGAATTTTTGGCCTTCCTCTTAGTCTTTCCTCTATCAGTCACCAGTCCATTGCCTTCTTTATTATTTCGTGTGCTTCTTTTCTTTGGATGTGCCCCAACCATTTTAGCCTCTGCGCCTTTATGTACTGTACTATATCCTCTTCTTTCACTAGTTGCCTTATCTCGTGGTTCATCAGGGTGGACGTTCCGTGGTTCTAGGATTTTTCTTAATATATTTCTTTCTAACACTCATTTTTTCTTAGTCTCTGTTTGACAAACATATCGTTTCTGCCGCGAATATTATTACTGGCCTTATTGCTGATTTATAGATTTTGAGTCTTGTTTTTTTGCTAAGGTTTTTATTTTTAAGTAGTTTTTGATACTTCCAATATACCCGATTACCCGCTTGGATACGTTCTATAATTTCCGCACTTCTGTTATTTTTAGCACTGACAATGACACCCAGATGTTTGTAGTGGTCTACTTTTTTAAAGCAATGGTTTCCTATTTATATTTTTTATATTTGTTGTTTCTCTCCTTGTACATATCATATATTCTGTTGTCTTTCCGTTTATCTTGAGCCATATTGTTTGCTTCTATTTCTAATTTGGTTAGTGTTTCTTCTAGCGTTTTCCTGTCTCTGGATATTAATGCGAGATCATCTACATATGCTACTATTTGTGTTAACCTGTGTGCTATGCTTTTATTATTCCTTCTAGTGCGATGTTGAATAATGTTGACAAGGCATCCCCTTGCCTCACTCCTTTCTCTATTTTAATGTTCTGTGTTGTTCCTTCCTGGGTTATTATTTTTGCCTGTGTGTTCTGCATAGTCATTTTAACCAAGTTGATCAGCTTTATCGGTATTCCTATTCCTTCCATTTCTTTTATTAGTACTTCTCTGTAGATACTGTTGAACGCTTGTTGAAAGTCAGTAAACAGTGTATGTATATCTAAGTTTTTTTTGTTGATTTTTCCTTGTTGTTTCCACCTTATCTCTTGCAGTTCCAATATTTCGATTTGGTACCTTTCCATCTCTTGTGCTACTTTTTTGTTTTACCTACCTCTAGTATGGTCTTTATGTTCCATGTGCCGATTTATATTAGGGATGCTGGCGGGTACCCGGGCCCACCCGGGTAGTAGTCAACCCATGTATATTTTCAGGACTTGGGTACCGGAATAGTAAATTATGTAATTCCCAGAAAGTTAACCTTTTTCGGAGAAGATGATAAAAACTTAAAAACAATAGGAATTAGCTCTAGAAAAGCATAACCATGCAGAAATAACAAGAATCACCCCATCTCATACCACATAATGTTTCTTGTTTCATATAATAAATCCACTTCACGGAATTATTCAACCCGTCAATAGTATCATTAAATCGCGTCAGTATGGGCTAAAGTAACATAAACAGCCTCTGTGTGAGGTTGATGCTGCTACGAATTTCGGATACAAAGTCACTTACTTGAATTTGATATCACTTGGAAGTGTGAAAATATTTACAAATAACAGACGACTTGCAGTTTGAATTGGTGAGTAGGTGCTATTTTAATGTAATTCAGTTTAAAACTCGCGGCATAAAGAAAGAAATTGTAGCTACCTCAGATGTTCCGATGTACGTTAATAGTATATATATATATATATATATATTACATATATTAATCAATACCCCTTATACCTTTCGGTGTGGGAAGATTCGTTAACATAAGTACACTCTATTTTATATTACTACTATTTTATACTGTTTTTTTCTACAAACACTTTCCACTGTTTCCTATCTAGTGCTAATCGTCTTGCTTCCCTCACTGTACTTCCTCTACTCTGTATCTGTTTTGCGATTACGTCATCCCACGTTTCATTTGGCCTTCCTCTACCCCTTTTCTTATTTGTCCTAGCTTCCCATATTCGTCTTACAGTTCTTTTTTCCTCCATTCGTTGTAGGTGTCCCCACCAGCTCATTTGTTTTCCGTCAATATAGTTTAGCATCGAGTTGATTTGAAGATCTTGTCTTACTATTACATTTCTTATTCTATCCTTTCTAATTATTTGCCTTACTGCTCTGAGATATTTCATTTCAATTGCTTGAATTTTGCTTTTCATTTGTCTTGTCAGTATCCATGTTTCTGCGCCGTATGCAGGGCTCGAAGCCGGTACATATTTTATGTAAAAGTACATATTTTTTAGCTTGTTACATAAAATTACATAAATTTAAAAAAGGTACATAAAGTTCATATTTTCCGCGTTTCGACCATTTTTAATATTCTACAATATAGTATGTAATAAGGTGATTACTGACTTAAAAAGTTGGAAAATAAGCTATTAACAACTTTCAAACTTTCCAACAGATCGGAAAAGTTTAGTAGGTAGGGACACTGAAA
This sequence comes from Agriotes lineatus, assembly GCA_940337035.1. Taxonomy (NCBI): domain Eukaryota; kingdom Metazoa; phylum Arthropoda; class Insecta; order Coleoptera; family Elateridae; genus Agriotes; species Agriotes lineatus. The sequence continues at coordinate 99,114,913 of OW679194.1, read as the reverse complement.
ATCTCGTTCATCCACTCATGCGCGTTACAACCTGTGGAATCATAAAATTGTTACGTTGTTTACGTTCGGGTTATTTAAAAATTATACGACTTTTCTTGTATTAAACACATATTTACAACTATTAATTATTATTATTTACAAACACACGAATTAACAAGGCACAACTCAAATTACTTAAACTAACGAACTACAGGCACTATTTCTAACAACGATACATTTATTTATTTATATGCTCCGGATTAAACATAAATTATTTATTTGGCTATTTACGATTAAACACTAACGATTTATATGGTTATTTATCTGTTATTTATTTAACACGGTTCATTTATATCACGCGCGCTTCGAGTCTGATGAGAACTGAATTAGAACTCCGACGGCCGTGTATTTATATTCGCGGAATAATTCCTTTTGGGAGCCTCGCGGGCTTGCTGAATTTTTCCGGCAAATGGTGACGCACCGCGTGAACTAACCACCTAGGCCGCTTTCGATCGATCTGGAAGATGACTCATACGTCCGCATCTGGCCCCAAGGCTGTCTGCCGGCGGCGGTGGCTTACGCGTTCGCAGCTGCCTGACCGCAAGGTCGCTTCTCGAGGTTCTAGAACAATCGGGGCGCTGGGTCATGATTCCGGGGCAATGACCGGCAGCAGGATCGTTACAATATAATAACCAATTATTGTTTAGAATAAAGTGGTTGTGAATAAAATAGTATACATACCGAGGTGGAAAGTGTTTCATTCCTGTCTCGAGATAAAGTTGACTTTGACTCTTCGCGTCTCTGTTAACTACTTAATCTCAACAGTAATGAAACACTTTCCATCTCGGTATGTAATATACTATTACTTACAGTCGGTTAATAATAAGTACGTTTCTAAGCGAGTAATTGTGTACTTTACTTTACGTCACTATCAATGAACTTGTCATTTTACCTCTGTTAAAGTGACTTATGAAACTGCGATAAAAATACATATTATTTGAAACTACATAATTATATGAAAAATAACAAAAACCGATTGTGAGTAAAATGGTATATATACACTTTCAACCTCGGTATATAATATACGATTATAAAAAGTATTGTTTTGTTAATATACAGGCATTGATAAAATTAAAGTTTATTTTGTTACTTTATCTATCGCTTTTTTATAGAGTATTTTCTACAATAATTTTTACTTCCTTTTACAATAAAGGAAGTATTGGATTCACCCCAGAAATTCGAAATTGAGTTTTCAACAGATCTTCACGTTTCAGAGTCCCCTGATTTCAAAAAACATATTTTTTTTCATTGGTCTGTGTTTGTGTGTCTGTCTGGCTGTCTGTCTGTGAACAGAATATCTCAAAAACGAAAAGAGGTATGGCGTTGAAACTTCATATATAAGTTTTGTGTACTATGTAGATGAGACAGGAAGCTTTTGAAGAAAATCTCATAACCGGATTCTTCAGTTTCTTTTCGATTTTTTCAAAAAACGGCTCTAACGATTTTTTTCAAACTTCTAATTTTTATTACATTTTTAATGTGTATTGATGTGAGATAGGTGATTTTCCAGTTGAATACTTCTAAACTGGGTTTATTTTGTTTTTTTTCTATTTTTTTTATTAATTCCTATTTTAAATAGAACACCCGGTATATTATTACATTTTTTAATTCAGCTTCGAATTATAAAAAAAATTTGTCTCTTTACCTAACGCTCTATTTTGCACCGTTTTTGTAGAATTTGTAATTTTCTAAAAATTTTGACAAATGCTTAAAAATTTAAAATCAAATTTTTGCCCAATTATAAGATCAGTGTAAAAGGAAGTTGTGTGCGTGTATCACACCAGATTTTTTTATAATACGTTGATTTTTAGTGTCTACTGAAGTTTGGTGACATTTATAATAAGTGGTACATATTTGGTACATAATTCCGAAATGTTTGGTCACTATTTACATAAATTTCATTGCAAATACCACTTTGAGCCCTGCGTATGTTAATATTGGTCTGTATATTGTTTTGAACGCCATCATTTTTGTCTTCTTTGTTATTTCTTTTTTCTTAATAAAGCCTTGTCTCATCATATGGTAGGTCTTTGTTGTTTTCTCAATTTTTTCATTAATATCCAATTCTTGTTTTCCGTTTCCCTGTATAATAGTCCCCAGGTATTTAAAATGTGACACTTGCTCGATGTTTTCCCCTGCTATTTGTATGTTCATTTCTTCTTGGTTAGCTGTCATCATTACTTTGGTTTTTTGTATGTTTATTTTCATTCCGTCTAAACATGTCATTCCATATGTTCAAGTTCTTTTGTAGTCCTCTCTCACTTCCCGCCGTAATGACCACATCATCTGCAAATGCACATTCTGAAACTTCTACAGGTTGTAGTCGATTATATCCTACAATCAGTTTTTCTAGGTTTGGTTTGCAGGCCCTTGTTATTTGATCCATATATATATTAACAAGTGTGGGGCTAAGTACACCCCCCTGTCGTAGTCCTTCTTTTGTTTGGAACTCTCTTGATCTTCTGTTTTTTGTGGCCACATAGTTTGTGTTGTTTTTGTATACAGATTGTCCGAAATCCGTTTTGAACATAGGAAATTAATGAGTGCAACAAAGAAGACATAAACAAAATCAGTAGCAAGACAAAGATAGAATGTAATCATGGCTAGCTAAATTCTTAAACTAAAATTAAGTCAATGAAACAAACAAACACTTCTGTCAAATATTTTATCTATCATTAAGAGTATAAAGTGAGGTTTAAATAATTACAATAATAGTAGATTTAAACCTCACTTTATACTTTTAATGACAGATAAAATATTTGACGGAAGTGTTTGTTTGTTTCATTGACTTAATTTTAGTTTAAAAATGTACCTAGCCATGATTACATTCTATCTTTGTCCTGCTACTCATTTTGTTTATGTCTTCCTTGTCGCGCTCATTAATTTCCTATCTTCAAAATCGATTTCGGACAATCTGTATACTGTATGCTAATAGTTTTGTTAAATATTTCGAATACCCGAGAGTACCCGAGCACTGTTTTCGGGTACCCAGGTTTGATTTTAGAAAGGGTACGACATCCCTAATTTTAATTTTATTTTCTCCTTGTTTTTTTTGTTTATATTCATTTTCCTTTTCATTGCGGTTGTTATCGTTACTTCCGGTCTTGATTTTTTTTCTGTTTGTATTTTCTTCCGTTGGATCATTTTTTGCAGGTTTGAGGTTTTGTTCTTCTTCATTCCATATCCAGAGTTCCTGATCAATCCAGAGTTTCTTGAATCCAATTCTCGCTTGCTTTCCGTGGTTCTTTTCTAGGCTTGCTCCCTTTCTGATTGCTGATTGGGTTTTAGTTCTGATTTGGTTCTATCATTATCTATATATATATTTGTATATCTTAATTTGCAAATTTTTGTCTTCTTTATTTTCAAATTTTACTATTATGAATGGTTCAAGTTATTGTGCGGTTTTATTATTTTTGTTTCGGTTATTACGTCTACTTGTAGTTTTCTTTTTACGAAATTTCCTACCTCATCCATAGCATTCCCACCTCTAATCTTTAAGCCTTTTATAATTATATTTAGTTCCTTTTCCTTTTTTTTTATCGTCTATCTTGTTTTCTATAAAATACATTGTTTTCATCACAGTCTCTTTAAATTTTTTTAGATCCTCTATCTCTTCTTTTAGTATGAGCTGTTCTCTTTTCAGTTCCGCTTTTTCTGTCATTTCATCCAGTTTATTTTCTACATGAGCACTCCTTGTTTCCATCCCCTCTAGTTTGGATAAAATTTCTTCCAATATTTTTTCTATGTTGGCGTCTTTGTTTCCTTCCGAAATGAGCAGATTCAGGTATTCGTGCTCTGCCAAAGTGTAAAAAAAAAACCCTTTATTTCCGTCTAGAATCATAACGCCTGTGTTGCCTGATCGCATTTCGTTACACTTAACAATAAATTATCAATTCAATCATTCTGTTTGTCTTGACGTTTAGCCAATATTAAAATATTATTAGTTCTAATAAAATCTGTTTCATAAAATGAATAACCAGGACGTGATTTATAGGTTATAGCAATTGACACAAACAGGAAGAATTAATATTAGATGATTAAGTTTTACTTTTGAGTTTGGTGTTTTTATGTGTAAAGATGTGTACCTAATGTAATAAATTGTTGCGCGTGCAGGCATAGCAAGGACTACGATAAGTATCAACTTGTAGCTACGACTGCGAACATATCAGGTTACAGTGCCTTAAAGTGCACAGTTTTTTACTTTAAGCATAATTAAAATGTGGATTATTTGGCCATATAATTCACACTTAGTCTAATTTGGAAATTCGTCATGCAGGTGAAAGCCAAATAGATTAAAAGTGGAAATTTACGACTGAATGTTAGCCATCCAGATTGGGAGATCTGAAAATATTACAATACGATTGAAATTGCAGTAGGGATACTGCAATCATGATGGAGACATTGTGATTAGATAATTACCCAGTGGAAACGCTATGATTGGTTGTATGGTGGAAACACCGTGAGTAATCCCAAGAGGGGATATCCACTGCTGGCTTTTATTTAAACAAAGATAAAGGGACATGAAAGGAATTATTATTAACTTGAGAGAGTCAGAAGGCACAACAGTTTGGACACCTTACTTTATTACTCGTCGTTAAGTTCGATCAGTGGGCGACTTTGTCGCTACAGCAGATTGAAGGCTGACGCGTTATTTCCTTTACCGATGATTTCCTCTTCAACCATCAAGTTTTTCCTTGCACTGACTAAGTATTGATATTACTTCTCTAACAATCTGTGCCCAATTAGAGAAAGGTAAAGGGAACAATTTGGTTTTTCAAAATTTGTTTTAAATACAAAAGTATAACGTTTATTGGTTTAATAGATGTATAAAGCGTTTATGGTGTTTTATTTCATCAAGGTGTGTGTGTGTGAGCCTACTTAAATAAAGAACTTGCAGTTACAAGGGTTATAAGAACTCTTAAGGGCGCACGGGTTATGAAAACCTGTTTAACCATTTACAAAATATATCTGTCTAATTAAAACAAAGTACTACCAAAGAGCATATACCGTGTTATATATTCTTTGATACCGCAGTGAACAAATAGAGTAGAATATGCAACCCAAATGACATTATAAAGATGGCTAGAAGGGTATTTTAATAATAACTAAAAAATTACAGACAGGGGTCCCTACATAAACATTTCAATTGGCATTAAATAGTTTTTTGAGGTTATGATACAAACAACAGCTGAATGTGAAAGGCAAACGGACCGCTTGTCTATCATCAGTAGGTAAAACAACATAATTAAAACTCACAAACCATAAGTACGTCGGAAAATGTAAAACTTGACAGAAAATATTTTTTTGTCAGAATTATTGGTGTCTGATTCTATATGATTATTAAAAGAATAATCCAGGCAACATTGTTATTGTTAATCTGGGTTGCATATTCTACTAGAGATGGGTAGTTCGCGAACGAACTGATAAAATCATATATGTATTACTTCTATATTGCTAGCAGGGCCTGGAAACGGCCGAAAACATTATGGCGCCGACAGTATCACTCTGAGTACTAAGCGTCTGGTGCGCATGCCTGAGAATTCGAAGCCGCCTTTAGAATCGAATTTTAAACTTGACCATGAGGTTCACTTCCCCACCACATGGACGACGCTTGCGTACAGCTCACCAAGTACGTAGAAGAGTTGGTTGCCTGCCTCACTTACGCTGTGACCTCTCCACTTACAGGCTAAATATATAGATAAAATGAACGATTCTTTTAGGTGAACTAAATAAACTAGTAAAAGACTTTGAAATGAACTATCGAACTTTTAGCAATTTTTTTTATATATTAAGTAAATTAGCAATCAGAATACAATAAGATCCTATAAGCTAATATTTTAAATGTGATACTGGCGTTGTGAGGGCCCGTCCAGTGAGAGGTCCTCTTCATGGGGAGCATTGTTAAGGTGATGAAGGCCCATCTAGGGAGGGGTCCTCTTCAATGGAGATCAGTGGGCCAACGGCGTTTGAGTCTTCTGATGACTTGGTGGTGCGGAAGTTCATGCAAGAGAGGAATGTCATGAATGGCGAGTTTGTCTAGATGTTTCATAGTTCTGTCATGTATTACTGTATTGAGGAGCGGGATGCCGAGGTCGTCATGTATCGTCTGGTTGGTGATGTACCATGAATTAGGTAATCGATCGGTCCCTAGTACGCAAACTACTGTAATATGAATCATTCTCAGCACTGGTTGAACGTGAAACCAATAAATAAAATTTTGTCGGTCGCGATAATCAGCTAATGATGACGGTTAACTTGCCCGTTGCCTCGTAGCCCGTACCTTTGTTCATGGCTCACGGTGTTGCGAAGTAAATAAATATAAACGACTTTTGTTTGGGCCCATTGGAGCTCCGCACAACAAATAACTGCTTTATTATCATAACACTCGCTGCAAACGAAACTCAACTTATTGTCTGTTGTTTACTACATATGCATTGCATATTATTACACTTACGATCATTGAAAATGAACAGGGTTATGCATGTCAAATTGACTTAACCGACGTTTTGCAATTGCGTGCAAAGTTATTTTGTTATTACGATGAGGAGAGAGTTAGGACAACACGATTCTGCTTTAGAGACAAGGGAAATTCAGAAAACGTATATCAACTACTGTAATGTTTGTTGCATAGCCCTGTTGATTTTCAATGATTCTTTGTGTACATTATTTAATTTTTGTGAGTTAGTGTGAAGTATGTATATATTTTGCCTAGATAAAAGTAATAAGAAAACATATTTTATCCGCAAACGTCACAAAAGTGACAACTTATGTGTCTTTATTGACAAGGTAAAAGTGTCACTTTATCTGCCTAAGCAAATAAAATAGCAACTTTTTCGTACTTTATCTGCCTAAGCACACAAAATCGTTGCTCTCTTTCTTTCTTTCTATGTTTGTTCGCTATCTCCTCCGAAGATACTGGACCGATTAAATTGTATGATGGCTTAAAATTTTGATAATTTTTAGACTTAGATTGTAGGCCGGTTTTTATTTTCAAAAAGAGTACGAAAAAGTTTAAATTTAAATAAACCTTTAAGCAGCGGATCGGAACATCTGTTGCCGTGGGTTATGGTGCGACAGCTGCTGTGGCCGTGTGCTATTAGCTCGGCTGATTCAGTATGTTCATATATCATTACAGTAGCGCGTTATTTGAACAACAGAGGTTGGCGCAGGGGTACAGTGCTTGCCTGTCACGCGGGTGGCCTGGGTTCGATTCCCGGCCGATGCATCCGTTTTTTTTTAAATTTATATTAATGAAATTTACCTGAATACGTTTGCGGATAAAATACATACATACATACATTAGCCCATATGAATCCGAATTTGTGGATAAAATAGTATATGTTATTCGGAGTAAAAGTCACTTTATGTGGCTTAGCTGAATTATTTGCCTCACTGACGTTCGGCTAAATAAAGTTCAGCTTCGCCACCTAAAGTATCACTTTTACTCCTAATAACATTTAAAATGAATGCTAGTCCAGTAAAATGGTGTTCAAAAAGAGCTTAAAGTGGAAAGTTTTGATGTAATTGTTTTGAGTGACTTACTTTATGTTTTTTAGGGTGCTTAACAACAAAGCAAAAATGGCCCTCATGATGGGTAGACGCATGTTTGGTAAAACATGGGGACTGAAACCAATGATGGTTCATTGGTACTACATAACAGTAGTCAAACCCGTGATATCCTATGGCACCTTGGTATGGTGGCCAAAGGTAGAACAGAAAACAGCAATTAAAAAACTATCCAGGATACAGAGACTGGCTTGTTTGTGCATCTGTGGAGTTATGAATAGCACTCCAACAGCATCTATGGAAGCTCTCTTGGGACTAACACCTCTAGACATATCTAAAAGGGGAAGCCCAGATTGGAGCATACAGAATGAAAACCACCGGAAACTGGAACACCAACCAGGAACGGTGCGGACACAAACGGATACAGGAAGTGGGCGAAGGTAACCCCATCTTAAAAATGGGCTCAGACTACAGCCTTCCAGAATATTCCTTTGACAAACCTTTCACTGTGAGGTACGATCGCAATGACTGGACCCAAGAAACCTCAACCCACCTGCCAAACGGGCTAGTTTGGTACACAGATGGATCCCGAACAGCAGAGGGCACGAGTGGTGGAATACATGGCGCAAGACCAAAAGAGGACATTAGTGTATCTCTTGGGACCAAAGCCACAGTCTTTCAAGCTGAAATCTTTGCTATAATGCAATGCGTCCAGGAAAATGCAAAACGCGGGTATTCCCAACAACGCATAAGCATACTTTCTGACAGTCAAGCGGCATTGAAAGCGCTTGAATCACCTCGTGTAAGCTCTGTGCTAACAAGAGAATGCTTAAGTCACCTGACACTCCTATCTGAAAAGAACAGTGTTCAGCTCATTTGGGTGCCAGGGCACACAGGGATAGAGGGAAACGAAGCAGCAGACGCCCTCGCAAAAGCTGGTGCATCTACCCCATTTATAGGTCCAGAACCTGTATTTGGTATACCCAAACAAAGCATCCGAACAGCGGTAGAAAAATGGACCGCTAGACAACACGCTTCTCGCTGGGATGCCACACAGGGACAAACACTGGGGAAGGAAATAATTAGTACGCCTTCTCGCAGACTAACAACTGATGTCCTCCATCTAGGACGAACTCAGATCAGACGGCTGGTAGGACTAGTCACAGGACACTGTCACCTGAGCAAACATCTACACAAAATAGGCATATACAGAGGGGACATACTCTGTAGGTTATGTCAGGAAGAGGAGGAGACAGCCTCACACATAATCTTCAACTGTCCAGCGTTACTCCGCAAAAGACAGCAACTTTTCGGGGGAACTCCACATGGAGCAGCTCTCACACACGAGCACCTCGTAAAAAACATCCTACAACTCGTTGAAGGTGCAGATCTATTTTAATAGGGTCAGGGGGGGCACAAAAGACCACAGAGTCGAAGTGCAAAACTGGGCTCACTACTAACCCATAAAAAAAAATCCCTGCTTTTAATCAATCAATCAATCAATCAGGGTGCTTAACACGAATCTGAAGTTGTCTAACAACATTTTTTTCGGTAAATATGAGAAATCATAAAAAACCACTAAAAATCACTGTTTTTTTTTTGTTTTTGGCTTATAACTTACAAAATGAGCTTTTTACGCAAAAGATGACCCTATATTAAAATAAAGACGAGAAAATTTCCTACAATTCATGTTCGTATCATTTTTTTGTACGACATATGGTTTCCGCGCTAAGAGGCGTTGAAAAACTGCCGAAAATCAGTTGATTTTGGAAAATAGCAAAAAACACATTTTTTACAGCCTTTCCGTTCATAGCACTAAAACTAAGCATTTCTCTGTAAATATTATCCTATACTTCAAAAGAGCAGATAAAATTCTGTACAATTTATGTGTAAATAATTTTTTCGGACCTTCAATAGAGTTGAGAAAAGCAATGACGAATGCATGAAGTAGTCAGTCGCCTCCTTATTGAAGGCATATACTTAAATGCACAATTATATGTCTGCGCAGATATGTAAAACGTTAACCTTAGGTTATATAGGTGCAACAAAAAGTTAAACAGCGATTCATGGTTGATTAATATGAAAACTGTGCAATGTTAAACAATACATATAATAACATGGGTATATAGGTAGGTATTTTATAAAACGCTTATTATTAAATGATTATTGACATTGAAGTGAACCTCGTCAGTCAAACCAAGCCCTCTTGGTCAAAGGTTCCATGATTTCTGCAGGGATGCCTTCCAGTTCTTCTACATCTAAAAAAATAAATTAAATATAATTAATGACTTAGTTTTAATTGTTTGAACATTGAATAGTTGTATTAGGATACATATTTTGAACACATAAATAAAAGTGAATGAGTAAAAAAATAAAGGTGAAATGGAATTATTTATGCATAGTTACCTTCAAGTACATCAGGAAGTTCCGGGTCATCCCCGTATTCTTCGATTTCAGTAAGAGGCATGTTATTGCAACTGGTTTCGCAGTTCACACACATATTGGAGCACTTGAGGCCTGCTTTTTTCATCCACAGTTTTTCTAACAGGTCTTCTTGCATTTGCAAGAAGTAAGTTTCAAAACAGCTTGAGGTGCTGGTGGTTCTAGCGTGGTTACTGGCTCCAGACCATCTGTGGTTTTCTTCCAACCCCATTGTTCAGGATCTTCTTCATTCCTAAGCCAGCCTCGGCAGGTCGAAAGTGCTCACAGATGCTTGCTGATTCATAGATTTTCATTGTTCTACGGAAGTGAGTAAAGCTGTATATATACTGTTGTAACCGCTCGGTGGAACATTGATAAATGACAGGCAAGCAACAAAGGTTGTGTCACAAAGGAGACTACGTGTGGTTTGCTCCATTAAACCACTCCATCCTGGAATGCTGGGCACATCTTTTCACTTGCCGTAAAGCCAAATTAGGTCCGCCAAACAGGGTGTGATAGTATCGGATGAAACAAAAAACTTTTGGAAATCCTTTAAGTCAGGAGAACCTGCTTTCTCAAAAATTTTCAAGGAAACAGCGCCCATCTCACCAACTAGTTGAGCTGGTAGTATTTTCTTCACTCGGAGGACAATTCTCTGATCTTGAGCAATAGCATTTCTTGGGATTATCAGAAGTAATAGTATAAGTACTTCGATATTATCGGGTTATATGTCGATAACTTGTTGCACAATAATAAAAGAGTGTCAGTTTGACAGGTTAAATAGTTCGACCGCGTTAGCGGGAGGATTATTCTGTCAAACTGACACGATTTGTTATTGTGCAGGAAGTTTGAGACGTATAACCTGTTCGAAGTACGCATTGTATTCGATTTGATTATTTTTTGAGTAAATTTTAATATTAGGAACAAATACATATTTTATTGCAGCTCGATTTGTTTGTATTAACCTAGGTGAAAGTCATCTCCATGAAAACAACATCAAGTTGACAAAAGCTATGTATTGCGTTGCCTAGTGAAGTTACTATAGTATAATCGATTTTGTATAATCGAAATTATACAAGATAACTTAACTAAATCCAGCCTTCTGGTTGGTTCAAATCTCTACGAAAAAAATAATCAAATGTATACACCCCATTGCATGAAAGTATTATACCCATCCAGTGTACGAGTGTTAAAATTCGTGTTGTCATGAACGGATTGATGGAAAGCTGTGGAGTCTATTTGTAAAGATGGTCTCATGATTACTGACACTTCCAAACGAACAGCTTCAGAATAAGTGGTGCAAAGTCCCAAGGCTGACATAATATCAATTAGTTTTCGTGACCCATACTTCTTATAAAAAAAAAGCTCATAGTCCAATTTGTAAGGCAAAGAACTAGGTCTGACAACGCTAATAACACTGTGCAATGGCTAAATTTTTTTTTCATTTATTACTGTCCTCACGGTTCTTAAGTATCAGCATTTCAAAGAAAAGATTGAGAACCTCAGGAACAAGGCTTTAATTTTCGTGCAAGAAAGAATCTGGAGGGGGATAATCATCCACGACATACGCTATAGATCTTATCTCTTCAAGAATTATAACAGCTGCTGTTTCAACTAATCGAAGACGTTTTTCAGTGTACCACGCTTCTGGCCAGTATGTTTGGAACATACGATCGTATTCTGTTTAATCTTTGATATGATTACATCCTCCCTTCCTCCCCATATCTCTCCAGTAGATGGTTTATTACTGTTTTCCATTGGGGAATGTAGGTATTCACCCTCTGTCTGAGCTATTAACTGGTCTAATGAAAAGTGACATTCCTCATCACTGTTTTCCATAAAAGTAAAAATGTTCTCCGAATTTCTTTAGCATAAGGGCCAACCTTGTTTTTCACATCAACCTTGGGCTTACCAATGTACAGATTTTTTAAAGAGTTATCATGGTACTAACAATCAGCAGCAATATCTGTTCATATCTCTATCAGCAGAAAGAAGGGGAGCTGAAGGTCACAAGATAGTCCGCTTGCTCAATACGTCACATACCTGTTTTATTATATTGACAATTTAAGGCATACACTAAAAATCCCATAAGCCGCGGATTTTTTGTCACTATGACAGCGGCAAAAGTTAGCCCTAACTTTTCCAGCGACAAAACGGAACCTAACTTTTAAAATGGTCTAATTTTAAAATAATTTTTGCCTTGTTTGTTAATTTAGTGACTTCTAAATTACCTAATATGTAAATTAAATATGTATTCATTAAATTGTCGTACCGAATTACACTCAAGCTTTTTTTTTTATCGAAGTAAACTTAACATTTATAATTCGAGTTTCCTTGCTTTTGGGCAATTCAACTAAAAAACTGCCAGAAAAAATTACTCGTCCTTCGGACTCGTAATTTTTTCGGAGGCAGTTTTTTTCTTTAAATTGCCAAGCAAAAAATTCTCATTAAAATGTAAAGTTTACTTCGAAAAAAAAAAGCTCTCGTGTAATTATAAGTAATAAAAATACACAGTTTTCTTATTAATCAACCATGAATCGCTGTTTATCTTTTTGTTGCACCTATATAACCTAAGGTTAACGTTTTACATATCTGCGCAAACGTATAATGATGCATTTAAGTATATGCCTCCAATAAGGAGGCGACTGACTACTTCATGCATTCGTCATTGCTTTTCTCATAACTATTGAGTCCGAAAAAATTATTTACACATAAATTGTACAGAATTTTATCTGCTCTTTCGAAGTATAGGATAATATTTACAGAGAAATGCTTAGTTTTAGTGCTATGAACGGAAATGCTGTAATAAATGTGTTTTTTGCTATTTTCCAAAATCAACTGATTTTCGGCAGTGTTTCAACGCCTCTTAGCGCGGAAACCATATGTCGTACAAAAAAATGATATAAACATGAATTGTAGGAAAATTTCTCCTCTTTATTTTAATATAGGATCATCTTTTGCGTAAAAAGCTAACTTTGCAAGTTATAAGCCAAAAACTAAAAAAAACTGATTTTTAGTGGTTTTTTTATGATTTCTCATATTTGCCAAAAAAAATGTTGTTGGACAACTTCAGATTCGTGTTCAGCACCCCAAAAAACATAAAGTAAGCCACTAAAACCGATTACACCAGAACTTTCCACCTTGAATTACCATTTGACTGGACTATCCATAAATTACTACAAACGAGTATAGTCGAACTGATCAGCGAGTCCACACAACTACAAGCGATCTAGATCGACTTGCAAATCTGCATACTCGTTCAACCTTTATACAGATTACCTAAATGCTTGCGCGCTCATTATAGTTCGCAAACGAACTAGTATATTGAATGATTCTTTCCTACGAACTAGTTCATCGCAACGAACCACTTTTCCCATCTCTATATTCCACTGGAAGTATTTGTTTGGTGCGGCAATTATAGCAACACAGCATGGAAATAGTGTTTATCTATTTTTATGAGAAAAAGCATCCTTTTCTCATTAATTTGAGTTAGGAAATGAAATTCATTTCCTCACTAGTGGGAAAATTAAATATTGTAATGAGAAATAGTTATTTCGATAACAAGCGTCGAAAGTAGCAAATATCGTGCGAGTGTTGATTAAGCAAATCAGGGTGTAGCGTAGCGAAGCCCGAGTGCACAGATATTTGCATTTTCGAGCGAGTTACGAACATTTTTTTGACGACCACATAAAGTAAATTCCATTTTTAAGAATTGTTTTTATTTTGTTTACAAAATTGATTATTATACTATTATTGGTACAATTATAAAAAATGAGAGCTTGTTGGGAAGCATAGCAACGAATAAAGCAAAAGCGACTGGATTATTTGACTACCTTTGTGCCGTTACGATATGATTAGTACGATGTAATATCGTGCTACTGTATGAAATTGTCAACCTTCTGTAGTAGACTGTTGTCGAGATAATGTTAGTTTCATATGTGGTCGTCGAAAAAGTAAATATTTATAGTAAATCGTAAAATTTTTTTCTTTGGACAATAGATAAAATTTTGTATGTGACAAATGGGAAAACGCATAATTTCCTTACTTGTGTGCTTATAGAATTCAACTTTGCGTCGTTCTGCAATGCATATGCATATGAAAATAATGTTTTTTTCCCACTTGTAACATAAATAGCTATTTTTGCATTTCATATTATGGTAATAATAGTTATTTTTCTTCAAACGTCACTAAACATGGCGTTTATTGCCCCAATAACTGACAGGACTAAATTGTCATTTTTCTGCCAAGTCAGAAAAAATGTTTTTTACCTGACTAGTCAAACAAAATACAGTTTGCTCTGTTGGTTTTGTGTGGAATCTATAGCGACAACTCTCCAGTACATTCTGTACAACTCAAAATAATTATGTTTAATTGAAGGTAACTCTTTCAACTTCTGAATAAAAATAGCATATTTTATTCGGAGCTAAAACACTTTTCACGACTAATGTGTAGTTCTCAGACTATCTTCATTCGTCCGAGAAACGTCTACAGATCCATCGCGAAAAGTGACTCAGCTTCTTATTAAATAATATACTGTTATACAAGGTCCGGCAGAATGACGTATCCATTTTCAAAGTTAATTCATTTCATAATACGGATAATTATATATAACAGCAATGAGATAACATGAACAACAAAATAGAATGCTTGAGTAAGAAAGAGATGGCCATACGAAAAAATTATTTTAGTAGGCATGTTTAGTTGACAAATGTCATAATTAAATTAAGAGTCGAGCCTTCTCGAATATTTGCTACTATGTTTATCTCTTTCTTACTCAAGCAATACGTGTTATTTTCTTGTTCATGTTATCTCATTGCTGTTATATATAATTGTGGCCCCATCGGTATAACGCGTATTGCTTGACAAAGAAAGAGATAAACATAGTAGCAAATATTCGAGAAGGCTCGACTCTTAATTTAATTATGACATTTGTCAACTAATTGTGCCTATTAGAATAATTTTTTCGTATGGTCATCTCTTTTTCACTCAAGCATTCTATTTTGTTATTCATGTTATCTCATTGCTGTTATATATAATTATGGCCCCATCCGTATTCTTGTTCATGTTATCTCATTGCTGTTATATATAATTGTGGCCCCATCAGTATGTATGTATGTATGTATAATAATGCGATATAAATTCAAATCAAGTCACCATGCTTTCGCGATAAATGGAAATTTAAGAAAGTTGTCAAAGTGTTTGCGAGAAATGTCAGTTTAGCTGTGAATATGGAGAATTGGTCAAATATTCAACGTTCTTTTGCGGTTGAAGCTTATTTTAAAAATAAACAATTGTGTTGTAACCACTAAGGCTCGGATTTCTAGGCACTAAAAAAGTCCAAAGAGGCAGGCAGATAGGCATCAAAAAATAGATTATAGGCATTAAATAGGCACCGAATAGTCAAAATAGGCAGCTAACTAGGCACCAAAAAATAATACCAAATGTAGAAAAAAATGAGTAACAAATGGCTAAAATATGTTAAAAACAGCTTAAAAAAATGTGATAACATCGTTAATAATTTATTTTATTGAAATACTTTAATATTAACATAGACATATTACGTTTATTGCTCCTTATACTAAGAATATAAAATAATGTAAAGTCTATACCTACAAACATCGTTAATAATTTATTTTATTGAAATACTTTAAAAATAAATAATATTAACATAGACATATTATGTTTATTGCTCTTTATACTAAGAATATAAAATAATGTAAAGCCTATACCTACAAACGCCTACAAATTAAACATAACAAACTAACACTTTTTCTAGATTTTCCGGTGTAAAACTTCTTCTCTGGTCTGACAAAATTTGTTTATATGCCGAAAATGACCTCTCCACGTCAGAGGAAGTAATTGGTGCATACTTGTAAACTTGAAGATCCGAACTTCTAACTTTATTTGGTAATATTGTTGAATCGCCCAACAAAATTTTGCGAACTTGTAGTAATTCTGAATACCCTGGATTTTTTTCAAAAGAGATTCTAGTCGCGAAGAAACTATCTTTGCCTTTTTTCTTGGAGCTTCTTTCAATTGTTTTTGTAATTTTTCTATTCTGCTGATGTTAGTACATAAAGGTTCTCCAAATGTTTCTAAGTCTTTTATGGCCAGTAAAATAATTTTAAAATTAGAGACAATGTAGGCTAAATCAGCTTTAACAGTAGCATCTTTAAATGCTTCTTGGGCTTTCTTTATGCAATCTGCAGTAGTAGAATCAAAACTATCGATTACATTTTTAACAATTTCAAAATGTTCGTGGTAAAACACTGCAGCTTCTATCCATGTCCCCCACCTTGTAAGTATAGGTTCGGGCGGTAGTGGAATATTCGGACACATATCTGCAACTAGACTCACGGCATGTGCAAGGCATGTACAGTGCAGTATATTTGGATAAAACAGTTCCAGATTTTAACATTTAGGCCACTCCGTCGGTAAGTAGCAATCTAACTTTTTCATCATTTCCGCCTTCAGGCCACAGAAATCTAAAAGAGTCGTTGATAAATCGAGATATGGTAACATTGTTGGTTCTTTCTAAAGGTTTGCTACAAAGTAAATATGAGGAATCAGGTTCATCTGAATCTAATTTTCCAACTAGAATATTTGCAATTGCTCGTCCATTCTTATCTGTGGTTTCATCCACAGCAGCCCATACATTGCTTGTGCCGATTTCTTTGCGAATAAAATCGATTTTTTGTTTGTAACATATATCTAGATAGTTTTTTCTTAATGTGGATTCGTTAGGTACATGATTTTTGGTATATTTTTCGAGAAATTCGTGAAACTTACTGCATTCTAATTTATACCAGGGTATATTGGCAGCTAACAGCGCTTGGCACAAATCAAGAGAAAAGTTGTTAACTTCTGAATTAAAATGACGTTGATTCAAAAAACTTTGAACGCCATTTTGCTTTTTACTGCTGTTAGACTGATGTACAGCCGTATTCATGTGCTGATCCAAATGATATTTTTTTGAACATTTGACCTATTTAGAATGCATAAACTGAATTAATAACGTATTTTTGGGTATAAACTTTATAAAAACATACCTCTTTCCCGCAGTCCTGGCAATAAACCACTAGAAAAACATTTTCTGTCTTGCACTAAACGGCGCAACGTAACACTTAAACTACTTTTTTCTTTAGGCATTTTTAGATCTACGAGCATCCACTGAATATCACTGCAAAAATATAACTGCACAGTGCACAGACCACCAGTAAACTAGTAAAATTGTTAAAGGCTGGTTTATGTTACTGACGCGTTTATACAGTCTTAATTTAGTCCCAGCTGATTCTAAGAATTTTTTAAGTATTTTTCTAAGGACTATTTCCCACATCTCTTATTATCCAATGAAAAGCCATGCTTTTTCAAAATTCAACCAATCGTGTGTTTTTGTAGTGGCAAAAAATCGAAATTTTCCCTTGGGATTTTGTCAGTTTCTTTTGCCACTTGCATCCACGGCAACCACCAAATATGTTGCTTTAATCAAGGTGGTATTTAAAAACGTCATTTAAACTGTCATTGCGCATCAGTATAAATGTCAAAATGAACCGATATTTGGGAAATAGTCCACAAAATGTATTACGGGCTCATAATTTTGCTCGGCAAATGTTTTACTCACGATTTGTTGTTTTTTTGGCAATGCCCCTCGACAAACTAACTTGTTTGTCTAGTTTGTCTTGTGACATTGCCAAAACAAAATACTTTCGTAAAACATTTTTACCAGCAAAAGCATTTGCCCTTAATACATTATTACTGAGAACTGGCCTACAGTAACAATAACAACCCGCATTTAGAGATAAGGTAAGCGCTCGACAATGTAGGGATTAAAAGGATGGGGATAGAAACTCAGCATGGTTTAGCTGTTTAAATGGTAATGTAATTTTCCAAGAATAAATAACTGTACAAATATTCTCCATTTAAATTTGGGGTTAAACATTTTGTGTCAAATATTTCTAAAAATATTTTAAACAAAAAACTAAATTAATGTAAAAACAAAATTATAGGTGTAAAAAACGCGAAATAAGTCAATTAGGCACTGAAGTTAAAAATAGACACTAAATGTGCAAATAGGCAGTTTAGGCAAAATAAAATACGGCTTAAAATCATCAGTAGCCTACGAAACGGATTTTAGTATAAAAATTATCTAGCTGCCTGTACCACAATTGAGTAGGCAAATGTCTAGAAATCCGGACCTTAGTAACCACCCAGCGTTTATTTCGTGGTTACTTTCATTTAAATCCACGAGATGCAGTTCCTCATCGAATAACAATTAAGAAGTGGGTACACAAGTTCTGCAGTACTGCCTCATGTGGCAAAGAAAAAGCAATATGATGAACTCGTTCTGTACGCATACTTGAAAATGCTGAAAGGGTAAGAGCAACTTCAAGAGTACCAGCAGCGAGAAGGTCACTTGACTGATGTATTATTTAAATATTAAAATTTCCGTGTTTCCTTAAGAACCTTTCATTTGATTTTTGAATAAAAATTTAGCCATTAACAAAAACAACTCAATTTAAAATGGATACTTCATTCTGCCGGACCTTGTATATCTAGGCCAAAAAAATGTTTTTTTTTATTAATGATGCCTGCAATTGCAGGCCGAGGCAAGGCCATAACAAGCAGTTTTCGTCTGAGGCGCATATTAACATTTTCCATCAAGTCATAATTTGAAAAAAAATTAATAGGGGAGTGTGAATTATAATTTATAAAGGTTGTTGCGTACAAAAAGGTTGTTGGACGAAAAATTAATGGTGGCCAAAAAAGTGACATAGGGTGTAGGTCTGTAAAATCAATTTTATAGAGGTGGAAAACTATATTTTACATTCAAAACCGTTTAGTGAAGTTGTACCTTACAACATAGCAACGGCTTTGTTGCCTGTGATTTGTCGTAAAACGTTTGGCAATACTGAAGTGTATTGTTGGTGGCATTGTGCCAGTCTATGTCATGTTTGCAGTTAGCAGGTTAGGTTTTGTCAGCCTCGACAAACTGACGTAAAACTTAACCTGGTAACTTCTAATATACGTAAGACTGACAGTGCCACCAACAACTAATGAAAAAATCTATCTATGTTGATTGTAGTAGTAACGGATATTTCGCAATTTTTAGATTCTTGTAAACTATAATGTAAACGTCAAAATGGTATCTTGGTTAGATTTTTCAATGGTATTAGAAAAAATAGCATGCCCAACAAGTTTGAAAAGTGGTTCTTCCATGCTCGTGTAAAATTAATCCACTCTTAATCGGCTTTTCTTTATATTTTTTTCCCTTCTGGTTTATCAGCAACATAAGTTTGACACATTTGATAGGTAGATACTAGATACAGCTACGTTTTTTAAATTTTCTATAATTTACACCACAGATTATTTGAAACATCATTAAACATTTTATTTCCCATGATTTATATACAGTATAGTAAAACAAGTGATTGTTTAAATAACCATCATCAAAACTTTGTCTAAGACAAAGTATATTAACATTTATGTAATTTTAGTCCGTTAAAATTAACATGTTTACATAATTTATAGGCCAATGAAATAATTCTAATAAAAATCTAATGGAAATTAAATTTATATAAAAGATATAAAAAATATACTGGAACTTGGCACCAAGTGGAATGTCCAAAGGCAATATTTAACAATGTTGTAATTATAACAATAACAGTAATAAGCTCAATATTCAGTGCAGAACGCTTGTCAAAACTGATAGCATTTGAACAATTCCTATATTCCACAGTAATTAAACATTACACTTATGAATTGAACTTTCTACAGTTTCTCGAAGGCTCGCAATAACAGCTCGCTGATTAGGAGCATTGATTATGGCTGTACCTGAGACAATCATATTAGCACCAGCCTAGAAATAAAGAAGTTAATTTAAGTATTCCACTAAGAAATATAACGGCTCACTTCAGAACAAGCATTGATGGTATTCAATCCTACACCTCCATCAACTTCAATGTCTAGCAAGGGGTAATTGTGCCTTAACCACTGCACTTTCGGCATCATGTCGGTCATAAACTTTTGGCCTCCAAAGCCTGGTTCCACAGTCATAACTATATTACATCAGCTAAATCTATAAATTGACGCACATCTTCAATTCCAGATGCTGGTTTCAGTGCTAAACCTACTTTCATCCCTGCTTCCCTAATTAGTCTGCATGTTTTAGGTATTTCTTTAACAGGTTCGATATGGAATGTGTATAAATTAACACCGGCATCCGCCATGGGTTCGATCCACTGTAAAATATCTGTCTAAATGGTTATAGTAGTTAAATGCTAAATGTACTTACTTGTTCTGGATTGGACACCATCATGTGCGTTTCGAAAAGGCAGTTTTTATTTTAGATCTTAGGCATTTTACTACCGGATGACCTATTGTGAGGTTAGGGACGAAATTGCCGTCCATCACATCCAAGTGTAAATAGTCGGCTCCGTTGTCCAACAAACGTTGAGATTCTTGATATAGCTGTGATAAATCGGCGTTTAATATCGATGGTCCTATTTTACAACGTAATGGTCCTCGTGCCATGATTTTAGGTTTTCTAAATTGTCGTATACACGAGCCTCGTGACGCCACTGCACTAGATGCTGAAAGATAATGCAGAATAGATTTAAGCTCTGGTACACTTGCGATTCCGTGTACCCCTTGACCTTTATGCAATCGGCGAATTTTTAACAAAAAATTATGGCGTATTAACTAGAAATATAGTTTCACGACACTATCCACTGTAGTAGAAAGGTTAAAGTAGGATTTGTTAGGCTGCGGAAACTGCACGTTAGGATGTTGCCGTGGTACTTTTTCATCATTCTTTAACGCCTTCAAAATTTATATAAAGCGCAAATAAGATATAAACATATATATTTGTTATCAATGTTATAAAGCAGTGGTTGAACACATTCGGTAAATCAGCGCATGCGAATTGTACATGGCTATTTCTTGTAAAAATTTCTAAATAGATGTCAAGAAAAAATAGTTTTAAACATAGCATAACGCACTAATTATGTCACTTGAGATTTATTAAAGACAGCGGTATGTGTTTGAAAGCGTGTAAATATATAATAAAGCTTAAGATATCTATTTAAATTCAAAAGACAAATCGTTATTTTAGCGTAGGTGTGTTTGACGTATATTCGTTCACATCTGGTACTCGGGGTGCGGTATTCTACCTACATCATTTATATGTAGGTACCTAAGACCAGAACAATTTCGCAGGGTTAATATCAATGTTAAATATCAGTATCAGTGACAGCTACAAGAGTTTATAATGGAATCCAGTGTCGGACTGGCAGCAGTTTAACCCATAGTGCAAAAAATATTAACACAATTTTAATTGTACGAGCCCGTCCCTTAAATTCAGACACAGACAGACACATTTTTATCTAAAGTAAAACAACCGTATTTATGTTTTTATTTAATTAAATTAACAATAAATAAACTTAAATGTAACGAAATATTTTAATCTTGCTTTACTTAATAGGTAACAATTTATTTTTATTTATTTATAGGAATCGAGAAGAATTACATTAATCATATTTAATCAGAACTATATACCAAAGAGTACTATATTTATATAGTACTCTTTGTAACTATATACTTACCATTAAGTAGGCTGTTTACGTAATAAGTTCTTTTCATTCTATAAAACAGCTTTCATCGCATTTCATTTGGGTAATGTACTACATTTCTACATTCAAAATCGTTTAGAAATGTGGTACCTTTCTGCATTAGCAACACTTTTCTGCATAGTAACGGCAATTCGTTTTACGTTTGGCAGTACTGAAATGTATTGTTGGTAGCACTGTAAGTCTATATCAAATTCGAGGTTAGCAGGTTAGATTTTGCTTCAGTTTTGACACAAACTGACGCAAAACTTAACCTGCTAACATCGAATTTGACATGGACTTACAGTGTCACCAACAATACGCTCCAGTACTGCCAAACGCATAACATCAACAGGAACTGTTTGTTGAAACGAGTTGCTGCTCAGCATGGTTATGTTTTGACATTTAGTGTGACTTTTATGTAAAAATTTAATATTTTACATTCCTTATGAAATGCGATAAAATAGTATACGCAACACGTTAGAAAATTTTTCTAAACTTGTTGCGTAACATCGGTACTGTTATGTATGACAGCATTATTGATAATAGGAAAAAACAATTATTATAACATAAAAATCTGGAATACAAAACGAAAACAAAAACAGTATACACTTAACTAGAATTTAACCTAACAATTGTAAACTTTAGCTTTGAAGGTCTGCAGGGAATCAAAATGAATATCTAACGTGTTCCAATTAGACAAATAAGAATTATAAAGCAAGGATAATCTTGTTACAGGAGAGTTATTAGCTGAACAAACATGTGAGCAAACGAAAATGAAATCAAGCTTGGCTTTGAAATAATTGTTGTATGAGAAATATGTTGGTGGCACTGTAAGTCTATGTCAAATTCGAGGTTAGCAGGTTAAGTTTTCCATCAGTTTTGACACACACTGACGCAAAACCTAACCTGTTAACCTCGAATTTGACATAGACTTACAGTCCCACCAACATATTATTCATAAAACAAATATTTCAAAGCCAAGCTTAATTTTATTTTCGTTTGCTCACATGTTAGTTCTATTGGGTGACTATAAATCATTGTGATTTTTTTTTCTTAGGTTGGCACTGTTTATGTTGGTGGCACTGTAATCTATGTCAAATTCGAGGTTAGCAGGTTAGGTTTTGCATCAGTTTTGACACAGAATGACGCAAAACCTAACCTGCGAACATTGAATTTGACCATATATGTATGTAGTACGTTTTTTTCCTATAAAAATTTTCAAGGTCAAGATAAAATTGGCAAAACTGCTTTTTTTAAATTATTAGAAAATTTATTTTCGTCAGGTTTTTCTGTAAACGACTTTTGTCACTTTGACATTTAAAATTAAATTGTCAGTTTTTCTTTTTTGAAACTGAATACACGTAAAAACGGAATCTTTTAAAATTAAAAGTAGTGAAGTGTGCAGAGAAACTGTTGGATCTGCATCTTAACACACCAGAAGAAGACGTTTAGGAAAGATTAGCGAGAGCTTTTGATGTACCTACATAAAACTTTAATGCCAGATTTTAAATTTCCCACCAATTTTTAGTTCTATAAAGTTACTAAAACAAATTTTGCCAACATATATTTTTTAAAGGAATCCAAGTTATGCCAACATAAACCCTAAATTCTTTGACCTTGAAAATTTTTATAGGAAAAAAAAGTACTTTATTATACATATATTGCTAGTAGGGCCTCGGAACGCCCGAAAACATTACGGCGACGACATAGTCTCACTTAGAGTATAACGCGTCTCGTGCGCATGCGTGAGAATTCGAACTCCGCCTTTAGAAGCGAATTTTAAACTTGACCACTTCCCCAATGGGCGGACGACGCCGCCGCGTTTGCGCACAGCTCACCATTATACATTGAAGAGTTGGTTGTCTGTCTCACTTTCTTCGTGAGTTTCCCACTCAGAGCCGCTAGCAATATAGTAAGTATTACATATATGAATTTGACATAGACTTACAGTGCCAACAACATAAACAGTGCCAACCTAAAAAAACACACAATCATTTATAGTCACCCGGTATTAAAAGGGATACCAAACAACGCAACACTTCTTGTACATACCTAGTACCAATAGGGATTCGAAAAGTAAAATTATATAAAAGATCTGGGCTGTCCAACTTTTGGTTAAAAAGCTTGTATAGAAGTAAAGGGTTTTTCAATAAGAGCGATCGATTTTTAAATTAAAATAAAACAAGTTGTGTATGTGATAACGTGAAAAACTTTTGTTATTACGAAAGTACATTTAATACCATTATGTATGAAAGATAATATCGGCCAAATGGCCGCCGCCACTTGTTTGTGTGGCGCGCATTCTGAAGCTCCACTGGGACATGACGCGCTCACATACTTCGGGTTCAATATCCCTAATAACCCGAGTGATATTTTCTTTTAGGGCTTGGACTGTTCTGGGTTGTTTGGCATAGACTTGAGATTTTACATATCCCCATAAAAAGTCATCCAAGGGGGTAAGATCACACGACCTTGGTGGCCAGTCACATCACCGCCTCGCGAAATAAGAAAACCATCGAACTTTTCACGCAATAAATTCATTGTGTTTCTTGCCGTGTGGCATGTAGCCCCGTCTTGTTGAAACCACTTGTTCTCTAGATCCATAGCATCTAATCTAGGCCAAAAAAAATTGGTAACCATCTCCCTATATCTCTCACCGTTAACAGTAACTGCAGCTCCTTCTTCATTTTCGAAAAAATAAGGGCCGATGACGCCGCCAGACCAAAATGCACACCAAAGAGTCACTCTTTCGGGGTGCATTGGACGCTCGTGTATCTCCCTTGGATTATGATCTCTCCAAATTCTGCAATTATGCTTGTTGACAAAGCCATTCAAGCAAAAATGCGCCTCATCGCTAAAAATAATGTTTTTGTAAAATCGTATTAAAATAAGGTCATTTATGCCCTTTGGCGTTTTATAATCCTTCGGCCCTTCGGGCCTCTGGCTTATAATTCCGCCGCGGGCCAAAATCGCCTCCTTCACGCCCTTAATACAAAAATAGCTATTTTGTAAAATCGTATTAAAATAAGGTCATTTATGCATTAATTTGCGGGCGTAAATAGTGCCTTTTGCGCCCTAAGGCCTAAAAAGAATTTGCGGGCGTAAATAATGCCTTTTGCGCCCTAAAGCCTAAAAAACCAGCATCACATTGGCAACCAACAACAATTTGATTTTTGAGAACGAATCGTGCCATTTATTTTTCAAAGCTTTATGGTGGATTTTACAAAAAATCTTGTTTGCATTTCGGGCGTGAACGGCGATTTTGGCCCTTTGGCGTTTTATAATCCTTCGGGCCTCTGGCTTATAATTCCGCCGCGGGCCAAAATCGCCTCCTTCACGCCCTTAATACAAAAATAGCTATTTTGTAAAATCGTAGTAAAATAAGGTCATTTATGCATTAATTTGCGGGCGTAAATAGTGCCTTTTGCGCCCTAAGGCCTAAAAATAGTTTGCGGGCGTAAATAATGCCTTTTGCGCCCTAAAGCCTAAAAAACCAGCATCACATTGGCAACCAACAACAATTTGATTTTTGAGAACGAATCGTGCTATTTATTTTTCAAAGCTTTATGGTGGATTTTACAAAAAATCTTGTTTGCATTTCGGGCGTGAACGGTGATTTTGGCCCTTTGGCGTTTTATAATCCTTCGGCCCTTCGGGCCTCTGGCTTATAATTCCGCCGCGGGCCAAAATCGCCTCCTTCACGCCCTTAATACAAAAATAGCTATTCGTCCAAAAGCAGGATCTTGCTCTAATTGTCCCAGAGCCCAATTGGCGAATGTACGGCGTTGCCTATGATCGTTGGGCGATTAATTGATTGTTTTGAATTTTCTTGAACACTGGCTCGCACAGCAGCAATATTTCCTACTGATCTAGCATTTCGTCCACGCAAAGGTGTTATTCGATCAGTAATGGAGCCTATCGTTTCAAATTTTGAAACTAAGCGTCGAATTGTGCATTCTGTAGGACGATTATTCTGACCATAAATTGCTCTTAACGAACGAAAAGTTGCACGAACGGAACAATTATTTTGATGATAAAATTTTATAATTTGCAATTGTTGTTCAAGTGTGTATCTTTCCATAGTTAAATGGTGACACTTGGTTCGTTTAGTCGTAAAATTTGACAACTGTCGCTTGTCAAACATTGTTACTATCAGCTGTTAAAGTTCTATCGTTGCTATTGAAAAACCCATTATAAGATCCAATATTTCTCTTCGCCTTTTTAGAGAACTGATTGCAATATTGTTGAACGGAAATTTAGTAGAAAATAATCGTATAAAATTATTTTGAATACCTTCTAACCGATCTATATATGTCTACTGTATTGGGGGGTTCCAAACAATGCTGCAGTACTCTAAATGACTTCGGATCAAAGAGAAATAAAGGATCTTAAGCGCATCGGGATTTGTGAAATGTTTGCACGTTCTAATTAGAAATCCTAACATTTGATATGATTTCCGGGAAATTTTATCAATGTGGATATAAACAGTACTTTATTATCATCTATCATCACACTCAGATCTTTTATATTAGTAACTACTTTGATCGGATCAACACCCAAAAAATGTTGGAAGTGAGTAACCTGTCAATTACGTGTGAATTTGATTTGGTAACATTTTTTAATGTTCAAGATTAAACCATTTTCTTTGCAATATGCATTCAATCTGTGACAAAGACTGTTCAGAATGATTCATTCTTTAACTTCTTCACGCCAGCTGTAATTCCAGATGATGTCAGTGGTGCCGAAGTTGATGATGAAACTCGTAATCTACTTACGTCCGATTTTGAAATCGGTCATTATATTCCTGAACGTATTGTTCCACGTGCTGTTCTCTATTACACTGGTGAAGGTATCGAGGATGAAGATTATGAAGAAGAAGAGGACGACGAGGAGGAAGAGGATGAAGATTCTGATGAAAAGGAAGGAGGCAACCCAAAACCTGTCGACCAGAATTGCAAACAACAATAGGATAATGATACTTTTGGCAAGTGTGTTTGTACAATTTACAAAATAATCGCCCATTTAACATTTCTACTACCTTTCCGGTGAAATTCAAAAGGTATGAATGGGGTTGTTTTCCATTTATTATATTAAAGTCGGTTTGAAAATGTATACAATCTTGGATATTGGAGATAACAGTGAAGATTTTAAGATCACCGGCGTACAATAGAAACTCGGTGAACCGAAAACAGCCGGACAGATCGTTTATAAAAATTATGAAAAACAAAGGGCCTGGGTGCGACCATTGACAAACACCTGACGAAACAATTTTTGGGTTAGATTTATAGCCATTAACTACAACAAGCTGAGATCTATTTCTGAGATATGATGATATCCATCGAAGGAGATCACTATGAATACCGACCGAGTTTAGTTTTGCTAATAAAATTGTATGGCTGATTTCATCGAAAGCTTTGCTGAAATCTGTATAAACAGCATCAACTTGCTGCCGGCTGTCCAATAAGACAGTAAAATAGTTTTAACCGACCTATCAGTCAAAATCCGTGATGTTGCTGAATGATAAAAGGTGTTACCGACGAAAAAATTACGTTATAAATTATTTTTTCCAAAATTTGGTTAAAAATGCAGAGTTTAGAAATAGGGCGATAGTTTTCAGTGTTACTTTTATTGCCAGATTTGTATATAGGCACGACATGCAAAGTTTTCCAGATTGCAGGAGTAGTAATGCGACCCCTAAACTAGACCAATCTGTCAATCAAACGATTAAATTAATGGACCTAATTAAAGCCGCGACTTAAATCCGCGATTTGATCTAATTAATTCCGCGGTTTGACCCAACTAATTTTCGCGGATTGCTCTAATTAATCACATATGAAGTTTGATATTTAATTTTGATGTGTGCTACTGATTAAATTACGCGGCGGCCATTTTTAATTTTCGCGCGAATATTTGAATTTGAAATGTTTCAGATTTTCTTATAAGTTCCGTTTTTTGAATTTAAACTTTCCGGGTGTCGGTCATCTTTGTTTTCTGCGTGCGCACTTCTCGAAGCTGTCGTTTTAATTTCAATTTTCGCGCAAATATTTGAATTTCAAATTGGTAGATCTGTCTCTCTCTCTTCTGCTCATCGGGCGGTGGTTGTCTCTCTTGCATTTACAGAATCTATGTTTAATTTAAAAAAATCTCTGGCGGGCTCGGATTTGAACGCTCTACGTCCGTGTTCACAAATTAGGTGCAACCGTCAATGCCTCAGCACCACGGCGACGCTGCAGATTTTATGTGTATAGCGGAAAGCCATATCACTGTTCTGACGTCACGCGCACAGATTTTAAAACAAACTTTTTTTTCAAAAATATAAATTATAAGAATGGAATTGTGTAGCCTATTGTGTTTAATAGTTGATACAATTTTTTAAAAATTGACTTTGTAACTGGTTTTCATGGAAATAATTTTTTATTTTATAATTTGAGTGACGCACATGAATGGATTATCGAGATTTCCATTGTCCCTGTCTACTATATAGCTGGAAATTTTCGCTCGACCGCCGAAAATTTGAAAGCTATATGAATATCGGTGCACTTAATTTGTTTAGTTCTTGGTCAATTAATTTAATCGTTTGTTGAAAATACGTGTAAGTGCCCTAACATTTTTGTATTTAAATTAATTATTCCTATTTTATGCAATCTAAAAAATTAAATGCATATCTGCCACTATGCTCTCGCAATTTTTACGGGAATTGTTTGTAATATTTTTGTTTTAATATTGCAGGAACAGATGAATAACGATATGTCTGAGCACCCAACGGCTAAGAAAGCCATCTTGGACCCTGCATTGAACACCCTTAAGCATGGGCTTTCGAAAGGCGCTTCTAATGCACCCTTAGCAGGCCCGTCTACAGCATCAGTTGTAAGTAATTTTTTAAAATAAGAATCATTTATTTACTGCATCCACGTTATTTTCGAAGAGTGTCTATCTGTTGTTATACCTACTATAATAAATTATCGCTAATTTCAGATACAATATGCTCCCAGGCGTGGTGCCTCAAGCATCGAATACTCTGGCATTCAGCACAAGGACCAATCGGGAGGAATTTTAACCCCATCTCGAAGTGATGTACCGTTGGCCTCTCGAGGCGATACCAAAAATCCTGGTGCCGGTGCAATAAGTAATGTAAGTGTCTTTACAAATTTCAAATCCTAACACTGCTTTGCTACGCATTTTTGTAAACAGGTGTTTAATTGATTTTAATTCTAGATTCCTAGAAACAATGACGAGCTGCGCTATCTGGCTATTCAGAGAGAATACCAGAAGGTCATTAAGGAGTTCAGTACCACATCGGACAGCGTCACATTTAACTTCAGGCCTGTAAACAATGTTAAAAATCCAATGGTCTGGCTAGACGTAATTTCAGATGAATATACATTTATATTTTCCTGATTATAATGTTAAATATTTGTTATAGGAGGCGTTCAAGGAGCTCCTGGGTTATATTCTTAAAAATACGCAGCCCTCCGATCGAGTTGGTTTGGTACTGCGCAATCACAACTACCCTGAAAAACCATTGGGTATCTCCTTCAGAAGGGCCGACCAGCTGTCCGTTGCCGTTATTCTCGACGTCATTTCAAAAGTGATCCAGAGCAATGCAAGATTCTTCTTGCAGGATGATATAACGCTGAACGTTGACAAAGTAAGTTTGCCAACCGGTTACGGTAAAGTACGGCTAAGAGTCGTTAGCTTTGATGATTTTTGTACGAGGAAGCAAGGCATAATAGTGGTCCTCCCTGAAAACAATTTGTGTTTGGCGTCGGCTATTGTGATTGCAATTGCGTTTCGAGACCGCGACGAAAAGCTGCCTGAACTAAAATCAGGATCGCCCATTTTGTTTAACAGGGCTTTGCGGCTCATTAGGTTTAGTCAGGTCGACTTAACTGCCGGTGGAAATTACGAACATCTTGAGAAGCTGCAGGCTTACTTAACCAGTTATACCCTAGTTGTATATAATTCTCGAGATGGCAGTACAACATATTTTGAAGGTCCTCGTGATAGGAACAGGGTTGTTCTAAATTTAATTTTGGATGAAAATCACTACAATGTGATTACTAGCTTAACGTCAGCATTCACTACTGGTTATTTTTGTGAATTATGTAAATATAAATTTAACAATAAACATCAGCACTTGAAATGTAAGTACACGTGTCCTTGCTGTCAGATTAGCCCTCCCTGTAACATCATGCTAGACATAATAAAATGCTCTGTGTGCCATAGAGGCTTTAGGGGTTCTGACTGCTTAGAGGCCCATAAAATTTCAAAATTATGTGACAAACTTTACAACTGCCCTGTTTGTATAGCTAGTGTTTGGAAAAATAACCGGAAGCATAAATGTGGCCATACCTTTTGTGTGACCTGTAACAAATTACAGCCGATTAGATTTATGTTACATGTCCAGAAACAATAAGAAAGGGGGTAGCGCGAGAGCACTGAAAAAAGTGTTATTTGTCTTTTATGATTTGGAGTGCCCTCAAGAAACCCAACGGGCACAAAAATTATGTCAATTACATGTGGTCAAATTAGGTTTATAGATTCGTTAAATTTCATGCCCTTACCTTTATGCAAGCTCCCAAAAACTTTTAATTTTCGGGAAACTAAAGAATATTTCCCATACAATAGAAAACCAAAATTATATCGGTGTTATGCCGCCTATCCACTACTATGTTCCAGATAATATGAACGCTGCAGATAGACGCGAATTACTAGATTGGCACTACAACAAGGTGCAAAGCGGTTACGTTTTCGATATGCAAAAAGAAATTTTAGATTACTGCATTTTAGACGTCCAAATTTTAAGTAAGGCTTGTTTAAAGTTTTGGAAACTATTTACAGCTGAAAATGGCGTAGATCCCTTCCAAGAATCTATTACGATAGCTAGTGCCTGCAATTTGCTATTTCGAAGGCGTTTTTTACTAAATGATACCATAGGCATTATCCCACCCGGTGGATATAGGATGGCCGATAAACAATCTTCAGCGGCCTTAAATGGTTGTCATGGCTGGAGCATAGTTGCGGTGTAAATATTCAGCACAGCGGTAAAGCCCGCGAATTTCGCCTCCCTAATGGTTTGTTAGTTGACGGATTTTGTGCTGAAAACAATACTGTGTACGAGTTTTTAGGATGTTTTTGGCACGGGTGCGAACTCTATTCCCCACTTCAAACAACTGACGTGGATAAAGATGCGGCTGCTATGTTTTACGGCTCGAAAATACGATGGCACGGGCTGACCGTATACGCAATAGTGGTTACATACTTATCGAGATGTTGTGGTGTCAATTCACAGATTTTTTGAAGCAGAATCGTGCCGCTAAAAATTACATCGAGGCTCTTCCCATTTTACAACATAAACCCCTAGATCCACGCGACAGTTTCTTTGGTGGGCGCTCGAACGCTGTCAAATTGTACTATAAATGTCAACCCGGGCAGAAAATTTATTATTATGCCGTTTGCTGTCTATATCCCAGCGTGAACAAGTATGGGAAATACCCTGTAAAACATCCCAAAATTCACATAGGCCACGATGCCTGCTCCCTGCTACCCCTCGATAGTGTCGAGGGCCTTATAAAATGTGTTATCCAACATCGTTATTTCACCTTGTGCTCCCCTATACAACCAATAATAAGCTCATGTTTATTTTATGTCGTGCTTGTGCTGAAACTTTACATCAGGGTTTGTGCACGCATACCGATGAAGACCGCCGTTTTGAAGGTACGTTTGTAGCCGACGAATTAAGAATGGCTCTGGAGAAGCGCTACAAAGTTGTAGAAATATTTGAAATTTGGCAGTACCAAGTCATAAAATATGATAAAGATTTAAAAACAGGGGGTCTTTTTAAAGGTTACGTCGATAACTTTCTAAAAATGAAGCAGGAGTGTTCGGGCTGGCCAAACAACTGTATCACAGATGCCGATAAAGAGGCATACATTCGTAGTTATTTAGAGGTAAAGGGAATTCAATTAAATAAGGATAACATCAATAAAAATCCTGGGTTACGACATCTTGCGAAGTTAATGTTGGTTAGCTTATGGGGTAAGTTTGGCCAGCGTGAAAATTTGAAGCAGTGTTCGATAATAACGAACCCTGCAGATTTTTTTAAACTGTTGACAAATCCTGATGTGGAGGTTCACTCATTGGTTCCTATTGATGACGAGGTAATTTTAGTAAACTGGGCTAAAGTTGCAGAGGCTGTAAAACCTTCGCCTACTGTTAATGTTGTAATTGCAGCGTATACAACGGCACAGGCTCGCCTTCAGCTTTATAGCTATTTAGATAAGTTAGGGGATCGAATATTTTATTTTGATACCGACTCGATTTTCTTTATTTCGAGAGAAGGTGATTGGATGCCCGAAAGAGGGACATTTTTAGGCCAGCTAACAGATGAATCGGCAGAATTCGGTTAGGGCAGCTACATAACTGAGTTCGTAAGTGGTGGGCCTAAAAACTACAGTTATAACGTATATTCAACAGACAAAAAAGCCGAAATTCCTGTGTGCAAAGTGAAGGGGATCACATTAAACTTTAATAATTCAAATATTATAAATTTTGACTCGATGAAAGAAATGATTTGCAATAACGGTATAGATGGTCATTTATATGTAAATACAGACCGCAAAATAGTTCGGACATCAAATTATGATGTTGTGTCAAAACTCGAGTGGAAAACATATCAGTTTGGTTATAATAAACGATGGCGGTTACCTGATACCTTTGATACGGTGCCTTACGGTTTTAAAGCGCCTTAGATAAGTGTGACACCATATTTTATTAACTTGTAACTGTATTTTTCTAGTGTTATTTTATTAGGTCGTAATCTGTATTTTCTGTTATTTTATTAGTTCGTAAACTGTATTTTTTCTAATGGGTTTTCGATATTTTATTCTTTTCTTTTCATAAAAACAACACATGTTCTGTGCATGCTATTCATGATTTTGCAGATCTTACGTTTTTCAATAATTTCCGATATTTTGGTTCAATTTGCGCTACATGTAAATGCATGTTACATTTTATTTGCATGCTAGGTTTAAGCGTCTACTTTTTGTAAAAATACAACAATGGAGAATTGTTCAAATACATTTATTAAATATTTCGTGTGCAATAATAAAAGTATGCTTAATTACAAGCTATTTATGTTTTTATTTTCTAATATCATTAAGTAAGTTTATTAAGATAAAGTATTGGATATATAGTGCTTTTACATAATTGTCATTAAAAACTAAATTATGGGAGAACATATTTACAAAAGTTAACATAGATACACCATTCATTTTAAAATATAAATACATTAAACAATATATTCCTCAAACATCAGAACTAAAATCTTGCAACATTTTTGGATTATGAGACCAACTGATTGAATTTTGCTGTAAAAATTTTAAATGATAGCCCCTTGGAGGCCGGCCGTATGAATCAAAGTATTCCCCATGTCCATATTGGTCTATATACACAGCATTCTAATGTTAGCCAGGTCGGTTTGCTGGATCTGTGTTGACGATGATTGCCACAGGTCTTGCAATTCTTGTAGGAAGTTGATCAGAAGCAAAGACATAGCGTTTCACATTCAACAGATTCGGGATTGTTTGCAATATTTTCTGAACTTCTATTGTATTCATTGCGCCACCAATCGGATAAAATTAGTATGTTTTCCAATGCACACACCGGCGAACGGATGTTGTGATTAAGGAAACACACGGCAGCAGTAGTTTTTCGCAGAACTTTTAAAGATGGGCACTCGAGATCCTCCAGATTAACGACGATTTTATTCAGAAAACTTAGAACCTCCTTATTTTCTTGGCCTTTAACGTACACTTTTTAAATTTTTTGAGAACTCGTGCTAGCTCAGTTTCAAATTCATCACAATGTATAGAACCAGAATTCCATGCTAGACCGTGATGTCTATGCTCCAGATAGTTTATGCCTTTTTTAACGAAATAGGGCAGAGTGCCATAATTTGCAGGGGGTTTTAAAACTAAAATTGCCAGCTGATTACCATCTGCTGAAATAACAGCCACTTCTTTCGGAATAAACTGCTTTTTCTCACCACGGAACCCTTGCAGATCTACGAAGGCAGTGTCCATACTGACGAAATGTTTGAGCATGACTAAATTTTAAAATTTGTTGGGTTTTTAACTACTAAAATCCACCACCACATTTCTGTGTTTGTCAATTTCTACGACGTTATCGAACTCAGCATAAACTAGACAATTAATAGTTTCTTCTTACGATTCTTCAAAACCCGCCTTTAAACGTAAAGAGCCATTTTTAAGAAGGTGCCAATGCGTTGCGGCATTTGCAGCCAGATCGGGGGTTAAATCAAAAGCAAATAGACAGTAGCCATGAGGGTAATCTTCACGTTTTATTGCATTGCCTTCATCGAGAAAATGTATGCCGCTGCCTGAAAATAGTGTGTGATATGCTTGAACGTACATGCCATTCTTAGAGAAATCAGGCTGTAGAGGTTTTGAAGGAATTTGTTGACCGTCGATGTATAGGGAGAAATAATTGATTTTGTAGTTATTAAAATTGAAAGGGTTTGCTGTATAATGGCCGTTAAATGCTTTATTCGATACAAAACCTACAATGCATCGTTTTGGTAATTGCCCCAGAAAAACATTATCTAAAGATTTTCTTTGCACACCTGCCGGAATAGTTAACACTTTAACATCGGCTCTTGTAATGGGGTATTTAGCAGGCGCAGTCGCCAAAGCTTTGGTATGAGTTAACAAAATAGACGGGTTTATTTTCATTTTTCTCACTAGTAAGCTGGCATCACTAATTTTCACTTTGAATGTAGATCCTTCGGCGGCCATTAAATTGAAAGAATCTCGGGATATGATAAATTTGACTTTCACTTCAACTCCATTGATAAGAAAATTTTCTTGATTGAATTAATCGGAATGCACATGCCCATCATTTCGACTTGTTTGCTTGCAACAGTAAAAAATTTCCGCTTTACCAATCCTTCATTATGCGTAGTGATGTCATCCATTTTATTGGCTGTGTCGTTGTACCATAGTGTGCATGTTAAATGGGTTGATTTAGCACCATTGCCGTAATTCAGCAGAGTTTCAATGTATGAGCGGTATGCGTATGTATTGTTTGGGGGGCTCACAAGCTTCTGATTCAAATACACCTCAACTTGATTAAACATAAAGTGCATCCAATTATTAACAGGGCCTACCTCATCTTTATCGGTTAATGGTGTATCATCTTGTTTAGCAATTTTAGCAGTAATGTATAACATGGTCTGACTTAAATCGATATAATCGTTACCGTTTCCAGGCACAATAAATTCAATCGGTGCATCGTCGTTAAGCGAAGAAAGAGGTTTGTAAAAAATCCATTGTCCATTTTCAGTGCTGGTCTGTGTCGCCGGTAAAGCGAACAAATCTAGCTCAGATTTAACACAGTCGCAAGACTGTGCATGCAAAAACGCCATTGTGAAAACTACTTGCTGGTAAAGATATCGGAGTAGTTGGGCTTGCACAGTTTCTTCCTAGCGATTTTTCTTGTAGACTGATTGTAATTCAGAGTGCGTTGCCTTTTATATCCCGATCCTTCCATTAGAGTATCTATTTTTCTGTTGGCTTTACGTTTGAGATTCTTTCCAGTCTCCTGTACACGGTTATGAAACGCTTCTTTTATCAGTCGATTTTCACTAACATCTCCTAAAATGTTAGCACCTGTCCTTAAAGCTTCCTTTCCAACAACTTTCGCACCGGTTTTAAAAAGAGGTAGACTACTACGAAATATTCCTCCAAGAAAGCTTCCGATTCCATGCCCCTTCTGGTAGGATGAACCTCTATAAATAGCTCCAAGCCCTTGGCCGGCCTGGTTGATGTAATATTGTTGATAAAGGCAATCCATAGCAGCTACTGTAACCTCTTAACGTGTAGTTTTAAACTCAACGTTCCAAACTCGAATGGCATCACACCCGACGTTTCGGTCCTTATATTTATCTCGATATTCTCAAATTTTCTCTTCATGACATTTATATAATGAGTCGACGAAAATATGGCATCTTTGTGGCAGCCGTAATTATAATTATCAGAGGTCACGTTAACAATACGAAGAAGCGGTGCCAAGACATCTCTTACAAGCTGTGGTTCCACAATATCGCAGTAAATAAACATTTGTGATGGTAAACCCACTCAGTTATTTGCGGGGTGGCTGGGTACAGGTGCTTCAGCTATATTTATATCAGGTTTATAGCCAAGTTGTAATGCCACACGTTGTGAAAATCCTAGCATTTTCAATGACGACGTTTTAATTTCAAGGGACACTCGTTTTGTTGCTCTATTATATTAAAAATTCAGCAACTTTTCTAATAACTTGTGATTGTTAATTTCGGCTGTAATATGTTGAATGTTTTCATAATTGCCAGGCTGAATACAGATTACGTGCTATCCATCGTCACCATAGTAAATTTGCTCTCTATCACTTTTAAAATATGCATTAGCGTTTTGCATTACTTTTTTCAACTCAGTATACGTTTCTTTTCCGGTTTGCCCTTTAGGTATTTCTGTGCGATAATAGACTAGATTTTCTGTATCTGTCACGGCCAAAAAGGAGCATGGATATTGCACTTCCGCAATACCTGTAACCCATTGCCCCGGTAACCTTATTCGTTTAGGGAGCTGCGTTATGAATTGTGCTGTGGTGCTATTTGGAAAATAGCCCATAGAACTATTGCTCAGTAAAGTTAGATAGAACTCGTCGTCTGTAGTAATATTTGTTGAAGATTAGCTGCAGGAATCCAGGAGTTGAACTTGTCGTTATAATTTCTCCACTTTACAAAGTACTCTTTGCGATGACCGTGTCCTCTTTCTTTTAACACTTGTTCGACTTTAAACAAGGCGTTATCATCCAAAGTCACTGGGTGTAATTCCTCTTCATAAAAGACGCCCTCTATCGTATCGTTGCTTAAATCAGCTATTTCGTACACAGGTGGTTTTCTAAGAATCACTTTTTAAATTATAAACACTTCACCGCTCCAATTAGTTTCATATTCTTTCTCGAATGCTTCCTTCGTTCTACTAATTCTTACATGTTGGTTCACTTTATATTTGGGCCTCTTGGCTACGCCCGCCCCATTTCTGTACAGATTGCCCCACACTTCAAGTATATTGCCATTATTTATAGAGTACCTGTATATAGTAAATTCTAATGGGATCCAAAGGGATCCAACCAATGAAATGCTGTTGCCGCGTTTGCTCTACTTTTACTATATACAGGTACTCTAATTATTTACAGCGGAGGGCGCCATCTTGATGCTTGAATGATAGCGGTTGTTATACGAAGACAGTAAATTTTGTAATACGTCTATATATTTGTATGAATTATAGTATGTGAAATAGCGCCACATTTTGATTTTTAATGTTCTATTGAAACGTTCAACGACTGCAGCCTTAACATCAGGGTTTTGCGTCACGTAAAAGTTGATATCGTGTTGCTTGAAAAAATTCTGTACGGATCTAGCAATAAATTCTTTTCCTTTATCGGTTTGTAAATTTATAGGCGTGTTACCCGCTTCAGCAAATATTTCACGAAACGCATTTACTACTGAATCGGCCTTTTTAAATTTCAGGGGTCTCGCCCAGGCCATTTTACTAAACACATCAATTACGGTGAGAATAACATTATTTCCGTCGTTATGCGGGGCTAAGCTGCGCATATCGCAGAGATCAAATTGTCATAATTCGAAAATGTTACTAACAATGTACTTGTTTCTTGGAAATTTTTTTATTGCTGCTTTGTGAATAGTATATGCATCCTGTTTCTTTAGCCAATCCTTTACATCGCTATTGGAGTGGCTATTTTTTACTGAAGAAATTAACGAGCTTGCGCCAGCAAAGCCTGAAGGGTTGGCAGCATCATAATAGATGGCATCCAAATTCATTCTGCTACGTTAAAGTTTAAGGCGTTCCCAGCCCGAAATGCCCCTTATTTTTGGTATCCGTCCTCGCGGTGTTTTCGTTATTTTTCCTGCTTTTTGCTTGGATGTTACTGGCTGTGTTAACGGCTTAGATTTAGATTCTGTTTCGGTTTCGTAGTTCTCACTTTCCACTTCAGAGCTCTTCACGTCTTCATGCTGAACAACCAAATTTTTGCGTTTTGAGTTCCCGCTCAGCACATTTGGGACATTTTTTTTCTTTAATGTAATCAGCGAGCTTGAGATGTCCCGGCGGACTTGCAATTTTTTGAGGCCTTACAACGTCTTGCACTAGATCGGTTATGTTTGATGATGGTAAAATTTCACCTTTTATATTAACTGTCCCATTGCTATCCCAGTCCACATCGTGTGATGCCCTCAAAAAACGCAAGAAAGCTTCGCCTTTTTTCTTAAAAGTGTTAGGCAGTGTAGACAAAATATCACCGTCTGAAATACGGCTGTTGCTGTTTGAATATATTGGTATTTTGATTGATTGTCTTGTTTGGTCAGCAAAATGCAGATAACGCTGTAAGATCTGATTGTACTGCACCCATTTATCGTGATCAGATAATTTAGATTTTAAAACTTTCTGCATTTCGACATCAAGGTGTGATAATATATTTTGTTCGGAATTCTCAGTAGACTTAAAACGTTGCATAACTTCAGGCGGCACAATCATCATCTTCTTTGTGTGGTCCATTTTATTTAAAAATAGAACTCAATACACCCGTAATTAATGGGGCTAAGATCAGCGGTAAGAACGCCCCCCTTTTTGAATTAAAATTTTTCGCTTCTTTTTGATGGATTCTCCAGGTTTAATTAATTTTCTAAGTACTTTTTTATGCAGAGCGATGCGTTTTTTAGGGCCTAGTTTATGCAGAGCACGCAGTAACTCTGAATTCTTAATCACTGCTTGAGACATCACTAGTGAATGATTGTTAATTGATTCGAGTCGCTGTTTTTATACCCCTTCTTCGGAATATAAATATACCAAGACCCATCCTCTCTAAAAATAGACGTTCAGTATCTTGCAATGTCGGGAGTGTTTTGTTTTAAATCGAATAATAAATACCCGTGTGGCTTAGATGTGGCGTTTTCATATGCCTCCTGTAGAAAACGAGGATTTTTTGGACATATCTGCCTAGTTAAATGTTTTACTTGTGCTCGATCTCTGGGGTTTTTAAAAAGAACAATATAATGAGCGTTTAGTGAAATATCTCTCTGTCCCTTTCCTTAGTGAAATATATTTTCAGTTAGAAAAGATACACTAAGATTTCGGTGGTGGCAGCCTTTTGTGAAAATATCGACAACCGAACCGTTTGTCTCCATTATCAAATCGTCAATTATTAAAAGTACCGGTTCGAACCCATCAAAAGACTCCATACTGTTCAGTCCTTGTTGAAATTCAGCCAGAGAACTTAATTCTTTGTACAATTTCTGCCACTCACCATAACACCTGATAACTTTATTGAAATTTATACTGCATAGTTTGATCATATTTTTCAAGAAATTAACCACAAAAACGATTTGACTGATCCTGATGGGCCTGCTATGATAGCAGAAAACGGATGTGAAAACTGATGCTTCATTTTTATGCAGTGAACCATTATTACAGTAGGGCCTTCGTGAATAAACTAACTTAAAAATCAACACGCTCATAATAAATACATTAAAAACGTGGCAAGTGCGGGAATCGAACCCACGATCTCTCTCGAGACCAGAGCTTAAATCTGGCGCCTTAACCACTCGGCC
The DNA here is from genome assembly GCA_940337035.1 of Agriotes lineatus. NCBI lineage: Eukaryota > Metazoa > Arthropoda > Insecta > Coleoptera > Elateridae > Agriotes > Agriotes lineatus. The sequence continues at coordinate 99,075,652 of OW679194.1, read as the reverse complement.
AACCTACCTCATGTATAAACCAACACTCGTCACATAATTAAAAGAAATACAGTTTAAAACATTTTTTATTTACAAATTCATACAATATTTCATATAAATTAAGTCATGCACGGTTTCAAGCGCTCATCTGCATCAATCAGCTTCTGCAGCTCTATAATAACATACATTTTAAATTTGAACACAAGTTCCCACAACAAGATGTCGTTAGCAAAAGTCCAACGCAGAGTATTAAAAATGATTGAATCATCAAGACACAAATTTTCTGCATTTATTACTTTTTCAACAATCACTTCACCAAAATTTTGGAAATTGCACTTTACACGTTTCAAGTCATTTATTTTAACAACAATCAAGTTGTACATTGGCAATAAATTTGATAGTGTTTCATACGTTACGTAAAGAGTAAACTTGTTCTCAGGGTCCTTTGTAATAATCCTGCAGGTATCATTGTTCACGTACTCCACTGTATGCTCAGTTAATTAACATCTGAAAGTCCAGGGGACTTGGCCATCACAAACATGTCCGGTAGGGCTTCCACAAAAGCCATGACCGCCTTCGTCGTGAATGAAACACCAGCTCCTATATCAGACTTCAGAATTCTTGCAACAGGCGAAAATTGTATATAAGGATCCAGTCCCAAATGAACAACCTTGCTGGCACTATTGTTTAAAGGCACACAGAGGTCGCATAATAGACGTTTCTTTTCCAGTCGGGTTTGGCGGATCTCCGGCGTCACGATCGGTGCTACGTCATATGAAGGCATCGTCTCCTCAATGAACACCCGCAGGTCCTCCTCGGTAACGTCAAGATGCGGTGAAGCACCCCACGCCCCCTCGGCCATTGCTGATTGTTGTGGCGGTGCACCGTGTTGCTTTTTATTTAAAAAATGCGTTTTCTTACTTGTTTTTTCTGCTGCCTGTCTCCTGCTGTAGGGGCCTGGTTTTTCTTGCCACTTATTAACACTTCGAGGATCCATCTTAGTTACACTGGTGAAACTGGTACTGTTGGCACGATGGCTGATAATGAAGCAATTCGATGCGGCATAGAGACCGCGGCCACTTTTATAGAGGTACGTAAACATTACGTCAGCGTCACCCCACTCTCGAGTCAAATCATGCTGGAGCTTGCGTTTTCAACGGACAAAGCAACGTTAGTCACATCCGCAGGTCTCAACGTGTCTTAAATTGCAAACTTCGTTATACAACCGATAATTCGTAATGCAGAGGAATACTCGTATTTTCAACAAACGATTAAATTAATTGACCAAGAACTAAACAAATTAGGTGCACCGATATTCATATAGCTTTCAAATTTTCCCCGGTCGAGCGGAAATTTCCAGCTATATAGTAGGCAGGGACAATAGAAATCTCGATAATCCATTCATGCGCGTCACTCAAATTATAAAATAAAAGAATGAAAACCAGTTACAAAGTCAATTTTTTAAAAATTGTATCAACCATTAAACACAATAGGCTACACAATTCCATTCTTATAATTTATATTTTTGAAAAAATAGTTTGTTTTAACATGTGCACGTGACGTCAGAACAGTGATATGGCTTTCCGCTATACACATAAGATCTGCAGCGTCGCCGTGGTGCTGAGGCATTGACGGTTGCACCTAATTTGTGAACACGGACGTAGAGCGTACAAATCCGAGCCCGCCAGAGATTTTTTAAAATTAAACATCCATTCTGTGAATGCAAGAGAGACAACCAACGCCCGATGAGCAGAAGAGAGAGAGACAGATCTACCAATTTGAAATTCAAATATTTGCGCGAAAATTGAAATTAAAACGACAGCTTCGAAAAGTGCGCACGCAGAAAACAAAGATGGCCGACACCCAGGAAGTTTAAATTTAAAAAAGGGAACTTAGAAAAAAATCTGAAAAATTTCAAATTCAAATATTCGGCGAAAAGTGAAAATGGCCGCCGCGTAATTCCAGAAGCAAATTAAAAATGCCGCCGCGTAATTTAATCAGTAGCACATATCAAAATTAAATATCAAACTTCATATGTGATTAATTAGAGCAATCCGCGAAAATTAATTGGGTCAAACCGCGGAATTAATTAGATCAAATCGCGGATTTAAGTCGCGGAATTAATTAGGTCAATTAATTTAATCGTTTGATTGACAGATTGTTCTAGTTTAGGGGTCGTATTACTACTTGCAGGGCAAGAGCCTTTACGTAATTATTTATTAAAAAGAATGGATACCGGAAGATATAGGCTTGAAACACATTGCTTTATAAAAAGAGCGGGGATGCCATCAGCTCCTGCACCTTAATAGGTTTATCGGAAACTGTAATATTAGAAATAGATAAATTGGTAACCATTTTATCGGTCGTTTCACAATTATCAGCATGTTTTTCACTGAAAAACCGACTAAAAATAAATTCAGATTCCAGGACCATCGGAGGCCGTAGCACCTGGATATTGCATTTTACTAGAGTTCTTAAATATAGTATAGGAACTCTACATTTTACTAGTACTATAAAGTACCTTTGCGTCACCTGTCAGTGTCAAAATAAAAGCTTATCCATCAAGGCACTCTATTGTCAAACTTTTTCTGTAGCAGAATAGACGTCAAACTTATAAATTCCATTTTTTTAAATTTTAGCAGTCGAACATAAAGCTTTGTAGGTATACAACTACTAACATAATTTGCGTCTTTTTTATTGGTGTCACTCCCTCGGCCATAAAATAGACTCGTTATATAAATAAAATAGCTATTATACATCTAGGCATTGTATTTACAAGATTTTGACATTGCGGTTTGGAATAAAATACCGGGTGACCATAAATGGATGTGTTTTTTGTTTTCTTAGGTTGGCACTGTTTAGGTTGGTGGCACTGTAAGTAAACGACAAAAATTAGATTGGAAAATGGTGATACAGCCCTAGAATGTTTTAAAGATTACCTAATAGTTTAAAATCTTAGTGTATCGCTCTTTATATCGATTTTAAAAAGTTAAATTTATGAATGTAAAACCTTGTTCTGCGTGGTTAGAATAGGTCAATAAGTAAAATAACATAACAGGGTGCGCATTTTAAAACTCATAGCTTGAAGTTTTGTAAATAGGCAATACACTGTGCAGATGCAAGGTGACAATAATTTTAAAACAAAAGTATTGCTATAATTAAGATCAGAGCAATCATATTTCAGTACTCTTGACGGTTTAATTTAAAGTCAGATGTGTAGCCTATTGGATTGTATCTTGCCTATTTATAAAATTCAGGTTCGGAGTTTTAAAATGGCCACCTTGTATATTTTTGATCATGAAATGTTATTATGACGATTATTAAAACAAATTAAATTTATGACCCTTTTTAAATTACCGTGTTCAGGTATAAAGTAAAACATACAAAACGGTATCATAAACCCATGTACATTATGACTGGTTTCTGACAATATGTTACAGCATAAAAACTACCTTACCACAAGGGCGCCAGTTTGGTACTACATAAACGTGACTTTACGACATGACACTAATTAGCTAAATGACTAGCGCTTAAAATTTCTCATATCGGGAAAGAATTACACAGGACCGTTGCCCTTGCCCCATCCTGTAACAAAAAGGGGTGGCGGCGTCACTCAGTGTAGATGAAGACGTCCATTGCGAGACTAATCAGGGCAACGGTCTATTAAAAGAAAAGCAGATGTTAGCAAGGCAAGTTCAACACCATAGATACTGTTGTTCGTGGTTTCGTCGACCAAGCACTGCCTAGGTTGAAGTTAGAAGGTGTACCCATTTGCTTCCACTCTTCTCAGTGGGCTCACCTGTGTATTTCCCCTATTAGGAAAGTGAAGGCGCCTTGGCATCTAAAAAAAGCCTGTATGACACGACGCTAAATTTTGTGCAAAATTTACTTGTAAATTTTCAAATAAATTGACATAATTTTTTTTTTCAAAAACACAATATCCTGTTTGCAACGTGCGCTAAATTTGATGTTAAATTTAGCATGCGCACATGCGTATAGTCTGTTCACTAAACATAAAAACACAAAGTGGCCTTTGATTACTAAAATTTCATGAGTGTACGTCCAAAATGCATCATTTGTCTAGGAATGTACTTACAAAAAGTTACTAAAACAAATAGGTTAAGAGTGTGACATTTAATTAGCATCTGCCATAACTACTTTTAAGGATGTTAAACAAATACTGTGTTGGATACTATTGATGTAGCATTTATTAATAAGTATTTTACTACATTTTATAAAAGTTCAGGCAAGAATTTTCAGAATAGTATATACTTTGACACTGAATTAATGATATTTATTAATTGCCATTTTTAAATTCAAAGTCACCTTTATGCAGGTATGGAAACCTTTGCAAAACAAAATACAGAATCCCTAGCAGACAAATTTTACGTATATGCCAACTTCAAAGAAAATTATATGTTTTTGTCTTTACTGAATGGACTATAGTAGCAAATATTTTAAGTGAAAACAGTACCCTCTAGAGGGTATTGATTGAAGTATGCGTTTGTTTTCATGTTATTTATCGTTTGTTAGCTATTTTCTGAGGTTGGGTTAAGGCATTTATCTTAGAGACCCTTAAATGTACAGTATTGCCATATTTTCCCAGCAAGTCGCTTAAAACTGAACACGAAGACGTCAATCATAATATATCCGCCTTTTGTATTGCAATCGGCTTATTTGTTAATACCTTGTTGAAGTAAACCCGTTTTGTCGCTTCTGCGTCAATTTGAAAAGAGCAGCATATAATATACCGTGCGAGTGCGGTCTACAAGCGGCAAAGCAGCAGGCGAAGTTTGCCTTTAAATAACATTGTCGTATGTTCTCTGTACTGCATAGTCAGAGTGAAACGAGCTATAGATGCGACAGCAAGCTTTTGAAGAAAATCGCATAACCGCAAGTAAAGTCCATTTTTTTCTATAATAATTTTCAAGTTCAACTTTCTAGGGGATAAGTTGCATTCCTGCAGGGTCCCTAGTTTTAATAATGTTGGTGCATAGAATTTTAGTTCTTTTTTTCCACTAAAAAAAATGATTTGTCATTTTGACAGATATGTCATAATAGTGGGTAAAGCGAACAGCATAGTAATAGCTTTGTATCATTAATATACAAAGGTAATAGTAAAATATTGAAAATTTATTAATTATTAAACTTACAATATTTGAAAATAAACATATTGCACGTTTTATTCCATGTAAAAAAATGAAATTTGTCAAGAGTTCAAATTAAGAAACTTTGACATTCAAAATTGACACATAACCATAATTTTGAAAAAGTTCTACCAACACGAGGTATAAAAATTTCCTAGCGTTTTACTCACATATCTACCAACATTGTAAGACTTTGACAGTTATTATAGAAAAAAAACGTACTTTAGGTGTTTACTCCTGTAATTTTTTAGTTTTTTTCGATTTTAAAAAACGGCACAAACGATTTTTTTCAAACTTTACACTTTTATATCTTTTTTAATGTGTATTGATGTAAGGTGGATGATTTTCTAGTCGAATACTTCTAAAATAGGTTTCTTTTGTTTTTTTTTCTATTTTTTTATTAACTTCTATTTTAAATAGAACACTCGGTATATTATTACATTTTTGAATTCAGCTTAAAATTTTAGAGAAAATTTGTCTCTTGAACTAACGCTCTATTTTGTACCGTTTTTGTAGAATTTGTAATTTTTGAAAATTTTTGACAAATGCTTAAAAATTAAAAATCAAATTTTTGGCTAATTATAAGATCACACCAGATTTTTTTTGTAGAGAACTGATTTATTTCATAAAATTCTTTTCGTTCACGTATTGGAAGCAATGGAAATTAGCTTATTGAAATTTACCGATGTGAATTTTCAATTTTCTTTTCCTGCACATTTAGACGCGCAACGGTCGCTATTAGCGCGTGTGCTGTGGGGTTAGAACAAAATTGAGGTTGCTTGGAAAGTAATTAGTCAACAGGTAATACAATCCAGTTGTAAAAGGCAACAATAAGTATAATTATTATCATTTGAACAAACAACCCATCACCTAAGAATGTCGAATATGAAATATATTTTGGTTACGGGAGGCGTTATTAGTGGAGTTGGCAAAGGAGTTATCGCAAGTTCTTTTGGAACGATTTTGAAGAGTTGCGGAATTGAAGTGACATCGATTAAAATAGACCCTTATATCAATTTGGATGCTGGAACTTTTTCACCATATGAACACGGTAGGTACGCTGTTGTTTGGGATGCAATTTAGAGTTTAGCAGTTTGACGTTACCATGCGGTTTGTATGTAGCAGTACACAGTGAATTTTCGCCGTTATGTTATCTGTCATAAGGGTTATTGCGTTTTTGCAATATAATTTTCGACCTGCAACTTCAAAAATCGTGGAAGCTCCAAATATTTATCAACTTTTATTCCAATTAACCAATTTTCTTTGGGAAAACGTAATTTACCAGTTTGAGCAGAAAGCAAATGGTAATCTTGCATTTTAGGGCCATGAATTTGAACTACCGTTCCTAGAGCTAATAATGCAGGTGGGAGTGAAATGTGACAGTAAAAAACGAGAGAAATATAATATACCTACTTAGTTATTGTCTCTCAATTGTTTAAAATTGCTTTTATATTTTATAATTAATATTACTTATATACGTAACTACTTACCAGCAAAGTTTTCAAAGTATGTATACGTTTTCTGTTTCCATTTGAAAATTATGTTCAGTTGTTAAGTGATACAATAAATCTTTATTTTGTCTATAAGAACACTTCCAGGGCAGACATTGGTAATTTACACTATTTTCGTATTTTCAGGAAAGGAAATTGATGCTAGATCACTTTTATGTATGTTTATATAATGTCTGTTTAAATATTTTTTTAATGTAAATATTTTCTCACACATCATACAAATAAGGGCCATGCTATTTGGCGATATATGTGAAAGAAAAAACGCAAATAAACAATTTCTCACAGATCTGTAGACAAGATTTCTGACTAATACTCTAACGAAGCTACTGTTAGGTTAGAAAGTTAGACCACATGTAAGCTGAAAACATTATGAAATTAAACAGGCTCTCGTTTTTTTAATGTCACATTTCACTCCCACCTACATTATTAGCTCTAGGAACGGTAGTTCAAATTCATGGCCCTAAAATGCAGGATTACCGATAGACTAATTAGAAATTATAATCTGTTTTACAAATGCATGGCCTAAGCGACATTGCCCTTAAATGTCAGATGCCCAACTTACAGGTGGTTTTCAATCCAACATATAAAAACATTGTAGTGTGTCGTATTTTTTTAAGGACGTTTGCACTGTGCTATTTAAATCTGGAGTTATACACTGCTGCAACGTTCTTCACCTAATTACACTTAACGCATTGAAATAAGAGGGGAAAATAAATAAGAAAAGAAACCGTAATGTCAGCTCGTGTGATAAATATACAAGACATCAATTTCAATTAATCAATTAATATAAACAGTAATGGCTTCTTGACATCTGATCGACGTGTTTAACATATGTCAACTTGTTTCTAACTGCTTGGTTAGAAATATCTCCATTATGTGCCGCGTAGGGCTCTCAGCTCAATTTTTAGATTTGTTGGTATACAGTGTGGTCCATTAAGTGTGCAACAAATGGGAATTTTTTTTATTAGTTGTACAATCGAAATTTAAATATTGCCAAAAGTTAGTGCATGTTCGATAACCATATCAGATGCTCTTAGAATGGCTTCAAGTCAAACAATATACAGGGCAGGACAAAAAATATGAAATTCGTTCAAGAACAAAGTTACCTTATTTAAAAAAATATAGCAAAATTTTATTGAGAAAAGTTGTTTAGAATTTAAAGTTATGCTCAAATACAAAGTCACGGCCTCCTATTCGAATTTTGATCCTTTTTTGGAAAATTTTGTATTACCCCCGTATGATACATATTTTTATTATTTTGATTTTATATGTATTTAAAGTAGCCACAACCACATCCCTTTTAAATAACTTTTAGCAACTTGAAGCGTATTTGTAAAATTTACTTGGATTTATATTTTTTTTAGGTAAGCGTCCACTTCATGTTTGTTGCAACGATATTTAACAGAACTTTAGAATTTCGCAAATATTCTTTTTAACAAGGCAAATGCTTTACTAATAATAATTTACATATGAAAAACTCTTAATAAAATCAGAATAATAAAAATATGTATCATACCGGGATAATACAAAATTTTACAAAAAAAGAATCAAAATTCGAATAGGAGGCCGTGACTTTGTATTTGAGCATAACTTTTGATTGTAAACAACTTTTCTCAATAAAATTTTGCTATATTTTTTTAAATAAGGTAACTTTATTCTTGAACGAATTACATATTTTTTGTCCTGCCCTGTATATTGTTTGACTTGAAGCCATTCTAAGGGCATCTGATATGGTTATGGAACATGCACTAACTTTTAGCGGAATTTAAATTTCGGTTTTACAACTAATAAAAAAATGTCCCATTTGTTGCACACTTAATGGACCACACTGTATAGATATAGAACGTTTAAAAATTGAGGCAGTTCATTTTCATTAGAATACAATATAAAGATTTTTTTCTACAAAATATGTTTATTGCATCTAGCAAATAGTATAGCTAAGCAAACTATGTATTTTAAAAAACAAACACACCGCCGACGGGATTTATCTGGCTCACAAGATTTAATTTTGCTAATAATAAATTGCTGGAATTTTCTCAGAAACCAATGTTTGTTGTACTAAGCAGAACTGGACGTTATACTGTTAAATAGTAATGTATGAGATTTATTTTGTTCCGGCCCACCTAAATCTAAAAATATGTATATGCCAGCTCACTAAGAAATTATGTTGGGCACCGCTGGACTAAAGTGTGACATTTAATCTCCAGGGTGAAATTTATTTCCCAGACGAAGTCGGGAGAATAATCACACCTATATATAGGTATATACATAATTTTTTCCACGACCGGGAGTAGAAGTCGGTTTCTGTAGCATCAAAATTGTGACAGAAGTAAAGCATTTACTCCTTAGAGAATAAAAAGACAAAAATTTCCCTAGGGAGTTTTCATTATGACTGACAGAAGAATTATGTCAAATTCGAGGTTATCAGGTTAGGTTTTGCGTCAGTTTTGACACAAACTGACGCAATACCTAACCTGCTTACCTCGAATTTGACATAATTGTGATTTGTGAGCTCTTGTCGTAATGGCTTACAGTGCCACCAACTTTAAAATTTACCATAGGCTACTAATTTTAAAATAATTGTAACTAAAATGTCAATAATTGACATTTAAAAAAAACGGGTTTTTGTTTTAAATATTCCTGCAACTTGAAAAAATAGTATATGCAACTCTGAGAGAATGCTATTTTGCTCAGTGCAATTTCTGACTCGGGCTTCGCCCTCAGCAAAATAACGCATTTCTCTCCCTCATTGCATAATCTACTATTTTACACTCCCAGGAGTCGTAGGTCACATTATGTCGAAATACATTTGATTTGCATATTTGGCAATTATGTGATGTCAGCGTGACAATCCACCTTAATAAAAGATCTAAATTAAAATAGTAGTTGCTGATGGTGATTGTTACAAAACTTACCTGGTAACTTGAAACTGTGAAAATAGCTAATTTTTCATTTAATCCCTTGGGACTTTTGTTAGTGTTTAATGTGTCAGGGATTAAATGTGGCACTTTGGTCCCTCGAAATGACCTCTAAAGGAGATAATTTATTCCCAGTGCAAAAACTGTATTTACTTGGTTTATTAATACTTTTTAATTTTTTCTCAAGCGCAAATATTTTTCTGCGAGCAAAGTGAAGCAACATTGTCGTATCCGATGTTAAATAATTTTTATTCTGATATTTGTATTATTACATTTCACCGCTTGCAGTGCATGCAGAAAAGTAATTTTAGAAGTTGCTTATTCATATCCGGATAAAGTTTGGGGAATCACCGACTACTATGTTATTTGTTTGGCTTGTTCAGCATGACCGATGAGATAATCATTGGTGACCTAGTTCTTTATAACTGAAGGCTTCATCAATTTATCCTATTGTAACTTGTCACTTTTCATGTTATTTTCTTAAGCAGTTATTAAGTAAATATAAAACTTTTTATATTGCATTATGTACTACAGAATTAAATAAAGTATTTAGCTGTATTTTTCCGGAAATCGTCTAATAAATGCTACTCTTCCATTAAAAAAATCACCTAATAAGCCTGTTCTCAAGTTTTTTATCTACAGGAAATTGCATCTTTAACTTACATCTTTTAAAGGAGCTGGAGACCTATGATCAACAGCAATGAAAGTAAACTCATCTAGTTTCCAGGCAACGAACTTTAATGCAGGATTATCAGACATTTTTGATTCACTTATGGCCTTATCAGTAGTAATACCACGAGATGACTATGAATTATCAAAAATAATTTTGCTTTCTCACAAAACGGGTTGCTTAGAAACACCTCGAACCGAAGGCGAGTGGTGTTTCTACGAAGCAACCCATTGAGTTTGTAAGCAAAAGTATTTGATAATTCTTACGCATCGAGTGCGTATTTCTTCTGTTGTTCTTCCAGTATTCTTTCATATTTTTTTGTATCAATAATACCATCAATAGCAGTCAGGTTTTCGAAAAACTTGTTTTCTGCTAGCACCAATAATAGGTTCCCATTGTTGGTTTGTCCAATTCAAGTGGTTTTTAGTCCATAGTAAACGAATTTTTTTTTTACTAATTAAGGGCTTTTTTCTTTTGCCTAACGATAACAATGTAGATACATATTGTATGATTTTCTAATGCTTCACACCATTAAACAGACAACTTTAATGCAGAAGCTCTTCTATTCTTAATATATCCTGTCACTATCATTTGTATTGGCTTAACAACTATGGGACTTGGCCTATTCAAGGAGTGTACGCCATTTGTCTCAATTGTTGACAGTTGTTCTCCAGTAATTTATATATGTTGTGTGTGATCTAGTCCAGTGCTACTCAAACTATTTAATGTGGCGGACCGGTATTATTTTTACCAAAGTAAGACGGACCATTTATTAACAAATGAAACAATAACTAAATATAAGTAAGTTATTCACAGTTTTAAAAGAAACTACAAAATAAACATAAACAGTTCAACCAGCTTCGTACAACGGCATTAATGTGATAAATGAAGATAATGATAACAAATACCGAGTGACTATAAATGATTGAAATTTTTTTTATTAGGTTGGCACTGTTTATGTTGGTGAAACTGTAAGTCTATGTCAAATGCGAGGTTAGCAGGTTAGGTTTTGCGACAGTTTTGACATAGAATGACGCAAAACCTAACCTGCGAACATTGAATTTGACATAGACTTACAATGCCACCAACATAAACAGTGCCAACCTAAGGAAAAAAATTTCAATCATTTATAGTCACCCGGTACAAATGTCCCAAGTGCAATAGGGAAGACACTAGTTTTTGGGGATTTTTTTTGTGTAATGGATGGCACTGCTGTAAAGTCAAATTATTGCTAGGTTGTGTTTTTTTATCCCCAGTTTGAGAAAATTGTGTGACAAGGACAGATATAAAAAATCACTAATGGCAGTACCTTACACTTACAGCCAGTCTTATAAAGGTCACTAATCAGACGTTAACTTTAATTCGTTGTTAAAATAAACAAAAGTGCATCAAAATTTGCTTATTAATGAATAAAATGTCATAAGCACTAATGTTTTGATGCGCTTTTGTTTATTTTAACAGCGAATTAAAGTTAACGTCAGATTAGTGGTCTTTATAAGACGCCATTAGTGTGTTAATGTAGTGACCTTATGGTTCAATTGATGACAACAGCACAATATGGGACGAATCTTTATACTATTCCTATATTTTGGGGTGGTAGACTGAAAACATAAACGAGTCGATTGTCGAAATCAACAATAGACTTCGCGGACCGGCAACATCTTGCTCACGGTTCGGCATCGGTCCGCGGACCACCACTTTGGGAAACACTGATCTAGTCCATATATCTTGTTTTGGGCCTTTATTTACCTCATTTTTCGATCAGCTTTTCTGTGGTAATTTTATTAGCCTAATCCATATCCTCCCTTATCTACTGCAGTCTTGCTATCTTTATTGTTCTAAGTAGTACCCTGTAGAACTCTAAAATTTCTCACTTTCATCATTACTTATCAATTAGTTTTTCTTTTGCACTTCATAGATCCACGCATAATCTAATTATTAGAAATTTTCTTTATGGTAAAATAAGAAATTTAAAGTTTTGGCAATATGGTAACACAAATGATTGTGTTTTCAATTATTTAATTAATTTGTTATGTACTGGTTCTGCTCCAGCCATTTGTAACAGTAAAGCACATATGATATCATAACAGTTGGAAAACTTTTGCAAGTACCGACGAATTAGAACGAAACAGAAAGTGAACAAACACTAACCATTGATTGATTGTTATCATGATGCTTTAAGTGATAATATCCGTGCTTAAAATAAGTAGATCAAACTATTATCGTACTGAAAGGATCTGAATGGTTTAAAATTTAAAATTATTAAGAAGGAAATGGTTAGAACAAAAATGGAAACTATTTTCGTAACTGTCATAAAGGTCTCTGCCATATTGTAATAACATTTTTATTAAAACAAAACTCTTATGACGATGTGCTTGTATTAAAATAACTTGAAGTCTCTGAAAAATAAGAGTCGTTTTGTGTAAGTAAAAAGTAATTTGAATGTCTGCTTGAAATGTTTTGACATCTTAGATTTTGATGCAGCTAAACTTAAAAAAAAAAATTCTCTAAAAAAAATATTTTACTCGTGTGTTATTTTATTAATAGTTCCATACAATGAATTGAACTCATAACTTTAAGATATATTAAGGTTTGTTGAATGTGTCGTGCGTTTGGAGGTGGAAAAGCGTAATGCAAGTCGCATGTGAGTCATCACCTCCAATCACACTTTCTGCGTTGTATGAATGGTCCTCGACACCGAAAGATGAATGAATGAAAATACTAATATGTACAATACTGTAATAATTGCTATTACAAATTAATGAGTTATTTTAATAGATACTCTGTTATTATAGGTGAAGTTTTTGTCTTGGATGATGGTGGTGAAGTGGATTTAGACTTGGGAAATTACGAAAGATTTTTAAATATCACACTTCATAGAGACAATAACATTACTACAGGAAAAATTTATAAAATGGTAATAGACAAAGAACGACGTGGTGACTATTTAGGAAAAACTGTTCAAGGTTGTGTGCTTTAAAGTAGCCTAATGAAATATAAACTAAGAACTGTTCTGTTATAGTTGTACCACATATAACAGATGCCATCCAGGAATGGGTCGAACGCGTTGCTCAGATTCCAGTATCAGAAAAGCGAAAGATACCTCAAGTGTGTATTGTGGAGCTCGGTGGTACTATAGGAGATATCGAAAGCATGGCTTTTGTTGAAGCTTTTCGGCAGTTCCAGTTTAGAGCAAAGAGAGAAAATTTTTGTGTTGCTCATGTGTCTCTAGTCCCACAGGTTTGAATGGCAACAATGAATGTTGTTAGAGTAATACAGTATTTGATTTCAGCCAAGGTCTACTGGCGAACCTAAAACTAAACCAACCCAATCTTCAGTTCGAGAACTGCGTGGATTAGGTTTATCTCCAGATTTTATAGTTTGCCGGTCAGAAAAACCAATTGTTCAAAGTGTTAAAGAAAAAATTTCAAATTTTTGTCATGTTGCCCCAGAACAGGTAACTTATAAGAATTATATTGATAATAGTACATATTTGTGAAAGCTTTAATAAGTTAGAAATATTTATTAAAAAATTTCATAACCAAACTTTGTATAATAATTTGATAAAATTGCAAAATATGCAAATAAGATTAAATTATTTATTTTGAAAATTTTACTGTAACAATGCTCTTGATATCAGTCATTAAAAATTACCATTATCTATTGTAGGTTATATGCATTCCCGATTTATCTTCAATCTATAAAGTTCCTATCCTAATGGAGTCACATGGTATCGTAGAGTACCTAAATGAAAGGCTTCAATTGGGAATAAAAAGTATGCCAAGAAGACATATGAGACAATGGATTGATTTGTCAGATAGAATTGATAATTTGCGCAATGATGTTTGCATTGCTTTAGTAGGAAAATACACTCGACTAGAAGATTCCTATACTTCTGTTACAAAAGCCCTGCAGCATGCTGCAAATACTCTAGGTTATAAAGTTAATGTGAATTTTATCGAAGCTTCCAATTTAGAAAAAGAAATGTTGCTCGAAGATCCTGTTGCATACCATGAAGCCTGGAAAGATTTGTGTAAAAGCGAGTAAGTGTAGTGTTTTGAATTTAAAATTAGAATGAACTTAAAATGTTTGCAATAATATATTGTTAATACTGCATAATGCAGAATATTCAATATATTATATACATATTTTTAAAAAAACTTATTTCCAGAGGAGTTATAGTACCAGGAGGTTTTGGTAAGCGGGGAATGGAAGGAAAAATAGAAGCGAGCCGTTGGTGTCGAGAAAATGGAAAGCCATATCTGGGCATATGCTTGGGATTTCAAGCAGCTGTGATAGAATTTGCTAGGAATGTTTTAAATTTAAAGGGTGCACATACAACTGAATGTGAGCCTGATGTTACGCATCCAGTCATTATTGATATGCCAGAACATAACACAGGAGAAATGGGTGGTACCATGAGGCTAGGTAAACGTGTAACACTTTTTAAACAGTCTTCTGGAGAGAGCAAAATTCGTAAGTTTGTTTGGAATAAATTATTAGTTCCTTGACAAGCGTCTATTATTTTAGGGCGTTTATATCAAAACAAGGAAAAAATAGAAGAGCGTCATAGACATAGATATGAAGTCAATCCTAAATACATTAGTGATATAGAAAAGGCTGGTTTAGAATTTGTAGGTATGTATTGGATACTCGTATATACAGGGTAGACCACTAACTTGGAGGCCCTTACTTTGTAGAATTGCAATCCAATATACATATATCATGGTATACACGGATACTCAATATTGATCTAAAAGACATCCATCACAGTTGTCACTGCAGCTTTTGTACTCATTTAATAAAACTGACAGGATATGTTTTCAAATGGTATTCCGTGCAGTGGATAATGCATTTGCATTTCTGCGGCATCTCACCATACACTAAAATAATATCTGTTTTTTCTCTGCTTGTTAACATCGTTTAAATTTAAGATTTAGATCATATTACTGGTTTTGAAACTTACAGTAGTCTCTGAATGAACTATTGGGTGTGTTGCTATGACATGTAGTACAGTAATAATCTTTATCTACTCCAGTGGGATAAGTAACTCATTACGTCACTCATTTGACACTATTTCAGTTAGGTAATGAAGCTCATTACACCACTCAGTTATGTAATGGTTTCATTACGCAACTGAGTTGTGTAATGACTTCATTACGTAACTGAAATAGTGTCAAATGAATGACATAATGACATTTGCCTACTAAAATATTTTTGAAAATGACAGATCTGACATTTCTCTTAATGCACTTTTCTCAATTTTAGGCAGTCGTAGATAAAATTTTGTACAATACATGTGTGATAATGCATCATTAATATACTTGTGTGCTTACATAACTCGTGCTACGCACTCGTTTGTAACTTACACACACGTATATTAATGATGCTGTTATCCCACTTGTATAGTAAATAACTATTATCTACTTTGCGTTCGTACTTAGGCTATTATGATACTCGTTTGCGTATCATAATAGACAAAAAGCGATACCATAATAAAAATACTAAAAATAGAATAATTAATTTTTTTAACGTAGGTACTTCACTCCGTGTACATATCGAACTGTCAATAGCTGCTTTTATTGCACCGCACAATGTTGCCAACTGCCGCGAAATTCTCTAGATTTTAAAATTTTAGTCTTTTTTTGTTTAAAGAAGTGGCAAAGTAAATAAAATACTGTATGATGCCTCGTTTATAAGGCATTTTGTCGCACTTGCTTCTTTAGGGCACTCCTCGCTTCGCTAGTCGTACCCTAAACCCGTGCGTGCTACAAAATGCTTCTTATAAAACTCGTATCATAATATACTATTATATCTTGATTTCCCATATTCAACCAAGATATTAATTTTGCTTTCAATACGTAATCGTCACTAAAAATAACATAGTCAATTATAGATTTTAATTTGTGTTATATGTGTCAGGCGATTTTTTTATCACTTTATGTCATTATCAATTAGCAATAAAATGTAATTATCATTTGTGAAAATGTACATTTTTATTATTTTTGCAGGAGTAGACACAGATGCTGAACGTATGGAAATATTAGAGTTAGATAACCACCCTTACTATGTAGCAGTACAATTTCACCCAGAATACCTCTCCAGGCCCATGGCCCCATCTCCTCCATTCATGGGGCTCGTTCTAGCTTCAAAAGAGATTCTGAAGTCATATTTGGCTCGTGGATGTAAACTATCTCCTAGAGAATCTGATTATTATGATTCAGGTAATTATATAAAAACGTTGTGTATGTATTTGCAGGTAGAATAATATTTTCTTTTTAGAAGAGGACGAATATGGGTTAACTGCTAAACATTTACCCATTACTCAGGTTAACGAATCAGATAGCAGCGCTTACAGTAGTTCTACTAACATTGGTGATTGATGTATTCAAAAACCATTAATAGTTACAATCAGTGCCAATGTAGGTGTCACATTATTTTTTATTATTTTAAATTGACATACTACAGGTAGTTAAATTTAGGATAATCAACTCTCACATTGTTTTTATTTGGCTTTCATGTGTTGATGAAGTTAGTTTTTTAATAGAGGTAATTCTATATTGACTCAAATCATAGAAAAATTTGGCTTATCATTCAAAGAACATTAAGTTCTTATTTTACATACGTGCGCTTGTAATAAACCTATTTATTCAAGAGGTTGTTAAGATAATTTTGACTCTGCCTACTTACATAATAATTTCTCTTCAATACTTACATGTACATTATAATTTTAATGAGTAGACTATAAAAATCTTTGCGATAATCATCAATAATTTGTAACATAATAAGATTAATTGCATGAAATAATTTACTTCATTTTATTGCACACATTAATCTAAATGTGTATTTGATTGTTTAGGCTACAAAAATCAACAGTTATTAAATTTTTAATGTGTAATGCAACACCCCTGCTTGAAAATATTGTGGAATTCTTTGTAAATTAATTTTTTTTTCAATGGTAGGCTGATATCAAAAACTTAAAACCATAATATTGATACCTTTACTTGGATTTTTGCGTAAGAGAGGCCAGAAGTAAATTTTCTGAAAGTTACTAACCTTTAACATCATGCACTAGTCACGAAATAGATTGTAAATTTTTTCATATTGGTCTTTACATCAGCTGGTAGAAAGATTACATCGACTACTTGCAGAGTTGCACTGTAATTATCAGAATCCATCGCCCCTCAGACACAACATTGAAATAAAATATAACCGCTCGTGAAACAAATTTATTAACAACTGTTCCATTGTTACCGAAAGATACGAGGCTTTGTTCTATTAAGTTTGAATTTTCTAGTCTTATTTCAATTATATTAACAAAAAAGTGATTCGGTTTTTAATATTGTAATATAGTTGTAGAAAAAATATTGCGAGCACTAACAATCATCAATTTTACACGCTTGATACATAAATATTGTGTAGTAAAAGTTCTGGTAAAGAATTTCAGTTAATCTGAAAGAAAAAGAAAGTTAATTTTTGTATCCAAAGTTTATTTTAAGATCCTGCAGTTGACAATGTAGTGATTTACGTTTCAATTTCAATTCAACAAATGCAGATTATTTTTTAACATAATAATAAACGAAAGTCGTTGTTTTGCACCTATGATGCAAATATCCATTTCTCGAAAGGTGGTTACATATAAATTCTAAATCGAAAAATGTGACGATAAAACCTGAAACAACTCCTATATAATAAATTACTGTAATAGAACTGCTGAACTAAGTGTTTTACGCTCGGTTCCATACTGGTTTTATCAATATTTTTCTGAGCACTATCTGGTTATTGTGTCGCATCCTTAAACTATATTCATTAAAATACTAAAATCTCTGTTAATTTTACTAAATTCAACTGTAAGTATATAAATTAGCAAAATCAATGTTTTTTTGTTGAATCAAGTCAGCTGGCAATATCTAGTAATAGATTGTCTTACAAACTGAGAATTCTAATTGAGTCCATTCTGTATACTTTTTATAGCTTTACTTTGTTTTCTCGTCAAATTCCTAGAAACTGTAATATAGTATATTGTGTAAGTGCTGCTTGATGGTTATATGATGAAGTATGTATGTATAGCAGATAAGAATACATTGCAAGAAAATGGAAATAATTTTTAGAAAGGAACTGAAAAGCGCTTAATATATTAAGTTGCATTTAGTAAAGTTGTAAAAGTTTATTTTTATAGTTACTGACTTTGTCTTGTTTGCTTCCTATATCAATAAAAGTTATTTTACCAAATATGTTTTATTTGTAGTCCTCTTAATGATTGAAAGTTTATATGAGGGTAGTACAGTTTCTCCAAGCAAAAAAAACGAGTTTTTTTGACATTCTTGTTTAAAACTCATCACATTTATTATTCTGATAAAACCAATTGATAGTGCTGTATTTTTGGAGCTCCAGTAATTCCACCTTGAACGCTTCTAACTAATCTTTAGTTTAACACTAGGTGAAGATGCATTATAGTGATTACTTCGAGACCAATATTCAAACATTTCTTGAAACACTCTACAAACAAATGTTGTTTTCCTATTTTCTAACGCAAGATTGGTAACAGGACTGGCTTTTGGGAAGAAGAAAACAATTTTTTTTTTGCTAACACTGTCAACTTGCTCTACTTTGACTGGATAAGGGACTGTTGGAAAGACCCATTGGCTGATTATCTTTCCATTTCGGAAATTCATGTCACAATATCCTATTGTGCTTTAGAACTTCATCATATAAGCTGTTCACGATCTTTTTGGGTCAGGTGAGGCTATGACCATCTAGTAATTTTGTTGGCAGAACCTCCGTTGCAACTAAACTCCCTCATGGAAATTGGCACTTTTTGTGTTAGGTTAGGTTGTTTTCAGTTTAAGGTTATGTTTTCTGAATAGGTACATTGTTGCCGGATATTCTCTAGTCTCCACATCAACTCGCGTTCTTTTAAATTTGGTCTGTCCTTTTTAAATTGGAAGTAGCATCGTTTAATGGAAATTTTATGTTGTAACAAAATTATTTTGGGCATTTTGACTTTTCCTTTGACGGAAATTAAAATTATTTTTACACATTTGATAAATCATTTATTTTCTTACGAATATTAAAATAATAAATCTGGCAATGTGGTGGCAAGAAAATGTCGAAGAGACACTGACAGAAAAAAAAAGTTGCATCCGCTACATCATCGAATCAGTTAGTCCAACATGAAAAGAAAAAATCATAGCCAACTCTGTCCCAAAAAGGTCGTGAACGACTTATACCTTAATGTTTTCTTGCACCATTCCACATGAAAGTGCTTCTGAGATAACCACATAACCATGTTAATAGTTATTTATTATACAAGACAATAAAGTTAAATTTTATCCATGAGTGAATCGTTTAACGTTGAATAACTTTTCCGCCAATCGTACTAGCATTGACACATTACTGATAAGATTTTTTTGAACAAAGTCAAACATTCTATTACATCAGCCATTGGTAGGTAATTTACAATAAAACTATACAGGAATAACATTCTCGGCCTAGATAGGGAATGTTCGAGTACTATTTCCTAATTTTTCTAGTTACTCGTATCGATCGCCGGACAAGTAGTATATGTATCTTGGACAAAAGGCAACATTCCCAGACTCCTGTTGTAGGGCTTGGCATTCGCTTCGCCCAACAATATTCACAGTCATCCGGGAATGTTCCGCTTTTCGTTCTAGATACACAATGTACTATTATCGTCATGTATAATACAAAACTTTTCAATTCTTATAATTATCATTAATCAATAAATATCTAAAAAATTAGTAGATTATGCAATGAGGGAGAGAAATTGCACTGAAGCAAAATAGCATTCTCTCCGAGTTGCATATACAATTTTTTTCACGTTGCAGGAAGATTTAAAACGAAAAACGTGTTTTTTTTTTAAACGTCATACGTACATACAATATTTTATTTATTAGCATATTAATAAAAATAGTATGAAATTTCAAAATGTCATAATGACATTTAAAATTAGAATATGTAACATCAAGGCACAGAAAAAACACCTAACGGACTCAGAAGCGACACTCGCGGCGGCGCCGAGTACCCGATTTCAGCTATGGCGGCTATATTGAAAGAGAGTAGATCAAGAATAATATGTTGGTGACACTGTGAGTCTATGTCAAATTCGAGGTTATCAGGTTAGGTTTTTCGTCATTTTTGACACAAACTGACGCAAAACCTAACCTGATAACCTCGAATTTGACATAGACTTACAGTGCCGCCAACATACTATTCTTGATCTACTCTTTTTCACTATGGCCGCCATAGCTGAAATCGGCTACTCGAACATCAAAGGTGCTGCCGCAAGTGTCGCTTCTGACTCCATTAGGTGTTTATTCTGTGATCAAGGGTTATCTCAATGTATTGTTGCTAAAGGCGCGTATCCATTTGTTGCGTATCCGCGTAACGTATCACCGTCGCGTATCAAGATATGATACATGCAACGTACTGAATTTTTTCTTTGTATCATCATTGCGTTTATGTTAAAAACGGAGGATACGCTATTACAATACGGAGTAGTAGTCAGTACTGTTCATGCAGCGACCACATGATGTCTTTGCAAATAACAGATGCCTCGTATATTTTTATTCAATCTATATTAAAATAAACAAAAACCTCCGCGTTGGTGGATGTCAAAACTGTATACAAGCAGGGAAGTGTATAGTGAGTGGTTCAAGTTTATTGGCCTACTTGAATTTTCAGCCTATAGCTGGATTGTACAAAAATTTTACAAGAATGCACCCAACTGCTTTTGAGTTTCTGCTATTCTTTCTGTTCTTAGGGCAGCCAGAAGATATTCCATCTTCTTCTTGAATATGTTTACAGACTGTTTCATTTCTTTTGAAATATCCGCCTACGCATCCTCCTTTCGTAATCTTATAACATAAAATCGGTGCTCTCTTTGTATGTTTGCGTGTATGTAACTATGTATGCGTGTATGTTTGTTCGCTATCTCCTCCGAAGATACTGGCCCGATTAAGTTGTATGATGGCTTAAAATTTTGCTAATTTTTTGACTTAGATCGTAGGCCGCTTTTTATTTTCAAAAAAAGTACGAAAAAGGGTTAATTGAATTAAATCGTGTACGTAGCGGAGCGAAGCGTCTGTGGGCGTGGGTTTCACTGGGACAGCTGTTACCTCGGGTGATTCACTATGTTCATATGCTATTACAGCAGCTGCTAATTCAACCAAGCATTTTTGGTCCAATGGTAGAATGCCCGCCTACCACGCGGGCGGCCCGGGTTCGAGTCCCAAACGATGCATCCTTTTTTAAAAATTTATATTAATGAATCTCTCTTAATTTAGCGAACCGAAGCGTAGTTCGGGTGACTCACTAGTTTGTTATAATGATCTGGATGTTTCGGGTTCTAAATGAGGTCCTTTTTACGGTAAATTTCTATAAACCGTAAGGTTTTCTCTTTACTGCAGACCATTTGTGCAAAAATATGGCCGTAATAAACAAACAACTACCTGTCACGACAAATTTGATTACCAGCTTGGTGCAAGTCTGCGACAGAAATGAACATGCAACGCGATGATAACAACGTGCCGTCTATGCTGATTTCACTCCGTGTCGTTGCATTTCTTTGATGTCAAGGCGAAAAACCGTCAAATGACCGATCGGGTCCGTTGCGTTTCTTTGTATCACATTTTGATACGCAACGGTGCAACGTTTTCCCGTCTCCACTGATACGCAATGATGATACGATACATGGATACGCACCTTAAGACGTTGCCTATAGTTGCATGGTTACCATGAGTTTGAGGAAAAATAATTTGAAAATCCCTTGTGAGTTATCAGTAGCTTTTCATATTTTGTATCTATGACGAAAATGAACAATGTCATGTTGGTGGTAAATAAACAAATTTTGTATTGACAGCTGTGAAAAGTCAGAGAGACAATTTGGATAGAGTCGCCTGTGATTCATGTTACCTATACAGTGAATTTATTTTAATGATTAACATAGCAGTTTCGTTTCTATGCCAGCATTTAATCATACAGGTCCCTTCCACGGTTACAAATGAGACCAATAGATTAGAGCGTTTATTTTACGAGTTAACATTCGAATTTGAGTTAGGTACTTGCTAATAAGAAACTTGAATTTTGTTACCGAAATGTAGGTATGCAACTAGAAAGTAGATACCTAGGTACAACTCACAAGTTGTATTATTTCTTGAGTGGTATACATTAGGATAACTTTTAATTGTCTTTTTGATGAGTAAATATACGGTACCCCCCACCCAAGAAAAGCGCCCTTCCGTGCTTTCCAAAAATACTTCGTTGGCTCGAATTTTAGAGATATTTGACTCAGAGTGGTTTTCGATATGAGGGAATTTCAATACTTCGTGTCGAAGTAATTAATAATTCCTATGTTGACTCGTGAAATACACGCTCTAATCTATTGGCCTCATTTGTAACTATGGAAATGACCTGTCTAATTAAATAGTGGCATAGAAACGGAACGCTTAGGTTAACTATTAAAATAAATTCCCTGTAGCTTTGGCAGTGCTGAAGTGTATTGTCAGTCTATGCCAAATTCGAGGTTAATAGGCTAGGTTTTGTTTGTTATTGGACACAGACTGGCGCCAAATTCGAGGTTAATAGGCTAGGTTCTGTTTGTTATTGGACACAGACTGGCGCAAAACTTAGCTTGCAAATCTCAAATTTGACATAGCTTGACAGTGCTACTGACAATGCAATAGTGAGTGACAAATAGATAAAATCCTATTTTGCTGACTACCATTTCCTAAAAGAGGCTATTATTTGACACTTTCCATATGTCAAAAGTATTCTGTTATTTGATACTATGTAATAGAAAAAATTGTACTCACTGTATAGAAAGTCGGCTTTTGCGCCCTTGTTTTAGGAAACAGAACTGCCCATTTCTAACCAGCGGGAGCCAATTTTAATTAATTCGCGGTGGGGGCCAATATTTTTTACCTCTTGCATTTGTGTTTATGTCACCATGGATATCACACTAAAGCTTTACGTTTTGTTGATATGAAAATTAGACAAAATGTTACTACAAAAATCTATAGTCACTATAATGATTACAGTGACCGCCAAAAAGTCGGCATAATATGGAAACATTTTTTTGCTTGTCTAAAAACCTATTTAGCAAAAAAGTGTTATTTTTAGCTAACTGAACAATCTGAAAGGCAGAAATAACAATTTTTTTTAACTTGAGCTAAAAATTAATTTTCCAATTTTTTAAATATTTTTAAAAATTTCACATTCCAAGACTTAATATTAAAATTCAAATTTATTTATGTGAAGACTAAAGATTTATAATTGAAAAAAATAATATAAAAAGTTAATTACTTCTTTTATTTACTTAAACGTAGTATACAGTGTGTCCAAGATAAGGAGGGCCAGTATGGGGATCTCGGTAATGGTAAGAGATACAAATTTGGTTAAATGGGAAGAAAATTGCGCAATTAAAGGACTAAAAAAATTACGTCTAGAAATCCTTGATATGATTTTTCGTTTTTGAATTATCTCAAAAAACGGAATTTTTGGATTTTATTTTTTATTTTTTTCTGGCGTTAATATTAAGGTTAGAGCGAAACTGATTAAACTTCTTTATAGCAACTTTTAGTGGACTTAATGATTACGTTATCAATTTTTTTATCCGACGTTTCGTCTTCAAGAAACCATCATCAACTTCATTTTTTTAAATACGGTTCTGGTTTTTTAATGCCAAATTTGCAAAGCCCATGTTACTCTAAATTCAACAATGTACCACATGTTATGGTTTAATTACGTTTCGAGCTTTTTTCTGATCATTATCAGAAATTTTTTTAGATACGGACCTGCATTTCTCATAATTTTGTAAAAATAAGTTCATACAGTAAGTTAGGCCTTTTTACATGCCGTTAAAATATTAAAATGCACATCATAATGTCATAATTCTGTACATTAATTTAATAAGCAACCAATAACTATTAACAATAACCAACAAATAAATGAACAAAAGATAGGCAGAAAGAATGAGAAAACGAGCCTTGAAACAATGTAATAGGTATTTAACGTTTTGAAATAGAAGAAGAACTTAGAAGATTGGTTCTTGAAGCCTTTTAAAGTATAAAGCCAGTATTGCTGAATAATGTTTTAGATTCTACAGTTAGATGTTATTTATGCATAGAGAATGATGGCAACCTTTTTGAATACCTTCTGTGAATTTAATACCTATTAAATGGTTTTGATGTTCGTTTTGTTATTCTTTCTGTCTATCTTTTGTTCATTTCTTTTTTGTTTATTGTAAATAGTTATTGGTTGGTTATTAAATTAATGTATCAGAATTATGACATTATTATGTGCATTTTAATATTTTAACGGCATGTAAAAAGACCTAACTTACTGTATGAACTTATTTTTACAAAATTATGAGAAATGCAGGTCCATATCTAAAAAATTTCTTGATAATGATCAGAAAAAAGTTCGAAACGTAATTAAACCATAATATGTGGCACATTGTTGAATTCAGAGTAACAAGGGATTTGCAAATTTGGCATAAAAAAATCAGGACCGTATTTAAAAAAATGAAGTTGATGATGGTTTCTCGAAGACGAAACGTCGGATAAAAAAATTGATAACGTAATCATTAATTCCACTAAAAGTTGTTATAAAGAAGTTTAATCAGTCTTGCTCTAACTTTAATATTAACGCCAGAAAAAAATAAAAAAGAAAATCCAAAAATTCGGTTTTCTTGAGATAATTCAAAAACGAAAAACCATATCAAGAATTTCTAACCGTCATTTTTTTAGTCCTTTAATCGTTCAACTTTCTTTCCATTTAACCCAATTTGTATCTCTTACCATTACCGAGATCCCCATACTGGCCCTCCTTATCTTGGACACACTGTATATGGCATAATTTTTACGTTTTTTATGTAAGATGCTTTTTAGGAGAAATATTTTTCAATTCTAATTAATATCTATTTAAATGACTTCTAGAAACTCTAATCTAGCCCTGCTAATGAATTACTGTTACAAAAATCCTGTAAATGTTCTGCTAAAGTTGCCTAAATGAGGAGATTTTTCTTTATCCAATTTACATGTTCTAAAAAATCTCCTTATCTAGGCAACTGTAAAAGAAAATTTACAGGATTTTTGTAACAGTAATTCATTAACAGGGCTAGATTAGAGTTTCTAGAAGCCATTTAAATAGATATTAATTCGAATTGAAAAATATTTCTCCTAAAAAGCATCTTACATAAAAAACGTAAAAATTATGCCATATATACTACGTTTAAGTAAATAAAAGAAGTCATTAACTTTTTATATTATTTTTTTCAATTATAAATCTTTAGTCTTCACATAAAAAAATTTGAATTTTAATATTAAGTCTTGGTATGTGAAATTTTGAAAAATATTTAAAAAATTGAAAAATTAATTTTTAGCTCAAGTTAAAAAAAATTGGTGTTTTCTGCCATTGAGTTAGCTAAAAATAAACACTCTAAAAAGTCTCATTAAATGAAGCTCATTACACCACTCAGTTATGTAATGACTTCATTACCTAACTGAATGGTGTAATGGCTTCATTACCGAACTGAAATAGTGTCAAATGAATGACATAATGACATTTGCCTGCTAAAATATTTTTGAAAATGACAGATCTGGCATTTCTCTTAATTCACTTTTCTCAGTTTTAGGTAGTTCTAGATAAAATTTTGTACGATACATGTGTGATAATGCATAATTAATACACTTGTGTGCTTACATAATTCGTGCTACGCACTCGTTTGCAACTTAAACACATGTATATTAATGATGCTCTTATCCCACTTGTATAGTAAATAACTATTATTAAATTTGGCGAGTTTTCAATTTAAAACAATGAAACATACCTAACATGATTTTTAACGAGTTTTCAATTTGAAATGACGTTGACGTTTTGGAATCCCTTTTGGCATAAATATGTGGTAGTCGAAAAAATTATGTATAAAACTCATATCTAATGTTTCTTGTTTGCACTTGTAAGATTTAAAGAATTCGCCTTTGGCTCATTCTTTAAACGTTCTCACGCGTGCACAAAAGTAGAACTTTAGCTACTCGTATAAATAACTATGATGCTTCTGAAATTAATAATTAAACTACAACATTAACCGTAAGAATTGAATAATCGTATATTACACAACAAGTTTAGAAAAGTGAAGTTTTACTCAACAAGTATGGCTGCTTTGAGTACGAGCATTAGCAAGTACTTAAATAGCCATACGGGTTCAGTAAAACCACTTTTGTAACGTGTTTCGTATACTATTTTATCGCATTTCATGTAGAAATGTGAAATACTAGATTTTTATATGAAAGTGTCATTAAATGTCAAAACATAACCAAATTGAGCAGAACTCGTTTTTATGTACTAAAGCACAATAAGCAGCTTCAGTTGATGTTATGGATTTGGCAGTACTGAAGTGTATTGTTGGTGGCACTGTAAGTATTACAATGGCTTAATGCCCTTTGCAATTCTAGTTGCGTAACTAAGACACAAGAATTAAATAATAATTCAAATAGGCACAGAATTGAAATTTTGTTTATTGCAAGATAAAGTCAGTATTTTACACTAATAAATGCACATATAATTGGCAGTAACTATAATATAATTGAAAAAGGTTGTTAGCATTAGATAAGGCAGTATTGAAAGGGTTACTTTTAACGTTTTATTCAGTAATTGATACTAGTTATGGCAAACGCACCTTAACTTATGTGAATGACAGATTTGATTTGTAATGTCAATACAATAATGTGAATTTAGCATGATGCAGAGATATTTTGTGGCCTTGCAAAAATTATTTGAAGCGTTAAAGTTAAAGTTTATGAAGGCAGCTGAGGGTTTCGAAGTAGTGCAAGGAAGAATAGAATGCAAAGACCATCGTAAGGCTACCAAAAGCTTGATAAAAACAATTGTGCAGTGAGAAAATAAACATGAAAAACAGTGGGTTTAAAACTAATAGTGAAAAGCAGAGAATTGTGAAGTTATCAAGTACTACGATTAACATAACGACAGTTTAGTTTCTAGGTAGAATAATTGTATCAAAACTTACTTCAAAACAATTGTAAAATTAGTTGCTGGGATACCAGATATTTGATTGTTATTATTGATGACCCAAGCCATAAAATGAAATTGGTTGTTAAGCTTGGCTCTCAGAAAGTTGTAGTTTATCGATATTAAATCTTATTTGTGAGTCGAATTTTTTTTTTTTAATATTTACCAGTCTGCATAGTGAATTTGTGTGAAGCTTCATTGAGTTTGGGTCTCCCGGTGAAGAGGGATAAACTCTGCAAGAATTGACCAAGTGCGTCCAACATCGAGGTCACCTTTTACGCAGTTTTCGAATAGTTTGAGGCATCGTCCAGCTGAAATTTTTTGTGCATCATGTAGAGGAATCCTTCATAGAGCGCTACGTGCAGAAAGCAGAAGCCAGGGTTTATCCAAAGTTACTTGAAAGCCGTGGCGTTGTTTGATTTTGTGAACGGCAACGAAGCTCACATTTCAAAGAAGATTTGAACAGTAACGGGAACCCGAGAGGCTTTGAAACTTGTGCTACACCTGGAAGAGATATTGGACTAGGTACTGAACGTGATCCCAGTTTCCAGAATCCTTCCCGAGGGTTTTTATTGAGATAGTGTCCTTTGATTTAGTCAGCTTTGGAGAAGATTTCAGCCGGATACAGAACAGTTGCCAATCAGCGCGTCCTTACGTTACAGAAACAACCAGGTTGGCAACAGATTACGTCATAATTATTTGCATTGCATTTACTTGAGGTTTTTTCTCAATTGTTGGCGTTTTCGATTCAGTGACTCTATTTTTTTTTGGAACGAACCATCACTGTTTTGGATCGTAAATTTGTCATTTGTCATTTGCCAAAACATGTCAGAGGCGAAACTCTTCAGAAGTGTTGTTTACATGTTGAATTACCGTGCTCTTCTATCCCTTCCCTTGCAAAAGAGTTTTGATCTGGCGTGTTTTACACGTTGAGTTACCGTGCTCTTTTGCTTTTTCCTCCTGATGAAGCCCCTTACAAAAGTGGGCGAAACGGTGAGTTCTTCGACCTCAATAATGACACGGTCCAATGCCGGAAGTCGTTTGTTACTTAGATTTTTTATTAATGTAGTATTGAATGGTATTTTGGTACCAGTATGATTCTAATTGAAAAAATTGAGTTTTGTCTCAAAAATCATTTTGAAAAGCTTTGTTTGTTCATAAATCACATAATTTAATATTTTTGGTGTGATTTCAATTTTTCTAGCTTTATAGAGGTTGACATTTGTCTACAAAGTTATGTAGAATCAAAAAAGTAATAATTACAGGGTGTTCCATTTGAAAATCAAAATTGGTATTACAGAAATCCGAAGCAGTAAAAATGTATCAATATGTTTAAAAAAAAAAGTAAGTTTAGTAAGAATATATGATGTGCCAAGTTTCAAAAACTCCAATAATAAAGAAAAAAAAGGGGGTGTACCATGATTTTGTTACACTCGGTCTAGTGGTGTACAGCTTTTCTTCTAGTTAGCGGTGCACACTTTGACCATGACTACATTTACACGGTCCGCTAACACCGGTGTTACCACATCAGTTGTTGTTAACACCGGTGTAAGTTGTCGTGAAAATGGGGTTTAACTCCGGTTTTACCAGAACCGGTTTACTAATGCTACACCACTTTGCCATGAGACGTGACGTTAGTAAGCGGGTGTAAAATGTACGTGTAAATGGATACTTTCGACTTACACCGGTTTTGAAACAGGACTACCAACATACGTAATTGTAAAGGCGGTTGGTTGTTCTAAGTCGCAGTTGTCAACCACACCAATGTCACTCTGTTGAATTGTACCAGCTGTGTTATTAACCTTGTAGGTTAAGGCCACGGACTCCTGGATTAATACGAGACTGACGTCTCTACGCGGCCCGCCACATTTGCATAATTTTTGTGATTCTGAGGCCAACGTACTTTGGCGCTATCTGTTGGGTTTTTGATAAATTATCTGTAACGTAGGCACGACTTCCTAGATTAATATTAATCCAGAAGGCCGTGGACGTATGCAACCAAAGGCACAAGCGCAACGTACTGTAGTGCCTCTGCAAACTATAAAAAACGCCTTGAACTAAAAATGCGGCGGGCCGCTTAGAGACGTCAGTCACGTACTAATCCAGGAGGCCGTGGTTAAGGCGGTAATGTTTATAATTTTTAATAACAGATAGCGTCTGACCAAGTGACAGATGGAAAATCCCGAAGCGGTTGGTCACACTGCGACCAGGTTTTAGCTAATGCTGACGTACACTTTAAAGCCTGTACAACACCCTTTGTGTAAACGCACGTGTTATACAATTTTTAATAACAACGATTTGAATAACACCAGCGTTAAATTACCGTGTAAATGCAGTCCATCTTTCAAACTCAGTTAGAAATTAAAGTATTTTTAAATGTCAATAGCTTAAAAATAAATTTATTGTTCTAAACATCTAACTTACTATTTATTCGAAAACAAATACTTTCTTGTATTTGAAAGTCAGTAACTTGATAACGAAGTGCCACCTGTCATAATTTTATAGAGCTTTATATTCTTATTTTATGGTCCGCTTTACGTTACTTAACACGTTGACTGCTCATGATGTGGATCCGCGTCATTGCGAGTGTGTACGATGTGCTCACAGCTCGGATCCACGTCGCTCGAGTAATATCATAATGAGCGGATCTACGTGAGCACATCGTAAACATACTCTGTAACATGAGCAGTCAACGTGTTAAGGGAAGACCCTTAAAACTGGAACATGCCTGTATTATACATGCCTTATCCTGTAAATTAGATTCTTAATTGGAAATTGTGAAGAAATATTTGGAGCTTGAAAAAAGGGTTTCTATTTTTAATACTTGAGATCTCGCAAACCATAAGTGCTATGTAATTGGAATATATTACTTTTACTGGTACATGTGTAAAATTGGAGAATTTAAATGTGTTATAAAACAATAACCTGATTAAAATTAATGTAGCTAATGAACTAGACTTCTCAAATTTTTGTTATGTGTCTTTTAAAACTAAGGATTGCAATTTCAAAAGAATGTAAATGCCACATTTCAGTATTCGAAATACCTATATGCCAAGTTTAATGATTGTGAAAAGGACTTATGTGCAAATGAACACGTTGCCTGATTAGTGGTGTTAATGTAGCAGTAGTTCTGGTTCAAAAAGCATCTAACTGTTATGTATTGAGTTACACAGCTTTTATTTGTAGTGTATTATAAATCTATATTCTAGTTCGTTGTAATGACTAAAATTATCAGATGCCGATGTTTCACTTGTGTCTTAACAATTTTCTTCAATTCATTGCAGATGTATCTGCAACTGAAATGCCATACGATTCCTGCTGTATAGTATCCAATATCCGATGTGGTAAATACGACAGTAACATGGAATATACTCAGTACAAGAACTCTTTCCACATTAAATGTGATATGGATCTTTGCAATTTGGAATATTTAAAGAAATCAAATACGTTGAGGAACTGGAATTGTAAAAGTTGTAGTAAAGAGGTCAAGAACAGTGAACTCTTGCAAGATAAACAGCTTTCCAATGTAAGTGCAAGCATAGGAATCAATACAAATACAGGCGAAATGGTTGACGATTATTCTGATATTTCTACAAATATAACCCTCACGGATGTCATGAATGAGTTAAAGTTAATTCGTGTTGTGCAAATTAAAACTGAACAGTCCCTTGATGCGTTCAACAAGAAAGTGAATGAATGCTGCTCTCTTTTAAAACAACAGAATGATAGAATCACCCAATATATTAAGAAAATTGAAGGTACAAGCCAATATTAATAAATATAGTGTTGAACTTAAAAAATTCTAATGTGAAATTGTAAAAGCTGGATTATTTTTCTTAAAAAATGGATGAGGTGATGAGATCTGAAACTTCAATTTAAAAAAGGTGTATGAATTGAAAAAGAAAATTGCATTGATGAAGAACCAATTTTCTGCAGCTTAAAAATCAATTTGATGAATTGGATCACTATATTCCTATGTATATCAAAATTCAACGTGTATCCAAGGCAACAAATGAAAATTTATTTGAAGTTCTACTAAACATTTGTAAATCAGTCAACTATCCTATCATACAAATTGATTCTAATGCAGTCCATCCTGAGCTGTGCAGTACTCGAGTACAAGCACTCAGGCACTGTACTCTGAGTACTTGTATACCCGTATGCATAGTCGTTCGGCAGCGGTTCGCCGGAGTTTTGTTATGAATAGTATGTTGGCGGCACTGTACGTCTATGTCAAATTAGAGGTTAGCAGGTTAGGTTTTCCGTCAGTTTTGACAGAAACTGACAACAAATCTAACCTGCTAACCTCAAATTTGACATTGACGTACAGTGTCGCCAACATACTATTCATAACGAAACTCCGGCGAGCCGCTGGCGAACGACTATTCATACGGGTGTTAGTGTACTCAATACTCAGTCCACGAATACATTTTTAATTGTATTTGACGTATTTTAGATCGCAAAAATGTATTTCAGTACATTTACGTGTTCTTGTTTACATATGGGTGTACTCAAATACATATTTGGGTATTCGAGAACTTTGCACTACCATAAGTAGATTTTTATATGAGGTCAGAAATACGCAAAACTCAGTCATCACTGCCAGTCACCAAAAAAAAATTAGTTGCAATCCTGTAGTATTCATTTCAGTTCCCGGTCCCGGATGTCATAATAACATCATGACAGTCGCTAGTGGGGTTGGAAGTTTGCATAAATGTACAGTGATGCCTATAATTGGCCTAACGGCTGTTGGCTGAGTACAAAAATAAATAAATAAATAAATATTGGCGTCGTAATGTTTTTGCCTGTTCCCAGACCCTACCAGCAATATATGTAAAAATATATGGTTAATATGTTGCTATGAATGAGTTTCTAACTTAATTGTCAACTTTTTTAGATGTTGCTATGAATCACAATTGTTGCGGTAAATGTAATTGTTATTTAAGACATGTTTAAGCTACAGTGACTTATATAGTCACTGTAGTTTAAGCTAATGAAATAATGCTAAAATCTCAATCAAGAGTTACCTCAGATTTTTTTATTTTGGATATTACCTAAGTTCGTAGCCGTATTTAGATTGTCTCAGCCACTCAGCATCTGCATTTATTAAAAATGTAGCATTGAATGTGAAAATTTCATGTGATATAAATATATTTGCCATCATTGACCACAATAGAATGTTGCGATGCTGGTGAACAGACCACATCGCCAGGCCCTCACAGATGACAATTTTGAAAAACTCATTATGAAAGGTACCAATAAAATATGACTGTAAAATATTTCGTATTTTATTTTTGTAATTGCTCCTAACCATTCCGTCCTTTTGTACTTGCCGTTGTGTACTCTACTTAGTGCTTGATTACATTTTGTGTAAAATATTTGTACTCAGTACTCGAACATCTTTTGTCTGTACTTTGAACAGCTTTAAGTCCACCATATCCAACAGATTAATATGTAAATCTCAACCCACAGCAATGTTGCAATTTTTTTCTTATCAGAAAAAATGAAAACTTTGGCCTAGGTATGTACCAAGTGCATACAAATTTAATTAATCAAGAACTACTCTCTTCTGAAACAACAGAATGATAGAATCACCAAATATATTAAGAAAATTGAATGTACAAGCCCATATCACGGAACAAAGCTAAAGATACAGAAGCATCACTCCTGGGTGAATTGTGTCCCCATACTTGTGCTGTCACGGGACTGCAGTTCCGCCTTCTGGCTAGTAAATTTTACATTTTAACTCCAGTGCTTGGGTATCTCGTGCCTGGTGTTGCCACTTTATCAGTGTATTTTTATTAGCTCTTGTGAGTGTTAGTACCGTTGTAATGAATCAAGAATCTATTAGGAAGGGCAGAAGTTGGTGTTACGCACCGAACTGTAAAAAAATAGCAACTTAAACAAAAATATAAGTTTCTTTCGTTTCCCTAAAGATGCTGAAAGATTGCAGAGTGGAAGTTGTTATAACGCTACTCGCATACAATTTATGTAGACATTTAAAAAATTATTTTGTACGCACTATCTCTCACATTCCAATAATGGTAACTGCGCAGAAGATTTCGATAATCTTAATCACATCACTAAACGATATTTCTTTATGTACAAAATCCAGAAAGGATACATACAACCTCAGTGAAGAATATAAGATCGTACAGAGGTGCAGACGCAGATAGCGACCATTACCTGATGAGAACCACGCTACAGCAGCAGATACCGGGTAAACGAAACCTTGTAAAAGAGAATAGAAAAAAAGGTACCCAACAACTAAAAGAGGAACAAACCCAAAAGGTATATATATAAAAAATAGAACAAAAATTAGAATCGGAAGAAAGCCAAGGTATCGAGGAGGAGTGGAACTACATCAAAGAAGTATTAAACGAGTCTTTCCAACAAGCAGTAAAGCCAATACAAAGACAAAAGCGGAAAGACTGGTTTGATGAGGAATGTGTGGAAGCCATAGAAAAGAGAAGAATAGCAAAAATAAACCTAACAATCAAGACTGAAGAAAATGAGAAAAAGTATAAAGAAGCCAGACGTGTAGCGAAACAGACTTGTCAGGAAAAAAAGAGAAAAGCTTTAGAAGAGAGTATCCAAGAGCTAGAAACACAATTTAGCAAACACGATCTAAAGAAGTTTTACAAGAAAACAAAAGAAATAAGGAAGGGGTACCAACCACGAACGTTAATCTTCCAAAACAAGCAAGGCCAAGTAATTGGAGATGAAGAAGAGGGGAGGAAAAGATGGGTGGAACACTTCAAAGAAGTATTCACTGATCAGGACACGCTAAGTGTAACTGAAATTCAAGAAGACATGCAGATATCTGAAGAGGTTGGCCCGCCAACACAGAACGAAGTAAAAGAAATCATAGGTGAAATGAGAAATAACAAGAGTCCTGGGCCAAACGACATACCCTTGGAGTTAATAAAATATGGCGGGGAAAACTTACAAGAAAGAATTTATAAGCTAGTGGTCAAAGCTTGGGAAACGTGCGAAATGCCAACGGAATGGTTCAACAGCGTAATTGTCCCAATTTACAAAAAAGGAAATCAACAAAAGTGTGAAAACTATCGACCTATCTCGCTGTTAAGTGTTATCTACAAAATCCTAGCAAGAGTGACAAACAAAAAGCTAAAAGTTTTCGCTGAAAAACAACTTGGAGACTACCAATGCGGTTTCAGGGAGAACCGCTCAACGACAGACCAAATTTTCACACTTAGGATGCTCCAAGAGAAGTGCGAGAGAAAGAACATACAACTACACGTCATATTTATAGACTACAAGCAGGCATGTGATCGGGTGAAAAGAAACGAAATTGTGCGAAGTTTGATCAGTTTTAATTGCCCAACGAAGCTA
This sequence comes from Agriotes lineatus, assembly GCA_940337035.1. Classification (NCBI taxonomy): domain Eukaryota; kingdom Metazoa; phylum Arthropoda; class Insecta; order Coleoptera; family Elateridae; genus Agriotes; species Agriotes lineatus. Next base: position 99,041,022 of record OW679194.1, on the reverse strand, counting down.
GTGCAGTTAATCCAAATGACGTTGAGAGATACACACTCGCAGGTTAAAATAAATGGGAAACTAACAGAACAGTTCAGGACAAACGGTGGCCTGAAACAAGGTGACCCTCTATCTACCACCTTATTTAACTTAGTATTAGAAACTGTTATGAGAATTCTAACTTAAGAAGAGAAGGTAACATCTTGAAGAGCTCGTACCAATGTCTGGCTTATGCGGATGATGTAACCATATTATCATGAACGAGGGAAGAACTTGAGGACAAAATAAAAATGTTAAGCATGGAAGCAGCGAAGACTGGTCTGATAATAAACCAAGAAAAAACAAACTATATCATCCTAGGAAAAACAAGGCAAGAAATAGAAGACACACTGGAAGTAAGAGTATTGGGAAACCAAACACTAAGTTTTAAGAAAACGGAAAGTGCAATATATCTCGGTTGTGAAATACATAGGAATGGAGGCGTGATAAATGAAATAGACAGAAGAATAGCGCTGGGAACAAGAAGTATGGGATCGCTAATGAAAATTCTGAGTGACAAGAATGTATCTAGAAGGGTAAAAATCAGACTGTACAAAACAATAATACGTTCTGTCACAACCTATGGTAGTGAAACATGGGTCTTACGAAACGAAGACATAAAAAAAATAGAAATATGGGAGAGAAAGGTTCTAAGGAGAACATACGGAGGAGTTCAGCAGCAAGGTATCTGGAGAAGAAGAACAAACGACGAAGTGACAGATTTATATAAAGAACCTCTCATCATCAGTGTCATTAAACAAAATCGAATAAAATGGCTAGGTTAATCTCTGAAACTTCTTTGTGGCGTGGTCATGTAGTCAGCATGGACCCCAACAGAGGTGTCAAAAGGACATTATTTGATGAACCAGAGGGCAGAGGCTTAAGAAGAAGGCCAAGAAAAGGATGGTTAGAGTGTGTTGAGGAAGATCTCAAGAACCTAGGTGTGGCAAACTGGAAAAATTTAACGAGTGACAGAAACAAGTGGAAACAAGTAGTTAAAAAAGTGCTGATACAGAGAGAGAAAATCCAGTAACAGTGCCATGAAGGATTAATAGCAACTGAAATGTCGAAGGCAGTAACTGTTTCTGCTACAGATTATAAAGAAAATGTAGTACAAGAAAATGCATTGTATTATGTGTGTGGATATTTAGTTTAAAAATCTATCTATTCATACATGTACAAAATGGGAAGAATTTTCGAAAGAAAGTGCTCATAGTGCAGAAAGCAGCCTCTACATTCGTTTCAAAACATATGAAAACAAGAATAAAGATGTATTTGGAAATCTTAGAACTCCCTCATTAACTTTCACCGAATTTATACGGGAACTTGAAACAGAATTTCTACGCAACATTGAAAGATTGATTTTGCAACAAAATATAAGCAAAAATCTGTATGCGATTTTACAAAATATATCGTTTAACCATCCTTGCGAATAGTTCGCATACAGTTACATTCTAAAGCGTTTTATACTACGAATTTTTTATATCTTAAACTATTCAAATAGAGCTCTAAAAACTACAAATTTAATAAACAAAAAATGTGTATTCTTTAGCATTTGTAATACATATGAATAATGTGTAATTTGCATTTACTTTTTTATTAATATATGTGGAACATACACGCAGAAGTCTTATATTTAATTGTATAACCTGGAAACTGTATTTGTATCCTGTTTTTAGTTATAACAAGATTCTGTAAACATAACCCAATAAATGAATCGCTTCTTGGCCTTGGCTAAAACCAAATTGTAACCCAATAAATTACTTATATTGTATTCTGCATGCTTTCACTAGCCAGACTTATGGCTGCCCGCTGCTTTTGCTATGTCATGGTACGCCACGAGCTTCAAAGTGCCACTAGTGAAGTGTCGCTTCTGTATCTTTAGCTTTGTTCTGTGTCCGTATTAACTAATATAGCGTTGAACTTAAAAAATGCCAATGTGAAATTGTAAAAGCTGTGGATTATTTTTCTCAAGAAAAATGGGTAAGCATGTTGAGAAAATGTGAAACTTTAATTTAAAAAAGGTGGATGAATTGGAAGACAATTTCATCAATAAACAACGAATTTCTGCAGCTTAAAAATAAATTTGATGAATTAGATTGCTATAGTCATATGTATATCAAAATTCAAGGTGTATCTGAGACAAAAAATGCAAAACTCAAAGTCATCATTGCCAGTCACCAAAAAAAAACTATAGTTGCATTCTTGTAGTATTCATTTTATTTCTATTGTTTAGTAAGTAACTGACTACAGTGAGAAATTCTGTAAGGTATTAAAAGAGGGGGGTAATATATTGCTATGAATGAGTTTCTAACTTATTTGTCAACTTTTTTAGATTTTTTTTTGTCTTGATATTACGTTAAGTTCTTAGCCCTATTCGGATCGTCTCAGCCACTAAGCATGTGTATTTATAAAAAATGTAAAAATTTCATGCGATATAAAACATGCTTGCCATTATTGACCACAATAGAATGTTTATTTTCACTTGCAATGCTGGTGAACAGACCACATCGCTAGCCCTTGACAGATGACAATTTTGAAAAACTTCGCATTATGAATGTACCAATAAAAGGGGAGTTTAAAATATTTTGTGTTTTATTTTTATCATTGCTCCTAACCATTCCATCCTTCTGTACTTGTACAGAGTGGTCAAATTTTGATGTTGGCATACGAAATCTGAATAATTATAGGAAAAATAGACCGCCCATTCTTGATCTCTTTTTTCAAGAAAAGCTTGTCAAGATATTTTGAAATTCGATGAGTGTGCGAGCTTTTGGAGTATTTTTGGTTCAAAGATTACGATTTTGCTTGTATATAGTTTTTCCGGTAGTATTTTCATGCCCAATAGTTCATCAAATTGTGTGCAGGCCGCTAGCGGTTTACAATTTTCTGTAAGGCACTTGTTTTGGGTAGCCTCGTTCATAATTACTTTTTCTGGGTTATTTGGCATTTTTAAGATTTGGTACGCAGCTTTTCTCTAGAAGATTTGGTGCACTGCTCTGGCCTTGAGCCGTCTTATCTACACCTGTGTTATTTCGTCACGTTGAAGCGTGTTTGTTTTGATCAAATTTGTAGCGCAGCCCATAGGAGCAAGCGAGTGATTGTCTGTGATTGTCTGCTTCGGGATTGGCTGCAGGTGGCGATGCGACAGAGCGTGTCTGGCGGGAAGAGCGTTGGCTTGGCTTCAGAGAGTTCGTCACGGGCCGTCTCGGTGTTAAATGGTGTTTGTTTGTACAGCGCGAGTCCGATTTCTTGAATGACCGCTGTTTTGCAAGTGTCCGAGGGTCGAATGGGCCATCTTTCCGATACGTTGGGATTTAGTCTGCAGAACGGGCTAATATTTAGGTCTCCACCGTTTATCGTTTGTTTTTTCGTGAGGATTTCACATCAGTCCCTGCTAATTAGGGGAATATTTGGACCTTACAACGCCCACGCTTATGACTGAAGTTTGTTCGCTTCAGTGGCGAGCTCCCCGACAGTCACCACGCACACCAGACAAAACAAATCAATAAGGTGTGTGTGTAGTTGTAAGAACTAATTAACTTTTCTGTTTGCTAATAATTTAGGCGCATATTTGCTGAATGGCCACCTGTTTTTGGGGCCGCCTGTAACCTAATTAACTTATCTGTTTGCTAATAATTCATGAGCATATTTGTTGAACGGCCGCCCGTTTTTGGGGCCGCCAGTAACCTAATTAACTTATCTGTTTGCTAATAATTCATGAGCATATTTGTTGAACGGCCACCCGTTTTTGGGGCCGCCTGTAACCTAATTAACTTATCTGTTTGCTAATAATTTGTGTACATATTTGCTGAACGGCCACCCTTTTTGGGGCCGCCTGTAAACTAACTAACTTAGCTGTGTGCTAACTTTCATATCCCGCCTGTAGTTTAGTCGATTAGAGATAAAGCGTCCCCAGCTGGGCTTATAGATTTAGCCCGTTATTATGATATGTTCTCATTGTGTTTTATCTATTTGACCATGTGCTTAGACCAATAGATCGGTTTACTGAGCGTTGCCTTATGATTTCCCCATGTGCTTGTGCATGCTTATTTTCAGGTTAAGATATACTCTGTGTCAGATTTATGTACGGTAGAGCCTGGAAAGAGATTTCTCAAGCGTTGCAGGTAAGTTTAGGGCGCTTTTCGCTGCAGTGTCGGGAGTCGTGAGGCTGTACATATGTATTCTAGCCCGTTTGGTTTTCGAGATTTTGTTAAGCGTGGGTTTCAAGTCTGAGCGTATCAAGCCGTGGCTTTTAGCCTGTTTTGTGAGATTTCCAGGGTAAGTGTTGACGTTTCCGGACATAATAAAGCAAGTGGCACTCCCGCACCCTTGAGTGTCTTGAAAACCGTTTGATACCATAACAAGCTTAATGGTCAAAAGTTAGATTTTTCGTCTTTTCCTTTTGGGGTTAGGTACATCTCGCTTATTTATGAAAATAGAAAAGTCATTTTTACATTCTTCAGGCACTTTTTTGATAAGAATGCTCTATGAGAAACAGGATTTTTTTCTCATGCGTTGTTACAGTACCACCGTTTTATTAAGAGAATTCATTACATTTGTTTGTTACTTATAATATTATACGGTGTTCGTTATACATTTGGACACATGGAAAATTGTTTTATTGTCCATTTATAAGAAAATTTTATTCTTGATCAAAGTCCTCTTCTTAAACTAAAAATGCACCTGCTAAAATTTAAATATCCCCTTCCGTATACAGGGTGTACCGGCTTTCACGAAGGGGTTGACAAAGCCTCGGCTAGCTTTTTTAACTCTCGGCAGAATATGGTGTGGTGTAAGGATCAGGCTAAGAAATGCTTTGGGCTTTTAAATTGAACAGTAGATTAATAAAAGAATTGGGCGCCATGTCGTTATTCACAACAAATAAAACAATTATAGCTAGCAAAATAGATCAACACCTTGTAAGCTTTGCTGCGTACTTCAATCTAATTGTAGTAATGCGAACAACAACAAATACAAACAGTAACAGTCAAAAGAATATTTAAAACAAATAAATCAAGGTTGGCGTCACACAACTTACACACACATGTAAATGTATATCGGGACAAAACAGACAAAACAACATTTTAAAAACTTCAAATCGAAATAGCAGGTATAGCTTAAATAACAACTCCAGGCTAACACCTTACAATTGCAAATAATATAAACATATAAGGCCAAGAGTGCTATTTAAAATATAGTTTACATGCTATTTCAGCAATTTTGAAATATTTAAATTCTCGCACTTCAGCAGTGATAAAAATTGAGCCAAAAATTAATTTGACAAGCTCAGTTTGAGTTGCTAAGATCTTAGTAAGAACTGATATGTTTGTGGCATAATGCCTTTGTCGATAAAAGAAACAAAGCTGATAATGGCATGTACTTGCAGTTTAATTAATGATGAAGTCCAGCGATCGGCGGGGGAGCCCTATTCGTTGCATTTTTTCTATGAAGACCCAAAGCCAACTTGGCTGCATGATTCTCAGAATCCCAAGGTCGACGCTAGAAATAAAATAGCATCAGAAAGAAAGGAAATTCCTGGCTACGTACAGGCCCAAATTCGGGAAACTGGTTAGCTCAAGGAAAAGCCAAAACGTTAACTCCGGGATGCTGAATTTAAGCCTTCATGAGAGCCCAAATAGCGGCGTAATTTTAGCCCGTAACTGCCAAATTGTGAGCTCATGCTAAACAAATTTCAGCCCGTAGCTGCTGGCCGAACGGTGTTCTCAGCCTAATTTAGAAGACGCATTGCAGCGATTTCGATGAGCGGAAGCGCAAGGCAATCCAGCCAAAACTGAATGCGCCCGTCCGCTAAACCAACTCTAACGGCTCCGCTTGCACAGAAACAAGAACGGCCTCTCGAAAAATCAATACAATCCAGTTATTGCACTGTTTTTACAGCCAACGCTGATCGAAATGCCACACAAGTTCCAACACGAAAACCGCAGGTGCTAATTGCTTCGCACACGCCTGCTGTGATAATTTTGAGTTCTTTTGCTACAACAATTAGATATAAGGTGGTCCGAAATAACGTGCCAATTGCATTAACGTGCTACAGAAATGAAATTGAAACGGGGCGTTACAAGGGGAGGTCCGAAAATATGAAAATTACTCAAAAATAAAATGCCCTCATTTTTCAAAATAGGTACACAAAAATGTAATTATACAACTTTGTTATAACTCAAATTTCAAAAATTTTTGAAAAACTGAGTATGCCACTGCATTCTTATCAAACTAGTGCCTGAAAAATGTAGAAATTACTTTTCTCTATTTTTATAAATAAGCGAGGTAAAAGTCGAAAAATTGAATTTTTGTGTATAACTGGAAAACAAAAGAGGTTAACCAATTTTGGTTTTGACCATTCAGCTTTTCTTGAAAAAAGAGGTTGAGGAGGAGACTCCATTTTTCCATATCTCCTATAGGTATCAAGATTCCCTATGAAAACAGTGAAAGTTCCACCCTGTACAGGTACTCAAGTACTTGTGTACTTCTACTGAGTACTTGGTTACATTTTGTGTAAAATATTTGTACTCGGTAGGTACTCCAATATCTATTGTCTGTACTTTGAATAGCTTTGAATCCACCATATCCAACAGATTAATAAATCTCAACCCACAGCAATGTTGCAATTTTTTTTCTTATCAGAAAAAAAGAAAGCTGTGGACTAGGTTTGTAGCGAATGCATACAAATTTACGCATTGAAGAACTAGATTTCAACGAGTGTTATCAGTGGATTTATGTTAATGGTCATCTTTCTCCAGCCAGAAAGCAGCTTCTCCATGATACAACAGATACAAGTTTATGTGGGTTCATAATCGTAAACTACTTGTGAGGAAGGCCGCTGGTACTAAAGCCTTTCAAATAAGTTCTTCATCTGACTTACTAAAGATAAGTTTACTATTGAGTGATCATCTACATGCCCTCGTGTGATGTATGCTTTGCCAACAAGTTATGATTGCATATTTCACCATTATACAGGGTCCTGCAAGGATGTGAAGGGGGGGGGGGGAGATATTTCTAAAACTATGAGAGTTACATAACATTTGCTTAGTTTTGATTATACAGGGTGGCTTAAAAAAGTGTGGCAAATCAATTTTTTTTAATAGAATACTCTATATTTAAGCGGCTTAAAAGATTTGCATTAAAATAATAATCACTTTGATATAAAGTTGTATAGCTCTAACTCAATTGTTTTGGAGCTATTAACAATTTTATGAAAAAATATGCTGAATTTCAGGCAATTACTGTAAGTAACAGAAAACAATTGAACGAAGGAAAATGTTACCAAAAAATTGTTTTTTCGTGAATTACGTTTCGAGTGTAAAATAGTGGCTGTGGTTATAAATGCTATACAAAGTGCTCAACATTTGCAAATTTAATAATTTCGATTTTTTATGAGCTTTTATCTGATATCTTAGTTAATAACACTAAATTCAACGGTTTTTTAGATATGCGTGTTTGAACATAAAAAAAACAATTTAAGACTCTTAAGATGCTTTATTTCAAGGGATAACAAACAAACGTCGTTAAAATGATGATTTAGACCAGTGGTTCCCAAACTTATTACGCCTACCGCCCCCTTTTCAGAAAAAAATTACTCAGCGCCCCCTGGAAATCTACATTCTTTAAACAAACAAACAGAAAGATATTGTAGTGGTGTAGCTTCTTGAGACTGATAATTACCTATAAGAGTATTTCTAGGTAGGAAATTATTTTGAAAGAATAAATTAATTAGCAATTAAAAAGTAAGGGGGGATTTATACATTAAAAGTACAACATAAATATTTGAGAATTGTTTAATGAATGATACATTAGTTACAGTTACTGTTAAATTGTGAATAGTTTATTAAAAAGGTTCGAGCATATAAGTTGGGATGGTAACATCAGAGCTTAGATTTTAATTTGTAGGTATTAATTCACAATTGGAATAACTAAAATGAAAGCCAAACTCAAATGATTATCTGAAAGAGTCAATTATGATATGTTATAATAAAATATACCGTATAGAAATTTTGTATAAGTTATTATTGCTAGAGAAAATTATATTTTTAAAATAAACAAATCTTTTCTGAATTTCTAACCTGTATTTTGAGTAAAAGCAGATTTGAATAATAAAATAGTACTTTATGTAACTAGTCCTCAAAGCAAGGCTTTAGGGGACGAGTCGTAATGTTTCATAATATGAAGATGAGTCCTCCAAAGCCATTTGAGGACGTGTTGCATACAACGTTTTTTTGTATTAGCTCTCCAAACATAATATGAAGTTTCAATTACCATTAACGCGGCATTATATTAGGAGGCCGCGGGAAAATGTTTTTGTCAACCAATTGTTTATCAACTACGGTCTGTCAAAATTCGTAAATGGGCTAACGTTTGTAGTGGTAAAATAAGTGGTGTACCAGAGGCAATTGCTGAAAGAGCAAAGAACATTGTGCTAGATTTGTTGCTGACTAAATCTCGTTACCAATATGAGAAGGAATACCAGGCATTTCAAGAATGGAATAAGATAAACGGCGTTACGGCCATAAACGAGGAAGTTGTGTTAACTTATCTCCATGAAAAATCAAAAACTTTAAAACCATCGTCTTTATGGTCGAAGTACTCAATGTTGAAAGCTACTCTTTCTGTAAAAGAAAATATAAATATGGATAAGTACTTAATATGAACCGGTTAACAGACAACGAAGTAATTTTTCATCGCCAAGCAGGCAGCGAACAAATTACAAAAACATCTGTTCACCAGCAAATCGCCCCGATCCTACACGAATTTAAAAGAAAACCGTTACAAAAATAAAACAATAAATCGCGGCATGCCAGCTCAAAGGAGCACCAATTCTCAAGTGCAAACCTCTGCACAACAAAGACAATAAAGGGCCAACGGCTCGCCAGACCCCAAAACAAAAAAATTGCAAGCACATAAAACATCCCAATAAATCCGGAAGCCGACAAAAAACGGCGCCGCTGAGAACAAATCCGAACGCGCTACCAAATTAATAATACAAGTTCAATTACGAAAACGCTCTTAAATCAGAGTGCGCCCAATCAAAACCCCCACATAAGGATACCTAACCATAGGAAAAAGTAACCGCCACCTGATAAAATCAACCCCAAGTCTCTAGCACCCAGGCAGGTCGAGAAAAACGCGTACACAGCGGCCCAGCGGAAAAGCATTTTGCAACGAAGAAATCAGGGCCACGACCGAGTACAGCGGGCAAGGGTGCAAAATTACAAATTAAATTATAATTAGCGGAAGGAAGCATCCCAGGAAGGCGTGAATAGTATCAAAATTCATATAAAATTAGCGCGCAACCAAATCGAAGCAAAAATAACTTTTTAACATACGCAATAAGAGTAATGCTTAAGTAAGTTTTACGCCGAACACGGAATGAAAAAATTCCAATTTCAATTAATCTTTACCAAAACCTAGCAAATTGGGTGTCGTTAGAATCAACATTTCAACGACTATTGATTGCGACCCAAATCAAGTCGATAATTGATCACGCCGCTCAATTAAACGCGATAATCCGAAATACATCAAAAACGGGCAAAAACATCCCTTCTACTTCGACCAATGAGCTGCGAGATCGCGTTTGACAAAGGACTGGCCCCTTTAAATAGTCGGACGCTGGCAGTAGGAAATCACTCAATCCAGCAGCACACAATCCAGGAGAGTCCACCAGCAGCCACTACAGCCTCCAGGACCACCAGCAGCCATTCCAGCCTCCCAGGACAACTCTGCCTCGGCGGGTCAATCCAGCAGCAACTCAATCCAGGAGAGTCCATCAGCAGCCACTACAGCCTCCAGGACCACCAGCAGCCATTCCAGTCCCCCAGGACAACTCTGCCTCGGCGGGTCAATCCAGCAGCACTCAATCCAGGAGAGTCCACCAGCAGCCACTACAGCCTCCAGGACCACCAGCAGCCATTCCAGTCCCCCAGGACAACTCTGCCTCGGCGGGTCAATCCAGCAGCACTCAATCCAGGAGAGTCCACCAGCAGCCACTACAGCCTCCAGGACCACCAGCAGCCATTCCAGCCTCCCAGGACAACTCTGCCTCGGCGGGTCAATCCAGCAGCAACTCAACCCAGGAGAGTCAGCCAACAGCATCCAGCCTTCCAAGGACCAGCTAGCAGCTCCAGCCTTCCAAGGATCTACCAGCCCCAGCCCTCTCCAGAGCCTATCACCTTCGTTAGACATAGCTGTTTGCCGCATCCACTGGACTTAGCTGTCTACCGCATCTACTGGACATAGAGCCTGCCGCATCCACTGGACTTAGCTGCCTGCCGCATCCACTGGACTTAGCTGTCTGCCGCATCTACTGGACTCAGAGCCAACCGCATTCGTTGGACTTAGAGCCAACCGCCTTCGTTGGACTTAGAGCCAATCGCCTTCGTTGGACTTAGAGCCAATCGCCTTCGTTGGACTTAGAGCCAATCGCCTCCGCTGGACTTAGAGCCAATCGCCTTCGTTGGACTTAGAGCCAATCGCCTCCGCTGGACTTAGAGCCAACCGCCTTTGTTGGACTTAGAGCCAATCGCCTTCGCTGGACAGAGAGCCTGCCGTCTTCGTGGGATTTGGACACGGAGCCACTCTAGCCGCCGGCACCGCCTCCGAAGGACCACACTAGCTCCCAACTGCGGATGCCAATCCGCCATTTTCTTTTTCTGTACATATATGTTACCTAATTATAAGCTTATCTGTATGTTAGTTAGTAGTGTAAATATAATAAACTTTGTTCCAATCAAATCCAGTGTCTAGCTGAGGGTAACGCCCACCCTCCTCTTCCGAAACCGACGCCATTGAAGTAACCCTACCGCTGAGCTATAAACCGAGGCGTGTTATACTTATTCAAAAGTGGTAGCGTTTTTAAAGAGACAAGCTGTAGGATATGAAAGCAAGAAATCCAAGGTCCTTTCAAGGGAGGAAATTAACAAGTTTTTAAAGGAGGCTCCGGATGAGACGTATTTGATGGTTAAAGTGGCTGTCCTTATTGGGGTATGCGGTGCTTGCAGAAGGGAAGAATTGCATTCTCTGAAACTGCCAGATATTGTGGACACAGGTAGTTCATTGATTATTACTCTCACAGATACAAAAACAAATCGCAAGCGAGTGTTTACTGTGCTTGCGGAGGGTGAAGCTGTGAATCCATTGGAATTGTTTCATAAATATGCACGTCTTCGACCACAAAATGTGCAGGGCAATTATTTTTTTCTGTCATACCGCAATCAAAAGTGTACAATTCAATGTGTGGGAATACATACATTTGGAAGGATGCCTAGAATGGTAGCTGAGTACTTAAAACTGCCCAACCCCGAACTCTACACAGGACATTGCTTTAGACGGACGTCTGCAACACTTGATGCAGATGCAGGTGCCGAAATAATAACTTTAAACGACACAGCGGTTGGCGGTCCACTGCGGTAGCAGAAGGCTACATCGAAGAATCCTTAGAAAATAAACGAAAGGTATTTTAAAAATAGTATTATTTTCATATTTTTAATTTTTAATATTTTAACGATAGGTATCAAAACTAATTTTGGGACAGAAACAAGCCGAATCATCAGTTTCGACCAGCAACATGCCACTTACTGAAAGAGGTGTTATAACTCAAGGAACCGTTGCTTCAATTTCCGCTTCTGAAAATGTTTCCTTTTCAGGCGAGAGCTTTAAATTTGCTAAGGACTGTAGTTTTCATTTCCATATTTCTAAATAGCGTTAATTTTTTATTTATTGTAAACATAAAGAATAAACAAATGAATTACTAATGTTTGAGTCCGCTACAATGTTGCCATGATGACTTTAAGTACAAGGCCTCTAAATGGCCATTTTGAGGATCCTAGACAATTTCCAAAGTAACCAGTTTGGGGAGGGAATACAAAAAACCCTTTATTATAATGGTACATATTTACTTTCTGGATAGTGTATTAAAGGGTGTGATAAAGTAAAATTAAAGAAACGGAGAATAAACAGACTGGATAAATAAAGTAACAAATGGTATGAAGAAGAATAAGAACATTTAATAATGGTAAATAGTCTTCATCGAATCAATAAATCTGTAACTTGCATTTTGTGTGTTTATTTGGAAAATAATGTTACATAGTGTACAATATGTACGAATGGTTTTTCTAAATCTCCTTATCTTACTTCCTTCTTTAAGCATTCACCGCCCCCTTATTTTTATTCACCGCCCCCCAAATGCACCAGAGGCTACTATTGCCCCCCTGGATCGTTCCAGTGCCCCCCAAGGGGCGATATTGCCCACTTTGGGAATCACTGATTTAGACACTTGAGCCCTCAAAAAAAAAACTATTAAACCGGGTTTAGAAAATATAAATCCGGTCATTGTCAATACATACAACAAATAATAAACACGAGAAATGCAGGATTACATTAGAATTAATTAAAAATAGATTTAAAAAAAAAGCAAATACACCAAAATCCTATATGTAATTACATACTTTCGGTTGTGCCCTGTAACTCTTTTGTTAATTCTATGTATGTAGTTACTTTTTATGACCTTATTTTCTTCCCTTAAATTTTTCTTTTTCAATTCTTCCATCTCCTTATTGAATTTTATCTGCTCTATTTTTATTTGGTTCACATCTACCGTTAATTGCTGTAGCATATCTAATACTCTGTCTAATTTGTCCTCCTTCTTTTGTTTATGGCTTGCTGGAGATCTGACTGTCTTTTTAGATTTCGCAAAGCTCATTTGTTCTTCGTCGCTTTCCTCATTTTCTTCCCCTCTCTTTCTTTTTTCTCCCTCTGTTGAATCACTGTCCGTATTGTTCATCTTGATGTCTTTATTTCCTGTTTACTAAATACAACTGTGTGTTTTGTCGCTTGGAAATTTGACACATATATTTATATACAAATTTATACATTAATATTATTTTCCTTGAGTGTTATCTTATTTACGATTATCCGTGCCCATCTGTCCGGGTCGACCCCTCGTAGACCGATAGGCGCCGCCGCCAATTTCTCTCGCTAACCTGCTCTCTTAGCTCTAATGCTTTTAATAATTACTTATTGAGATTCACTCAGCTAATTGACCTATTCTGGTATGACTTCTTGTTATATTAAATACCTGACCCTTATCTGGATACTCTGCACTTTTTCATAAATTTAATCTTACTAGCACTATGTTAAATAGCTTGAAAACTTCACCATGTGACGGAGCCGATACGTTCAGTTTTCGCGTCGACACACCATGATAGGGAAATTTCTTCGAATTAACTTCTCAACGCCGGATGACTACTGTCTTTTAACACAATATTATAGTATATGATTAAGAAAATATCAAATAGGTACCACACTTTTAACAACCCTGAAAATACTAATGTCTCAGTAGTAATCAGAGGACTTCCTCTATCAATAACAGAAGAAGAAATTAAGACTGAACTTTGCATAAAGAAATATACAGTTCTCAAAGTTGTGCATATGCTAAACAAGGATAAAAAATCCATGCCTCTTATTATAGTTGAACTAAAAAAAGACGGTACAGAAAATGAGATATTCAATCTCACCCGACTGAAATACTGTGCTGTCACTGTAGAACCGCAGCACAAATCTAGAGATATACTAAAGTGCATTCATTGCCAACGTTATGGCCGCACCAAAAACTACTGTCCCAGACCCCAGATGCATCAAGTGCACAGGCAATCTGCATTATAAAGATTGCCTGAAAAAAACAGACGATCAGCCACAATATGTAAACTGTGGAGGGGAATACCCCGCTAGTTACAAAGGATGCCCCTACTACGGAAATCAACCGAATTTCAATCAACGGCAACAAACGAATAACCAAAAGCCCACTCTCACAAAGACCCCTCACACTCAACGCTCCAGCACAATCAACAACCAAAAGACATACGCCAGCACACAAGATCTGAACCAAACCAAACTAATACATCCAACACAGATAATACAGCAATTAATAGTATCATCAAAATTATTATTGAATACCATCCCTGCTCTTCAATGGTGGTAAATAACTCACATATTATCAAAAACTTAACAATAACAAACTGGAACGCCAACGGCATCAAATTACAAAGACCAATATTTATTGCTTTTCTATCTAGACACTCTATAGATATTGCTTGTGTGTCTGAAACTCATTTGATCAATAATGAAATCTTCAAAATCCCAAGGTATAATATCTACAGAAAAGACACAGAAGGAAAGATAGCCTCTGGAGGAGTAGCAATTATCGCCAAACAACACCTCTCGCTGACTGAACTGCAACCCCACAACTTACCACAATATAAGCTACAGCAGTCAAAATAACATTCAACGACAAAAGCTCACTCACAATTATGTGTGCATAGCTGAAACAGACATTCTCACCCTCTTTTCTAATAAGCCCATTATACTCTACTCTTAGGAGACTTGAACTCTAAGAGCACATCTTGGGGATGCCGGGTGAATAACCCGAAAGGACAACGACTCCTAGCTTACACCACACAGCTAGGCATTCAAGTGGCCGCTCCTGGAGAGCCAACTTACTCCCCTTATCAAAGAAATCGACTACCTGACATTCTTGATATTCTACTGCAAAAATACTTCAGCCGTCCAAGAATATACCAAAATGTTCTTGACGAACTGGATACAGACTATCTCCCCGTGTTGATCTCTTTCCTAAGTACAGCCCCGCATATCTATCCAGACCCTCAACACTAATTACTGGTAAGATCGATTGGAACAAATTTCAAATACAGCTAGACAGCAAACTGTAACCACCTCGATCCCTTAATACTACAGCAGACCTTGATCACTACATAAACAACTTCACAGAAAACATTAAATTAGCGGTAAAAGAATCTACAACAAACCCAGCCAGAAGAAGTACACCTATGTATTCACATCCACCTCACACATCCTCAACTTAATAAAAGAAAAGCATAAAATGCACCTGGCTAAACACCTGAAGTCCTCAAACGAAAATATTGCTCAACCAACTTACGCACAGAGTCAAATGGGAACTCGACAACTACAGGAATCTCCAAATGCAGAAAATATGTGGAAGAACTACAGCACAATGATTGAGCAATGTGGAATGCCACTAGAAGAATACTTAAAAAAAACACAGTAATGCCTGCAATCAGCAACAATGGTTCAACATGCAGCATTGACGAAGAAGAATATAAGGTCTTTGAAAGTCACCTTAAAAAAACTTTTACTACTGCCTGCCACAACAATTACCAAAGACTCCACAAAGATGTGGAAAACCACGTAACCTCAAGCATGCCTCTAAACAGCCTCAACTTCAAGCATACATCGCCTAATGATAATTAATAGTATATTACATACCGAGGTGGAAAGTGTTTCATTCCTGTCGAGAGATTAAGTAGTTAACCGAGACGCGTAGCGTCGCGGTGAACTTTATCTCCAGACAGGAATGAAACTTTTCACCGTGGTATGTATACTATTTTATTCGCAACCACTTTATTCAAAACAATAATTGGAAAAATTATTATATTATACGACAGGTTGAGACGCGCATGAATGGATGAATGAGATTCCCAGTGTCCCTACCTACACAGCGGTCGGGAATGGATCGCGCATGAATGGATCAACGAGATTCCCATTGTCCCTACCTACTTAGCGATCGGGAATGGATTCATTTTCAACCGGCAATCACTTTTCCGACCGGTTGGAAAGTTACAAGTTGGGAATAGCTCATTTTCCAACTTTTTAAAAGTCAGTAATGATCTTATTACATATATGGTTGCGAATAAAATCTATTTAAATGGCTTCTAAAATCTCTAATCTACCCCTGTTAATAAATTGTTTTTACAAAAATCCTGTAAATGTTCTTTTACAGTTGTCTAAATGAATTGATTTTTTTTTATCGAGTTGACATGTTCTAAAAATCACGTCATTTAGACTGTATAAATTGTAAAAAAATATTTACAGGAGTTTTGTAACAGTAATCCATTAACAGGGCTAGATTAGAGTTTCTAGAACCAATTAAAGAGATATTAATTATCATTGAAAAATATTTTTCCTAAAAACCACCTTGCGCCAAAAACGTTAAAATTATGCGATCATATTACTTTTCGGTAAATAATAACAAATCTAAAGGAGTAATTAACATTTGCTATGGAAAATACTAATCGAAATGGGCACACCCCCACACTTGGTTGCACTAATTAAGAAATTTATATGAGAGAAATAATGCAAAAGTCTGCGTTAACAATGTCTACTCACAACCTTTTAAAGTCAAATCAGGAGTTAGACAAGGGTGCATTCTCTTGCCTCTTCTATTTAACATACAGGGTGTCCCTGAAAAGGAGGTCAATCCATTAACCACATATTCCTTGAGCAAAAATATGACAATTCACAACTTACCTATATACTCATACAAAGTTGCTTAGTTTAGCCGCTAGAGGGCTTTAAAAACGATTAACTTTTTTTAATTTTTTCAAATAAGTCGAAAAATCCTTGATAGATTTTATTAATTTTTTGGCCATGCGTTTGTACCAGTAAACCACACCTTTTTGAAGAATAAACCCTAATTTCGAAAATTACAGGGTGTTTAAAAACTTCGTCACAATAATTATCCATCCATATTTTTTTAACCCCCTGTATAAAAAATATTTACAGGAGTTTTGTAACAGTAATCCATTAACAGGGCTAGATTAGAGTTTCTAGAACCAATTAAAGAGATATTAATTATCATTGAAAAATATTTTTCCTAAAAACCACCTTGCGCCAAAAACGTAAAAATTATGCGATCATATTACTTCTCGGTAAATAATAACAAATCTAAAGGAGTAATTAACATTTTATATAATTTTTTCCAATTACAAATCTTCTACAAGTTTTCACCTAAAAATTTGAATTTTAAAATTAAGTCTTGGTATGTGAAATTTTGAAAATATTTTAAAAACTGAAAAATTAAATTTTATCTAAAGTTAAAGAAAAATAGGTGTTTTCTGGCCTTGTGATTCTTAAGTGAGCTAAGACTAACACACTCTAAAAAAAATTCATTGAAATCTTACTTAATTTCCGAAAAAATAGCACTTGTTGGATTTTGACAATTTCGAAAAAACTCCATTTTCAAAATAAGTAAAAATCACTTGGTATATATGATAGGGGCTAAATAGGTTTTCAGAAACGCACAAATTATTGTCGTAAAAAGCTTTTTGAAAAATTAAAAATAAACTTTCCCATATGATGCAGACTTTTTGGCGGTCACTGCATATAACCTAATATTCAACATCTGACATAATAACAAGCTGTACAAATTTTAACGAAATTTAATACCAACATAATAAATTGGAATCATGACCTGCTCTGGTTTAAAGACATTGTGAATGCAGTATACAGCTCACCTAAGCTTAGAAGGTACTTTTAGAGAAGGGAAATGGTGCTACTGTCTATACTTTTTCAAATGCCAAAGTACATTCAGGGAAAAATCTTTATTAAATTTATTTTGGCAGGACTGTCAATACTGTCACCCAATATACAAAGTGTAAATAATTGTAAAGAATTGTGATGTTATTAACGTCTATGGTTGTGCATAATTGTGGCATAACCAAGGCAATGTGACTGGAGTAAATTCAGGGCCGTGGAGTGGGACAAGCTATGGAAAATACTAATCGAAATGGGCACACCCCCACACTTGGTTGCACTAATTAAGAAATTTATATGAGAGAAATAATGCAAAAGTCTGCGTTAACAATGTCTACTCACAACCTTTTAAAGTCAAATCAGGAGTTAGACAAGGGTGCATTCTCTTGCCTCTTCTATTTAACATACAGGGTGTCCCTGAAAAGGAGGTCAATCCATTCACCACATATTCCTTGAGCAAAAATATGACAATTCACAACTTACCTATATACTCATACAAAGTTGCTTAGTTTAGCCGTTAGAGGGCTTTAAAAACGATTAACTTTTTTTAATTTTTTCAAATAAGTCGAAAAATCCTTGATAGATTTTATTAATTTTTTGGCCATGCGTTTGTACCAGTAAACCACACCTTTTTGAAGAATAAACCCTAATTTCGAAAATTACAGGGTGTTTAAAAACTTCGTCATAATAATTATCCATCCATATTTTTTTAACCCCCTGTATAATCACTACCAATTTTTTTTTCTGAAGTTACTTTAATTTAAAAGCTATTTTATCTATTACAAAATTTTAGTTGGGAAACGGTTTAGTCACAAAAAAATATTTTCTAAATTTCTACAAGCCTGAAAACTATTTTATTTTCAGATAAACTACCCTTTTTGTTCATGATACGGCAAAATGTTATTAAGAAAAGTTGTTCAGAATGAGAAATTATGGTTCAATACAAAATTTCAGAAAGATCTGTTGACTTAGATTAAACCGCCATTTTTAATAAATGCAATTTGTTTAATCTAAAAAATAACGGTTTAATCTAAGTCAACAGATGTTTCTGAAATTTTGTATTGAACAATAATTTCTCATTCTGAACAACTTTTCGTAATAACATTTTGCCGTATCATTAACAAAAAGGGTAGTTTACCTGAAAATGAAAGTTTTCAGGGTTGCAGAAATTTTGAAAATATTTTTTTGTGGCTAAACCGTTTACCCAACTAAAATTTTGTAAGAGATAAAATAGCTTCTAAATTAAAGTAACTATTCAGAAGTAAAATTGGTAGTGATTATACAGGGGGTTAAAAAAATATGGATGGATAATTTATTGTGACAAAGTTTTTCAACACCCTGTAATTTTCGAAATTAGGGTTTATTCTTCAAAAAACTTTTTAAAAGTCAGTAATGATCTTATTACATATATGGTTGCGAATAAAATCTATTTAAATGGCTTCTAAAATCTCTAATCTACCCCTGTTAATAAATTGTTTTTACAAAAATCCTGTAAATGTTCTTTTACAGTTGTCTAAATGAATAGATTTTTTTTATCGAGTTGACATGTTCTAAAAATCACGTCATTTAGACTGTATAAATTGTAAAAAAATATTTACAGGAGTTTTGTAACAGTAATCCATTAACAGGGCTAGATTAGAGTTTCTAGAACCAATTAAAGAGATATTAATGATCATTGAAAAATATTTTTCCTAAAAACCACCTTGCGCCAAAAACGTAAAAATTATGCGATCATATTACTTTTCGGTAAATAATAACAAATCTAAAGGAGTAATTAACATTTTATATTATTTTTTCCAATTACAAATGTTCTACAAGTTTTCACCTAAAAATTTGAATTTTAAAATTAAGTCTTGGTATGTGAAATTTTGAAAATATTTTAAAAACTGAAAAATTAAATTTTATCTAAAGTTAAAGAAAAATAGGTGTTTTCTGGCCTTGTGATTCTTAAGTGAGCTAAGACTAACACACTCTAAAAAAATTCATTGAAATCTTACTTAATTTCCGAAAAAATAGCACTTGTTGGATTTTGACAATTTCGAAAAAACTCCATTTTCAAAATAAGTAAAAATCACTTGGTATATATGATAGGGGCTAAATAGGTTTTCAGAAACGCACAAATTATTGTCGTAAAAAGCTTTTTGAAAAATTAAAAATAAACTTTCCCATATGATGCAGACTTTTGGCGGTCACTGCATATAACCTAATATTCAACATCTGACATAATAACAAGCTGTACAAATTTTAACGAAATTTAATACCAACATAATAAATTGGAATCATGGCCTGCTCTGGTTTAAAGACATTGTGAATGCAGTATACAGCTCACCTAAGCTTAGAAGGTACTTTTAGAGAAGGGAAATGGTGCTACTGTCTATACTTTTTCAAATGCCAAAGTGCATTCAGGGAAAAATCTTTATTAAATTTATTTTGGCAGGACTGTCACCCAATATACAAAGTGTAAATAATTGTAAAGAATTGTGATGTTATTAACGTCTATGGTTGTGCATAATTGTGGCATAACCAAGGCAATGTGACTGGAGTAAATTCAGGGCCGTGGAGTGGGACAAGCTATGGAAAATACTAATCGAAATGGGCACACCCCCACACTTGGTTGCACTAATTAAGAAATTTATATGAGAGAAATAATGCAAAAGTCTGCGTTAACAATGTCTACTCACAACCTTTTAAAGTCAAATCAGGAGTTAGACAAGGGTGCATTCTCTTGCCTCTTCTATTTAACATACAGGGTGTCCCTGAAAAGGAGGTCAATCCATTCACCACATATTCCTTGAGCAAAAATATGACAATTCACAACTTACCTATATACTCATACAAAGTTGCTTAGTTTAGCCGTTAGAGGGCTTTAAAAACGATTAACTTTTTTAATTTTTTCAAATAAGTCGAAAAATCCTTGATAGATTTTATTAATTTTTTGGCCATGCGTTTGTACCAGTAAACCACACCTTTTTGAAGAATAAACCCTAATTTCGAAAATTACAGGGTGTTTAAAAACTTCGTCATAATAATTATCCATCCATATTTTTTTAACTCCCTGTATAATCACTACCAATTTTTTTTTCTGAAGTTACTTTAATTTAAAAGCTATTTTATCTATTACAAAATTTTAGTTGGGAAACGGTTTAGTCACAAAAAAATATTTTCTAAATTTCTACAAGCCTGAAAACTATTTTATTTTCAGGTAAACTACCCTTTTTGTTCATGATACGGCAAAATGTTATTAAGAAAAGTTGTTCAGAATGAGAAATTATGGTTCAATACAAAATTTCAGAAAGATCTGTTGACTTAGATTAAACCGCCATTTTTAATAAATGCAATTTGTTTAATCTAAAAAATAACGGTTTAATCTAAGTCAACAGATGTTTCTGAAATTTTGTATTGAACAATAATTTCTCATTCTGAACAACTTTTCGTAATAACATTTTGCCGTATCATTAACAAAAAGGGTAGTTTACCTGAAAATGAAAGTTTTCAGGGTTGCAGAAATTTTGAAAATATTTTTTTGTGGCTAAACCGTTTACCCAACTAAAATTTTGTAAGAGATAAAATAGCTTCTAAATTAAAGTAACTATTCAGAAGTAAAATTGGTAGTGATTATACAGGGGGTTAAAAAAATATGGATGGATAATTTATTGTGACAAAGTTTTTCAACACCCTGTAATTTTCGAAATTAGGGTTTATTCTTCAAAAAACTTTTTAAAAGTCAGTAATGATCTTATTACATATATGGTTGCGAATAAAATCTATTTAAATGGCTTCTAAAATCTCTAATCTACCCCTGTTAATAAATTGTTTTTACAAAAATCCTGTAAATGTTCTTTTACAGTTGTCTAAATGAATAGATTTTTTTTATCGAGTTGACATGTTCTAAAAATCACGTCATTTAGACTGTATAAATTGTAAAAAAATATTTACAGGAGTTTTGTAACAGTAATCCATTAACAGGGCTAGATTAGAGTTTCTAGAACCAATTAAAGAGATATTAATGATCATTGAAAAATATTTTTCCTAAAAACCACCTTGCGCCAAAAACGTAAAAATTATGCGATCATATTACTTTTCGGTAAATAATAACAAATCTAAAGGAGTAATTAACATTTTATATTATTTTTTCCAATTACAAATGTTCTACAAGTTTTCACCTAAAAATTTGAATTTTAAAATTAAGTCTTGGTATGTGAAATTTTGAAAATATTTTAAAAACTGAAAAATTAAATTTTATCTAAAGTTAAAGAAAAATAGGTGTTTTCTGGCCTTGTGATTCTTAAGTGAGCTAAGACTAACACACTCTAAAAAATTCATTGAAATCTTACTTAATTTCCGAAAAAATAGCACTTGTTGGATTTTGACAATTTCGAAAAAACTCCATTTTCAAAATAAGTAAAAATCACTTGGTATATATGATAGGGGCTAAATAGGTTTTCAGAAACGCACAAATTATTGTCGTAAAAAGCTTTTTGAAAAATTAAAAATAAACTTTCCCATATGATGCAGACTTTTGGCGGTCACTGCATATAACCTAATATTCAACATCTGACATAATAACAAGCTGTACAAATTTTAACGAAATTTAATACCAACATAATAAATTGGAATCATGGCCTGCTCTGGTTTAAAGACATTGTGAATGCAGTATACAGCTCACCTAAGCTTAGAAGGTACTTTTAGAGAAGGGAAATGGTGCTACTGTCTATACTTTTTCAAATGCCAAAGTGCATTCAGGGAAAAATCTTTATTAAATTTATTTTGGCAGGACTGTCACCCAATATACAAAGTGTAAATAATTGTAAAGAATTGTGATGTTATTAACGTCTATGGTTGTGCATAATTGTGGCATAACCAAGGCAATGTGACTGGAGTAAATTCAGGGCCGTGGAGTGGGACAAGCTATGGAAAATACTAATCGAAATGGGCACACCCCCACACTTGGTTGCACTAATTAAGAAATTTATATGAGAGAAATAATGCAAAAGTCTGCGTTAACAATGTCTACTCACAACCTTTTAAAGTCAAATCAGGAGTTAGACAAGGGTGCATTCTCTTGCCTCTTCTATTTAACATACAGGGTGTCCCTGAAAAGGAGGTCAATCCATTCACCACATATTCCTTGAGCAAAAATATGACAATTCACAACTTACCTATATACTCATACAAAGTTGCTTAGTTTAGCCGTTAGAGGGCTTTAAAAACGATTAACTTTTTTAATTTTTTCAAATAAGTCGAAAAATCCTTGATAGATTTTATTAATTTTTTGGCCATGCGTTTGTACTACCAGTAAACCACACCTTTTTGAAGAATAAACCCTAATTTCGAAAATTACAGGGTGTTTAAAAACTTCGTCATAATAATTATCCATCCATATTTTTTTAACTCCCTGTATAATCACTACCAATTTTTTTTTCTGAAGTTACTTTAATTTAAAAGCTATTTTATCTATTACAAAATTTTAGTTGGGAAACGGTTTAGTCACAAAAAAATATTTTCTAAATTTCTACAAGCCTGAAAACTATTTTATTTTCAGGTAAACTACCCTTTTTGTTCATGATACGGCAAAATGTTATTAAGAAAAGTTGTTCAGAATGAGAAATTATGGTTCAATACAAAATTTCAGAAAGATCTGTTGACTTAGATTAAACCGCCATTTTTAATAAATGCAATTTGTTTAATCTAAAAAATAACGGTTTAATCTAAGTCAACAGATGTTTCTGAAATTTTGTATTGAACAATAATTTCTCATTCTGAACAACTTTTCGTAATAACATTTTGCCGTATCATTAACAAAAAGGGTAGTTTACCTGAAAATGAAAGTTTTCAGGGTTGCAGAAATTTTGAAAATATTTTTTTGTGGCTAAACCGTTTACCCAACTAAAATTTTGTAAGAGATAAAATAGCTTCTAAATTAAAGTAACTATTCAGAAGTAAAATTGGTAGTGATTATACAGGGGGTTAAAAAAATATGGATGGATAATTTATTGTGACAAAGTTTTTCAACACCCTGTAATTTTCGAAATTAGGGTTTATTCTTCAAAAAACTTTTTAAAAGTCAGTAATGATCTTATTACATATATGGTTGCGAATAAAATCTATTTAAATGGCTTCTAAAATCTCTAATCTACCCCTGTTAATAAATTGTTTTTACAAAAATCCTGTAAATGTTCTTTTACAGTTGTCTAAATGAATAGATTTTTTTTATCGAGTTGACATGTTCTAAAAATCACGTCATTTAGACTGTATAAATTGTAAAAAAATATTTACAGGAGTTTTGTAACAGTAATCCATTAACAGGGCTAGATTAGAGTTTCTAGAACCAATTAAAGAGATATTAATGATCATTGAAAAATATTTTTCCTAAAAACCACCTTGCGCCAAAAACGTAAAAATTATGCGATCATATTACTTTTCGGTAAATAATAACAAATCTAAAGGAGTAATTAACATTTTATATTATTTTTTCCAATTACAAATGTTCTACAAGTTTTCACCTAAAAATTTGAATTTTAAAATTAAGTCTTGGTATGTGAAATTTTGAAAATATTTTAAAAACTGAAAAATTAAATTTTATCTAAAGTTAAAGAAAAATAGGTGTTTTCTGGCCTTGTGATTCTTAAGTGAGCTAAGACTAACACACTCTAAAAAAATTCATTGAAATCTTACTTAATTTCCGAAAAAATAGCACTTGTTGGATTTTGACAATTTCGAAAAAACTCCATTTTCAAAATAAGTAAAAATCACTTGGTATATATGATAGGGGCTAAATAGGTTTTCAGAAACGCACAAATTATTGTCGTAAAAAGCTTTTTGAAAAATTAAAAATAAACTTTCCCATATGATGCAGACTTTTTGGCGGTCACTGCATATAACCTAATATTCAACATCTGACATAATAACAAGCTGTACAAATTTTAACGAAATTTAATACCAACATAATAAATTGGAATCATGGCCTGCTCTGGTTTAAAGACATTGTGAATGCAGTATACAGCTCACCTAAGCTTAGAAGGTACTTTTAGAGAAGGGAAATGGTGCTACTGTCTATACTTTTTCAAATGCCAAAGTGCATTCAGGGAAAAATCTTTATTAAATTTATTTTGGCAGGACTGTCACCCAATATACAAAGTGTAAATAATTGTAAAGAATTGTGATGTTATTAACGTCTATGGTTGTGCATAATTGTGGCATAACCAAGGCAATGTGACTGGAGTAAATTCAGGGCCGTGGAGTGGGACAAGCTATGGAAAATACTAATCGAAATGGGCACACCCCCACACTTGGTTGCACTAATTAAGAAATTTATATGAGAGAAATAATGCAAAAGTCTGCGTTAACAATGTCTACTCACAACCTTTTAAAGTCAAATCAGGAGTTAGACAAGGGTGCATTCTCTTGCCTCTTCTATTTAACATACAGGGTGTCCCTGAAAAGGAGGTCAATCCATTCACCACATATTCCTTGAGCAAAAATATGACAATTCACAACTTACCTATATACTCATACAAAGTTGCTTAGTTTAGCCGTTAGAGGGCTTTAAAAACGATTAACTTTTTTTAATTTTTTCAAATAAGTCGAAAAATCCTTGATAGATTTTATTAATTTTTTGGCCATGCGTTTGTACCAGTAAACCACACCTTTTTGAAGAATAAACCCTAATTTCGAAAATTACAGGGTGTTTAAAAACTTCGTCATAATAATTATCCATCCATATTTTTTTAACTCCCTGTATAATCACTACCAATTTTTTTTTCTGAAGTTACTTTAATTTAAAAGCTATTTTATCTATTACAAAATTTTAGTTGGGAAACGGTTTAGTCACAAAAAAATATTTTCTAAATTTCTACAAGCCTGAAAACTATTTTATTTTCAGGTAAACTACCCTTTTTGTTCATGATACGGCAAAATGTTATTAAGAAAAGTTGTTCAGAATGAGAAATTATGGTTCAATACAAAATTTCAGAAAGATCTGTTGACTTAGATTAAACCGCCATTTTTAATAAATGCAATTTGTTTAATCTAAAAAATAACGGTTTAATCTAAGTCAACAGATGTTTCTGAAATTTTGTATTGAACAATAATTTCTCATTCTGAACAACTTTTCGTAATAACATTTTGCCGTATCATTAACAAAAAGGGTAGTTTACCTGAAAATGAAAGTTTTCAGGGTTGCAGAAATTTTGAAAATATTTTTTTGTGGCTAAACCGTTTACCCAACTAAAATTTTGTAAGAGATAAAATAGCTTCTAAATTAAAGTAACTATTCAGAAGTAAAATTGGTAGTGATTATACAGGGGGTTAAAAAAATATGGATGGATAATTTATTGTGACAAAGTTTTTCAACACCCTGTAATTTTCGAAATTAGGGTTTATTCTTCAAAAAACTTTTTAAAAGTCAGTAATGATCTTATTACATATATGGTTGCGAATAAAATCTATTTAAATGGCTTCTAAAATCTCTAATCTACCCCTGTTAATAAATTGTTTTTACAAAAATCCTGTAAATGTTCTTTTACAGTTGTCTAAATGAATAGATTTTTTTTATCGAGTTGACATGTTCTAAAAATCACGTCATTTAGACTGTATAAATTGTAAAAAAATATTTACAGGAGTTTTGTAACAGTAATCCATTAACAGGGCTAGATTAGAGTTTCTAGAACCAATTAAAGAGATATTAATGATCATTGAAAAATATTTTTCCTAAAAACCACCTTGCGCCAAAAACGTAAAAATTATGCGATCATATTACTTTTCGGTAAATAATAACAAATCTAAAGGAGTAATTAACATTTTATATTATTTTTTCCAATTACAAATGTTCTACAAGTTTTCACCTAAAAATTTGAATTTTAAAATTAAGTCTTGGTATGTGAAATTTTGAAAATATTTTAAAAACTGAAAAATTAAATTTTATCTAAAGTTAAAGAAAAATAGGTGTTTTCTGGCCTTGTGATTCTTAAGTGAGCTAAGACTAACACACTCTAAAAAAATTCATTGAAATCTTACTTAATTTCCGAAAAAATAGCACTTGTTGGATTTTGACAATTTCGAAAAAACTCCATTTTCAAAATAAGTAAAAATCACTTGGTATATATGATAGGGGCTAAATAGGTTTTCAGAAACGCACAAATTATTGTCGTAAAAAGCTTTTTGAAAAATCAAAAATAAACTTTCCCATATGATGCAGACTTTTTGGCGGTCACTGCATATAACCTAATATTCAACATCTGACATAATAACAAGCTGTACAAATTTTAACGAAATTTAATACCAACATAATAAATTGGAATCATGGCCTGCTCTGGTTTAAAGACATTGTGAATGCAGTATACAGCTCACCTAAGCTTAGAAGGTACTTTTAGAGAAGGGAAATGGTGCTACTGTCTATACTTTTTCAAATGCCAAAGTGCATTCAGGGAAAAATCTTTATTAAATTTATTTTGGCAGGACTGTCACCCAATATACAAAGTGTAAATAATTGTAAAGAATTGTGATGTTATTAACGTCTATGGTTGTGCATAATTGTGGCATAACCAAGGCAATGTGACTGGAGTAAATTCAGGGCCGTGGAGTGGGACAAGCTATGGAAAATACTAATCGAAATGGGCACACCCCCACACTTGGTTGCACTAATTAAGAAATTTATATGAGAGAAATAATGCAAAAGTCTGCGTTAACAATGTCTACTCACAACCTTTTAAAGTCAAATCAGGAGTTAGACAAGGGTGCATTCTCTTGCCTCTTCTATTTAACATACAGGGTGTCCCTGAAAAGGAGGTCAATCCATTAACCACATATTCCTTGAGCAAAAATATGACAATTCACAACTTACCTATATACTCATACAAAGTTGCTTAGTTTAGCCGCTAGTCGAAAAAATCCTTGATAGATTTTATTAATTTTTTGGCCATGCGTTTGTACCAGTAAACCACACCTTTTTGAAGAATAAACCCTAATTTCGAAAATTACAGGGTGTTTAAAAACTTCGTCATAATAATTATCCATTCATATTTTTTTAACCCCCTGTATAATCACTACCAATTTTTTTTTTCTGAAGTTACTTTAATTTAAAAGCTATTTTATCTCTTACAAAATTTTAGTTGGGAAACGGTTTAGTCACAAAAAAATATTTTCTAAATTTCTACAAGCCTGAAAACTATTTTATTTTCAGGTAAACTACCCTTTTTGTTCATGATACGGCAAAATGTTATTAAGAAAAGTTGTTCAGAATGAGAAATTATGGTTCAATACAAAATTTCAGAAAGATCTGTCGACTTAGATTAAACCGCCATTTTTAATAAATGCAATTTCTTTGCCGTTCGCGCTTGGAATTGCCAACGTTAACTGTTTCAACTTTCACACACTAAGTAAATAAAGCAGACGTATGCAGTTTATATCATGAACACCTAAATAACATTATTTATCACGAACTTGTAAACACACTTATACAGCCTATTCCTTTGAATCTCTTATTACCAAATTGGACCTGAAATAAATTTAAAATTATAACTTGAATAAACAAATGAACATTCAAGCTCTAGATTCAAGTGGCAGACTTATGTTACATATGGAATTTTAGTTTGTATACGCACGTTTATGTATTTTTGAATTTTTTAAGGTTGCATAGTATAAACAAATCTAGTTTATGGAACCTAACACCGTTTTTATCATTTATGTGTATACTCGTGGCATTCTTCTGGAACGTAACTCCCGCGAACGGCGAGGTCTGCCTGTATAACGTAAAAAAAGCTTTAGAGAATAGAATTACTGCTTTTTAAAAAAACATGAAATTGTAATTTTTAATTTTATTATAAAACAAAGTATACATTTTAAACTATAAAACTACAACTCATGAGTAGTACTTTCTCTTATATAAATTTGTCATGACCTCAATAAGTTCACTTTTGCAAAAGATGACAAAATTAATACTAAAGTGCCATAGAAAGGCACTTTGTGTTTTACAATATGTGGAAGATCAGTTCAGTACAATTTTAATACTATTTAGTGTAACACACAAATATCATTTATTAAAATATATACAATACAAAACCTTTACAGGAATGTGTCTATGTGTTGTATAAATAAATGGTAGATGCTTTTTAAATAAACACGAGTACGAACATAAACGTTGGACGGAAAATTAATACTTGTACAATGTAAAACTTAAGTCATAATTAAATATCACTAGAAAATTATAGTACAACAAATTATTCACGTTACGTAAACCAAAAATTTGGCTATGGGTAGTAGATACTTGCAACGCTACTACTTGATTTATTTGAAGCTATGGTAGTTCCACATTAATCACATATTTGTACACTAGTTGTTGGACATACAAAAATATTAACATTGGAGAAGTACAATAAGAGCAAACAAGCTGATTTTCCAATGCCTTCGTTCAAATTTAATTATAAAATTTCCTTAAATGTAATCTACAGTTTTTGGTAACACAATGGGAAATTAAAGATTATAAACATTTGAAACACTTTGTTAATGTTAACATAAACTTCCTAATAACAGCAATCAGCTTTTTGTTCTTACTGCATGAAATTGACTTCTCTTATCTCAATTGCACTAATTTTTTGCTGCATATTTATATATTACAAATTTAATAAAAGAACTTCAGTAAAAATGCCACTCAATACTGTCAGAATAAAATGTTATTAAACCTCAAAGTGAAGTGCAATTCCATATCTTTCTTTCCTTGGCAGACTATTTTAGCAACCACGTTAATAGTGCAGATTGTAGTGGCCTATGTATGTCTATAATATACAATTACTGTGTTTTTCTTAGCTAAGAATTTTAAGTAGTTTCATAACGAAGCGGCAGTGAAAACGGCCCAAGAAATTTTTAGCCACAGTCAGAAATGTTTCCGCTAATCTTAACAACTTATATAAATGTTTGCTTTAAATAAGCATGTAGATTGTACTGTTAGGCCTACAATTTAACACAAACGTTTCAAGTTTTTAAGAGCACCTTGTTTGTGGTAGTACTATATAAACCACTCTTTCTTTTTCTGAACTTGGTGTCCTGTAGTGCCCTGGATTACTGCAGAATCGGGATCGATGGCACTCTCAGCTCCTGCATCTTCTTGAGTTAGGTATTCACCTTTATGTCTATGCAGATACCTTCCAATCAGGATAGCAAGAATAACTAGGGCTATGAATATGATTGCCAGAATACCTGCAAAAATTTATGTGAATTAATCCGTGGAATTTATTAAATTCTGGTTTCACTGTACTGCCACAACTGACATAATTAATTTCCTATTCTTAACTTGATTATGCAGATCTGCGAATTATTCTGCAACTAAATATAGAATTAAGTACTAGTTTTTTAAGATATATAAAATGCAAAAAAAGCAAATAACTTTTTAAACATACACATTTTTCATTGTTGTAACATACATACTTTCTTCCAGTCTCCTTTTAGATAATAAATGTTTTAATATTTGACCCGCTTTTCATAAAAATAGTTGTTTGTAAGCTGTTATCAGTCAGCAGTTTATCTTCATCAGGTCATAGTCTACATATAAACCAATATTAATAATCTCAAACTTTAATACAATATCTGTATTGTGCATATGTAACGGCAAACATTTATATTTTAAACATTGACTGTTAATACAGAGTGGTAAAAAAAGAGTTACATCTAGTATGCTTTGAATTTCCTAGAATGCAATACCAATAACAATCTAGCGCATATAAAAATTTACAAGCAAACAAATTTCAAAGCCAACTAGATGTAGCTGTTTTTTAACCACTCTGTACACGACAGCCTAATTTACAAGTAATTTCATTTTGGTTCAACGTTATCTTATTATGTAATGACTTTAAAAGCTGTAAATACAGAGCTTTGTTAATTCACTGACTTAAGGACACGAAAGAAATGTTACTAAAAACATTTGTAGTAAGTCTTATGAAATATTTTTCTTTGTTCACTATTTAATAAATTTTCTAGATCATAAACATCAACAACATCACGTTGGGTATACCCTTTGGCATGTATAATACCACACAATAACTAATGAATAGTAATTTGGAAGGTGAAACTAAACAAATTAAATGTTACAACCATAGATAACAATCAATATTTTATTTTGGATCCGAATAACTGCTACCATGATGATATAAATAATATAATTATAATACTACTCAAGGTTAACCACATATACTTAATAATCTGATTTATATTGGTGAGTATTTATTACAATTCATTATGTATAATACTACAAATATGTGAAGCCCAATTCTTCAATAAATAAATAAGTAACATAAATACAGCATAATCAACCATGAAACAGAAAAAAAATAGATCAACACAGGGCAATGGAATAACTGTTTTTGGAGCAACAAATCAAGATTTAAATGTGTGATGATCACAGCAGAGTATCGATAACTAAAACTGAAACATACCACATCAACTGGTTATGCCAAAAAGTAAAATTCTGTTTCTTTAATAATTTAAGGCTGTGTCTGGCCGAGCTGTTGGAAAATTGCATTTCATCGAAGGCATTGTCAATGCTGCTTAGTGCGTAAACATGTTGACCTTTATTACCGTTTATAGATACATGGTAAGGGACTTTATTTTCTAAGAAGTCGTTGCTGCATACCATACTGCTAAATAAGGGCTTCGTAAATGATATTACGTTGTCCACCAGCAGTACAGAATT
The DNA here is from genome assembly GCA_940337035.1 of Agriotes lineatus. Taxonomy (NCBI): domain Eukaryota; kingdom Metazoa; phylum Arthropoda; class Insecta; order Coleoptera; family Elateridae; genus Agriotes; species Agriotes lineatus. The sequence continues at coordinate 99,009,965 of OW679194.1, read as the reverse complement.
GTTGGCTTTTAAAACACTTTAGCACATATGAAGAACAAGTTCCAATCTAGAACTGTCTTGAAATAAAAAGGTCGACCCAGGAATTTTAAAGTCGTTTGCACCGAGACCAAAATTTAGTAAACATGATACCTACGCAGATTCAAAAAGTTTTTAAAAAATAAGTTTTCGTTTCATTTTTTTATTCATTGTCACTATTAAAATTCCTTAAAACATTGTTTAAAAACTATATCTACTATTATGTAAGTGCATTTTAATAAAATTCTTTGAAATATATGAAAATCTTGCTGTGAATAGAAGCATAAAACTTACCTATATTTATTAAGCATTTACAATTACAAAAATGATTTTTTAAATCAATATCTGTACTTGGCTCAAAACGGCAGGAAAAAATTACCTTTCAGTCCAATAGCAGGATTTAAAAAAGGGGCCTTGCCCTGCAAAAGGTTGGGCAGTTAAATATATTAGTCAAACAAGCTGCTGACGATGCTGACGTGTTGATCTTCAACACCGCCAATTGCATCTCCACAGCAGTTAATGCTGTTATCATCACTGGCGAAGTCATCGATCCCCTGGTTCTACTAACACTATTAGCAATATACAATTATATCTACCTTCGGAAACCAGGAAGAGGCATAATTGTACTTCGCAAAATAATTTCAGTATGAAGAAGCTGCTGACAACATTCTATTTTACATGCAATTAGTGGCTGTGGAATAAGATTTGTTCAATCATGGAAAAATTAATTTATTAGCATCGTTCGGAAGTACTCGCATCTAAACCAACTTGCTAAAGTATTCAAAGAACAGGACGCAGATCCAAGAAAATGCAAAGGCAGGAGTACAATTTCTTGTCACTTTGTATGGCGGAGGCATAGAAAATGAAACAATGGATGCATTGCACTATCAATATTTTGGTCCATCACAAAAAGCTCAATCTGACCACTCTTCTATCAACAGCAGATACTGCACGGTATCAAATGTAGCAATAACAGGCTTACTGCAATGACAACTACGAAAGTTCCAGTTCCTATGGCCTTGCTCAATTTTATATCAGGCAAATCCAAAAAAGGATGTGGCACAATGCGTAGCTACAAAAAAGCTGAGTTGAAGTGCTCCATTATATGTCAATTTTGCAACGAACAATCATGCAAAAACCAAACAGCTTCTTCAAAAATGGTATACGTAAGCTTTCAGAATGTTGGCGCAAGTGTATTGCAGTCAAGGGGAACTACGTTGAAAAATAGTATATACCATGTTTTTGTTCCATTGATAATAACGATGTTCTAAACTCATTCTCACTCATATTTGAACTATCCTCGTATTTGCTACTCTACTGGCAATAACTTAGTTTAAAGTTTGGTTGCTAATGCACGCAGTTACAACTTTATACAAAACCTTATTCAACATTCATATTTAGTCTTATATACAGTGTGTCTACCAACTATTAGACATAGCCAAATTAACATTGTAAAATTATTGGGCGATCAGCTATTGACGTATAGGCATCGAGGTATGTCACTCGTTAAAAATGACAAAAGTCAAATTAATTTCAAATTTTTTTCATTTCTTACCAATCGCTTACATCGCTGCGTGTGAGACACTGTATAACTAGACTTAATCTGTGGGCACTGTGTGCCTATATGCAGCGAAAATGAGTAACAATTTATTTATTTATATTTCAAATACATCTGCTTTTAAATTTAGTCAAGATTTGGTTCATGAATTTTTAGTTTACATAAATACGAGAGAAGCTTTGCGTTTTTGGGGGCCATGACCCCTTGCTTTTGAGTTTCGTATTTGTGTTTCAGTTCGAACACAACAATATCAATTATTAAATTATAAATTCTACATTAATTTATAATTCTGTAATGAGCATCTAAAATGGCAGAATTTTAATGAATAAACAAATAACCACTTATTATTTCATAGATACCTTACCATTTTATATTAATTTATTAATTATTTATAGAAAACTGTGATTAGTTTGCTAGTCCCACACTAGTTGATGTAGTGCAACTAAATTCATATCGTTCCAAATACATTAATATACACAGTTTTCATAGTTAAGTCGGCACTATTGCTAACCTCGTTATTATTGGAGCTACAAAGTTGGTTAAGTAAGCAAACTAGTAGTATTTTTGTCGCCAATTACGATGGTGAAAACGGCCGATAATGTTTATTTTCATGCTTAAATGTAGAAGCCAAGTTGTACTTCCTATGTTCTACTATTACATTTAACATTGTATTTTATGTAAGCAAATACTCGCAACGTCTGTCCTGCGCTGGATGTGTAGTGTGAATTTTGGTTTTCGCAAGTGCAGCAAGAAATACGTTATACGCGGGATGCGGGGATATTCAACTCATGCAAATTTTACAAAGAAGGCAGCAGTCGCACGCAGCCTCTTATGAGAGCTGTATGGGTTGCTAGATTGGAAAGTATAGTACATGAAGTAGCCCAGAGAGGTATAAGTTAATTTGAAGCGGCCTAAAAGAGCTTGGCAGCCAAAGTTTGCTGCAAAAAATGTTAAAATGCAGCGAGGCAGCGTTTGCAAATTCCACACACACATTTTCCGGGTGGACATGTAAGCACACTGTGCTATATTTAAAGGCTCATTTGAAGCGTCAATTTTGAGAGGTGCCAATTCAACTGTCCTTACGAAGCCTGCACACGATCAATGGTTACCAGCATAATGTCCGCCAGGAGCGGGTAATGCAACCAAGGCGTGCCGTTTCCAAGAGTATGCAGCAGACAGTTCCAGGTAAAATGTTTGCAGTGCGTGATAAGGTTGTGTTTAACTGCAAGAATTTGCAAAAGCGCAGGAATATGTTTAATCAGTGACTAAAATAAGTACCAGCTTCAGCCAATTTTGACATTTCAGTTTTGTTAAAGACCTATTGACATTTGCGTTCTTTTAAAACATAATCATTTTAAGATTATTTTTGGTGATGTTTTACGTTGTTCATGTATGTTTGCTACACGCCTGCGAGTAGCCTCAATCTATATCACACGTAAGTTGTTTGAGGACTTAATTCTATTTTCTATTACTTCTTTTGTATTATTATGAGTGTTTTGTTTTTTTTATGTTTTTATATGTTTTGACGTCAATATATGATGTAAACAATTCGATTTTTTGTGCATCGTTTAAAGTTAAGTTTCATTCCGACCAACACTAAGGGGGAACCAAATTTCTATTTTGGCGGATAGTGATCTTGCATAAGCGACTAACTGAGTTATTAAGAGAGTAGGGGTAAAAAATGCAGCATTTCATATGCTACTTAAAAAATATAAAATAATTTTAGGAATTATACCTCTACAATGTAAAAAACTATTTCACCTTCAACTTTTTTTATTAATTTTATCCCACTTGTTTTCTTCCCCAAAAATTATTTTCTTCGGGTCAGCATCAACTCAATGTTGGTAACCCTATATGGCGGCCATATTGAAAGAGAGTAGATCAAGTGGGATATTCAAAAAATTACATATGATTGCACACCGCCGACACTGCACTCATGTCCAAATAAATCACATTTTTCTACTAATTTGCAATAAAACACGGTCTTAAATTGCTCAAATTACATTAAAACCAATGCAGGGAAAGACAATCTACTCATTGGCAACATGACTACGTGCTGAATTTTAAACACTTGCCAAACAGAGAGTGTCGCTTCTGAGTCCGTTAGGTGTTTATTCTGTGGTTTCACAGTGTCAGTAGTGTTTCTTGTAAATTCAACTGTTTCCATGGTTGCGTAATTCGGTGCACTATGAAATGTCTTATTGCAATAATAAGTAGAGGTGAGATGGAACTGGGTTAGGGATGAGGGCTGTTTCGGGACACGAGTGTTTGAGCGCTCTTCCGGGGATGTTATCCGCTACCTCTAGTGAGGTAAAATGCGAATATGCGAGATAAACTGTAAGCCATGCTGTGAATATACTGTATGCGAAACAGTATGTAGTACCATCATGGTACATTTAATCAAATATATCAAAATATCAAATAAATATCAAATTATGCACAATTCACACACTCCTTCAACTCTTTAAAAATGCAGTGACAGGTTTATTCAATTTCAAGGCTGGTTTGTGCGTATTGTAAGAATGAAGACAGAATGCCGAAGGAAATATGGAAATATGGGATGTGATAGAAAAAGACCTAGAGGAAGACCAAAAATTGGAACAAACATGGAGAGAATACTGAAAGAGATTAAAAGTAGCTGGGATTGAGAATGTTTAATTGCAAAAGAAAGAAATGGAGAAAGTTTCAAGAACCAAAAGGTAGAAGAGCAAGTAAATAAATAAGTAGAAGGAATTTACGAAAGAAAGTATCGTCAACAATTTTATTTCAACTGTTATACTAATCTTTAACGTGTTTAAAATGAATTTAATCTAAAATTATAAGCACCAAAGCAAATAGCATCAAAATAGTTTTGTTCTAAGTAACAAGATACCCAACTTAATAGCGAACATTTTTGTCTTTTGGGTTTCCTCAAAAACTACGATGAATTGGTTCAATTTATTTTTAAAATATTAAGCATTGGAAGGTGAGATATGAATTTTTCTTCAAAATATTCCAATAATGTCAAAATAGTTTTACTCTTAGTAGGTAACTAATAACTGACCTATAAGCAATACACAAACATTTTTCTTTTTAAGGCCTACTTAAAAACTAGAATCGTTACTTCCAACTAGTATTTTAAATCTCAATGGAGAGCTTCAAAATTGAATAATCTTGTCTAGTCCAACTGGAGTATGTAATATATATTTTTACAGCTTTTTATTGAAAACTGTAACAACTAATTTAAATGGAAAGACTATAAGAGTACAACTACTGTTTCTCAAGCTCAAACAATTGAGCTATTTAACTTACTTCCCAAAATGGCTGAATCAGTTTGATTATATGCTTTTCTTAATTTATCTTCATCAACAATAGGAGGTGGTCTTGTTTCTGTAATATCAGGTGGGTGCGTAATAGGTTCCACACCACAGAAGTCCTCTGTAAGTGCCGCTAAAAACGAAAACAATGTAATAATTTCCTTTTAAATACAATTGCTGGTAGTACTTACTTCCTAACGATTTTACATTTGGAGGCCCATTTTCTTGGAACAATAATTTGAGTGGATAGATGTCATCAAATTCTACTCTCGAAATGCATCCTATAAAACCTTCTGCCATTGTTTCATTACGCCCAATATACATGTACTGTATATTATTAAACTGTGCATCTGCCGAAGCTTTTATGTTGAAGTTGAATTCTCTAGCTTCATATTCATCAACCTGCATCACCAAAGTAGCCCCAGAATTTTTTCGGGACACTCTCAGATCGTGATATTGACCCAGGCCAAAATGTTTATGTGGATAGATGATTTCTTGTCGCTCAAAGCCAAAATCAAATACAACTCGTAAGTGTCCAGAATTGGAAACCATTATAGTCATGTACTCTCCAGAAACATTAGAAGTAAATCCTAGTAGGAAACCTTTTGGATTGGTGGTAGTAAAACCAACTCGAATTTTTTCCGCCAGTGTAGATCTCCACGACCCCATGAAATCATATTTAACCATAGAACTTTGCCTTAAATTCACTCCTATTTCATCAGCACAAATGGGACCCTTGAATGCAGTCCACCGACAATCACATGTGTAACCGTCATACCCTTCTAGGCAAGTTCCATTATTTAAGCAAGGGTTGCTCAAGCATTTTCCAATACATCCTTCAGAAACACCATACAGACCTTGGCGAGCATAATTTCTCAAATCCATTAGCTTCCCGTTAAGTAATAAAGCACGAATACATCCGGTAAAACCATGTCTGTAGTCGACTGTTGCACCAACGAACACTTCTGACGTTAAATGAAGGGCTCGAACAGGGCCTGAATCTTCCCTAACCTCAGACTTTAAAGCCCCATCTATTACTAATCTAGCACCTTTTCGGTTACGTTCCACAGAAACAGAATGCCATCGATCATCTGCTAGTCTATACGAAGTTTTGTAGTTAACCGTTAGTGGTGCTGAACCGGCCTCGTATTGAAACTGTATCATATCTCCACCTGCAATGCTCAATTTTATGTAGTCACTTGGGCCACGAGCATGCAAAATAACTGCATTATCGATAGTCGTTTTGAATTCCAAGTAAATATCGCCACTATGTCCCATATCAAAAGTAGGTAAATTAATAGTAGCATCTGAAACACGGAACGTAACTACATTATTGAATAAATCATCGCCTTCACATATTAATGGTCCCAATGTGTATCGCCCCTCTTTTTCGTCTAGGGCATTTCCAGTGTCACCAAATCGAAGTTGTTTCACTGGTAAGTTTTCTCTTTCTGAAAGGTCACCGGAATCTTCTGTCCAACTTTCATAGCCAGCATCACAATTGCACCACTTAGTGGGATCAATACAGGTGCCCAAAATACCACATTCACATTTTCTTGAACCTGGCAGAGCTCCTCCCCAATAATCCATTTTCTGGTTGTATCTGGATACCCACCACGAAAATGGATGAAAATTTGCTTCGTCAGAAGGCGAATTGAACAACCTAGATGAGCGGCAGGAATACTGAATGCGTTGTGTGCAGGATGTAGAACGATTTAATAAGGCTTCAATTTGATCATCATCAGCATCATAAATGATGTCCTGTCTGAAGCTGCCTGGTTCTTGAAAACCATCTACCGGTGTTGTTTGTTGATTTATATGATGTAAGACAGTAGCAATACGACCATCTGCATAAAATTCACATGTTACCGGGAATGGTGCTAGTGGTCCACTACCGTCGACATCTATTTTAATTTCAGCCCTTTGATGGACTGCTTGAACATTTTTATATGCTGTACATGACAATGCATTTAATGATGTGTGGCAAACGGATCCTGAATATCCTGTGCCAACACAATCGCATATAAATTCTAAAGAGTTCTGTCTACAGATGCCGCCATGCTCACACGGATTGGGATTGCAGCGATCTATCATGCGGCAGGAATCAAAAATAACTTGATCTTTGCAGCAATATTCTTCACTTGTCCAATCTGTTGGCAGCTTATAATTGCCATCAATGCTGATTGTACGCATGCACCCCACAAAACCAGGAATTTTTTGTCCTGATAATCCAATAGACCCAGACACTCCACCTTTAAAAAAACAAAAACAAATTGTATTAAGATATTTGCGGTGATTTTAAAAAACACACAGTGTAGTGAGCACCTCATTCATGTATATGGATTTCATAAACAGTACTAGATAGAAAATTACTTAATTTAGGAGAAATTTGCAGGATCCCAAGTACTTCTATGATCCACATTTAACTCTTAAAATTAATGTTTTTGCATATAATTTGGTTATTATCAACTAACTCTAAAGCTATTTTTATATTAATGAGGCACTTTTGACTATACAGGGTGTCCCAAAAAGAATGGGACACCGATTAGTCATAGGTTCTTAATATTAATAAAACTAAAGGTTTTGTCTTGATCCACATATATTTTTTAAAAAATTCCCGACAAAACCTTTAGTTTTATTAATATTTAAAATGGTTCACGACAACGATTTTCGTATTATTAAGTCATAGGTTCCTTACGTTATAATAAATCGATTAAACCTAATATACCTTAGTACAAAGTTCCTTCAGTAAGACGTTATAGGGCCTCAATTTTTTTATTTTTTTGTTAATTTCCACAAATGTAGAGATATTGATTTCAATTTTGGTATGAATGCTTACTATTATGTACTGAACTAATTAAAAAAATTTCATAATTTAGACTTAACTGTAAGAGGCAGTTTACCTATCTTTCAGAACTTTTTTAGCGTTATCTGTAACTTTTTCTAAAATTTTAAGTTATTATCTGAAAGAGAATTAAAAAGCACAAAAGTAATGTACTCTTAGTTCATGAGTGTAAAAGCAACCGTTTGCCTTAAAATGCCCACCACATGTTAAGGCATTGTAAAATTTTGTATGATTTAAGTAGGTACTAGTTGTTTAACCTCATTTTTTAAAACCGTATACTAGCATAGAAAATGTTGAAAACGTATATGTCTTCCAAAATTCCCAATGCATATGTTAAATTTGAAGGTTGTTATCGAAGTAGCGATGAATGACAATCAAACAGTAATTTTATAAATTAAATTACGAAGTGACTTATTGTCCTCAATGCTGGCCTGATTTTAAATAGCTTTCCAATTTCTGGTTGGAATATGTACCAACTACTATTATAATCCATATAGGAAACTTCGTGACAATTACAGTGTCAATGCAAAATTGTGAGTGTACCTGATAAGTACTAAGTACCTACTATTGGTAGCTGATTGTACTTAACGGTCAGTAGCGCCAAACTTGTAAATAAGGTTATGACTAAAGCTGATAATTATATGCACTCAAATGTACGAAAATATGCACTTATTTATGCATACATTTTGTGGAATATATGCACCCAAAGTTACAATATATGCACATAATATGCTCTAATTTTTTTGAAAATAAGTATTTTAAATAATGTAAATATTTTAATTTTTTGTATAAGTATATTTATTTCTCCAATTTTTATTCAAAGACGTCATTCATTTTAACGTTTGACTATATAAACATGGACTGCAACACCAACTTCACGTTGTAAGCCAACATATAAATTAGGTTTCCACTAACCCCGCAGATTATTATTCACCCAACATTCGAAGTTCGACTCTTGAAATGGATTCTATGTTGGCTGATTCCTTATACATTGCTTCTATGGGAAAAGTGGGGGTTGTGGCAGTCTATGTGTATATCGTTAAAGATTTTAACAGGGACTTCCCCTTTCCTCTGCTTATTTCGATACGCGCACTGCTGCAGCGGCAGAAAGTGAATGTATATACCTCAGTCGCACACAATAATTTTATTAATAAATTTAATGAAATAGTAAATTTTACAAAACAAATGTCAAAAAGTACATACATTACAAATTATTGCTAAATATAACCAAATATGCAAAATCCAGAAAGTATGCTCAAAAACGTATAAATATGCAAAATGAAACTTGGCTTAAACGATTTGTTTTCACATAATTAGTATACATATGAAAAAAGTTTCGCCGGCATATCAATTATACAAAATATGCATTTGCCATATATCAGCTTTAGTTATGACAAATTATTTGTTATTTTGCTAAACTTAAATATGAATCGTAGTTTTAGTGAAACAAAGTAAAAACATAATTTATTAATAACGTTAGTAAGTAATCTTGTATTATATATGCAACCAAGGCAAATCCTATCTTGTATGCAAGATAATTAATCAAAATGTACTTAACGGTCAGTAGCGCCAAACTTGTAAATAAGGTTATGACTAAAGCTGATAATTATATGCACTCAAATGTACGAAAATATGCACTTATTTATGCATACATTTTGTGGAATATATGCACCCAAAGTTACAATATATGCACATAATATGCTCTAATTTTTTTGAAAATAAGTATTTTAAATAATGTAAATATTTTAATTTTTTGTATAAGTATATTTATTTCTCCAATTTTTATTCAAAGACGTCATTCATTTTAACGTTTGACTATATAAACATGGACTGCAACACCAACTTCACGTTGTAAGCCAACATATAAATTAGGTTTCCACTAACCCCGCAGATTATTATTCACCCAACATTCGAAGTTCGACTCTTGAAATGGATTCTATGTTGGCTGATTCCTTATACATTGCTTCTATGGGAAAAGTGGGGGTTGTGGCAGTCTATGTGTATATCGTTAAAGATTTTAACAGGGACTTCCCCTTTCCTCTGCTTATTTCGATACGCGCACTGCTGCAGCGGCAGAAAGTGAATGTATATACCTCAGTCGCACACAATAATTTTATTAATAAATTTAATGAAATAGTAAATTTTACAAAACAAATGTCAAAAAGTACATACATTACAAATTATTGCTAAATATAACCAAATATGCAAAATCCAGAAAGTATGCTCAAAAACGTATAAATATGCAAAATGAAACTTGGCTTAAACGATTTGTTTTCACATAATTAGTATACATATGAAAAAAGTTTCGCCGGCATATCAATTATACAAAATATGCATTTGCCATATATCAGCTTTAGTTATGACAAATTATTTGTTATTTTGCTAAACTTAAATATGAATCGTAGTTTTAGTGAAACAAAGTAAAAACATAATTTATTAATAACGTTAGTAAGTAATCTTGTATTATATATGCAACCAAGGCAAATCCTATCTTGTATGCAAGATAATTAATCAAAATGTACTTCAATAATTCAAATGTCAAAGTGAAAGTAAAAAACAAAAACTAAATATTAAATTAAAAATGGCACCAATATAAAATGCAAAAATTACTAATACCCTATTAGTGATTTTCATATTAACCAACTGATAGTGTCTTTTACGTCACGGGAGTTTTCTGAATGGATTATATTATATAACCTTATTCAAAAGAAACAAATACTAGTATAATTTACAGTATAAAAACAGTCTCTATTACAAAGTGTCATATTTCCACAGCCAATCCCGATCTAAATATCTTCATACAAAAATAGTTTAAAATGTCAAAACCACTTTATGTTATTGTCAATAATAATCAAATATGCATAAAAGAACCAGAATTGATAAATTTTTATAGTTCATCAGAAAAATTCTTTAATACTTAAATGTGGATATTAATAGCTCGTGGGATATAATAGTACATTTTTTTCCTAAGGAAATGCAAACGGTGAAATTCTAGGAAAACCATTAGCAACAAGCATCTCTAGATCGAACTGTGTTGGTTCAAAGCTTCTGGTTATTATTTTTTTATGAGGTTAGGTTTCATGTTGACATTTAATTATTCTAAATTGTAGTTCTAGCTATTATAAACTTGAAATGTGATTTTATAATTTGGATTTACCTAGGTAGATATTGCACTGAGGACAATATCAGTTTAGAATATCCAGAACTACAATTTAAATGATTACGACGACAACCAGTCAACATGAAACCTAACCTCACTGCAAAAATAATAACCACAATTATGTACCAATACGATTCAATCTAGTGACAATGCTTGTTGCCAATGGTTTCCATAGATTGCATTTCTATGTGAAAAAAATCTCTTCTAATTTAGCTTTTTATCTTATACTGTTTAATAGTTTCTAGCCATCTTTTAAACATTCGATTATATTATATAGTAAATACACTTTAAATAGCAAACATTTCAGAAACCATAATGAGTGTGACAAAATATGTGACCTGGATTTCTACAAAGCACAGTTTACATCGAACTGAAAAGGTTTCTCTTATGAATAAGCATCTAGAAATGCTTCCTTATTGATCAGAACATGCCAAGGTTACTTTTGTTAAATACAAATATTATTCAATCACATTAAATTCTTTCACAAGTTACTTATAATAACTACACCAAAAAATTACAAAATGTATCAAAAATAACAACAGAATCACGTAGTTTAATATTATATAGTTTATGAGTAGAATTGGGTTTTTTTAGTTCGTGCCTACAGAATTTTTTGTGTATTCTAGTTGCTACTATTTCAAATGTCGTTCCTGAAAAAGCAGATATTTGTTCTAATACTTACCAGCAATCATGTATATCCCTCCAGTAGTCATTTTTAAATACCTAGTGGTTTTCATAGGTCGATAATCAACACTCAAGGTAAGCGAATTTATACCAATAGTTAGCACAACAGTGTGCCATCTACCGTCATTGAACTGTTCATCATAATTATCTAAGTTAATTTGTGGATTATTTGGTGTTACAAGTTCCACTTTAATTTTTCCAGTTTCCAAATATATCTGTTAATAAATAACATCAGGTAGTTTCAATAAAATTATATTAACATAAATAAGAACAATCTCAAGAGTTATTGAATAAAATCGTCAGTGAAGTAACAATACCTCCTATCTGACAAAATTTTCATTATTGCGATTTATACAGCAATCGATTCCTAACTTTACTGCGCATAATTTCAATAGCTCTTATGTGCAGATAATGTGAAAATGTTGGCAAAACAGGAAAAAACAATATCTCCTATCTTGAAATTTTAACTTCAATACCTCCTATCTCTATAGCATTGTATGTGTCAAACGACGCAAACGCCCGTAGCGGCAATCCGTTTTTACCCTCTCCTGTAAAATTTAGGTAAAGGGAGATAGGAGGTATTGTTACTTCACTGACGAAATGTCTCCTCAAATAATCTATGATTTTTGTAAAACAAAAAATGTCACATTGCAGCTTCGTTCATAAATTGAACGTTAAAAAACTTCAAAATGCTTTCGATAATATAGTCGAGCTACTATCAAGAATACAATTTCAGGTTACGATAAGTTACAGTGAGGACACATACTTAAATTCCCAGGCATACTTTGAGGAGACATTTTTCTGATCACTCAAAGATATAAAAATTTGTACATACCGCAACATGTCCAGAAGATGAAAATGCATGGTACAACATTAGTCCTGTTTCTTCATAGGTTCTGAATGCAAATGAGGCATTTAATGAACTCACTCCCTCATAACCTTTCAAGCGAGCAAACGATTCAGTTGTCAAAAACGTTACCGATATAAGAGGGACATCCTAAAATACGCAAATATACAATATAACTACTAAATATGCTCTTTAAAATAGTACCAAACAGCCATATACTGCATTTATATTCGTATAATGTAATGATCTTCCTATTTCTACAGCTTGCTTCATATCTCGAATTATGTTTGTAGAATTCAAGTAAATATTTTCTACACATCCTGTAAAATTTTGTGTTACCACTAATCCTTCTTGCATATTGGGAATTCCTCCAACATAAAACTAAAATACAAAACTTGATATACATGAATACACTAAATGTGAAAAATTAACATACGCCTCGATTGAGATTTAGTTTGCTAAATTCCCCTTTTATTCTTCCTTGCACTACAACTCGATCAACAGAGAACAAGATGTCTCGATAATTTCTTGAAATTACAACATCATGCCATATGTTATCATCTAGTAAACTACCAACTGATAAGCTTGTAGCCATTCCTGAACCTGAAAATTAAATTATTCGATGAAGTAGCTGAAAATTAATGTAGATGTACAAACAACCAAAACAGGTGTATTCAAACTTCTAAATATGGTAGAAAAAACAGAATCAAAAATACAAATTTTTGGTTTAGGAACTTATATTTGAAACTAAGAAAGAATTAATAGAAATATTAACTCGTGAAGCAGAGAAAGTTGGGCTATAAATAAACAAAGAGAAAAGTATATACATGCTAATGGAGACATAATTCAGTAATCACAAAACTCTAAAAATAAGACAGCAGACATATGAAAAAGTACAAGAGTTTAATACCTTTGTACATTAACGTGACGGGGATATTAGATAAAAGAAATAACAGCAAGAAATAAATGTAGAGGAGTGATTGCAAAATTGAAAAAAGTATTCTAAAAAGATAACATTATATATATATATATATATACACTGCCCCCCAAAATGAACGCATCACTTTTATTTTATACGGTAATTTTTGAAACATTGAAACAAGATTGATAAATTTTACAGTTCTAGTTAAGATAGACAAAAGTAAAATGATATTGTTAAAAATTAACTTTATTACTGCTAACAAATGTAAGATAACAAATTGTAACATGAAAACCAAAAATTAAGCAAAATATCTAATACTGTGTATTTCCACCTCTATTTTTAATTACGGCTTCACACCAACGTCTCATACTCGAGATTAAACTTCGTATCTGCTCTTGCGCAATACCGACCTCTTTTAAGTAGTCTGTCACTATATGAGCAGTGTGAGCTCTCGCATTATCTTGCATTAGTAAGAAATTATTGCCAATGTAGGGCGCGAAAGAGACAACATGTTGCTCCAAAATTCTGTAATGTACCTCACACTATTCAGAGAACCTTGATTTATTGGGTGGAGATCTGTGCGGGCCGTTAAAGAAATCCCTCCCCAAACCATCACCGACCTTCAACCAAATCACATTGTCTTGCGAATGTTGCATTGAGCATAACGCTCATTTAGACGTCTTAAAAGTCTTGGGCGTCGATCACTGCTATACAAACAAACTCGTCTGTGAACAAGACTCTTTTCCAATTAACACGCCCCTAGCAAATTGTAATCTAGCTCTACGATGCTGTGCGGATAAAGTTGATCCCGTTGCTGGCATTTTGATAAACAAGTCGTGTTCTACAAGACATCAATATTCGTAAGTTATGAACAGTTGAAAGCTGAGTTTGCAGGCTTCTTGCCGTTGTAAGCTGCTCTCTTAAGGCACACATTCTAATAAAACAGTTTTGAATTGCAGTTGTAAGTAGATGTCTACCTTATCCAGGGCGTTTCTATGATTATTAGTTTCTCTAAAACGATCGACCATTCGAGAAATTGTCATATGTGAAACTCCCAGTCTCCAGTCTCTGAGCAATAGCACGATAGCTCCATCCTAGTCCAGCCAATGTAACCGCTTCGTCACATTCAGCAGGACTTAAATTTCTTGTATTGCGTACCATTATGCTCCAAGTATCAAGATATTGTCAAATTGTCAACAAATAATTTGTTTAAATAATTGAACTTTTAAGCACACTGCATGAACCAGTAGTAACTCTTTGCTTATTTATGGTTTAATTTTGATATGAAAACAAATGAATAAAAAATTTGAATGTGATAAAGAAATATTTGACAAACGTCTGTCTATCTTTTCTAATATTATGACAAAAATGAAATAGAAAATATATTTAAGAAATTGTTGGTGGTGCGTTAATTTTGGGGAGTAGTGTATAATATAATCAAAAACCTTCTGCCCTAAGGTGTAAGTGTGAATCAAACAAAAGAATTTATAAAACAGTATGTAAACAGATAGCAATATGTGCATGTGGAGAAAGGAAAATACTAACAAAAATTTATAAAGAGCAGTAGAGAAGAAATAATAGTTATATCAGGAACCCGATGTGGTAACCAACAAAAATATGGAGGTTAAAAGCTGATTAAGTATGTAGCAAGAAGGGAGCGAAAAAGAGCATCTAGACAAATTTAACAGCTATTAAAGAAACATTTTTAAAGACTTACCTAAGTCAATATTCAGAAGCATTCTGTTATCTCGAAGCTGCAAAGCGATAAAGTCTCCTTGTGTACCCCTACTGTATAGCAGTACTCCACTGGCAGCAGAAGTTTTAAACCTAAATCTAATGCTCTCTCTATATGCTGAAATAGGATCCCTAAGAAGATCCAATCGTATAAAAGAAGTACCATTAAAATACATTACATCGGATTCTGGAAGATATCGTTTGTTATACATTTTACTTATTTCCATTTGAATTTACTTTACCATATTCACAGCCGAACAATTCTACTCTTAAGGATATACGATCCCTCCATCTCGTAGGATTTATTCTAATCCATTGAGCAATAATTGGTACTTCAAACTCGTTTTTGTGAATTGAGTCGCCATCTGTATTTCCTTTGAATAACTATTAAAAGTAAAAGCATTACAATTTTCACGGTAATATTAATTTCTGAACAATATAATTAAATTGTTTAATTTTTTTGTTGCATCTACAAACAAATTATGATTTGTTGTATAAAAAGCACTTGACAATGATTAGTTGTTTTTATAATAATGCTTTACTTTCATACAAATTCATCATAAAAACAAACCTTTATTTTTGAATATTTTACTATTACTATTATGCTTAAAGAGAAGAAAAAGGAAAGTGTAAAATAGACAGCACCTCGGCCTCTCCCATGGGATCAGTAATGCTTCGCCACCCTTCACCATCATCAGAAGACTGAACAATATATTCTGTGACATAAGATCTGGATTTGCCACGGCCCTGTGTTGCTATGGAGCGAATTTCATATCGACCGCCCAAATCCAAAGTTAAAAACTGATAGTAATTACTCTCCTTAGGGGTCCATGCCGAGTCCCCTACAGCCATAGGTTAGCACATGTTAGTAAGCCAATAAGAGTAAAGCTGTTATAAGTGAATATGTGCAAATGTACATGTGTATGAGGTGCAAAAGTAGTTAAAAATGATAATAAGTTTTTAGTTTTAGGTAATTAAAATTGCCTAATTATTATGTATTATTTAATGATATACATAAAAGAATGTCTAAAATTAGTGGCATTGATACATTTTAAAAAATGCTGCCACGAAACATTCAACACGACACATTGAAAGTCGCAACTCATGATAAAAGTATCTCCCAAACTGGCACCGAAATAGTGCACGAAGATGTAAGGATGTTGTGGTTTATGTCAGGTACACTACTATGCAGATTGGAACATGAACCTGGCATAAACAGCAATATACAGGATGGGCAAATCTCGATGTTTTCATAGAGAATCTCAATAACTATAGGAGATATGGAAAAATA
Organism: Agriotes lineatus; assembly: GCA_940337035.1. NCBI lineage: Eukaryota > Metazoa > Arthropoda > Insecta > Coleoptera > Elateridae > Agriotes > Agriotes lineatus. Next base: position 98,993,613 of record OW679194.1, on the reverse strand, counting down.
AACTACCCATCCTCGAGCTTTTTTTTCAAGAAAAGCTTCATAGCGCAAATCAAAATTGGTTATCGTCTTTTGCTTTTGCGTTATGAACAAAGTTCGATTCTTCGACTTTTTGTTTTGTGGCTATATCTTGCTTAATTATGAAAATAGAGAAAAGTAATTTCGACGTTCTTAGGCACTTTTGATGAAAATGCAGTGAGATACTCAGTTTTTCAAAAAAGGTTTAAAATTTCAAGATGCCATAAAGTTGTATTTTTTAATATGGAACTCATAGTTGGCTGTGCCATCATAAGAGGGATATTTTTGTCATTCCATTGATATATATCATGTGGGGCCGATGTATTTATTTTCACTACATTATAGCAAAAACACAATTTTCAAAGTAGTTTTTAATATTTCTTCGTTTTCTAGTTGAGGGCTTGTGTCATTTAGAACATACCTGGTTAAACAAAGTATCTATCATTGCGTTGTTACAATACCGTCCTTTTGATTAACATGCTAAACTTATCGTCTTAATTACTTCCTAGAAACTATGTGCCGAACTGCTGATATTAATCAGATGTGAACTCAAAATATATTGAGTTGACCAGCAGTAGCAATCTTGCATTGTGTGTTTTCGATCGTGTGTTTGCTACATGGTGATTGTTGTTAAAATGCCAAAAACAGCTTAAACAGTTACTTCGAAAATAAATAACTGGATTTCAGCGTACAACAAAGATTCGGAAGTGTTTACAACAGATGGGAAAATAATTTATTGCAACGCGTGCCTAAAATCAGTTGGAAGTGGAAAGAAGTACTTTCTAGATGCTCATGTTAAGACAGGTAAATAAATTCGCTTTTTAATTCTATTAATGAAGTGCACTGTCGAAGAAAAGGTTGAGAATTTTTTCCTTTTCGAAAGCCACAACGTGCTGCAGAAATCGAACGAAAATTTAAGCCAACTCTACTTACAAATTCATCTTCGGTAAGTTCTGATAAAAAATCGGGGTTTTTTGTGTAGGGCACTTATAGCATCGAATGTTCTACTGCATAAAGTGAATAATCAACATTTAAAGGCTTTCTTCGAAAAATATTTGGGACGACATTTGCCAAATGAAAGCACATTGTGAAAAACGTATCTTCCAAAATTAGACGAAAATAAAATGCAGGAAATAAAAAATTACATTGGAAACAATTACGTATACTTGATTGTGCATGAGCCCATGGATGCCTGAGGTTTTTACATCACAAATTTGTTAGTTAGAGCAATGGAGAAGGATAATTCAAAACTTCTCTATTAGGTAGCCTGCAAACATTTACCAGCTACGAATTATGAAACAATATGTCAGTTTATAAATGAGAATCTAAAAATTTTTGGTGCTTCTATTAATGAACGTGTTTTGCTTTTACTTTTTGATGAGGCAACTAGGGTTTCCAAGTCCTGGAACCAAAAGTGTTTTCGGGACTTACGAGCTAAGTTTCAAGTCCCGGGACTAGTCCTAAAGATCCCGAAAGGGAAATAGTGTTCAGGTAAAATTTCCGAATGCAATTTCAAAAGAAAAACAAGTGTCTTAAGTTAAATATAATATTTCTGTGCTGATAAATAATCTGCGTTGGGGCTCGTCGATAACTTCATTGCTTTCTTCTGGTACTAAAAATGTCTGTCGCTCTTCATCTTTGTTTTTGTTTGAACTGCAAAGTGGTTGTGCAGTCCTTTCGTCAAGCTGCCTCTGATTATGATAATTTTATAGGAACAAATTTTACATTTCGCCAATTGCATATCTTCAATATTTAAATTGTTGCCATATTGACTTCAAATCGTTATTTTTTTACTGTAGAATGAAGGTAGGTTGCGAATCGGAATTCATTCCAATTGGAACGCTTTAGCAGACAAATGCGCATTACAGATAACATATAAGAAACAGCCTTGCATTCTCACATGTATGTTGCTTGCATGCAAAATGTTAATTTGTTCGTGTCTTAAATTTTAATTTGTGGGGTTGATTATTTTCCCCTGTTTTCGTCTTTTTAATGTGTTATAACTATAACTTGTCGTAATTATAATGCCTTCATGACTTCCATATACAAGTAAGTTAGCAAGTTTTTGTTAATATTGTGTTCGCTCATGTAATTTTTTGACTTTTCTAATTTCAGCATGGCAAATTTCAATTTCATTATATTATAAATCGAATACTGAAGAAGCTAATATCATTAGCGAAACGTATATTATTTAAATATTCATTAAATCTAATATTACGACAATATGATTTTTATTTATACTATATAAAAATCAAGCTTATCTCTTATTGAATTGATATAATTATCTCCATTAACATTCCTGTATATTTTTGCATATTTGGATTTCTGAGGCAATTTTGGATCAGAATATGACATTTTATAAACTTATCCATGGCACACTTGAAAAAAGTAAATAAATTATTATCCAGCATTTTGCTTAGAAATATTTAATTTATGAGCTTATTTTTAATCCAATCGCAAGTAAATTAGTATCGTTAGATTCGCCAAAAAATCCTCTTTTCGGAAAGTGCATATCAAAAAAGGGTCGCCATTTGAAAAAAAATTGTTAGACAAGAAAACGTGATTTTGCCAACTTGTCTTATTCCTATCTATCATACTAATCACTAAAACTTTGCGATTGTAATTTTCTGACATCACCTGAGGTCCTTAGATTAGTTTGCGTCCGATCATGACCACCTAGATGCCATATTAAAAGTGGCTCTAAAAAAATCAAGTAGGCTTAAGAACTTTTTAACATGTCACATTCTGTTCCAAAATTGTCTCAGAAATCCAAATATGCAAAAATATACAGGATGTTCCATTTAAAAATTCCATTTCCGGTAAAACCAAAAGTGATCGAAAAGTGAAAATTATGCGAAAACTCTCCTCTCCCTATACCATTTACCTATACCAAATCTCATTTTGATATAGCTAGTACTCTAGAAGTTATGACTTGTCTAATAAATTCGTTGACACCCGGTATATCATTGTAATCAAAAAGGTACCTCAAGATAGTAGAAATTACTTTTCTCTATTTTCATAAATAAGCGAGATATAACCACAAAAAGAAAAGTCGAAAAATCGAACTTTTGTTTATAACTCGAAAACAAAAGCTTTTCTCAAAAAAAAAAAAGAGATTGAGGATGGGGGTTAATTTTTTCTGCAGTTATCGAGATTCCCTATGAAAGCATCGAAATTTGCCCACCATTTACACACAGCTACAATGCACAGTTATATTAGAAAGATTCGCAGCAAATAAAGCACGCAGTCTGGGGGATCCTTTAAAATGCAGTTGGCTAGTTTCTTTAAACTCTGACGAGGTAAGAATAAAGAACAGCAACAAAAATTAAAGTGTGATAATTTGTATAATTTTGGTTTAGACCACATTGTCTTTCTAGATCAACACCCAGTATTTTTTGGCTTTATGCGTGTTAGCTTGTGAACCTCAACAAGGATTTTTGTAATAATTATGTTTCGTAATGGCTTGTAACACCCATGATTTGCTCACAGTTGTTTGAGTGCCTTGCAAACAACGATACTTAGACTTCACCGTTTTGCTGTTTGTGTACCCATACAGAGTAACAATTTGCAGCTTGCATTACCAAAGCCAAAGTTGCTACTTGTCTGCGTTTACACCTTGTACGGTACATGAAGCCAAAAACGATGCGTCTTTATTTAGAAAGACACAGCTGAAATTAAATTTTAATATTGACAATTTGCGTAACTGCAAAAGCCTCAAACAATATGTATGACATGTAAAATAACAAATTCAATAGATTTTCAAATATAAACAAAGACATTAGAACCGCACTACTACATGGAACCCAAAAAGAAAATCATTCGGCTGTATAATAAATAAATATTTTAAACACCATATTTTCAAAATATAACGCTATCATAATTTATATTTTCAATAATTTATGGTTACATGCAGTAGTCGGTTCTGGAGAAACCACTATAATATGTGAGGGAATTTAAAGGTATATGTTTTCAATATACAACACAAGCAAAACCATAGAATATTATCAACATGAGGTGAAACATCCTTGAAGTGCATTAACGCTATGAATTGAACTATTTATTGTTATAAAATTATTTAAATTTTTGTTTTATAAAGCTTATAAATGTTAAAAAATAGTGGAGTACTTATTCCATTGTTTTATAAAGCTTATAAATGTTAAAAAATAGTGGAGTACTTATTCCATACTTTGAGCATAAAATTTGCACTATATTCCTTGCCCAAATAACGTTAACTTTTATAATCCATTGTATTTCTACTATGGAACATAATTAGAAAATTATTTTTGGGTATCTTTGATTTAACAGGGTGCATGTAATATGTGCGTCAACTAAAGTACGTTTTTTTTCTATAATAACTGTCAAAGTGTTACAATGTCGGTAGATATGTGATTAAAACGCTAGGAAATTTTTGTACCTCGTGTTGGTAGAACTTTTTTAAAATTATGGTTATGTGTCAATTTTGAATGTCAAAGTTTCTTAATTTGAACTCTTGACAAATTTCTTTTTTTAACATGGAATCATCATCATCATCAATAAAATTGGATAAAAAAAGAAAACCAAGAAATATTTTAAATGCAAAAATGAAGCAAGCGATATTAAGTTATGACATATCTGTCAAAATGACAATCATTTTTTTAGTGGAAAAAAAAAACTAAAAATTTATGTGCCAACATTATTAAAACTAGGGACCCTGCAGAAATGCAACTTATCCCCTAGAAAGTTGACCTTGAAAATTATTATAGAAAAAAAATGTACTTGAAGTAATATTTTGTATACTGTTACTAAAGAAATCTATAATTAGAATATGTTTTCTATAAAATGAAAATGCTGTGTGTAGATAGAAGTTACTAAGTTCGATTTTTCCTTTTACAAAAAAAATAGTTATGCAGTAAAATATTATTTTATTATAGCATTCTTTAAGTAATAACAATAACAACAATATACTGAATATTTTAAATTTTAACCATTGTTAAGTCTAAATTTTCTTTAAATGGAATAATATGATCTATGTACCCTACATGAAATAGATATTAATATTAATTTTTTACATGAAAACAAGTGATTTAATAAGTTTTGTAATATAGTAGACAACATAAAATGTGTTCATTTACGTTCACCACGAATGCGCTAACTTCTATAAAGATGTGTGTATCATTATAGTCCTATCTTTTTATTTGAGCTGGCATGGTGTAACTCAAATAAACAGATTTTTTGTTGCTGACTAAATGTAATTAATATTGACCGCTACATTAACTTTTCGATACCACCACCAATGAAATGTGCAGCATGCCACCATAATCTTTACATAAAAAAACATAAGACATATAACAATAACCTAATGCTCGTAAAATAATTGCCAACCGTACTTTGAAATTGCAAATGCCATCTTTAAAGATTACCTCTTCATGACCTGATCATAGCAAATAAATAAATAAATAAAATAGAAATTCAAACATTAAATGTTTGTTAAGCACACAATTATTCTAGGACATTTAGTTAGTGTTAAATGTCAGAAATATCTGATTTAGCTTGAAATTAAAGACTGAATGGTTGAAATAAGTCTACCGATGGGAAACAAAAACAAAAATGGAATGAATAAGTTACCACAAAGTAAGACTGTATTAAGTATGCTACTTTGCTTTAAAAATAATAGTTTTTAAGCAATCAACACACTGGAAAGTGATGCTAAAACTATATTGTTACTAGTAAGTGTACTTTCATATTTAACATTTTCCTTTTGAATGCATACTTTGTTTCGGTATACAGGGTGCTTCAGAAAGTACCGTAAACTAAAAGGGTGGTAGATTTTCACAAAATAATAAAAAAAGTCAAATACAATTTCCCTTTAAACAATACATATTTTATTAAAAATATTTCCCATGATAGATATTGATTTTAAAATATGTACATATTAGTGACCAATTACTGTACTTAATTTTGGCAAATTGTAGTAATCCAGAGGTGGAGAACCAGAGGTTTAAGAATACACTTCTACGCCAAAATGTTTAATGCCCTTTATTTCAGAAAAATTGTGTTTACTATTCTCAATCAATTTCCTACAAAAAAGGCACTCTTGATTTAACTCTCTGTCTCCTTAGTATAATGATTAACTCACATAACTTCCGTTAATAGTTTGTATACATTACAACAAATTCTTCAAGTAATACATGTTATACAGACCAATCAATAAAAAAACCAATTAGGGCAGGCTGTGATATGTGTTATACGTTTGGCAGTATTAAAGTGTATTGTCAGTCTATGTCAAATTCGAGATTAGTAGGTTAGGTTTTGTTCGTTGTTTGACACAGACTGACAATACACTTCAGTACTGCCAAACGTATAACACATTTCACAGCTTGCCCTAATTGGTTTTTTATTGATCTGTCTGTACCTTTATGTTTATGTCATTTAAATAATCCTGTATTGTGTACTACTTGTAACAATAAATTATACCTATTGCAGCCGATATGAAAATCCTTGAATTGTTGTGACTTTAACAATTGTTTATAAAATCTGAGAAAGTAGACTACTTAATAATTTGCAGTTTTCGATTACAGAATGTACAACCTAAATTTACTATGTAGTAGCTTATCAAGCCCACAGTTGATGTTATAAAGGCGAAAATCTCAATTTTTATATTTCACTGTCTTTATTTATGAGATTTTCTAGAATTGCTAGTGTTAGCTACTTACTAGCTTACAAGCAGGTTGGAGTCACAATTTGAAAAGATTAGCATAGTCAGTAAATTTTGCAATACAATATAATATGATTTAGTTTTCAGAGATGCATAGTGGTTGGACACTAACTTTGAGACAATATTCATTATCAGAACAAGTATTATCTATCAAGTACTTAATATGTTTTACCTGTATCTTGTCCCAACACTATTTAGATCACATAAAAATATTTAATAGATTAGTTGAGCATTTGGTGCAAATTTCTTGTTATTAACAAATTATTAAATAGCATGCAGACCTAGGAATATATTATTGTTGTGTCAATATATTTAGAACGTTTCTACAGTAATGATAATGTGAATATGATGCAAACAGAGAAAACAAAAATAAAGGTTTGTTTACAAATGCACATACAAAATAAAAATGCAACCAAAACATACAAGATGGATTACAGGAAGGGTGGAAAAGCACATCGTAAGGATTTATTTCAATAGACCAAATTCACTAATTAAAAGTAAACCTCACCCTAACATCACCACCAGGTTCTTTGTAGTCTGTATAATCCAGCCCATTGCTGCCATAGCTGACACTATACTCCATGACATATTCATTACTATGGGTTCTACCTTGGGTCCATATACGGGTAACATTCATGACTTGGCCCAGATCAATAATTAGCTGCTGATCAAAGTCATTGTTCTCCGCAGACCATGCATTGCCACCTTTAGAATTGTTTTAAGATAAGACTAATTTATTCACTATCATAAATTTCTTTTATATTTTTTATGCCAATTTGTTAGATTCAGTAGTTTAAATGACTAATTCATAAGTATAATTGAATATTATGTAATAATATTTATTCAGATTGATCATATGTAAATAGTAGACCATTTAACTTTGCTTTTTGAGTAATTAAATTGTAAAATAAGTATATAAAAATTTAAATTATTGATCAACATTACATAATAATTTCAAGAAAATTCTTAATATTTTGTAGCTTAAATTTACAACATTTCACTTCGTATAAATTTTAAAACCAATTCTTTCTTTGGTAACAATAAAATTTTACACTATTTGATCAAAAGAAACTTTTAGCAAGTTTTTCAAATTAACAGTAAGTTTCTTTAGTTTACAGAAATAATTTTAGTTGCTGTTTTCTCAATAATGATACATTAAATTTGAATAACCTACATAACACTACAACAATTGTAAAACACGTGAAATTCTGAGCAATACTATGTTAAGGTGACCATTTTTTAACTGGGGTTTTAAGTTTATTAATTTCTTCTACTGTTCTAGCGAACAAAGGTAAAATACATTTTTTTTTATTGAAACAATTGAATATCCCTGGTATCGATTATTACATTGGTATTGATATAAGAATGCTGACATAAGAACCTTCGCGATAACTGCTTATTAAGACAGCGAAAAACAAAAAGTCCAGGTCAAATCTATACATCCCTCGTACTTATCATGCTGATGACGTTCCACACTTGTTAATTTGAATCTAGGTTAATAAAATATTTCATAACTTCTGTGACCTTCACACTAAATATGAATTTATTTATTGCAAATTTTTCTAATTTATAAATGATGTTTAAATTATCGAGATTTTTTTATATTTCTCTGTGTAATTTTCAATTCCACTCCTAGTACAGCATACATAAACAAATACATGTACTTGTTATTAGGTACTTAAAATTCTAGTGTGGAATAAAATAATTATAAAGTATGAATTCTATCACATAATACGTTACTTACTGAATGAGGTGATAGTTCAAATTATTTACTCACCTATGTGCACCAAAGACCTAATATTTTTCCTATACTTTTTTTAATAATCATGTGCTAATGGTACATTGGTACTTCTATTTTTCAAGGTATATTATTACAGGAAAAAAGGTGGGTTAAAATTCTAAATTAAACAGCATTGTAAGAATAAAATGAATGAACTTGGTTTGGTGTTTCCTTAGCTTTATAGCATGGGGAAGGAATTCAGACGAATAAATTTATTTACTACTGAACACAGCTGTCAAAATAAATCATGCAAATCAAACACGATAGTAAATTTCTACATTCAACTCTACCAAAATAAATAACGAATATCATGCAAGAAAGCAATATAACAAGGATCTGTTCTGTGCCATACAAAGGGTGGTACGTCAACTAATCGACTACAACCCTCTCAAATCAGTTTCAATTTGTGTATTCAAGGGGTTATAACCATATTTGAAAATCAAATTACTGTTTAATGAAAATTAATGGGTATATGTTTAATGCCTTTTATTCTAAATAATAATTTTGGAATAAATATTATTTATTATAATAAACCAATTACAAAATATAAAACTCTTAGCATATGCATAAAAAATTAAAATATTTATGGAACAAATATACTATAATAATAAATACCAGAACATGTAATTATTAATCGTAATTTAGCAAGTTGTTCTTAAAAAAAAAAAACCATTGTTTAATTATCAGTTAGTTTCACATCTCAATTACTATATGAGATTTACTATGAGCTATATTCATTTCAGTTTGTTCAAAATAAAATCAAACTACAATAAAACCTCTCTTCATTATACAGTGTAGGTTAAAAATACTAATATAGAAACCTTATTGACTATTATTACACTAGTTTACGGTGAGTCCATCTTTTTAAAAAAGTTCTTGCAGTAAGCTTCATCATATTCCAAGAGTGGAACTGCATTCTTAATGATTTCTGAGAAATCAAGTTGGCAAAAACTCACATCATTATCATTAACTGAATATTCATCATTATTCAAAGCAACTGCTACACAATGGTCATCATCAATTAATGTTTCCTGAAAACTCCAGTTTTCTTTCACATTTTTTATAAATAGCTCAGTATCGGTAGTCACGTGCTCTCTACTGAGAGTTTGTGTATTAATTTTAAAACTGATATCTTGCAAATTTATTGTGATTCCTACACCGATAGCTTTGACATAGCTTTCCTTTAAACACCAGTGTCTGCAAAACATAGCTATTTGGTCCTTTTCATTTCCACTGTTTTTTATTTTCGCCCACTCCATTTCAGAAAAAGGTCGTTTCATTATCCTAAAGTATTCGCTTAAAGTTTTGCCTCCTGTATATTCTAATTTCATAATATCAACACCTAACTTAGCCATTCCAATTTCCCCAGCAAGTACTACGAAATTTCCATGGTGAGAAACGTTAAAAGCTAACTTGACTGACTCTTTAAAATCAGGTGAAACTAAGACTGGCTTTCCTTTGTCATCTCTACCAAATACAATTTCATTATATGGGATAGAGGCAGCTTCATGTAGAAACTTTCTCATCATCAGCCTGCCAATGAGCGAAGATTTAATATCTTTTTTAAAAACAAATCTTGCTAGACGATCCTTTTCTTCAGGTTGCACACAGGCAGCCGCTAACAACATGTCTGATTCGGAAGGATTCCATTTAGAAAAATTAAATGCCCACCGTATACTTTTATTGGCCATTGTAACAACTTTCATGCCACTTATAAACAAACTGACAATTCAGATCTTCTACTATATTTTACAGCAAAAGTAAATGACCAACTTGCAATCGTGGTTAACAGTGGAAAGGAAGACCTGAAAATAAAATATACACTAGCAACTGAACAATTTTGAATGTTCTCTTTACACCAAATTTTTTATTTACTTGTAGACCATGACAATTCAACCAGTTTTACTACATAAAGAACAAAAATTCAATAATATGGCACAGAGATAGTAATCATAACATTATACTATTTCAACAAACACATTGTTTCCACTATTATTTTGTTTTCAATTCAAAAACTTGTTGTTTTAATCAATATTATATGCACTAAGGGAAATTATGAATTATGTGATCTGATGTTCTTCAAAATTTCTTAGATTTTTTATTTAGGAGAACCAGGAATAAAATGTTAAAAGCACGGCCTCCTGGATTAATGCGAGATTGACGTCTCTATGCGGCCCGCCGCATTTTTAGTTCAAGAAGTTTTTTATAGTTTGTATAGGCGCTACAGTACGTTGCGCTTGTGGTTGCGTATTTACGTATTACAAGTTTGTCTTTTTATTTTAAAAGCATACGTCCACGGCCTCCTGGATTAATATTAATCCAAGAGGTCGTGCCTACATGACAGCTAATTTATCAAAAACCCAACAGATGGAGCCAAAGTACGTTGAGTTCAGAATCACAAAATTTATACAAATGTGACGAGCCGCGTAGAGACGTCATCCCGCATTAATCTAGCAGGCCGTGGTTAAAAGTTAATAGCTTCCTGTAACGTTGTTAGTTAGCTTATTTAAGGTGTTATTCTCAAATACCATATTGTATCTTGTTTAGACTAGTAGATTCTGAACATTCATTTTTTTATTTTTATTTAAATTTGTCCAGTAAGATTCAGTTCTGGGGACAGAAAATAGTGCAAGCTAGAGTTCAACTTCCTAAATAAAAAACAGAAGTTAAAAAGCACGATGAAATATAAAGTATCAAATGCGAAACAAATTGTTTAATATAAAAGTAACAGAACATTAAAGATATTATGACCATTCCTCTATGTTATTGACTTTCATTTAATTATTTAAAAAAAAAATCAAGTAGAACATGGATCGAAAAATAATATAGCGTTGTTCTCCCACTGACTTAAAAATTTTGAAATTAAAAATTATATTTAAGAATTATTTTTGTTCATATTGTACTTAATATTTATTCCATAAACATTTTAGTTTTTGACTCTAGACACTTAATAATAAAATACATTTTACATGGCATTATATGATATCTACACTACTAAAAAGTTCAAAATGCTAATTAATTGATACCCAACATATGTATATTGAATGAAATAATATTTTTCCAATTATTAGCACTGCTGACAAAAAACTAGTGTTTAACTTTCTTATTACAGAAATTAAAATATACGTATACCATTGGAATTTTACAAATTTGATTTAAAATTCTAAAACATTACTAGGTCTTATTTTGTTAAATTTCTTATACTCTTTCTACAAATGAAGACAGCAACCATCAGCTTATATTTTTATGTTCTTATATTTACTTCTTCAGTGTATTCAATTATACATTAATATCATTATAATCTATACTGTAGACTCTACAGTTATTAAGTTACTATTACAAGCTTAGGTACTATTGTATCTTCTATATACAAATGGTGCAGAATATTGATTTATTGTGGCATATTAAATAATATTCGTTAAACAAATTAATTTATTATAGTGCAATGTATGCCGGGTGGGAACTTGCATAACTGAATATAGCAAATTTGTAGAGGAAACCTCGTTTATACATATTGCTGCTTGTTATTTAATTAAAATTATTGTGCACAGGACTCTACTAAAAATAGTGTATCTTAGTGCTTTCAATAAAAAATATTTTTACAGTGTCCGAAAAGTATGGAGTATTCTCAGTCGATATCTATATTATCAAAAAATATTTTAAATCAGTATTTAATTAATAGTTCCTTGAAAACCAAAATTGCAAGGATTAACGCTCAAAATTATTTTTAAATGGCAACGTACCGCTATATCTGCTCATCTGATAGACGATTCAATTTTATTTGATGTCAACCATGCAGACACCTATGATTGTTTCTATTTGTTGAAACAACTCACTGTGCCTTAGATAAATAATATTTAATCATTTAATTTAGACAATTTTGATTTACACTTTTATAGTAACAAAACGTAGAATTTAATGATACCGGGATATGGAGCATGAAAGAGAACACAGAAAGAAGTATGCAATTTGCTTATTAAATTTTAATTTTTTAAAGTATTAATATGTACTGTTAAAATAAACTTACAAGCGCTCTTTCGCATTTTCCCCAAAAATTTTTTTAAATGTAGGTACCGTTTTGCATTATTGAAATCGAAAATATATCTGTAGCAAATGAACAGCATATAGGGGTACCTTTCCATTTAAAAAAGTTTGTTACGCTTTTGTCTTTTAAAAAAATTATAATAATTATTGGTCTGAAATGAAAAACTTAATACCTAACAACTTCTATTTGAAATAGTTTTCATATACAATACCGCGAGCGGTCGACGAATTGCCGTAAATTTTTGTCATAGTGTATGAGTGTTTATTGCTTCGATATAAATTGGTCGAGTGCGACAGCACGAGACCAATTTTGAAGCAATAAACATAAATAAACACTTTGACAAAAATTCATGCAATTCGTCGGCTGCAAGCGGCATTTGAAGGACTATTCAACGAACAAAATTGACATTTCTTAGTAATTAATCAATTTTATCACGTTCTCTTTGAAAATAAAAATCTGTTGACGTAAAATAAATTGTTTTGTCAATTTTGACATTTCTAATATCATATTTGATTAATTTTACAGGAAGTTAAATAAATGTCACAGGAAGAGAAAAAAATTGTCATTAAAACTCCGCTAGCGGAATTGTTGCACAATTTTACGCTGATTGGTGGCAAATGACATAAATACTAAATTATGATTGGCGAATAGTTAACTTGGAGGGGGTGAGTTGAATAGTCAGTAATAATAGGACGAGAGGTCAAAATATTGCCGACAATAATTTTTGCGATTCAGATACGAGTTTCAGCGGCGACGAAAAAAACGACGAGTGCTTGCACGAGTCGTTATTTTCTAAAGCAACAGAAACGAGACAATCTGAAGAGCAAAAATTGTCTGCAATATTTCGACCTAGAGTCCTATTCGTCTTGACAATTTAACTTTTCATTAAAAAATCTTTACAGAAAAAATTGTCGCTGAAATAAAGCTCCTCGAAATATTGTCACTACAATAATTGTTACAGAAACAATTGTCGCTGAAATAAAGCTCCTCGAATTATTGTCGCTGAAATAAAGCTCCTCGAATTATTGTCACTAAAATAATCGTTCGATTGGTAGTTTATTTTTAAATTGAAGACAGCCATTGGTTGACAATGACATCAGTTAAATTGTCAGTAGAAATATAACAAGTGCTTGAAAAATTTCCGGAAATATTTGGAAATATGTTCTGCAGCTATTTTTTCAATAAGTGCATGAGTGCATGCCAACTGAAAAAATCCCGACTCCGAAGGAGGAGGGATTTTTTCAGTTCGCATGCACGAATGCTTTTGTTGAAAAAAATAGCTGCATAACATATTTCCAAATATTTCCATAGGGAAATTTTTTAAGCACGCGTTATATTTTGATAGAAAATATCACGAATGAAAAAACACAGTAAAGAAAACATTTTTATTAAAAAAATTACGAAACTAATATCTAAGTACTAATAGTTTACGGTTTTTTGTGATGACAGTGACATAAGTGGAAATTTTCCGGTAAATTTCCGATTATCAATTTTCGCCGTTACCATGGCAAATTTCTAACTAAATTTGCATAAGGGATATTGTCAGTAATAATGTATTAAGGGCAAATGATTTTGCCGGTAAAAATGTTTTACGAAAGTATTTTGTTTTGGCAATGTCACAAGACAAACTAACTTGATCAAATTCCCGAGCCGAAGGCGAGGGAATTTGTCAAAGTTAGTTTGTCGAGGGGCATTGCCAAAAAAACAACAAATCGTGAGTAAAACATTTTCCGAGCAAAATCATGAGCCCGAAATACATTTTGTGGACTATTTCCCAAATATCGGTTCATTTTGACATTTATACTGATGCGCAATGACAGTTTAAATGACGTTTCTTAAATACCACCTTGATTAAAGCAACATATTTGGTGGTTGCCGTGGATGCAAGTGGCAAAAGAAACTGACAAAATCCCAAGGGAAAATTTCGATTTTTTGCCACTACAAAAACACACGATTGGTTGAATTTTGAAAAAGCATGGCTTTTCATTGGATAATAAGAGGTGTGGGAAATAGTCAGTGAAATTGTATGTACAAAAATAATGGTAGTGAAAAGTATGAATTGCCATGGCATGGTAAAACATTGAGAAACAGATGATACATTTGCAGTCTGACAAAGCATACCTTTCAAACATGTTTTATAAATAATTATTTCTTAAGTGAAGCTATTGAGATACAAGGTTTTTAGAGTAGTATTATTTACGATAATTTACCCTTTCAATTTTTGAATGATTAAACAGGGAGCACTAAAAGTGCTAAATCCGGTTTCCTATACATATTCTCTATGTTCCGTCTTGAAAATCCTCACCCGGTGTAAATTGTTTATTAATATAAATTAAACTAATTCACCCATTTCCTACACTCATATCCTAAATGGCATATTCAAAAAGTATTCGAAATATTGGTAATCTTGCAGTGTAAGTCGTCCACTTTGAACTACCATTCCTAGAGCCAGTAATATTAGGAGAGAAAAATTAACCCTCTCGTTGCAGTCTACCCACATTTTTTACATTACACAGGAATGTTTGTAGTTTGTACTACGTACACACAAATTTTAAACTGCAGCTAACCTAAATTCGTACCCTTGTTCAATAAACATTGTTGTCTAATTTCAAATCCACCTGCATTACTAGCTCTAGGAACGGTAGTTCAAATGGACAACGTAAACTAGAGTTCCTATATATGAAGAGTTAGGACATTGGATCCACAAATCAAGGATCACATGATTCAGCAATAATATATTTCATTTTTTTATATTTGAAAGATGTAAGACAAACAAAATGACATTAATTGACATGTCAAATCACAGAATTCATTCATTTAGAAATCTGAGGCAACGTGCAAGAAAAATAATATTTATGTGGAATTATTAAAAGTTGAAAAATTTGCCGGCTAAATTTAGTTACTTTTTTAGTCCTAGTGTGTTTTCAGGTTATGGTAAAAAGTATTTCTGATGACTTAAGTGAACTGCGGTTAGAAATAAACAGGTATTGAAATCTTGTGTTATGAAAAACCTCTGTGGGGTAGAATGTTTAGTGGCAGCTGTAAATCTGGTATGAATAAGAATGTAATGCTCAACAAATAACGTTAGAGAATTTGAGGCGACCTAATTCAACTTCTCCAGAGGAAAATTGTTTTTTTGTACTGATTAACACAGGCCTGTATAACCTGCCGTTTGATGCTTTCAACATCGATTAGTTCGTTTCCTTCTATTTTAGAATTTTCACATTTATTTAAATCTGGTTACCAAAAATTGAATAATGTTCGAATAGCACTGTATTGCAGGCTCCTTTTTCCACGTTTAATCAACCACTGATCGTTCGAAAAATGTTTATTACATAAACGGCGGCAGTGGAAATACTTAGTCCGATAAAACATATCATAATAGACCACTGCCAAAAAATGGCATTCCGAGAATAAACGGCTTGTTGACTTAAAATCCTTAATTTTGCTGTTATTTACCCAGATACGCTTTATTTTCTCATTTATTAGAAAAAGATGCAAATAATATCCTAGATCTGTTCGATTTTTATAATTAATCGCTGAACCACCAGTCGTTGCACAATAGTTTTCAAATTAAAGATATTTGTTAAGTATTTGTCACAAAATGTGATTCTAATTTGTAATGGTTGCTAAACTGTTGTCCATAGGTATGCATGATCTGCATAAAATTTAAATTCAACAAAAATCAGGTACTCCATGATTTGTGGATCCAAAATGAGTCGCCTACATGTCCCAACTCTTTATATATAGGGACTCTAACGTAAACTACAAGATAACCAAAATATCAATTCCTTTCAATTTACTAACCAAATGACAACTCAGTTATTATTATTATATACATTTTTATCTTACCATATAACATTGCATCCTTGGGGCCACGGTCTCTCAATGACGAGGTTGCTGATAATGCGGCTTTTTGCATAAGGGGCGAAAAACATTCATACTCATCGTAAATATCTAGAAATCAAAGCAAGTGTTAGTCATTTTCCATTTCCTTTGAAATGCGTGAAGTTCGAATAAGTTATATTGTGTAGTGAGTCATTCCTAACCTTAATTAAAAATGCATTCCTATTTATACTACACTAATAATTTCTTAATATTATCAACACTGACTATATGTATTATATTAACAATGTTAATTTATTACTTTTGTCTTATAATAAGCAAACATTACGAGATTATTGATTTGTTTATAACAGAAATAGTAACAATATGACAGCCATTTTGCACAAACGCAAGTAAATATTGTTAGATTGTGAAATAGAAAACACAAATCCATGTGAAGCGTTAAAAGAGATTATGTAGAATTACCTGCGTTAGTTCGATGTAACACAAACAGATAAAAAATTAATAGTTTAGCAACCATAGCTACATTACACAGTTACGCCCAACTTGCAGTTTATGCAACCAGCTGAATCACCTCACACATCCAACCGCTGAATACAAACTTTTACGGAACGTTTTTATTACTAGGGCTTGAATGTACGGTGTTAGAATGTGCGGCTAGCTGGGGGAACGTATAAAGCCTCGTTCAATAAATATCTACGGTAGCGGCGTATGACACAAACATTACACAATTTTGGCACGGCCGAGTTAATAAAAGTTGGTCGTGAATTTACACTCGGTTGTGTTTTAACTTTAAATTTGACCTTTTCAATAATTTTCAAACACAGCTGTGAGTTCGATAATACAGGGTGTCCCTAAAATAATGGGACACCGATTAGTCATAGATTCCTTACGTCATAATAAATCCAGTGTTGGGTAAGTTACTCTAAAAAAGTAACTAAGTCAGTTAATCAGTTACTCGGCAAAAAAGTAACTGAGTAAGTTACTAAGTTACAGAATTATAAAAGTAACTTGAATAAGTTACTAACAGCCAGTCTTATAAAGGCCACTAATCTGACGTTAACTTTAATTCGCTGTTAAAATAAACAAAAGCGCATCAAAGTTTGTTTACTAATGAATAAAATGTCATAAGCACTGACGTTTTGATGCGCTTTTGTTTATTTTAACAACAATTAAATTTAACCTCAGATTAGTGGTCTTTATAAGACCGGCAGTAAGTTACCATAAAGTAACTCGTAATTTTTTAAGTTACTTTTTTTATGAGAGGTTACTAATCAACATGCAATTACTATCAACTTAAGATCAACAGAAACACATATTTATAAACAATTGTTTATTAGCAAATATTCTATAGGGTATAATCTTTGTTACTAGTAAATTAGATTCCTAGTTATACATTTCTGTCTGATTGCTTATGTATAAACTTTATTGGTTTTTAATAATAACTGCATTTCAAAATTTTTATCAGTTAATTTTGTACGTTTGAAGTGGAGAACGTCTTTTGTAGTGGTGAACAATCGTTCTACTGGAGCACTGGAAGAGAGGGCAGTATTATATTTAATAAATATTTGCCTAATCGTTGGAAATTTATCTAAAGTTGTTAAATTAGATGAATCGCACTTCATATATGTTTCAGTTTTGTCCATACTTTCGGACCGCTTTACTGTTTTGAAGGAAAAAAAATGGTGTTCTCCTTTATCTCCATCATTATTTTGTGGACTGGGAAGTGGACAAACTGATGAAGTAGAAACACGATTTTTTACTTCATTTTCTAATAATGTAACAGCGTTTTGTGTATTTTCTGCATCACATATCCACTAAAATTTAAACCAAGGATGAGTAACCGCAGCCAGAGCCAGAGTGTAGTCAGAATTGTGCGAATTTCCGTGAATCTAAAATAAAAATTGGAAACAACAGTCAATATTTTTATTAATGCATTCCTGAAGAATCACTTTTCCAATGTGTTGAAGTGCAATTTTTTCGTGTAGTTTTCAAAAATTTCTTTTTAAATAATTTTGGTCAAAGTATGGAAGTGCAATGTGTACTGTACTGTAAAATATAAATAACCATTATACATTATAGACCTAACTTGAAAATGAATGAATCTGTTATTAATTCATGTAATTTAAATTTAGACTGCAGTATCCTATAGCAGCTACATCGCGTATTCCGTTACTTATTTCAATTTTTTGTTAGAATATTGTTTCGTTGTTATTGAAATATAGAGACGGTGAATGTATTGTCATCTGAATTAGACACCCCCAACCTGTGCACAGGCGTTAGGAATGTACTTCCCAGTAATCCACATACCTGCTCAGAGAGCTTCTAGTTGTTAAAGAATTAAAGATTACTGGAAAACGCTGTCACCATCCAAATAGGATCCGTCAAATATTATTTATTATCTACTAAGTACAAGAAGGTATTCCTGTGGTCGGTATTAGCATTTGCATACTAAAGCATTCGAAATTTCCACAAATTTTGGGATTATATGTTCTCATATGCGGTAAATCTCGTCAAATGAAATTTTGGGGTTATATGTTCTGATATGCGAAAAATCTTTAAAAAAAAAATAAAATTCGTCAAAAAATAAACAAAAATATGTAGAAACCGATTGATGCGCCACCTACCGAGTCCAATTATGAATCTAAACCATCCAGGGACCCATTCAAACACACACAAAGAATTTCATCAAAATCGGTTAAGCGGTTTAGAAGGAGTTCAGTCACATACACACGTACAGAAAAATTGTATACAGGGTGGCCAAGGTAAAAGAGGTCCCGTGTCTTGTACCATACTGAAAGTGATATTGAGCGCTCGTGCGGCGTCACGTGATGTCCAGCGGTCATTTTGTGTTAACTGTGTATTGCTCAGTGTTGCGTTGGCACTTGTTAATAATGATTGTGAATACAGTTCTGCAGATTTTAAATAAAAATATAATATTAATTTACCTTTCTGTATTCACACGGGACCTTTTTTACCTTGGACACTCTGTATATAAAGATAAGGCATTCAGTAAACACAAAAACATTTAAATTTTTTTGAAGTTGGCATGTGCATATAATTTTTGTACTAGGGATTCTGTATTTTGTTTTACAAAGGTTTCTACACCTGTATACAGACAAATTTAAATTTACAAATGACAATTAATATTTCTGATTGTCAACAGAGCGGGATTAAGGAAATGTGAGGCCCAGGGCTAATTTTTTTAGAGGCCCCATTCGCATTTATGCAACGGGTACAAAGGGATCTAAATGATTAGAAACCGCACTAGATTATAACCTTCGAATCATTTCGAGGCCCCCGAAATTCGGTGGCCCGGGGCTGCCGCACCCTTAGCCCCCCCTTTAATCCGGCTCTGATTGTCAGTGTCAAAGTAGAATTTTTCTAGAAATTCTAATCCGAAATTTTATAAAATGTAATAAAAATACCTATTAATAACCGCTACGTCAATAGTATCCAACACAGTATTTGTATAATACCCTTAAAAGTAGTTAGTTACAACATTTATGACAGATGGGATGTAAATGTCACACCCTTAACCTATTTGTTTTAGTAATTTTTTTGTAAGTACAGCTGATTGCAAATAAAACTGGGACAGCTAATATGTAATATTGTACTTAATATGAAGTACAATAACATATTAAATACTCGTAATTGTGTTCCTTTTCTTATGCTTCTATCTTTAATAATATTTTATGTATTCACCTACAGAAATATAAGTTAGAGAAAGTTTCACAAGTTATTAAAAACGCAAAAAGTAGTCTCAAGACTTGTCCCACTTTTATTTGCAATCAGCTGTACATTCCTAGACAAAGATGCATTTTGGAAGTACACTCATGAAATTTTGGAAATCAAAGGCCACTTTGTTTTTTTTATGTTTACTGAACAGACTATACAAAGTCTCTTCAGTAAGAAGTTATAGGGCATTGAAGTTCATTTTTTTACTTCCTTTTACGATAAAGGAAGTATTAGATTCACCCCAAAAATTTGAAATTGAGTTTTCAACAGATCTTCACGTTTTAGAGTACCCTGATTCCAAAAAACATATTTTCTTTTCATTGGTCTGTCTGTCTGTGTGTGTCTGGCTGTGTGTCTGTGAACAGAATATCTCAAAAAAGAAAAGAGGTATGGCGTTGAAACTTCATATATAAGTTTTGTGTACTATGTAGATGAAACAGCAAGCTTTTGAAAAAATCGCATAACCGGAAGTAGGTGTTTACTCTTGTGATTTTTCAGTTTTTTCGTTTTTTTCAAAAACGGCTCCAACGATTTTTTTCAAACTTTACATTTTTATTAAATTTTTAATGTGTATTAATGTGAGATAGGTGATTTTTCAGTTGAATACTTCTAAAGTGGGCTTATTTTGTTGTCTTTTTCTATTTTTTTTATTAACTCCTATTTTAAATAGAACACCTGGTATATTATTACATTTTTGAATTTAGCTTAAAATTCTAGAGAAAATTTGTCTCTTCAACTAACGCTCTATTTTGTACCGTTTTTGTAGAATTTGTAATTCTTTGAAAATTTTTGACAAATGCATTTAAAATCAAATTTTTGGCTAATTACAAGCTCACTGTAAAAGGAAGTTCTGTGCGTGTATCACACCAAATTTTTATTTTTTATTTTTTTGTTAATTTCTACAAACGTAAAGATGTCGATTTGAATTTTGGTATACATGCTTACTATTTTGTAGTGCACTAATAGGAAAAATTTCATAAACTAGACTTGACTGTACTTTACCTGGGGTACGGACGTTTCGCCCCCGACCGTTTCGTCCCCGACCGTTTCGCCCCATCCGTTTCGCCCCCAGCCGTTTCGCCCCCAGACCGTTTCGCCCCCGAAGTTTTCTGCAACCGTTTTTTATTATTATTTTCTTATTATTTTTTTATGTGTTTTAATTTTAGATTTTTTTTTGTTTTTTTTAATTTTTATTGGTTTTTGTTTGTTGGTGTTTGTGTTTTAATTTTAGAGTTTTTTAGTAGATACATATAAAGAAAGAGACATCTTTTAACATCTATATTCCGACGTGCAACCGGAATAAATTCAAAAGTCAAAGTTGTACGCAATCCCGCGCAAGTAATCAATAACTTGACTATTTTCAAAATCTTCAAGGATTATTTTCACACGAGCTGATTTTGCGACATACTTTTTATTTTTTGGATTAAAAAAAGAACGGTTGCAGAAATCTTACCAGCTATTTCCTCCTGATGCAATTGGAAACAGCTGAAGCTGGCTAAAGCTAGAGGCAAAACTTCGGAGGCGAAACGGTTCGGGGGCGAAACGGCTTGGGGGCGAAACGGCTGGGGGCAAAACGGCGGGGCCGAAACGGTCGGGGGCGAAACGGCGGGGGCGAAACGTCCGTAAACTTTTTTTACCCCTAACTTCGTTATCTGTAACATTTTCTAAAATTTTAGGTTATTATCTGAAAGAGAATTAAAATGCACAAAAATGATGTACTCTTAGTTCATAAGCGTAAGGGCAACCGTTTATCTTAAAATGCCTATAAAAGGTTTTTGATTGTCATTAACACGTGCAATTATGAAGTAGCCATGATCACAAAAACAATGGCTAATGATTGTAATCAAGTAAACAACAACAAGAAATCAATTAATGACGTTGGTGACATCAGTTTTTTGTCTTTTGTGCTTACGAAAATGCTGCGACATAACGAACCTTTCAGCATTGGAGAATTCGTTATGTGGCGGCATTTTCTTAAACATAAAAGAACAAATTCTTATGTCACTAATGTCATTAATTGATTTATCGTTGTTTTTTACTAGATGACCATTGTTTTTGTGATCATGGCTACTTGATAATTGCACGCTTAATGACAACCAAAAACCTTTTGACAACCAAAAACCTTTGATGGGCATTTTAAGGTAAACGGTTGCTTTTAGGCTTAAAAACTAAGAGTACATTGTTTTTGTGCTTTTTAATTCTCTTTCAGATAATATCCTTAAATTAAAAAAAATGTTACATATAACGAAGCTAGAGTTAAAAAAAGTTTTCAAAGATAGCTAAAGTGCCTCTTACAGTCAAGTCTAATTTATGAAAAAAAAATTATTATTGCAGTACATAATACCGACCAAAATTCAGATCGATATCTCTAGATTTGTGGAAATTAACAAAAAAATAAAAAATTGAACTTCATTCCGGAAAATAAGGAAAAATATTATTGTGATACATCTTTATGTATCATATTAAATTAAAATTAAAAGAAATGAAATTGGGTATATTGATACAATCAAATTTAGAAAAATTAAAAAGGAATGTTGGCTAAATTGAATTTGGTAATGCAGATTAAATTAAAGAGAAATTGGAATTTTATTTGGAAAGTTATAACATTTGAGTATTTCGTAATGGTGATGGAAGATAAGATAATGTTAGTATGAGACAAATATGCTTGCTCTGAAATAAAATAATTGTAATATGTATAGATCAGATTAGGTAATTTTAAAAGTGGGCAGCAATAATTGTAACTATATAAAAGGAGAATTTTGTTTAAAAATATGATGGAATAACAAACTAAAATTATGTACAGATGTTTTTGAAAATAAATAAAAACTAGTAATTTTGACTTTAATTTCGAGAATAATTGGGCTTATACAACTAAAAAAGGTTTTTAACAAGTCTACAAAGTGAATATAAGTGAGAATATGGTTTGGAGTTGGTACAGACATACAATCGGTGAAGAGATTGTAGAATGCAGTTTAATTAGCTACAAATAAGAATAAGACGACAATATTCGAATAGATTTGGATTTATTAGTACATGCAAGGTATAATTGACAGTCATTATTGGAGTTGAAGATTCTACAGAGGACTGGAATTATTTTGCTGGGGTTTGTTAGCGTGGCTTGGTTACTACAGGATAGGAGCCGTGGACAAAGGAAATTAGTTTGGGTATTATTTGTTAGTTGGAATTTACCAGAGGGCTGATGTTGGCGGTCTTGTACGAGGAGTTCAAGGAGGGATCTGCAGGAGCCTGGAGTTTTGACTTTTGGGAGTTCTTTGGTTGTTTGAATGTACATCGAGGATAGGCTGACATTGAATTTAGCTGAGAAGTGTCAGGATCAGTGGTGTTTGAAGTGAGCACCTGAAAAGTTGAAAGGAAATAAGGTTTGTTGTAGTTAGTTCTAATAAGGAATAAGAAAAACAATTAATCGAGTAAAATAAATTAATAACAGTACTTACTTTGGTGAAATAGTCATTGATTTGTGAAAGGGAAAGGATATTTGTCAATTTGATAGTGTTGTGCTGTTATACTTGTTAAAAGTCAAACTGACATTTAATAACAGTCATTGGTTAACAATTCATATAAAATTTTATAATATAAAAAATAGATAATTTGATTAATGAACCCACCCTAATGAAAGTCTCAAATGTATTGCATAATTTTAAAAATAGAATGGTATATTCATTGTAGATTTATATAGCAAAAAAAAGTGTTACTTGTCATTCTATATTTATGGCTATCCCAACGTGGAGCTATTGCATATTAATGGCGTCGCAACTGTGGGGGCAATTCTGCATTGCACATTAAGTTATTCAACTGTGGGGCTTGTAAAAGTTAGTTTTCAAGTTATATTTTTGGGCGAAGTAATTGATTGTAACTGATAAGCCAAATTTATGGTTAATTTGTTTATTAATAATTGTGAAGTAAGAAAGAGGATTGTAAAAAGCAATCATAAGTTAAAAATCTGGTGTGACACACGCACACAACTTCCTTTTACAGTGATCTTATAATTGACCAAAAATTTGATTTAAAATTTTTAAGCATTTGTCAAAAATTTTCAAAAATTCTACAAAAACGGTACAAAATGGAGCGTTAGGTGGAGAGACAAATTTTCTTTAGAATTATAAGCTGAATTCAAAAATGTAATAATTAAAGCGCTGAAAATATGCAAAAAAAATGCGCATATATATGCACCGTCTCGATCAAAAATATGCAGAGATTTATAAAAAATATAACCAAATATATGCAAGATACGCAACTACTTTTGTCTTCTGGAAAAAAAATAGAAAAACTTGAAAATAAGAATATTTATTTGATTAATTAGATACATTACAAAATAATCTTACACTATTATGGTTATTTATTATTATTACTAGTAATTAGTATTAATTAGTAATAAAAACTTGCATATTACTAAGACATATTAAAACTATAGATAATCAAATGTTTTTCAAAATTCTCCAACAAAAATGATTGCCTCCTATCACTAAACATATATTTATATATAGAAAAACTTCTTTCTACATCGATAGATGTAATTGGAGCATTTTTTAGTTGTGTAACAATCTCTGGACTTAACACTAACTCTGCGACTTCTCCTCGCAACACGATTGCAACATCATTTAAAATACCGTATCCAGGATTCTTTTTGAGTACATTACTTAATTTTTCGCAAACTGTATTTCCATCTTTTCCCTTAAATTTTGAACATAAATGATCACAATTACTAATTATTTCCGTAGATTCAGCTAATGGCATGGAACGTTTCTCTAAATCTGAAATAGTTTTAGGCACAAAACTATAATTGCTTTTTAAATAAACAAGTTGGCAAGGCAACTCCCGAGATTCCAACAATTTTTTTGACTGTATAATAGCTTGGCTACTATCAGTCAAGTCTAAAACGACTTCTTTAATTTTTTCATAATTTTCTGCGTAAAAAAGTGCCGCTTCAAGCCATGTACCCCACCTGGTAATTACAGGCTGTGGAGGCAATAGAGTATTGGGACGTCTCTCGTTATAAAATTGAATTCTTAAAGGGGCCTGAGAAAAATCTTTTTTATGTTACTAATTAAATCATTGATTAAAGGAAACTGGTCCCTGATTTCTTCAGCGACCCTATTAATTCCATGCGCTAAGCAAGTAGTGTGAATTAAATTACTATAAAATATTTTCAAATTTTGCCCCACCTTGACCATATATGGTGCTGCATCTGACAACATTAGCAATACTTTTTCTAAAGGAACACACTCAGGCAAAAAGAAATTGGATAATCCGTCGTTCACAAATCTAGTTATGGACAAATTATTTGTTTGGTGAAGTTGTTTTGAAGCTATTAAATATGATTTGCAAAGGACGTCCTCATGTAGAACGCCAATTAGCAGATGGGCAATATATCGACAGCAATTATCGGTGGTTTCATCTACTACAAAATATATACAATTGTTGCCAATGATTTGTCTAATTTCTGAAATTGTATTTGAATAAACACGTTCAACAAAACTTTTTCTTAAGGTGCTTTCATCAGGTATGTTGTATTTAATATACTTTTGAAAAAAAGATTTGAGGTTTTCATTATTCAGTTTCCTAAGTGGAATATTAGTTGCTATTAGAGTTTTACACAAGTCTTCATAGAAGGTTTCTTGTTCGATATTCCTGGAACTTGTAGTCACGCATTGACGTAGTGTTTGCTGGGATTTGGAAGATTTTCTTAGTTTTTCGCACTTGAAGATATGTGCAGGAGTTTTTGCATGTTGATCAATCAAAAACTTCTTGTTGCTCGATACCTAACGAACAATACTAATATAATTCAAAAATAATTTTTCTAGTTCACCACAGAAAATTAGGGCAGGAAGAAATGCCAAAATATTATTTAATGAATTTTAAAGTTTAAAAGTTTGATGTTATAGCCCTAATTTTTTAATGATTTAAATGGATAACTGTATTCCTCAGAATAATAATTGTCTACTTACTGGTTTACTGCACGCACGGCAGAACACCTTATCTCCATCCAGTACCAGTTCAGGGTAGGATTTTATCACATTTCTAACTCCAGACATTTTGTGTGGTTTTAAAACTGAACAAACTTGCACTTGCGGTGGTCGAACCAAATATAATGAACAGAAAATTTAAATGTTTGGGGTGTGAAGTGAGGTAGTCAGGAAGCCAGGTAATAATCCTTATCTTGGTTGTTAAAGATATTATTCACAAAGCGTCATTCATTAAGGAATTCCCCGAACCGCTTCTTGAAGATTAGACAGTTTTAATCGCTATGGATTTTTTTTAAAGCCATTCATAAATTTGCTATACGAATAAACTTGCGAAAAAAAATCTGAGGAAGCATAAATATGTTAAGATATGCAACTTTTACCAAACACTGCAACAAAAGCCCAAATATGCAAAATATGCAAAATAAAATTGGTGCCAATGGGTCCGTAATTGTGTAAATCGTAAAGATTTGAAGACATAAAATTAAATATGCTAAAAATAAAGAATATGCATTTTTCCTATAATCCGCGGTCTAGTAATAATATACCGGGTGTTCTATTTAAAATAGAGAGAGAAACCCATTTTAGAAGTATTCAACTGGAAAATCACCTATCTCACATCAATACACATTAAAAATGTAATAAAAATGAGAAGTTAGAAAAAAATCGTTAGAGCCGTTTTTTGAAAAAATCGAAAAAAACTGAAAAATCACAAGAGTAAACACCTACTTCCGGTTATGCGATTTTCTTCAAAAGCTTGCCGTCTCATCTACATAGTACACAAAACTTATATATGAAGTTTCAACGCCATAGCTCATTTCGTTTTTGAGATATTCTGTTCACAGACACACACAGACACACACACAGACCAATAAAAAAAATTTTTTTGGTCCAGGGGGACTCTGAAACGTGAAGATCTGTTGAAAACTCAATTTCGAATTTTTGGGGGTGAATCCAATACTTCCTTTGTTGTAAAAGAAAGTAAAAACGTATCATAATTGAGTTTTTTGAGATTAATAAAGTAACAGAAATAGGAGAATCAATAAGAATAAATAAAGCATTGTATAAAGGTTCAATTTGTGAACAAAACACAAAGATTTACAATTGAATATAAAGGTTTTTAATCAAAGTAAATACATTTGAAAATTTAAACTAAAATATGAGACAAAAGGGTAACAAGAAAAAGCAAGAAGACTGAAGACTGAAGAGGACAAAGGTAAAGGACAAGAAGAGATGGAAGTAGTAGCCGAGGTAGAATTGGAGGAAATACAGCAAGAGGTAAGTGTACAAGGAGATCAGGTGAGAATTCAAGAGGAACAGGCAGCAGAAGAATACAGCATGAAACAGATGATGGAAAAGATGTGGCAGTCGATGCAAGAAAGTAGAAAGGATTTACATGAAATAAAGAATGATGCAGCAGAGTTGGAAAAGGATTTACAGAATTTAGAGAGGAAGGCAGAGGAAAGTTAGAGGGATCTCCAACAGTCAATAGAGGAAAAGGCTGACGAAAGAGAAAGAAGATTGCAACAGTCAATCGAGGAAAAGGCAGAGGAAAGTAAGAAAGATGCTGAGGAAAGGGAAGGTAGGTTACAAGCAGCAATTAAGAGTACTGCAGAGAAGTTGCAAGAACAAAAAGCGCAAGCGGAAAAGATGGAAGAGACAATGAAGGAGTTAAAAGAAGAATTTAATAAGGTGCAACTCGAGAATAAACAAGAATTGCAAGCACAAATAATTAAAATTAGTGTCACATTAGAAAGCTATAAGGATGAAGTTAAAAATGATGTGGAAAGGGAACGGCAGGAAGAAAACAAACAACTAGAGGAAAATTTTACACAAATCATGGAAGATAAGTTAGTAAAGAATAACGAAGAGTTGGAAGGAAAAATAGTGGGCATACAAAGACAGTATGAGGATGTGCATGATAAAGTAAAACTGATTGATGAAAAGGTAGATCAAAACAGAGTTGAGATGCAAGGAGAAATTAATCTCAACGTAAGGAAAGTTAATTTGTTAACAGAAAATAATTCAATAAAGCTTAAAGAGGTAGAAGATAGATTAAAAAGAATGCAAGATGGCACAGGAATTTTAAATGGGAGTAAAAGAGGAAATTATATGGGTATACAAGCAGATATGTACCTATTTTTGAAGGAAGATTAGGAGAACAACCTATGACATATCTAGTGAAATTAGATGACATAATGAAATCAGTATTTGATGAAAATAAAAGATTGCAAATAATTAATATGACCTTAAGAAGTGATGCAGATGTGTGGCATAGTATCATAAAATTCAAATACACAAATTATGAAGAATTTAGAAAGTTATTTATGGACCAATATTGGAGTAATGCACGTCAAGTTCAAGTGAGAACACAGTTAACAACTGGTAGATATTTTGAAAGAGGTAGCACGCGGGAAATGTATGTAATACATAAATGTAATAGAGCACAGCATCTGACACCAAAATTAGGAAGAGATAATTCAACATTTATCTCGACATTTAGAAGGGGAAATAACAAGAGCTGTAGTAGCGGTTCAAAATATTAAAACTATGAAAGATTTTCTAGAAATAGTTAGGAATTATGATATGGCTATTGGCAACAATAATAGAAATTATAACAGAAATGAAGGTCCCAGTTTTCAAAATTACAGTAAAAGAAAGTTCGATGATTTACAACAAAATAAATTTAATTTTGGCCGAAATAATTATAAAAATGTTAGAACGGGAGAAAGAAACTTCAATTATAACTATGATAGAAATTTGGATAGATGGAGGAACAACCAATACAATGAAAACAGCATGAATAGGAACCAAAATAACTATAGTAGGCAATATAATGAGAGGTACTATGATAACAATGAACGGAAAAGATATCATGCAATGATTGATGACAGGAACAATGAAAAATCCAAGCAGGAGGAAAATAAAAATAAATATCCTCAAAGACAGTATATAAACACATTATTCAAAAATGTAAATGAAAGAGGAAGACCGATGCAGGAAAATCGGTAGAGGAAACTGAGAGTTTTGAAGATTCCTCAGAAGATAAAGAAAACTTCAATTTTAGTTAATTTAAATAAGAACCTCATTTGTTTTAACAATAATTATGAGAATGATGGAGAATTTTTACTTGAAGAGGAAGAAGAAGAAAATAAAATTCCAACATTACCATTTATAAAAGTTAATTTAAATAATAATGAATATTTAGCTTTGATAGTTAGTGGTGCTAGGGCATCATTAATAAAGGAAGAAATAATTTTAAATAATTTAAATGTCTTACATAAGAATATAATTAAAGTGAATAAAATAGATTTGCTATCTGCAACCAAAAGAAAAATATAACAACGAACCGAATGTTGAATGTTAAGATAATTATTAATCAACGGGAAGGTGTTGTTAGATTGTTTGTAGTTAAAGGCCTTAGTGTAGACATGGTGTTAGGAATTGACAGGAACAATTGGGTACCTATTAATATTAATGGAGCACAAAGGTGTATTCATTTAAAGGGGTTAATTAAATCTTGGATCAGTACCAGAAGTGTCGGCCAAGAAGATAAGTGTTGCGAATTAGAGAGAATTGGAGACGCATTGAAATATAAAGAAGGTATAATAATTAATAATAATGTAATAGAGGGTACAGAGAATAAATATTTGCTGAATGAATTAAAAATAGGTGAGAAGAATAAACAATTTAAAGGTCAAATATTAGAAATAATTAACAGAAATAAAGAGGGGATTAATGAAGAAGTAGGACGGGCACAGAAATGTGTTCATAGATTGCAGGTTGATGAATCAAAGAATCTTATCCTATTCCTTTTGCATTAGGAGGACAAGTTAAGAAGGAAATACAGAAAATGGTAATAGATGGAGTAATAAAGGGTGTTTTTTTTTCAGAGAGATACAACTTTAAACTGAAATAAAACACAGAAAGATGTTTTTCATATCCATGAAATTGGCTTTATTTGAAAGATAATTTTATGGCATTTATGTTTGAATATGATTTCGGGCATGTGACCGCCGCGATTGGCGTATACATGACGTAATCTGAAGGTCCAATTTTCACACACTCTTTTCGCAGTAAATCAGGCGGTATTTCATTTCAGCAATAACGCGTCGAATGTTGGCTTCCAAGTGCTCAATTGTTTTCGGTTTATCGACTTAGACATGCGACTTTACATATCCTCAAAGAAAATAATCTAACGGTGTCAAATCGCACGAAAGAGGTGGCCAGTTAACAGATCCATTTTGTGGATGTTTTTATAGGAAAAATGACATCAATTTATTAAACAATTAATTCAAACTTGCCAAATTTGTCAGTTTGCAAAGGAAAAGAATTTTAAGAATCAGAATATTGTTAAAAGTATTAGGGTAAACGAACCGATGGAACTGGTAGCTATTAATTACTTGGGAAATTTAGCTACAGGACAATATGGGTACAAGCATATTCTGATTATGGTAGATGCGTTTTCAAAATTTATAAAATTATACCCAGCGAAAAACTGTAATACTAAACATGTTATTATATATAGAGGCTGTACATTCTTTAAGGAATTGTAGCCGCTCATTTTCCTGAGCTCTAGAACTCTCTTTTTGTGGTGAGTTAGTCCACGTTCTTTCTTTCTTGACTTATTCCAGCCTGTCATTTGCCTTTGCTTCTCCCGTTATCTTCTTCCATGTGTCTCGGTCCGTTATCTTTCTCCTCCATTCCTGTATCCCTAGCTTCCTTATGTCTTCTAGTACCTGGTTTTCCCATCTGATTTTTGGTCTCCCTCTTCCCCCTCCTGTGTCCATTCTCCACATTGTAATTTTCTTTACCACTCTAATGTCTTCCATTCTTCTTATGTGGCCATACCAGCGAAGTCTTTGCACTTTTATTACCTTCACTATATCTTCCCCTCCTAGGATGTTTTTTATTTCGAAGTTCATTAGTCCTCTGTATTCGTCGTCTGCTAATTTCTTTGGTCCGTATATCCTTCTTATCATCTTCCTTTCAAATCTTCTTAGCTTTTCGTAGTCCGCGCTTGTTATGTTCATCGTTTCTGCGCCGTAGGTCACCACCGGTCTAATTGCTCCTCTATACACCCCCTAATTTTTGTCTTCACACTTATGCTTTTACTAAACATGTTATTAAATCAATTGGAAACTTTGAAGAACAAGTGGGTAAACCAAGAAGAATTTTGGCAGACAATGCAACATATTTTAGAAATACAAGATTGAAGAATAATTTAGATAAAAAGGGAATAAAGATTTGTTTTTGTTGCATAAGACATCCTCAAAGTAATATTGCAGAAAAGTAGGTACATTAAAGAGGTGATAAAGTATTTAAGAATATTAACACACGAACATCATAATAAATGGGTACAATATTTGCCAGATGTGGAGAGTTTTATAAATAATGTTCCGAATACAACAACGAAGATTAGTCCAATTACTTTGTGTAAACAAGTAATTCCAGCTAGACCTTGGAGGAAAAAACAAAGTAATGGTGAAATGATGCAATTGTTAGAAAGAGCTAGAAGAAGATTGAAGATAATTTACGACAGATATGAAAAGAAGCAAAACAAGAAGATATTAAAACGGGTACAGTTTGAAATAGGGGATTTAGTAATTGTAAAGAAACTCAGAGTAACAAACAGGAAGGAAAAGAAGTGTGCAAAACTGTTGTATGCATATGAAGGACCTTATAAAATACGTCAAATATTTAATAATAATAACACTTATGATCTAATAAATGAAAGAGATGGACGAATAAGAAGAAGATTCCATATATCAATGATTTATCCATACATAACATAAATTAAGGTGATTATTATAAAGGTTGTTGTTTGTTTAACAGGTTAAATATTTTTATTTCCATAGTAATTTGAAATAATTATATGGAAATGGATTTTAATTGTTATCAAGTTATATACAAGGACATTAGGATGGGTTATGAACAGTTTGGTAATTAAAAAAATTAAGAAAAGAAATTGAAATAAAAAAGCTAGTTTATTTAAATATTTTTTTAAATTGAGGAATTATATCGTGATACATAAAGATCAATCATATTAAATTAAAATTAAAAGAAGTAAAATTGGTATATTGATACAATCAAATTTAGAAAAATTAAACTAGAATGTTGGCTAAATTGAATTTCGTAATGCAGATTAAATTAAAGAGAAATTGGAATTTTATTTGGAAAGTTATAACATTTGAGTATTTCGTAATGGTGATGAAAGATAAGATAATGTTAGTATGAGACAAAAATATGCTTGCTCTGAAATAAAATAATTGTAGTATGTATAGATCAGATTAGGTAATTTTAAAAGTGGGCAGCAATAATTGTAACTATATAAAAGGAGAATTTTGTTTAAAAATATGATGAAATAACAAACTAAAATTATGTACAGATGTTTTTGAAAATAAATAAAAACTAGTAATTTTGACTTTAATTTCGAGAATAATAAATTGGGCTTATACAACTAAAAAAGGTTTTTAACAAGTCTACAAAGTGAATATAAGTGAGAATATGGTTTGGAGTTGGTACAGACATGCAATCGGTGAAGAGATTGTAGAATGCAGTTTAATTAGCTACAAATAAGAATAAGACGACAATATTCGAATAGATTTGGATTTATTGGTACATGCAAGGTATAATTGACAGTCATTATTGGAGTTGAAGATTCTACAGAGGACTGGAATCATTTTGCTGGGGTTTGTTGGCGTGGCTTGGTTACTACAGGATAGGAGCTGTGGACAAAGGAAATTAGTAGTCTTGTACGAGGAGTTCAAGGAGGGATCTGCAGGAGCCTAGAGTTTTGACTTTTGGGAGTTCTTTGGTTGTTTGAATGTACATCGAGGATAGGCTGACATTGAATTTAGCTGAGAAGTGTCGGGATCAGTGGTGTTTGAAGTGAGTACCTAAAAAGTTGAAAGGAAGTCAGGTTTCTTGTAGTTAGTTCTAATAAGGAATAAGAAAAACAATTAATTGAGTAAAATAAATTAATAACAGTACTTACTTTGGTGAAATAGTCATTGATTTGTGAAAGGGAAAGGGTATTTGTCAATTTTGATAGTGTTGTGCTGTTATACTTGTTAAAAGTCAAACTGACATTTAATAACAGTCATTGGTTAACAATTCATATAAAATTTATGATATCAAAGAATAGATAATTTGATTAATGAATCCACCCTAATGAAAGTCTCAAATGTATTGCATAATTTAAAAATAGAATGGTATATTCATTGTAGATTTATATAGCAAAAAAGTGGTACTTGACATTCTATACGTATTTATGGCTATCCCAACGTGGAGCTATTGCAATATATTTCATTTGGCAAACGTCTTTTGGTAGATGAAGTCATTGTTGACGGAAAACGGAAAAACGTTTTTATGCAAATACAATCTTTAGATAGTTATTAGTTTTTAAGTTCTTCTTTGGCATCCCTGGCCGCCACGTTGTCGGATGACCAGTGTGTTGAAATTCATAAGCAATTCGGACATGGCATCAAATTCGAACTGATGAGACAGAAAGGCGTGTTTCCTTATTCGTAACTGGACTCCTTTACAAAATTAAACGAGCCGGCGTTGCCCACTATCGCCCAGTTTTATGATCGTTTAACCGAGACGCATATTACTGAGGTCGATTACGAGCGCGCAGTTAAGGTCTGGAAAACTTTCAAATGTTAATCGTTGGGAGACTATTCCGATGTCTACCTCAAATGTGACCTCTTTATTTTGGCAGACGTATTCGAAAACTTTCGAAATTTTTATTTAAATCAATATAACTTGGATCCGGCAAAGTACTTCACCGCCCCCGGTTTAAGTTGGGACGCCATGTTAAAATATACGGGGATTGAGTTGGAGCTGTTGACCGATATGGATATGTTTCATTTTTTTAGAAAGGGTATTCGTGGGGGAGTCAGTACTTGTGTCGGGCGAAAGGCTATTGCCAACAATAAATTTGCTGATAATTATGATGCTTCCAAACCCACTTCTTTTATTATTTTTTTAGACGCGACCAACCTTTATGGATTTGCTATGCGACAGTTTCTACCGCAAGGCGGTTTTGTTTGGTTGACTGACGAGGAAATTGATAGTTTTGACGTATTTCAAATTTTGGGCGATTCAGATACTGGGTACGTGTTGGAAGTTGACTAGCGGTACCCCGAAAATTTACATGACGCTCACAATGACTTAACCTTTCGCCCCGAGCTATTGGTGCCTCCGCGGGGAAAATTTAAAAATGCAAAATTAATCCAAATTTGTATGATAAACACAGATATATTATTCACTATAGAAATTTGAAGCAATGCTTACAGGCTTGTTTGATTTTGGTTAAAACACATAAAATACTTAAGTTTAGACAATCTCCTTGGCTCAGATCTTACATCGATTTAAACACAAATTTACGTAACCAGTCTCACAATGAATTTCACCGAAATTCATTTGAACTAGCTAACAATAGCGTCTTTGGTAAAACGATGGAAAACGTGGACAAAAGGATTCTGGTAAAGTTAATTAGTCATTGGGAGAAAATTGGTAATAGAATGGGAGCAGAAGCTTTGATCTCGAAACTTAACTTTAAAGATAGAATTCGGTTTGGGGAAAATTTAATAGCAGTGGAAATGAACAGAACGTCGGTTTTATATAACAAACCCAGTTATGTTGGTTTCTCTGTTTTAGATATTTCTAAAACGGTAATGTACGATTTTTATTACAATTTTTTGAAGCGTCAATATGGCCCTAATGTCTCACTAATGTACACAGACACTGAATCATTGATCTTGGAAATTTTTATTGAAAATTTTTACGCGGACATGAAACAGCACCTTTATCGCTTTGATACATCAAATTATAAGAATAACTTGCACGACGTTCCGCGAACGGAGCCAGTTGTTGGAAAATTCAAGGACGAGTACGCTGGGGTGGCTGTGTGTAGCTATTACGGGGTCGGTGCGAAAACATACTGTGTAAACGCTGTTGGTAAGGAAGTCAAAAAGGCGAAGGGAGTTAGAAAGAGTGCTGTTCGGAAACCTTACCACCGAAATTTATAAATCTGTAGCCGAAAACAAGAGGGAAGTTGTATTTTGTCAAATGTATGTGTTTCGTTTCCGTTTACACACTATGTACACCGAATTAATGAATAAGGTTGCGCTTTCTTCGCGAGATGATACAAGCTTCCTTATTCCTAATACTACCATAACCTTAGCGTGGGGTCATAGACGATTACAGTCGTCTAGACGCCTTGCTGCGCATTGCCGAAACGATGACGTAGCAATATGTTCTCGGAACAGTATTCGTTATTACTAAACAGCAGAGGTCCTATACAGCGAGAGCTCTCTTTTACTTTGTAGGTTTATGTCCAGGCAGTTGTGTATAGAAATTATAGTATAGGTGGTGGTATATTACATTTTATTAGTTATTCAACACTGTGCTAGGTGTAGTATTTTGTGTATCACTCATGTTCAGCATTTACAATAATAAATGGTTGTTAAACGTAATAAGTTTTTTATTTAAAGAGAATGTCAGTAAAACAAAAAAGTTTTTTATTTAAAGAGTACTATACAATCATAGTAAGTTATACAAGATTGTTTTTGGATATCCAGAAATTGAGACGATTATCGAATCCCAACCATTTTACGTAAAGCTGATTACCCTTCTTCATCAACACCTTTTCTACCAGGTATACGTCCGAGTGTTTGGTTTTCTGTAATTCGTGCTCGTAAAATCCATCTTTGATTTCCTGTCCTTCCTGATCCATGAGTTTGTAGGTGGTAGGGTTTGTAAGTCGCACTATGGTTATTTTGAATATTTCGTTGCTCCAGCTGGGTGTCTAGCCCTTGCTAAATATCGAACGATATTTACTAATGCGTACAGAGTCCCCTTTATAAAACTTTTGAGGTATGGGATCTACAGTTTTTGTGTGGCTGTATATGGTGTGTAACAGACGTTTGGCATTTTTAAGATTAACTTCAGCCGGCTTCATACCTGTTGTGCTATGCCTGGTTGTGTTATATTTCGTTAAAAGTTTGTCAGGGAAGATAGACGGTCGGCCTTACCTTTTGGTGAAAGTTGTATTTGATATTTTTCCGGCTGGTAACTATCGGCCTAGTGGGCTAACTAGTCGCGAGGGTCGGGGTTTCAACTATGCTGAAAAGAATACCAAACGAAATACGAAGATAGTGGGCGCCAGGTCCTCGACTTCGAATCATCCTTGTGCCGGACCGTTCACAAGGTCGAAGATAAAAACCAGCAAGTTAAACAAAATCAACCCTTCGTCTCTTGAAATTTTTTCGCGCTGGTTTGTGAAGTTCTGCGACTAGATCTTCCTTAGGACTCATGTCGAATGTTGCTTTATCAACTGCTATGGGACATTTAAGCAGCAGCTATACGTATAACTTGGGGCTAACGGCTTTGAATCTAAGTGTATCTTCTCGATTCAAAATCACACCGACCATCTCAGCCTGCTGGACTCCGTTGATGTATGATTCTACAGAAGCCCCGCTGACTTGAACATTAATCATCTGTCCGGTCTCTAGCGAAAAGGTATACTCATCAACTCCGAATATTTTCGAAAATCCCTCCTCATTATGCCCACGACCCACAAGTAGGAGTGGTGTTTCTATATGTAGTGCCTTTATATTTTGAACTTTCATAAAGATATGTTTGGGATGGGGAGCCTAGCGTGTGCTATGGTAGTGGCGTCCAAATTTGTCGATGGGCATTACTCTATCGTCTAACACCTTCTGATCGTAATTCAATAGGTACTCCACTTTTGTACTCGCCTTAGTAAATTATTTTTGCATCTCGTAGATCTTGGGTGATACTTACAATTTCGTTGGAATGGCCGGTGTGCCCCGCTACCTGAGAGGCTAGTAATATGCGCAGACGATCCAGTAATGAATTTGGATTCTTCCAAGGAACAAATTCCACTTTTTTATTGGTTACTGTTAATAACTACGTACTGGTACGCTGCACCCTCGATGCGGCTCTGGTAGGTTGTCTAATACCGGAGGATTTAGCCAGGGGGCGTACTACTTTAATATATTTCGTGCCGGCGTTGCCGCTTATCTCTTGGGTTGGATGGTAGTTCTTACGATTTGCGGCGGGCCGGTTCACTATGTCATGGTAATTGTCAAGGTCATTGGTTGTATAAGTCAATGGTTTCTTCAAGAACATCAATTCGTAAAAGCCAGGAGTGCCTTTGTATACTATTCTATTGCCGTGATCTGTAATAACCATGTCCTGACTCTGAAATAGAAGGTGCTTATTCCCAATTGCAAACTTATCAGTGTCTGTCCCATCGAACTCCATAGTGGAGATCGTATTTGCTTTCTGTATCTCGTATCATTCCCTCGATATATTTTCTAGCTAACCCTGCAAACTGTTCCAGGTATTCTCTTAGAACTTCCGGTTCCATCATTT
The DNA here is from genome assembly GCA_940337035.1 of Agriotes lineatus. Classification (NCBI taxonomy): domain Eukaryota; kingdom Metazoa; phylum Arthropoda; class Insecta; order Coleoptera; family Elateridae; genus Agriotes; species Agriotes lineatus. The sequence continues at coordinate 98,956,108 of OW679194.1, read as the reverse complement.
GTCGCACGGTTTCCCTAGCCTCTGCTACCGAACTTTCAATTGCCGCTTCTTCTTGAGTTTCCACCTGTTGCTCCTCATCTATCTGGTAGACTCTCATACAATACTTCTCTGTCAAGAAATCTAGGTGTGGATGTTGCCAACGCCGAAGTAGACGGTCCGGGAATGGTAATGTAGGGAGTTGGCGGTTTTGCCATTTCTCGGACGGGGTAGGATAGACGGTGTGGATACTCGCTGTTTGATGGTTCTCAGCATGGGTCCTACCGCACCTTCTTGCTGTATTGTTTGACCACCTTCTTGCTTGATGGTTGTTAGTAATTCGGTGAGTGGCTGGGAAATTGGTTTAAATTGCTCCGCAAGAGCCGTCCGCGATTCGGCGATATCTGCTTTTAAAGTTTCATATTTCCGCCTGACAGCCTTTCTAGCTTTAATAAGATCGCTTACTAACCGTTTGTCCATGTTGCTATTACTCTTGTTGCTCGTAGACTAATAATTGTACAGCAGTGGCCCATACCTATATCTTATATATATTTCTAAAAGTCCTGACTGACTCACTGACTCATCAACGCCCAGCCCAAACCCTTGGACCTAGAAAGCTGAAATTTTGCACAGAGGTTCCCTTTATGATGTATACAAGGAATAAGAAAGGATATTTCGAAATTCAACCCCTAAAGGGGTAAAATGGGGGTTCCAATTTTGTATGGAAATATAATATTAAATAGACATTTCGACTTGAAACTTCGTAGGAGTACTCCTAAAAACAAATAAGCAAACACGTATTTCTTGATTTTCCGAAAATCAACCCCTTAGGGGGTGAAATGGGGTGTGTAAGCCTAAAAATCGATATGGGTGTCGTTATTGAGGTTTATTGGGACGTTGATTGCGAAAATGGCATTTATTTTTAAGTCCAAGACGGTGAACATGACATAAGGGAAGAAACGGGACGGGACGGGACTAGACTGGACGGAACGGGACGGACTGGACGGGACGGGACTGAGCGGGACGGGACTGGACGGGAAGGGACGGAACGGGACGGGACGGGATGGGGCAAAGCGGGACGGGGCGGGGCGGGACGGGACGGGGCGGGACGGGTCGGGGCGGGGCGGGACGGGTCGGGGCGGGGCGGGACGGACGGGACGGAAAGGGAAGGAAAAGGATGGGATGGAAGGGGAGGGGATGGGATGGAAGGAGAGGGGCGGGACGGGACTGGAAGGGACGGGACTGGACGGGAGGGAAAGGGGCGGGACGGGACGGGACGGGAAGGGAAGGGTCGAGACGGGGCGGGGCGGGGCGGAACGGGATGATACGGAAAGGAAAGGGAAGGAATGGGATGGAAGGGGAAGGGACGGGACCGGGACGGGACGGGAAGGGACGGGACTGGACGGGACGGGACTGAACAGGAAGGGACTGGACGGAAAAGGAAGGGACGGGACGAAAAGGAACGAGACGGGACGGGACGGAAAGGGAAGGGAAGGGAAGGAATGGGATGGAAGGGGAGAGGACGGGACGGGACGTCATTATTTAATACACAAATAACGAACCTCGCGCGAACGAAGTCGCGGGTAAAAGCTAGTAGTGAAATAACTGTCGAACCCTTTTCTATAACGGCCGGCGTTGATTTCACTTTCTTTGTCGAGAACCAAAAAATCCATGATCTTTGATCCAACAGTACGAACATAAGTTTTTAAACTTGTCGAATGACATGTCTGTGTTTACATGATCATCGTAAATGTGTTTAAGATTGGTGTAGTCTTGCCGGAATACGATTATGATATTCGCATTATCTCGTACGAGTTGTTTCGGGATTGATGAGTAAGTCTGACAGAGGTAAAAACAATCTATATTTCGATGTAGTCCGAAAATAAAATACTTAATCTCTAATTATGCTTTGAGTATCGCACGCCACGTCATCAAACACCGTAACAGAATTTTCTTTCGCTTCGTGTGGTTTGATAACCTCACACTCCTCGCTGAAATCGTAGAATCCGATTTGTTTTAGTGGCTCCAGCAGTGTCCTCAGATATTTGTATTTAGATTGGTCGAGGGTTTTAGAATACAAATACACGTTTTCAAACCGCAAACCATTGCGGTGCTCCAAAAGACTGATCATCGCATTGGTTTTCCCAGAGCTGGAAGGACCAATAATCAAACCCCTTTTACGTTTTCAAACCGCAACCCATTGCGGTGCTCGAAAAGACTGATCATATCATTGGTTTTCCCAGAGCCGGAAAGACCAATGATAAAACCCCTTTTACATCCGATACCCAGTAAAGCGCTATGTCGTCTGTCCCTTTCTGACATGGAATCTACTGTATGATTTACTACCGGCAGCGAACATATTTGTTTCACAATTTTGACGTTCTCCATCGCTTTCGGACGGAGAGGAACTAGCTCCTAACCGCGTTGTGCTAAGTATATATCTACCCATTTGAGTTTCACACCGCCAGTCGCTCTTCGACGAGCGTTTGTTTAAGATGAGTTGTACTAGATGTAAGATGTAAGACGAAAGGTCGCGGTTTGTTGAACACTCTTATTGACAAGTTGCCCTTCGAATTACATATACCAGGTTACAAGTTTTGCGGACCTGGTACCCGCTTAAACAAATGGCTTTCTCGAGGTGATCGAGGAAGGAACCCTCTGGACGAGGCTTGCAAGCAACGCGACATCGCATACTCACAATCTAGCAATCTTTCGACACGTCACGCTGCGGATAAGGTTCTTGCACAGAAAGCTTGGGAGCGTGTTAAAGCAAAAGACTCTACTCTTGGGGAACGAGCTGCAGCCCTTGCTGTTACGGGGATTATGAAAGGAAAAACCAAACTCGGCATGGGAGTCTCCCGGAAACGGAAGCGTACAGAACCCATTGCTGTTATGGAAGTCCCCCGGAAACGAAGGTGTACCCTACCTATTGCCGGTATTGCAAAAACTTGCTACGGGAGTATCTCGAAAACGGAAGCGTACACAATCCACTGTTGGTGTGAGAGTCTCAAGAAAGCGAAGGCGTACACTACCTATAGCCGGTATTACGCAAAAGGTTGGTATGGGAGTATCTCGAAAACGGAGACGTGTAAGGTGTAGTAGGTGTAAACGTATTGGAGGCGCTGTCGTTTTTAAATCGCGCAGGAAACATCGAATTCGCTCTAGAGCAGTACCTGTTCCCAAGAGAGGAGGTATATTGCCGCTTGTACCCATAATTGCTGCATTAGGAGCATTGGGGTCCCTCGGAGGCGGTGCTGCAGCAGTCGCTAAAGCGGTAGGGGACTCAAAGGCTGCTAAAGAGGATCTCCAGGAAAAGGAGCGACATAACAAGGCTATGGAATCCATTGCTCGTGGAAAAGGCCTATATTTACAACCGTATCAGTCAAAAAACTACCGTTGAAGCTACCGCGCCGCGCGTTGACGAACATCGATATTGCACATTACGTTAAACGCTTAGAAATTCCCCATTTTATGGGAATATTTATGCGGGATTCTTTACCCGACAAAATTCGTTAACGAGAATATGGTGTTACTAACTTAGACGATGATGTTGGACCTGGAACACATTGGACAGCTTACGTTAAAGCTGGCCGATTTGTTCTGTATTGCGATAGCATTGGTCGCTTACAACCTCCTCCCGAATTAGTAAACTACTTTCGCAGCGACGGTAGCAACAATACAATTATGTAGAACTCTAATAGATATCAAGAACTCACGTCATACACATGCGGACATTTGTGTCTCAAATTCTTATATAACTTTGCGAAACCGCTTTTGTTGTCAGTTTAAGTGTTGCGCTTCAGCATGTCCAATATATGCACTCTTACCGGCGATTCATCTGTTCTTACTGCAAATTTTGACCCTCCCATTTTCTTAGACGACGGTAGCAAATACATCTTGGGATTATTAAGTTTCGAAACCTACTATACTATTCTAAACGTTAGACCTCCCAACAATGAATTTTATCTTGTTGGAGAACCTCCTATTATTAAACCGGAGGGAGCATATGAAATTACGGACATTGCCGAATTTTTACATAACCAACTCGATTCTGATGTAGGTACTAAACAGGTACTGCTACCTGGAAACAACAGCACCTTAAAAACCGAAATAAAGTTCAACGTTCCAATCGACCTTTCAAGTGACAATACTATACGGGACATGTTAGGCTTTGAGAAAAAAGTATATTCTGCCGATAGGTGGCACACAGCTGAATATGTTACGAAAATTTTGAACATCAACTCCATTCTTATTCATTGCAACATCTTCGTTGATTCATATAAAAATGGTAAGCCTGGCCATATCATTCACCAATTCTTCCCCATAGTACCGCCCCGGTACAAAATAGTGGAAACCCCTAACCCAGTCATCTATCTACCGATCAACACGAAACAGATCACTAACTTAACTATTAAAATACTAGACCAATCGGATAATTCCGTCAGTTTTAGTAAGGAGACCGTCACGGTAACATCACATTTAAAGAAACTGTAATGGATTTTTGATTCACCGCTTCTCCGTACCGCCCCTGCTTCACTTCCTATAAGAATCGTCGCCCACACCCTCGTAAGATCAGTACGGCTTCGTCCACCACGCAGCTAAGGCAAACAGAGACTTCTTGAGGTCCTTGGGCTTTACAATAGTGCAATGAGTATTTTAAATATTGGAGAGCGACTCCTCGTCCACACTTCCATCATTAGCAATCAATTGCACACACATCAACCGTATACAAACCGATTTGACTGTAACAATGAAATTCGAATTCCAATTCCTGAAGATAAGTCAACTCTTCCCGGCCTGAGCTATCTGTACCTAGAGAGAAAGTTGCGGAAGGAAAACGGTGAAGTTACATCGGCTAAATTCCTTAACAATGGTTTGGCTCACTAATTTAGCGAAATCCGATATCAAATCAATGGCGTCGTTGTCGACTCAGTCACCAAACCTGGTATTACGTCTACTCTTAAGGGATATGCGGCTGGTTTGCCGCTGGCGATCCCCCCCTTACCAATCAGGAAGGCAACTTCAGTGCTTGCATACCCTCGAGAATGCTGTTAGGCTTTGCCGAAGATTATGAAAAAGTAATACTTAACATCCGACAAGAACTCGTATTAATTCGCAGCAATACCGATGCCGACGCCGTATTCAGTGCTACCGTAGGGGAGACGGCTAAAGTTAGGATTGGCAAACTATATTGGAAGGTTCCTCATATCATTCCAGGCCTTGCCCAAGAATTAGTCCTAACCAAATAGATCAATAAAAATATTGACACTCAAGTTGTATTTCACAGCTGGCAGCTTCATATCATACCTGGTGTTTATGCTGTGACTCAACATTCTCAAGCTATCGCTACAAGCACAAAATTACAAACCCCCAGATAAGTCATCGTAGAGTTTCAATCAGGTCGTTTGAGGCTAATCGCTAAGGACAATGCTAATTTCGATAAAATTGGTCTTACCAATTTCTGAGTTTATCTGAACACCGAACGATTCCCATACGACAATTTACATAACAATTATGCACTCAATCATTATGCAACTTTGTACGACATGTATTCCAAGTTTCAATCAATGTTATAAAAAAATCGATGAGCCCTTCTTCTCCCTCCATGACTTTGCATCCAAAGCACCCATTGTTGTGATCGATTTCTCCCATCAAAAAGACTACCTTCATGCAAACGCTCTTGTTTTTCGTGTTGAATTTGAAACTTTCGCTAACGTGGCAGCCAACACATCCGCGTATTGCCTCGTTCTTCACGATCGGGTTTTTACTTACAACGCATTGTCAAAAACAGTTAAACAACTGTAATTTCGCAAAACACTTCAGTGGCACCTTGACTTTTAACGTAACTAGACCGTGATCCCTCTACCTTATACGATGAAGATCATTATCAACATTCAAGGCTTCAAGATGTCCAATAAGCACTTTAGCCCAAAAGAGTTGGCCTCCTACGACGGTACTTCTGTGTCTCACTACGTCTTTAAGTCGCCGTTTGCCTTCACTTCCTTAACACCTCATTTACAACAATAAGGCTACTGGGTAATGACTAATCACCATTGCATCGACTGGAATGAGGGATTTGCTCAAGCAAACATGTTTCCTGCAATCTTTCGACGGTCTTCTGCAGGATGTCACCGAAGTATATGTGAAAGGTCGAGAAAAGACAACTTTTCTACGCCGCTTTACTACCATCCCAATCATCAATATGGAAGAAAGACCGGCCCTCACCCCATCACAACCCGCTTGTTTATATCATTCCAAACCGATTTTTCATTGCGCTTTATCTAACGTGTATCATATTTATAATCACTACATAAAGGAATAAAACAACTTTTTAATTATGTACTGTTTGAGGCTTTCGCGGTTACTCGAATTATTCTCCTTAGCATAGAATTTCGGCTTAGACCGCGTAGTATTTGTAGATGAACACCCAGCATTCTCTGGCTTAATGTGCTTTGCACCTTGTGAAGTCGAGCAAAAACCCGCGCGATGGCCATGCTCTTTGGTGGCTCGTGTTGTTTGAGTATCTTGAGAACGAGGATACTTAGGCAGATTTGGCCGTTTTGCTGTTTGTGCATCCATATTCACTAACGTTTCGCAAGACCTTGCAGCTTGCATCATCAGAGTGAAAGTCGCACTAAGAACCGAAGGTCGGTGTGGAGCTATTTATAGTCCTCTGTGCCAGGCGCGCCAGGTTGGTCATCCGAGTGCAACGTAATCCGCGGGGCGTGGCCGTATGACGCACAGTGGTTGTAATGCTTTAGATCGTGTATCACAGGGGTCCACGTTTTACTAAGCTTAAAGCCATCTTCCCTGTTGATATTATTTGGATGTTTTTCTATTTCTATGGCTTCACGTATCACTCGCGGGAAGTAATGGGGTATTCTGACAAGTACTCTGGCATGCTCAAATTCTAGAGTGTGCCCATTTGTAAATGTATGCTCCGCTACGGCTGATTTTGTGATGCGTTTGTGTTTGCAATCGCCTTTATGTTCTTGGAGTCTTAGATCAACGGAACGACCAGTCTGTCCAATGTAACTCGAGCCGCAAGAACAAGGAATGCGATATACGCCAGCAGTTTTTAAACTTGGAATCTTGTCTTTTACCGATCTGAAGCCGTTACCCAAAGTTTCCTTGCTCGTGAACACAGTTTTGATGTTGCATCGTTGCAGGACACGTCCTATCTTATCAGTCGAGCCTTTAACGTAAGGTAGAAATGCTAAGCCTTCCAAAGGTGGAGATTCTTCTTTTGCCTTTTGTGTCAGAGTCTTGTCTAGAGCTTTTCGTATGGCGGTAGTTGTGTATCCGTTCCTTTGTAAAGAGTCAAACAGATGTAGCTTTTCTCTATCTAGATTTTCCTCGTCTGAGATACGAACGGCTCTTGTCGCCAGAGTTCTCCAGACTTTCACGCTCTCCTTTCGTGTTCGATATCGCGACAAATATCGCTCCTACGCGAAACAGTAATAGAACATAAATTGTAGAACATTCAAAATTCTTACAAAGATGTCTACATTATTTTCATGTAGTGTTAACGGGAACCGATTTATCACAAAAAATCAAAAGCACTCATTTATCAAGATAGCGAAAATAGCACATAGGAAATTTTGGTCGACAACTTGAGGATAAGCTTTGCTGGACCTCACCAATACCCCAAAAAAAGAAATTTCAAATTTCCCTTCACTTTCAAGCAAAAATGACATAGTGACTGGACTAACTAGGCGCTTTTATTTTCAGATTTCCAAGGTTACATGTGGTAGATGTCCTTGGCCGTAAACGCGACCTTGATCTTGAAATCATGTTTACAGTACTGCCTTTTTGGACTCAATTATGGGAACCTTGAGTTGAAATTCCACATATAGCATATTTGGCTTGACTGCCCAAAATTTTAGCATATCACCTTTTTTTCAATACCATCCCGATCATTTCGCGAAAGTTATATGATCCTTTCTTATTGATATAAATTTGGGTATTTTCGGAATAAAGTAAGACATTTGTTATTTCAGCTTCACCGAAGGGAATAGTATATTCGATGTCACCATGAGCTAGGATGTACCATCTATCTGAACTAATGGCACTGGATACTAGCCGTAAATCTAGTTCATAATATATAGGTTCGTATAGGTTTCCTTCATACGGTATAGGTTTGCGTAGATCTTCAAACACATACACCTGGGGATGTGATCCCGAATGTGCATGCATATGTTTGCCAAATTTATCGATAGGCATTGCTAATCCCTCGAGCGTCGAACTGGATATGAATACCGAAAGCGTGGGCTTCTACTTATAAAATATCAATAATCAGAAAGTAGACGTCGCTAGGAGTACAATAAAAAAATCGGGAGTGTGCTCCCCTAGACTTTCTCGCATTCGCCTTGTTTTCTAGCAAATTTGAAAAGTTTATTGCAATGTATATACATACAGTGATAAAATTACATTTTCAGGTAACCACTACCTGTTTAGAAGTGCCGCTTTAGGTTAACCTATCATACTGAAATTTTATATCTGGGAGTTTTTCTTAATAATAAATGTATGTGCAAAATTTCGTGCAAATACCTTGAAGCAAACTGGTACTTTACTTGAATGGATACCGCTACCTGTTTAGGTAAAATGCCACTTCCGGTTAACCGATCATGCTAAAATGTAATATCTGGTAGTTTTTCTACATAAGAAATGTATGTACAAAATTTTGTTCAAATATCTCAAAGCAAACTGGTACTTTACTTGAATAGGTACCGCTACCTGTTTAGGTAAAGTGCCACTTCTGGTTAACCGATTTCGCTCAAAATTTGACAGGAATCTACAAATTTTCAATAATGACTATGCACATAATTTCAAGGGTCTAGCTTATTTCGTTTTTAAGTTATCGTGTTCACACACACACACACACGCACACACATACACGGCAGGACATTTACTATGGCATCTTTGCAGTACACCAACAAGTGGCATCATGCAATTCAGCAGCACTAGGTTCGTCCTTGACCAATACGCGTTAAGTAAATATAACTCATATATCGATACACACCGTATTTAAGCGTTAAATGTAGATAGAATATTCACCAACTTCAGGCATCAGGTGTCATATGTTGGTGTAAATTATAGTACGAGTGTGTGGTGCCATAAATGCTGTAAGTTTTTAATGCTAGAATGTGTAATATATAAATCGGTTATAATAAGTTTATTACACTCATAATAATACAAAATCTAAATATTAACTACATTTAAGACAAAGAATTAAAAAAGAATATAGTAAAAGTACATTTCTGAAATATTTAGTCCGTATAAACTCAATTTCAAATATTTTTGATATTTTCTTTTGGATGTCATATAAATCTGAAAATATTGAATAAAAAATACAAAAAAAAACTCGGCGGTAATAGCAACTTAAAAGTTAAAAACTAAGTAATATCCATATTATGAAAACTAATTTTTTGAATTTTCCTGTGAAGTTAACGCTTTATATTATATTACGTTGCTTTATACGGGGTGTTAGGGAAGTCGATCAAATAATATCAACGAGTTTATCTGGGTGCATAATGAAGTCAAAAAATTGTCAACCACTTTCAGTTTAGGTCCATAGTTTCTTCATAAAATACCTACTGTTAAAGTTGGTACCATAACGTGTTTAAACTACTCTAACTACTATTGCTTTTTTGAAATCTATGATGCTTATTAACAAATATGACATTTATAAACTTGTTTCCAATTGCTTAGCTGCCTGGTTACTAGGTTGTAAAACTAATTGAATTCCAGTACCTAGTTCAAAAACTTTGTGGCATCAACTTTAACAGTGATTTATGAAGAAAGTATGGAGTGAAACCAAAAGTGATTCAGGACTTTTCGACTTCATTGTGCACCTAGATTAACCCCTGAAAATGTGATCGACTTCTCTAACACCCTATATATTACATACTAAGTAGTGATAATACATAGTAACTGTAAACTAAAAGCCAGCATATCAATAGTTATAGAAGTAAATAGCTATAGATTTTCAGCTAGTAGTGGGTACGAACAGTATTATAAACAGTACCAACCTAACATTACTTTAAAAAAACTGTTTATTTCCCTCCTGTCATTTTACGATTTCGTGTGTAATAATTTTTTAAATAGAATTTTATATCAGACCACTTCCTTCGTGATAATACAGGATATTTTTCAATACACTCAGTACATTTTTCTTTTCCCGGCAAAATTTCTTTCTTTAGATTAAATTTAAAAAATTCTAAAACTGCTCGAATTTCTTCCGAATTCCATGGCATTTTTCCCGTCACTTTGCGTTTCTTTTCTGGCAGATTATTGCTTTGTTCGGCACTTTTTTTCTTTGGAGCTTTTCTTTTAATGACAGGTACTCCAGCATCGCTTACTGACTCACTAGATTTGTTCTTTTTGAATGATGCTAAAGGAACTGTAAAAAAAGCATCAAATATTTAGTTTAACTTACTCAATACCAACTGGAAAATAAAATTCAGTGCTCAACAAAGTTTAAAATGTTTAATAGATAACCACATCACCACCGTTGTGTTGATTTGATTATCCATTAGATGACTGTATTTTTTTAACGCAGCCTATACCTACCTATTCTGTTTATTGGATTAATAAAATAAATAAGTGAACTTACTTTCATCCTCACTCAATAATGTGTCGCTATCATTTTCGTTATTAATATGCGTCTGAGATACGGTGGATTCTACGGAATATTCATCTTCAACGTCTTCGTTTAAACCGGGTAAATCTAAAAATATATAATCGCCGTCAATGCTTATTGTTTATTTATTGGAAATTTATTGATTCACATAATTAAGATCGGACTGAAAAAAGGTGCAGATTGGCAGACAAATTATCCCTACTATAAATACCTTCAATATTTATCTCTTCAAGACTCTTGCCCGCGTATTTATTTGCTTCACCTTGTTCAACCGCAATTAGAATTCGGCTTATTTTAGTGGTTTCAACAGCATTTTCGTGAAGTCTAATAGGAAAATCAATTATTATTTTTTATTTTTGTACAGTTTAGGTACGTACCTGTAGAAGTTCCGGTGGACTCTAATATCATGCCCTAAGTGTCTAGCCAACCAGTCAGCTTCATTCTTTCCCAGATTAAATAATTGGCAGACGGTAGCAATATATTTCCTTAATTTGGTACCTGTTATGAAGTCGGGATGTTTTAAGTTGGCCTCTTCGCAGGCAGCCCTAAGGCAATCATGACCACGTAAATGTCCGTTCTCGCTATTAGCTGGGGCAAAAACGTATGGGTTATTACTGGAGATATCGACGTTAGATCTTGATTTTATCAATAAATCAATAGCCGACTTTATATCGGGAGTTAATAGCACAGGCACTCGAGATCCGCGTTTTCCTTCAATGTCCACTACATCCATAGTGGAAGCCAACTTCTTCTCTAAAGGTGACAATGACAACAGAAATTCTTGTGTTCCCTGATCATTGACACTTGGTCTGGTAGCATATTGTTCAATGGTTAGTTTGGATGCCTCACCCGAACGTTTTTTATTAAATAGTATAATCCGTGTTAAGGCGCAAGATGCCAAGCTTCTCCACGTTTTATAGTCGCTGCCATTGCTTGCTAGTTTATCTCGAAGTTTTTGGAGGACGTTATCCAAATATTTAGTCAAAACTACCAGGTCTTCAGTAAGTGGTAAAAGTTGCTTATGATTAAATTTTCTTTTATACATTGTTGATAGTGCACACGACGATATTTTATTGGACCATTCCATTTCCATTAAATTCAAAAAACACGTATAAATCTCATTGTTTTTTATATCTCCCTTTCTTAGAGCCATTCCTTTAAGTATGCCTAGGCATTTCTTAAAAGCATGGCCCAATTTTAACGCTAGAGATGGTATCGCAAATTCAGGTCTATTCGTATTGCTAGATGATCTACCACATAAAGACTTCGTAGCTACCAAGACTAAATCAAAATGTTTTGGCAAAAGACAATCTGCCAAATCTTTAATTTCGGATTTCATTAATTTGACTCGTATTAAGAATCTACCTAACTGACGCATCGTCTGCCTTATGAGTTCACACTGGGTATTCCCATATTTTTCAAATTGTAGGTACCCAAATTTTAATATAGTTGAGTCGTTTTTGCACACCTCTGAGATATCGTCATTCTTAAACTTTGCTAATATGTTGTCATTATATTCGGTACAATATTCAGCAGAGATAATTCCATGTAATAAGGCAGTACTCTCAGAAATAATTTTTCTTCTTTGTTTTTCATGTGTAGTTGCGTTCTTGGATTTGCAGTTGTACTTAATATGATGCCAAAGTCTCTTTTTCATCATGAACCCTAAACAATCTGGACAGGGTCCGTAGTTATAATAACTCGGATTACTTTTTTCCTTCTCAGAGGGACGCCTAACTAAAATAAGTTCGCCACGTTTTAGAGTCATTACCTCGCAATTGTGATGAAAGTCACCAGCCCGAATTAATTCGCCAAATGCTTCGCGGCGTCGTTTTGAATGTTTCGGCATTATGAGAATTTTAACTATTGGTGTTTCATTTTTATGCATTAATTCAAAATGGCGAGCAAGGTTTCCCATAATTTTATGACAGAAATAACAGCAGTGTCCTTTATCCCTAATTCTCTTCCCTGTAACCTCATTTCGCTTAGCAGAGTTAACCAAAATTTCAGGTTCTGATTCACTGTCTGTCGATTTTTCATGCTTATTTCTTTCTTCTTGTGTATATCTTCTAACTTGTTTGTTTCTGTTTGCTCCATTTTTAGCCGTTATTGTTTTTATTTTGTCACTTCTTTGTACCTTTTTTTGTTTATTGTCGTTAATATTATATACAATATCAACAGCTTTCATAATTATGCTATCGGAATCTCTAGCAGAATTTTTGCAACTAAATTCTGTGTCTGATACATACGAAGTTGATGGCTGATACTCACTAGAGGATTCGCGATACATTGAAATTGATTTTATACTTTCACAGTCAATATTGCTTTCGTCAGAGTTTGAATTAATAATGTCTCTTGCAGCGATGGATTTATAGCCATTATCATCGTTAGTAATTTTGCTATTGGTGTTGTCATTTTCAGGTGTTTTGTCGGTAGTCTTCTGGCTGCTGTTAGTATCACCATCGCTACTTTTACAGTTGGCCAAAGACTCCAGATCTGTGTTAACTTTAACTGAAGTTATGATATCTATGTTGGTAACGTTGCTATTTTGCTGGTAATTTTTTTGTTTATCCTCAAAATTTTTGTGCTTTCTTTTGTTATTGTTACTCGTATTATCCAAAATTATGTTAGAAATTGTATTTGTTTCCAAATAGTGGGCCAACTTTTCTACATTTTCCATCCATTTCATCACCATATTGTTCCTTTCGGAGGGAGCAACGTTACTATTTTGCTGGTCAGTTTCTAGTTCATCCTTCAGACTTTTGTACTTTCTTTTGTTATTGTTACTCGTATTATCCAAAATTATGTTAGAAATTGTATTTGTTCCCAAAGAGTGGGTCGATGTTTCCACATCTTCCACGCATTTCATCAGGAAATTATTCCTTTCGGTGGGAGTAAGACCTTTGGTTTCATAACGTGGCGTTTGTAACAGCGACAAGATACGGTTGCTCCTGGTTCTGTATCGCATTGAGGGATCTTCTGACTGCTATAATTTATTGCAATACCCTCAATTATTTATATTATAGTACTTACTTTACATAATACAGGGCTCACATTACTTCTTGGTGTAGAAATTAGTTTTTTTTTTCACAATTTTTAAGTTAATAAAAACAATAAATAGACGGCGGTTCATGATCTCAAAATGGGATAAGAATTTCTTCAATAACAAACTCCTAACCTCCCCATTGGAAATAAAAGATATGGTAGATAGTCCAAATAATATATTTAAGAAGATCGCTACATGTTTCGGGGAATAGTCGACCACATCTTTCACCTGAAGATGGGGTCGACTATTCCCGAAACATATAGCGACCTTCTTAAATATATTATTTGGACTATCTACCATATATTTTATTTCAAATGGGGAGGTTGGGAGTTTGTTATTTAATAAAAACAATTATTCATAAAAGCTGATTATTTCATGTACTTATATATACTATAAATCACTAAATTGGCACTTCCGGTTAAACTGGAAGTGACATGAACGCATAGAAAGCGCTCTGTATATATTTTTTTATAGATGGTATAATTTAAAATTCTCTTGACAATGGATTTTTTAAATTTTAAATTGGTTAATAATAAAATGATGGTGAAAAATGAGATGGTTTCTCTAGAGAAATTTGGCCATCAGATCTATATTCAAGTGGGCAATTTTTAACAAGTTGGAGTGCAAATGGTGAAAAATTAAATATAAATTAGATCAACAATCCTTATTTTTTAAATTTTTAATAGGAAATACCAAAAAATGTTTCGGATGAAATAGCTATCTAGCCATAGCTCAATTGTTGTAAATGTAACCTACCTATATTTCTGTTTTCTCCTAAATATTTTTTGTAATTCCTTTCTAATGACATATTTGATAAGGTATATGTTTTCTCACTCAATTTTGTTGTAAATATGTAATAAAATACAATCGAGTTTTTATTAGAATTTTTGTGACTTAAATTTATAATTCGCAAGGCAAACTATATGAGAAAACAGAAAAGATTGGAAAGTTACATTTAAAAAAATTTAGTTATGTTTCTTTAAAATTGCGAACTTGTATATTTATTTCATGGCTAGTTTCCTCTAGAGAAACAATCGCATTTCTTTCCGCCATTTATTCACCGATTTGAAAAAACATTGTACAGAGCTTTTTCTCTTCAAAAAAATACGGCATGTGGTTTAAAAATGTGAAGTTATCGCTTCCGGCTGAACCGGTAGTGCTAGTTTAGTGATTTCTACGTCGTATGGCTGATTTAGTTTACACCCTCTATCAGAAATTGTACAAAATAATTCATTATCCAGTTTTTTTCTACCGTATGTAGAAACTTTTACTATCTTGTCTTATGTTTGTATGTTTTATACACTTTTCTTGAATTTTTTAACATTTCCCATGGTTAAGATTGTAATTTAAAATAATTAAGGGACCAGAACAAACACACATAGAAATGTAAACGTGCCACAAAAATCCGGATAATTTTTACCAGTAGAGACACCACCAAGCATATTAATTTATTAATAAAATACATTTTCTTAAAGCAATAGTGAAATTATTACCAGACAATGGTAATTTCAATCTTATAACATAGGTACTCAAAAATAGATTTAAAATTTCCCCCGCGCATCAGAGACGATAAACTTGCTTCATAAGACTGAAAATAGTATAAAATAGTGACAAAATTATTAAAAAAGTGTGATTTAGGGGACTACTTTAAAAATATGGTAAACAAAAGTGGGGACCGAATGTGAGCCCTGCATAATATAGAAACAAATAACATTTATTACATAATAATTTAATTTTTCGCGATAAGTTGCGAGTATATTTTCCTAATACCCTGACCTATGTCTGTAAAACTTCGGGAGTGAATTAAACACCCAAAAATAATGAAAAAACCCTCACTCAACTTATGGCGAAAAATGCATAGCTAGATAGATAAAATAATTTATTGTAAAATATAATATGTACATTTCAAATTTAGTGTCATTTTTTATCTTAGTCAGAGCCGTAAAGCGGCCATTAGTGTTATTGGTATTTTCAAAAACTACTTTTTTAAAGGTACTAAATAAATTCAATTTTTATTACTTACTTTCAACGCCCTATATCAATCTAACAATGCATTCGACATAATAAGGGTTTTTGCATTATTTTTGAGTGTTTTAATCATTTGCAAAGTTTTGTGTTTGTAGGGATCACCATCTGCACAACCGCACGGTGCGGCCCTGCTTTTGGTTTTCAGCAAGTTTAGTTTTGAAGTACGACCTTTCACTAGTAGTAGGTGTGAATTACTATTTGGGAGTTACACCTCATGTTAAATTTTGGCTCCCTTTCCAGTAACTTTCATTAGACTCTTATAATTTAGGAAGGGGGTCGAACTCCCCCCCCCCCCCCCGGTATTTGGATGGCCTGTTTAATGAGACTACAACTATCATTAAGGGTGTTAATTCGGTGGTGTTTCGAAATTCGCGCTCTTAATCATAGCTGTAGCATCAGTAAACAGGCCTTCCAAATACCGGGGGGGGGGGGGGCGGGGAGTTTGGCCCCCTTCCTAAATTACTTATAAGAGCCTAATGACAGATCCTGGAAAGGGAGCCAAACTTTAACATGAGGTGTAACTCCCAAATAAGAATTCACACCTAAGTACTACAGTTCTGCTATATTGAATAGGTACCTAGGTACTTCAAAGATGATATTACTATTTAACGACATAAAAAACAAAAACTGAAACCTTCGCAGTAAAAGTTACACATTTTCAAAATTTTAATTCCAAAAACCACATTATAGAATCTAGACTGAATTTTTCCTATTGGGTGGACCTTCACAAGCATGCTTTAACTAAAGAACATAACTAGTACAACTTAACAAATGTATGTTTGCAGTAGCAAAACATTGGCAGTAGTAGTACAACCAATGGAGGCCCAAAAGCCTACCTATCTATAAAAATAAATTTTGTGAAGCGTATTATCAAATAGCGTTTTAATTTTAAGGTTATCCGTACCTAAACGTTCTTAAAGCTTGCATTAATCATAAATTCGAATTTCTGTAGGTACTTACCATATTGCTGTACTAATATTATCACAAATGCACTGATTAGTTATTAACTACTCTTTCCAATTTATCATTAAGTACTATATATGGCACCATGTGTATATCGAACGCTGCAAACATTTCCAAACAATAAACTTGACTAAACTAAGAAGCCAGTTTCTAATTAATAAACCGCCGTAAGTGGCGCCACTGTACTATATGTTGGATGGTGCCAGAACAAATGTAAATGTACGAGTTGCTGTACACACATCATTATGGCACCATACACAAGCAAATTTTAAGGTTAATTTTATATTGCATTGAAGGTGTCGTAGACACTGAAAATCGACTAAAAATTTTATGGCATCGCGTGTATGGTGCCATAATCTTCGCAGGTGCCAGAGTATAGTCAACTGCACACACAAGATGCCATAGTAAATTATAAACATACACACCCATACACACACACAGACATAATTCGAAAAATGGTTTTTTCGGACTCTAGGAGGTCTAAAACGTCAAGATTCGTCAAAATCTCGAAGTCGATTTTTTTGACGATTACAATACTTTATGCGAGAAAGTAAAAAACGATAGGTTGCCATGCTTTTCTTTTCTTAAATTGGCAGTACTAAAGAAAGCAGTAATTTCATTTCTTTGTGGTGGCAAACTTTTTCTAACTAAATTTGAAATGCCGTGTTGCCAATGCTACTAAAACAAAAAGTAAAAAAAATATGTCAATAAATGTCATTATGACACTTTCCTAATCTCTGAAAACTAAAGTGATAGAGAAGTGATTATTGTAAAAAATTTAATAAACAGCATGCCTAAAGTTGTGTCTTTGGAGACGAAACGCAGTGTGTTGAAATGCTACACACATTTCAGACGAGATAGACCCGATCTAAGTAATGATCAAATTATTAATAGATTGACGGACATTTTCAACGTGAGTACACTGAATTCATATCCCATAAACGAATTTTCTTAAAAGGTGCTTCATTTATTTATAGGTAGGAAGATCTGTTATTTATTCTATAATTACTAAAAAACCTGGAAGTCTGGAAGGTACTAAAACTACAAGAGGAAAAACAGAAAAATGGAACCATTTTTTTAAAAGAGATTTAACTGAAGTTATTCGTGCACTAAACAAACAAAACGAATTCTTTACTTTAGACACTCTGCTGGAAACAGCAAAAAATGTGTTAGAATTTACGGGTGGCAGAACAACTTTATATAGAATATTGAAATCAATGGGGTTTAAATACAAAATTGTGAATAATAGAAAAATTCTTTGTGAACAAAAACACGTCAAAATTTCAAAGGTAGTTTTTAAGAAAATTTCTGCAGTTTAAAAATTCTTGTGAAAATTACCTGTTTGTGTACTTAGACGAAACTTGGATATATCAAAACGGATCTCAAATTCGCCGATGGGTTCACGATATAGAATTTAAATGCAATCCATCAAAAGTGAAAAATGAGGGTAAACGGTTTACAATATTACATGCAGGTTGTGAATTGGGGTGGTTGGGCGGGTGTGATCTATTTTTAGACGCAAAGAACAAGAGATTATCACAAAACAATGACAGGAGAGATTTTCCAAAAGTGGGTTAAAGCTTATTCCTGCTTTAGCACAAATTCAGAGGAAATGTGTGGTGGTTATGGACAATGCTTCTTACCATTCCATGCTTTTGGATAAGCCGCCAACATTTTCCTCTAAGAGGGGCGAAATGGAGAAATGGCTAATTGAGAAAACTAATACCAGCAAGGAACAGTATAAAAATTTAAAGAAAAAAGAACTTTGGGAGATAATAAAACCTTTTCGACAAAACAACAACCAAATTTATGTAATTGACCAACTAGTAAAAGAACAAAACCATGAAGTTCTTCATTTACCACCCTACCACTATCAATTCAATCCAATTGAAATGGCATGGCACGTAACAAAGGACTATTACAATAAGCATATCAACCTTCAATCTTCTTCCCAAAAGCATACTAATAGTTTATGGGTCATGTCTTTGTCGCAATGTACTAACCAAATGTGGAAAAAATTTTGTAGTCATTGCGAAAATCTCATAAAGGAAGAATGGGTGCATGAAATGGGGCATATCTCTTTTGAAAACATTCTGCCTCTCATTATTTCGTTAGATGATTCAGATTCTGATGACGACGAAGAGTTACATTCTGATCATGGTGAAATAATGGAGGAGGTTCAAATTTAGACGGCTGATGACTCCTTTTTATTCTTTTTCTTCTGTTCGAGACTGAAGCCACTTCCACTGGATGTATTCTGTACCTTAACTATTTTAAATAAAAACACCCTTGTTCTATATATTTCTTGTTAATACTGTTTTAAAACCATTTCACAAAAATGTAGCACATTATGGCAACATCGGGCATTCTGAACCTTCAAAATTCCTAACCTAACTTTACTGCACTTTTGTCAGTTCATATACAGAGTGATATCTGTCAGATTGTCATGGCCAACCATAGTTTTTTTAAAGATGGAATAGATTATACATAGATTTTTAGTTCTTTTCTTTCACTAAAAAAAATGATTGTCATGTTGACAGATAATAATTTAATACCGCTTGCTTCATTTTTGCATTTAAAATATTTCTTGGTTTTCTTTTTTTATCCGATTTTATTGATGATGATTCCATGTTAAAAAAAGAAATTTGTCAAGAGTTCAAATTAAGAAACTTTGACATTCAAAATTGACACATAACCATAATTTTGAAAAAGTTCTACCAACACGAGGTATAAAAATTGCCTAGCGTTTTAATCACATATCTACCAACATTGTAACACTTTGACAGTTATTATAGAAAAAAAAACGTACTTTACTTATTCAGTAAAACATCACTTTTCTAAACTTGTTAAGTAATATAGGTACTATTTCTGTTTAGAACACGGCAAAATATCATTAAGAAAAGTTGTGTAGAATTATTGTCCCACTAAAAATTTAAGAAAGATCGAATCACTTATGAAACTATATTAGAAAGATTTGCAACAGTGCTTCATTCGCACACACGGTTTCATAAAATTTTGCCGTGGTTTGTAATTTTACATTCCACGGATAAGCTACTTTATCCTGATTCTTTCTAATTAACATGCGGTTTCTTCTAATTATTGCTCAAAAAAACTCTGACGCCAACAATATTTGTGCCAAAAAAACAGGACTACAAAATTAAATTTTTGGCTAATTATAAAGTCACTGTAAAAGGAAGTTGTGTGCGTGTATCACACCAGATTTTCTTTTCTATTGTTATGGTTCTCATTTTTTCTTCATTTGTCTGTTTCATTTCTTTTCATTCCATTAATAATAGATAATAGTCGTTTCCTATTTCCCCATCCCTTTTTACTCTTACGTCTTTTACCAATTTCCAACTTTTGCTTACTAGAAAGTAATCAATGATAGATTTATCTCCTCTCGATGGTTCTTCTCTTGTGTAAATTTCGTATGTGCCACTACCAATTGTGTTTCTTCGCCTTCTTTCCCCAAGAACTCTTTTATGTTGTGATTTCTGTTACCAACTCTTTCATTTAGGTCCCCCATTATAATAATTTTGTTGTCTTTTTTATCTATTTCCTTTTGTAATTCTTCAAAAAATGCTTCTTTCTCTGCGTCTTTGTTTGATCCATATGCTATTATTATTTTGCTTTGCCTTTTTTACTTCCTTTTACAATAAAGGAAATATTGAATTCAGTCCAAAAATTCGAAATTGAGTTTTCAACAGATCTTCACGTTTTAGAGTCCCCTGAACCCAAAAAACATGTTTTTGTTCATTGGTCTGTCTGTGTGCCAGTCTGTCTATGTGTCTGTGAACAGTTTTGTGTACTAAGTAGGTGTTTACTCTTGTTATTTTTCAGTTTTTTCGATTTCTTCAAAAACGGCTCTAACGATTTTTTTCAAACTCTACATTTTTATTACGTTTTTAATGTGTATTGATGTGAGATAGATGATTTTCCAGTTGAATAATCCTAAAATGGGTTTCTCTTTTTTTCAATTTTTTTTATTAACTCCTATTTTAAATAAAACACCCGGTATATTATTACATTTTTGAATTCACCTTAAAATTTTAGAGAAAATCGTACGACACTCATTAATGACCAATAGAAAAGTTAGTTCACGAGCCGTAACCAAGGCAACAACAAAAATTTCTTGGAAATTTTTTGTAGGTAGAAATTACTTCTTTTTAGGGTTTGTGTCGTTACAATTTTCTTACCGAATCTGCATTCGAGCATTAATTCATATCCGGAAATTATTTTTCGTGCGTTCCAACAACGTCGTATTAATTTGCCCGAGCGGGACGCGAAAAATTTCCGGAAAGAATTCATGCTCTTATGAGATTATATGTGAAAATCGTACGACACTCATTAATGACCAATAGAAAAATTAGTTCACGAGCCGTAACCAAGACAATAAAAAAATTTCTTGGAAATTTTTTGTAGGTAGACCAACCTAACTGTGAGGGTTTGTGGCGTTACGATTTTCTTACCGAATCTGCATTCGAGCATTAATTCATATCCGGAAATTATTTTCGTGCATTCCAACAACGTCCTAATTTGCCCTCGCGTCCCGCTCGGGCAAATTAATACGACGTTGTTGGACTGCACTCAAAAAAATTTCCGGAAAGAATTAATGTTCTTATGAGATTATATGTGACAATTTAACTGGTGTCATTGTCAACCAATGGCATTCTTCAATTTAAAAATTAACTACCAATCGAACGATTATTTTAGTGACAATAATTTGAGGAGCTTTATTTCAGCGACAATAATTTGAGGAGCTTTATTTCAGCGACAATTTTTTCTGTAACAATTATTGTAGTGACAATATTTCGAAGAGCTTTATTTCAGCGACAATTTTTTCTGTAACTATTTTTTAATGAAAAGTTAAATTGTCAAGACGAATAGGACTCTAGGTCGAAATATTGCAGACAATTTTTGCTCTTCAGATTGTCTCGTTTCTGTTGCTTTAGAAAATAACGACTCGTGCAAGCACTCGTCGTTATTTTCGTCGCCGCAGAAACTCGTATCTGAATCGCAAAATTTATTGTCGGCAATGTTTTGACCTCTCGTCCTATTATTACTGAAAATTTGTCTCTATTTTGGACCATTTTTGTAATTTTTGAAAATTTTGTCAAATGCTTAAAAATAAAAAATCAAATTTTTGGCTAATTATTAAGATCACTGTAAAAGGAAGTTGTGTAAGTGTATCACACCAGATTTTTATGTGTGGTTTCAACTATATTGTCTATTTTATCATTTTTTTATTATAATACCTGCTCCTGCCATATACATCCAGTATCCCTTGTGTATTTTTTCTGGTCCACTGCTTTTCTGTAATGCCTAAGAAATCTAGTCCTGCTTTTTCCATTTCTTCTACTATTTCTTCTTCCTTGGCAAAAATAGCATTTCGCATTGTAGATATCAAAATAACTATATTCGCCTAAATTTCTAATGAATTTACAATAAAATAAGCATGAGCAAAATATCTACAGATTCATGGAATTCCATGCAAAACAACTGCGATTGTTGCATCAAACGAGACAGAACAAGACTGGCAGTGATGTAGACTCCCCCCTTGTGTACCGCTGTGCAGCACCCTAAAGCTGTATTACTGAGGTAACCTAGAGAGTTTAGGGACCTTGTGACAAGACTACATTATAGCATGCAAGAAAACTGCCCAATGGTAGCACTCTTTCCTAAGTTATCTTAACTAATTATTACATTTAACCTATTAAGGTAAGTAAGCATGCATTCGGGTAGATCCAGTGGATTTCATCTTTTCAGCCTTTTGACGCTCTCGTGGTTTTTCGCAGATTACGTCTCGTTACTCGTAAAATAATTGATTATTTTCAATGCTTTTGTGATATTATAACTGATTATACACCTGACTGCACTTATCACAGGTTTTTTTGCGTCCGCAGCTAGCTTGCCAGAAGAGAGAAATTCACGTTACTCGTGAAGTCTGTTCCTCTCTTAACACAGTGAAAATGTCGATGATTGCCAGGGCACCACTGTGAAATTCAACCTGTAGCTGTATGGATATGCTCCTCCACGGTCGAAGCAGCGGCCTCTTGTGCAAAAGCTTTTTGTTTCAACTAAAGACCTAATTGCTTTAGTTGTTTAAGTTCAACTTTCTCTTACACTTTCTCAACAACTGTTCAATCAATAGCTAAGCACATTTTGGAATCTAGAGCGCTGACTTATTGCTTAAGGGAACTGTAGTTTCACTCAAAGAAACAAAAAAATTTAGCTTAACGAATGAGGTTTATTGCATTCTTGAATGACTGGTACTGCATAACAGAAAATGTAAATTGCAAATACAAATGGTCACAGCATGCAACACATAAACCAATTTATAGAATTAAAGTTCCATTAGTTTATAGTCAACGGAGTACAAACACTTGGAAAGGACAAATAAACAACACAGCAACAAATAATATAATAGAAGGCTCCCCCTGCCCTGTAAATACAGAGAGGAGCTCGACCTCAAAACAGCTAACTTTGGCTGTACAAAGTTCAAGCTATCTCTGGACACAGAATAATCCGTAAGTTACTCCTGCAATATTATACTGGTATTACGAATTCAAACTGAATCATATAACAGCACTAAAAGTGCCACAAAATTCAAAACATGAAACAATGACGTTAAATCAAGTCAATAACTGCTTGAGCGAGCGTCCCCTAATTTATGCATGTCACTAGGGAACACTCACAACTCGGTGAAGCACTGTACAATCTAGTATAGATACCCTATGTCCAGTAAATTGATTATTAACAAAGTGAAGAGCATTACAGTAGCAAAAGAATCCCTTAGATTCAAAGTTATAGTTGAACACATGCTCAGAGAACGAATAATGCAATTTACACTTGTACCAGGAACATAAGAACGTCCTCCCAAAAGATGGAAAGACAGTCGGACCTCCGCATCCCAAAAACAAAGTTGAACTAATGTAGCAGGTGTAAACCGAATAGAAGAGTAAGAAGAAGGATTTCCTATTATCTTGGCCTACCAGTTGTGAGGAAATAATAAAAATAATCGATAAACTAGACCGTACCAAGGAAAGTGGACACGATAACAAGTGTGAAAGAATGTAAAAGTGAAGTGGAAAAAATGTGTCATTTGGTGAACATTTATCAACTGGATACATCCCAGATGGAATGAAGGTCTCCAAGGTAACTCCGATATTTGAAACGGTGAAATGGACAGATCAAGTAATTATAGACCCATATCTGTGATGCTAGTATTAAGTAAAATTTTTGAAAAAATTGTAAGTTGTAGGCTGACTGCATTCCTTAGCAAGACAAAATTTTTATTTGATGGTCAATAAGCCTTCCGTGGGTCAAGTGACGCAACAACAGCAGCTGTAGACTTAATCTCAGACATTCAGATGTACAGTGAAATCTCTCATAACGGACACTCCATTAAGCCGACTCCTCTATTAAGTGGACATTTTTCTTGCCACCGTCGGGAACCAATGTAGTTTAAATGCAAGAGAATCTCCGTTAAGCGGACTCTCTGTTAACAGGACGTGGACAGAAAAATTCTGGATTTTTTTAATATTTCCCTCTTTTAAGCGGACATGTTACTAATTATTATGTGCTTAAATGCTAGGGAATTAGGGGAATTACGTGTTTTCATATGCGCCCTATATTTTCCAACCTTAATTCTCAGTTTTGTATCTGAATTTCAGAAGTGAAAGAAGTGTTCTGTGAAAACGATTTTATTTATTTATAGCAAAGTGCTCTTTATTTATAGCTGTATTTGATTTAAAGCTAGGGTTGCCATACGTCCCGATTTTTCGGGATTGTACCAATTTGGAGCTAGTTGTCCCGCAACGAAATGCTGTCCCGAAATGTCCCGATTTTCCAAGAAAATGTTACGCTTTACTAATTTTGAGCGATTTCTGCAAATTCTGGTTCAATACCTCAAATATAATTTACAACAAATTGTTTAGCAACTAACAGCTATTCGCTATTCTGAAATCTGGATTCCAAAGGCTTTTTTTAAATAGGCCATTAATTATGGGTTTACGCATGTAACACTTTGATCTACATTTCATGTAAGTAAAAGTTCGACAAAATATGATTGTTACTACAAAAATCCAAATGAAAATAGTGCTGCTGCGAGTTGATGGTAGAGGTAGTGCTTAATATATTAATAACTACATATTGTGAAATTTACGTTTCTATTAGACTATTAGAGCTTCGTATTAGTGTTCCTGTTAATAGTTATTTAACAAACAAGTGGGTTAGTGAGACCGATTAATAATCGAGGCATTTTAACATGTGAGTGCTAGCGAACTCGTTAATTGTCGAGATTATTAAACATCGCTTAACACACGAGTTAGTTACAATAGTTTTTCGTTGATCATATCTTATTAAATTTGAGAAAATCTAATTTTATTGCATGACAAAAATTTTACACTTAAAAGTTTTAACATTCATGGTATCTATTAATAGAAAACTATTCATTAATAGGAGTCATTAATAAACAATTTTAGAAAATAAAAATTATTTAGTAATAGGGGACATTAATAAACGATTTTTTATACATTAATAAAACGCATAGGTAAATAAACGATGAACAATTATTATTATATGCGAATAATAAATAGTTTAATGGATTTCTTTAGTATTTAGTTTCTGGTATTAGTAAAATTAACTACGAAGAAATAAAAAAAAACTTTTACAAAATTAAAGTAATGAATTATTTTTTCCTCACAAGACCCCCCCCCCCCCGCTCTTTTCGTATTCTTGTCCCGAAATTGTAATTTTTAAATATGGCAACCCTATTTAAAGCAGGTATCTTTTCTTCATTACAGGCTGCAGTTGATATGTATGTACTAAAGCTACTGTTTTACAGTAGTATCATAATGAAAAGCAAACGTAGAACTGTATGTATTTAAAAATGTATGTATGCTTTGTTGTTCTACAGTGTGTCTCACTTTAGATGGCACCACCCCAATATTTTTTTAATATATTATTGATTTAAAAAATTAATTTTTTCTGATTATACTCCTCACTAAATTCTACTTTTAGTGTATGTTACCAGCGTACATAAATCAAACAAGTAGAGACACTCACTGTCGGTTTCTTTGATATCAGAATACCGATTTGGATGACCTTGAACGAATCCTGGGGGGTACTTTCCGAGGGTACTAACATATGGCGCCACTACTTTATCATATATGATTGGTAGCAGAGCTAGTAACTGGCTCTAATTGCTAAAATTTTGTGCTGCCATCTGATAGTGAAGCTTAGAAATACCCCCCGAGTTACTGTCCCTGGCACTCTAGACAGGTTTCAACATTTGGCATGCAATTGTTTTAGAGATTTTCAAAATGCTGTGTTTCTAATAATTTCGGATTTAGCTTATTTGAACTATTCTGAACAACTTTTATTAACAAAATTTTTTGATGAAAAAATCCTTAATACTACTTCTTCAATTTTGCTGTTTATTTTAAATCATAGTAGGCTAGCATTCTACCATGTAGGGAAAGTAACATACCCTAAAAGTAGAATTTAGTAAGGGGTATAATCAGAAAAAAGATTTTTTTAAATCAATAATCTATAAAAAAATACTGAGACACGCTGTATATTCAAATAAAGATTAAACAACAAAAAATGAAAATTAAAGCATCTCTATTAAGAGGACACCTCCATTAAGCGGACAAAAATAGTGGCACACGGTGTCCGCTTATGAGAGATTTCACTGTACATAGATCAAAAATATACACGCACAGTTGTGTCCCTCCTTCGACACAGTGAACCACAAAATTCTTCTAGATGAATGTAATAGAATTCAAAGCTAATATAATGTGGAGTCCCACAGGGAACAATATTGGGGCCGATACTATTTTTAATATAATAATATCCTTTAACAACAGTGATAAATGCGACAAAGCAACGTCACAAACAGATGGAACAAGCAGATGGCTTCCTAATAGTATAAATATAAACAATAATAATTTTACACCACATTTATAACAATTACAAAACTAACGACCGGTCCTTATAAAGACCACTAATCTGAGGTTAACTTTAATTCATTGCTAAAGTAAACAAAAGCGCATCAAACGTCAGTGCTTATGACATTTTATTCATTAGTAAACAGATTTTGATGCGCTTTTGTTTATTTTAACAACGAATTAAAGTTAACCTCAGATTAGTGATCTTTATAAGACTGCCTGTATGAATGACAAAACTGATAAAACTACAATTTAAGATAAAAAATAATTAAAGGAGTAGAAGCGTTTTTGGTGCAATCACTGGTTCAGCATTTTTTTTTAAACTGATTATATTATTAAGTTTCCTAATATTCTGTATGCCTTAATTGAAGTATGAGATGGAATGCTTTAAGTCAGCCCTGTGTCTGGTGACAATAGTCATGCTCTCGTTATAGGGTGCATGATTTTCAAGAAGCAATTGGGGGTACATATAAATTCAATCTCAAAAATTTGAATGGCACTGTAAAACTGTGCAGATGATAACAACCATTGTTTATCATGGGCACGATGAAACAGCACTGAAGAATAACATTGAAAATAATTTATCTTTCTTGTCAGATTGGCTCTGCTCTCAAAAATTATCACTCAATATTGAAAAATCCACTTATATAAGGTTCAGTAACAAAACAATTAATCTGGGAGTAATTACACTTGGGAGTGATGCGCCTTTACAAAAAAACTGAAATTAAATATCTTGGTTTGATCATGGATGGTAAGCTATTATGGTCAACGCATATAAATAGTTTTAGGAAAAGAATTGCACCCACAGTTGGAATTTTATATAGGTTATCAAAAGGGTAGGTACCGGCAACAACCGTAAGATCTATTTGCTACTCTTTAGTGCATTCACACCTTCAGTATTTACCAGCTATAGTACGTTTTTTTCCTATAAAAATTTTCAAGGTCAAGATAAAATTGGCAAAACTGCTTTTTTAAAATTATTAGAAAATTTATTTTCGTCAGGTTTTTCTGTAAACAACTTTTGTCACTTTGACATTTAAAATTAAATTGTCAGTTTTTCTTTTTTGAAACTGAATACACGTAAAAACGGAATCTTTTAAAATTAAATGTAGTGAAGTGTGCAGAGAAACTGTTGGATCTGCATCTTAACACACCAGAAGAAGACGTTTAAGATTAGCGAGAGCTTTTGATGTACCTACATAGAACTTTAATGCCAGATCTTAAATTTCCACCAATTTTTAGTTCTAAAAAGTAACTAAAACAAATTTTACCAACATATATTTTTTTAAAGGAATCCAAGTTATGCCAACATAAACCCTAAATTCTTTGACCTTGAAAATTTTTATAGGAAAAAAACGTACTTTATATAAGGAACAGCCACAAATAGCTATTTAAGTAACAAGGAATGTAAGGACCTATTAACATTTGAGGTAGGCAAGTACAAGCCAAGACGAAATCGCGGCTTGTTTCCTGCCGAAGATGTTAATAGACGATACATTCTGAGTTATCTTATTATATTTTTCTCGCTGCTTATCGAAATTTTCCTAGAATTTTTGAAAAAATCGTTTCGTTTGTCACCTGTCACCAGGATTAGTTTTCGTGAGTCGTGTTACCTGTGAGTGTCACATCACATGTCACATAAACACTTGCAATTTATAAACAAAACGTCTAAATCTGCATCTTGCTTTGCTAATTTTATTATCCTAGGAACTTAATAATAATATTAAGTTCCGTTGTCAATAAAAAGCAGCAAACAAATATAATCACCGACTTACACGTTTTGTTACTAAGGCTGTATCACTGACTTACATGATCAGCAGCGGGAAAACAATTATTAAGTCCTTTAAATGTACTGCAGAACAAGAAATATGTATGGTTTACACTATATAGATACCCCACAAACCCCCTCTAAAAATATTAAATCTACAGAATGTATACACTGTATGATCGAAACTTTTAGCCTCTAGTGGGCTGTGGATTTTTAAAAAATTGAATTTATGTTGGCAGTGATGAGTAAAGCTACTTAATAATATAACCTATACAATTTTGATAGATAAACTTAACTTTTCCAGAATGTTTAATGCCGAGCACTAGGTGGTGCTGTGAATGGAAAATGCAGCAAATCATTTTGAATAGTTGTAGTTACTAACATTTTTATGTATTCAACAAGAATGTTTGTATTTGTTGAAATGACAATCCTGACATAACCTTAAACTGACAGATATAAAATGCCAATGTGAATTTTACTGCCACGGCCACGACTGCCAACAAAATTTTTTGACAAAAGAATTCTACAGCCCTCTAGAGATTAAAAGTTTTTGATCATACTGTATATATAACATACAAGTATGCACTTATATTCATAATATACTTACACAAAACCAACATTCAAATATCCACCTCTGCATCTCTCATTATCAACAAGATTTAACAATTGCTGGAACAGCCAATTATAATTTTACAACAAAGTTAAACCTGAATAAAAGGGACATTGTGTAAGACGGAAACTTGTTGATGCAAATTTTGTTGGTTCCGGTAAGATTCAAAGAAAACCCCAATTTTATTTGCATATGACGGAAATTTCAGTTACATTATAGTAGCATATTATTATATTATTTAATTTTGGCTATTTTACAAGCAGTGGCATTAACAATATCAACATCGTGCTTGTTCTGCTTTTTAGTTGTGCATTGCTTCAAAGCAATATTAAATTTTCCAATAATTTTGCAAGACCATTGCATTGAGCCTATCCATACCATGCATATAAAAATCGGTATTGGCAATACTGGTTATAAGATCCATGATGCCTGCTTATATGGTTCGTTTGAATTTTAACATTGCCTGTTACCTTTATTTGTTTAAAGACTGATTTTGCCGTGTCCCTGAGCTATAGGTTTTAATTACAATTTTTTGAAAAATCTTGCGTTGAGTTGCAACTTAAAATTCCACGTTTCCATTTGCAATAACAAAATTGTACCACTGTCTCTTTCTAGGTGCTGCCGCCGCCATCCATGAAGGTTTGGGACGACTCGCTGATTTTTGCTGCTGTTGTTATAGTTACCATTGGCTGTTGACCGCATAAGGAGCATCGTGCTGCAAGTGCCTTCATTAACAACGCACAATAAAAAAAATGTTGTGTACATAAAAGTTTTATTTTGACTGTATACAAAACTCAGTGAATATTGCAAGTTGCGACTGTTCACCTCGACACCTATCATGCGTTCAAGGATGTTGTTAATAAATACTCTATTTTGCAAAATGTGATAGCCGATTGTAATAAATAAATTATCAATTATTGTTACTTATGACAAATCAGTGCCAAAGTGTTATATTGCTAAAACTAGTTATAAAATATTATTTATATTTGCAATAGATTACACATGTAACACACTTAGCTTATTAATATGTAATTATCAAATTGAACGTTAGATCTGCCAGACGTGTGCGTAACATATATCTTAATAAGTCTTCCAGTCTGTATTATACATTGCGATTATAATTATTTAAAATGCCAATAGAAACTATTATGTTTGCAAAAGTTAACAATGAGATCGGTTTCTTATAATTAACACTTCACCCCTCCCACAGCTACCCCTTTTCTAGATAAGTTTTGCAGCAATATGAGACACACATAAACTAGAACTTAACTTAACTCTCCTACAATTAAATTAATCTCGGTTGCGAGGGTTGGCAGAGGCCAAATCATCGTAACATAGTAACGAGCAATTTCAGAAATAAATAATTAATGTGACTAGTCAGCTCCTAACCCAACCCCCAAATACTCATCCACATACACACACACACACACAGACTTACTCCGATTCACGTAAAAAGTGGTAAATTGTGAAAATGGTAGCCCCTCCTGCCCTTAGCCGCTAAGTAAATATAAACTACGTGATATGCGCCAGGTATGAAGCAAATAAAGCCTGCCAGCAAAAACACAGCCCCTTGCAGGCCCGCCTGCGGCTCGGCGAGAGCTAGAGTGCCCGTAGTGAGCAGCCCGATGCCAATGAAGAGCAGGGTGGTGGCAGCAAGGACCATACGCCAGTTTTCACGAACCTTAGGGTGTTGGAAGCACGAGCGATTGTTGAAGTCCTGGCTCGAGCCATCGCAGTAGTCCTGTATGAGTGAGTCGCTGTCTCGTGACGCATCTGTCGCCAGTTTGTAGCCCCTACAATCCGAGATCAGCTGCTGCTCTCTTACACCACAGCACACTTACCTTGACGATTCCATCTTGATACTGGTGCAATCGCCATCGCCACCGATGCTGGACTTGCCGGAACCCACAGCAACCGCGCCGTACACTCTTATGGCCTCGTCGGTCTCCTCTTCGAAAGCGTCGTCTATGGAAAACCGCTTTTGCTTGCCGTTAATGCCATTTGTGAGCGCAAATTGCTTAGCTGACATTTTGCAAAGCAACTTTGGATTCGGTGAGCGGCTGCCAGACGCTTAATTATCTGGTAACGCAGGTCATATTTCAGGTGAGCGTGAGTCAATATTTACGGTTATAGAAGTTTGTGACACCAAAATATTGTGGACGGTTGTTATCAGGAGATAGGAGTTGTCAAATTTTAAAGGTTAGTTTAGTACGGAAATGAACTAACTTTCTAGCTTGCTTGACTGTCGCAAGTAGTTGAAGATTCTGTTGATAGGTGGCAGTAACATAGGTATGGTAAATCTATGTATGGTAATTATGGTAACGTTTTTGATTTGGCTTTTATGAATTTTTAATATCCATAATTATATTCTGAACGTATACAATATTTATTTACAGCTCATTTGAAATCTTGGTGTACATATTTTCAATTTTAAATAATGCAAAAATGTCTTTTTATTACATTAAGCACGTTTTTTAAAATAACAAATTTAACAAAGACAAATTATGAAAAGGAAATAGAACAATAACTACATAAGTATCGAGTGATAAAAAAAAACTGTTCTTCAGCGGGCTGTTCCCCAAATTCGAGGTTAGCAGGTTAGGTTTTGCGTCAGTTTTGACACAAACTGACGCAAAACCTAACCTGATAACCTCGAATTTGACATAGACTTACAGTGTTACCAACATATTATTCAAACGTTTGAATTTCACAGCCCGCTGAGGAAAAGTTTTTTTTGGATCTCTCGATATAAAAATTCACCTAAATCACAAAAACTGTTAAAAATGCTGCCCCTGCTTTTCAACACAGAGTAGCACACAACGAATTCAATTTCTCGACACTTGCTGAAATTGTTCTTCCAAGTCCTCTGTAGCAACGTTGATTCGATGTCGCAACTCTGCAATGGTATCAACTTTAGTTGCATGTACCCGGTCTTTCAGGTAACTCCATAAGAAGTCTAGTGGGTTGAGATCAGGGCTGTTTGGGGGCCATTGAATAAATCCACTCCGGCCAATCCACCGTTGCGGAAAGGTATAATCGAGATAATCTCTTATAGGATGACTAAAATGTGATGGACACCCATCATGCATAAACCACATGTTATGTCGCACAACCAATGGAACATCTTCTAGAAGTCCTGGAAAAAATTCTTTTAAAAAATGCAAGTAAGATTTGCCATTGAGACGCTCTGACAATTTGAAAGGCCCTATTAAGATGTCGTTCACAATTCCACCCCATAAATTTAAACTGAAACGTTGCTGAAAGTTACTTTGGCGGATCGCATGAGGATTTTCATCAACAAATTTCTGAGAAACGTTAGCTTCCTGGGCAATTTGGCATGTACTGGTTGTCGATTCAGCATCTACCCTTTCCAATACTTCTTTTTCAACGTTAACTGCGTCTTGATTTGGTCTTCCACCATCATGACCCTTCTGTGGTTGTAAATTCCCAGTCTCTCTTCCCCGTTGAATAACCTAGAGAAATTTATGTATGCTCCATAAACTATTATCATGTCCATGTATTCATCGTTAGTGTAATTCACCATTTTATCCGAACTAATAACTTAATAACAACCACTAATAGCCCAAGCGCCAGGGATTTTGACATGTCAAAAAATCCCAAGTTGATGAAATTTTGCACATTACCTAGTACAAAATTGTCGTTTACCTTAAACAAATTGGCTGCAGCAATTCCTCTTGCCCAGTGGTTCAGTCCCATTAGGCAAGTGTAAAACCATAGGTATATTTAATAACGGTTGTATAATATGTTGGTGGCACTGTAAGTCATTATGACAAGAGCTCACAATTATGTCAAATTCGAGGTTAGCAGGTTAGATTTTCCGTCAGTTTTGACACAAACTGACCCAAAACCTAACCTGCTAACTTCGAATTTGACATAATTGTGAGCTCTTGTCATAATGACTTACAGTGCCACCAACATATTATTCATACAACAAATATTTCAAAGGCAACTTGACCGGAATAATTAATGCACATCCGTTACGTGTGTAAAACCAAAAAGCCGTTCCCCCACATCCTGCCAAACAGCCGCCATCTTGAAAACAATTAAATTTGTTTTTTCTCGCGATCCATTGGTCGCACCGAACAAAAAATGTAGGAAATAAAATTCTACACATTTTTGATCCGTGCCGCGATACCGAAAAGTTGATATTTCAAACTGTAGAGGGCGACAAAGTTACCAAAAGTCGGTTTCTTTCATTCTAGCCCTGTGGGGATGGTTTTTTCCAAAAATTGCGAATGTGAAAGTTGTAGTGTTTGAAAAAATGTGCACGTATCTCTTTTAATAATGTAATTGATTTAAATAGCCTCCGAGTGACAGCCCTTCAAAGTCCGCGCAGCGTGTAGAAGTAGAGAGAAGTAAATTATTTATATTCCGCAATTATTATAACTAACGAGATACCATATCTGCCATTTGGTTAACATAAAGAAAACCATTATTGCTCATACTATTATCCATTTTTAATCAGAATACAATCACAAAACAGCACTTGCAATTGTATTCACAGATTTTTTCCAAGAATTTTTCACATTGCGTTTATAACAAGTTGTGAGCTCTTTTTTCAATAAAAGTTTAAGCAACACTTCTATCATGGTCGATAATGACTCGGTCGTGTCCGATGCTCCGAACCAAGACGAAGGAACAGCTCAAAAAAAAAAAGAAAACGTGTCTGAGTAAACTACAATATATTTTAGGGTTTAAGCAAAAATAAATTACTTTCAATATACGAGCCCAGAATCACATCATTTGGCCCAGTTAAAATTTTTCAGGTATCTTTATTTTGTACCCACAAAAAAAAATCTTTTTGGTCAATATTCTTTCATCATAATTGTAGACGTTTTTAGCAATATTATAACAGCTTTAGCAATAAGAATTACAAAAAATAGTCGGGAAACACTAACTTTAAAATAAATTAGGTACCGTTTCATTCCATTTGGCCCAAACGATCAAAATATCATTTCGTTCACCGTAGCATGTTTTAGTTGAAGTGAAACAAGCTGTTTGTTGTTTAATAACATATAGACAGTCGGGTGTCTGTATTATTTTTGCAAAAATGGCACGTGGTAAAGCTATTGTCAATTTGTTGAATTTTGGTCATTTTTGTGACAAAATTTACAAACAATTGCAATTATCGTATGATATAATAAATATTACACCAGCAAATTTAAGAGCTTTACAGATCTGAGCCAAATGATATCATTCTGGGCTCGTATATTCTTTTCCCATAATTTTCATTTTTTTTAAATACTTATACCAATTTCTCGGTATCGCGGCAATGACCAAAAATGTGTAGAATTTCTGTAGGTTCTGAAAACCTATTCACATTGAAACTACTTGAGTGTCGTGACGATTTTATTTCGCAAAAGAGAAATGGTTACTTCTCTGTGCTGGAATATATCGTACATTTCCCAAACTGCGCGGACTTTGAAGGGCTGTCACTTGAAAACTATTTAAATCAATCACATTATTAAAAGAGATTCAAGCATATTTTTTTAAGCACTATAACTTTCACATTTGCAATTATCAGAAAAGACCACCCCCACAGAGCTAGAATGGCGGAAACCGATTCTTGGTAATTTTGTCACTCTCTACCGTTTGAAATACCAACTTCTCGGTATCTCGGCACTGATCAAAAAAGTGTAGAATTTTATTTCCAACATTTTTTGTTCAATAACTTTTTCTGTGCGACCAATGGATCGCGAAAATAAACAAATTCAATTGTTTTCAAGATGGCGGCTGTTTGGCAGGGGGTGGGGATACGGCTTTTTGGTTTTACACTTGTCTAATGACCCTAAACCACTGGGCAAGAGGAATCGCCACTGCCAATTTTTTTAAGGTGAAGGCGTAGTTTCTAACAATTTTACTGTACTAATAAGTAGTTTTTTGGTTGTACTTTAAAAAAAAATGTTCTGCATTAGAGCGACTATGAAAAAAGTGGAAAATGCACAGAGAAAATCGTAAAATTGGAATTTCGCGAATATCTTGGGACAGAGTGAAAATTTCTATATAGTATGTGGAACCAAAATTGTAGAGCGTAACATTCACTGTAAAAAAGGTCTCTTCAAGTTTTTTCTAAAAACGCTTTATTTTTGAGACATTTAGCAATCTTTGTCGACTCAAAATTTGCGCGCGAACTGCCCCGAAAATAGTAGAATTTCAAGCAGCGCTTGATTAAAATTGCTGTAACTCCTTTGTTTGTCAATGAAATTTGTATAAATCAAAGTTAATTTTGAAGGAAAAGCCTGAAATGTTTGTAGTATACAATTCGTTCATGGTGATTTTTTTTTCTATTTGTTATTGAGGTGTAACCATCATTAAGGTAGCTAAATAAAAAGTGGATTTTAATCAAGTCATTGAAATGGGCCAAAGATTAAGTAGGCCAAACAAGACCAAACTACGTATAGCATTTTTTTTCAAACTATCTTGGATCAAATTGAACCAAGTTTTTCATACGTCCTTTTTTTAGGCTCTCACGTTTTTCGCGGCACTTGTGTTTTGAGCCGACATAAATCTAGCAAAGATATTATTTTTGTAAATCACATATAGAAGAATTTGTTCCCAAGAACCTGTACTTTCAGAATATGTACTTAAAAACCTTATTCGTTAATGTTTTCATTCATCATTTTCTATATTTTTCGAAAAATTAGGAAAAGGCATAAAAAATCTTTTAATCAGTCACATGAGTTTCCATAGGCCAATCAACTGCTGTTAATGTAGGGAACTGTAGTTGAGAATCTGGTCTTTCTCCCTGTGGTATTTATTTTTTACCTAAATGTCTCAGGTCGTTTTGAGATCCAAATTAAGGTCATGACTTTTTTCGATATTTTCAATAACGACCCATTTTATATTTTTAGCGTTTTGAAAAGGGAGCAAATATAATGGTTTATAATATAATGATTTATTACATTATATTTTGCCAATATTTCTATTGCCATATGTAAATGTTGATTCACAACTTACATATTTAATATGTAAACTAAATGTACAATAGGATTATGGATTCTAAATTATAGATTAGGTATATATTGAAAACACACAATGTGCCTATCATGGTGGGAATAAAACTATGACATCAACTATTATTATAGGTGGAGAGATTGTATCGATTTTTACCTACATGTGCCATTTATTTGACAGTTGCAAAATTTACACCAATTTAGGTAATTGTCTATACATCTGCATCTATTAATTAAACATTTTTCACACATACAGCTTGGGAGCAATTAATTATTAGCGCTCTCGCTAGAAAGATTTAAACAATTTTGAATAATATTAATGCTGTAGTTTAATACATTTGTATTCCAGCTGAAAAACATTTTGCACAATATTTACTATAATAATTATTTAAGTAAAAGCATAAAAAAAATAGCAAAGATAAGGTCGAAAAATCAATTTTTCACGATTTTTAAAAAAGGTTAACTCTTTAGAAATTCATATCTCGGTAAATTTTTATCGTACAGAAATAAAAAAAAACGAAAATGTGCAGAATTTTCCTAGCTCTTTTTTATTTGAAATACTTTTTTATATCTATTAATGATTTTGCGTTATTTGCAAAAAACCACTAATTTTACAATAATTTGTTTATAACAATTGACTCAGGAATTTTTAGAAACTGGGGCCTACGGTAATTGATTCTGTGTGTGAAAAAACATTATAAAAGACCTTAACATCATTATTTTTCCAAAATGTCATAGAGCAGTATACGCGAAAAACCATTAATTTTGCAATAATTTGTTAATAACAATTTATGGGACCATTTTTGGAACTTGGAACCATTGGTAATTGCTGTTTCGGGTCAAAAAACATAAAGATATATGGTCAAATTACATGTACACAGGCAGTGCACACGGGAGGACCCTGAGCGACTAGACTATTACCAAATTTTTTTTTCAATGCTAAATATCTTGAAAATGAAGTGTTTCTCGAAAAAACTTGAAGAGACCTTTCTTGCAGAAAATTTTGCGTTCTACAATTTTTGTTCGATATAGTATATAGAAACTTGCACTCTGTTCCAAGATATTCGCGATATTCCAATTTTCCGATGTTCTTCGTGTATTTTCCACCTTTTCTATAGGCGCTCGAGTGCAGAACATTTTTTTTTCTTAAAGTACAACTAAAAAACTACTTATATGCAAAATTTCATCAACTTGGGTTTTAATGACATCTTTTGCCGATATTTTGTCTCCGGCGCCTGGACTATAATAACAAATCTTAAATTTGATGTTTTCAAATTTACTGAAACGTCAATTTGACACTTTCCTAAATTTTAATGGCAACTTGCCTATTATTTTTTTATTATTCAGCAGGTCTCAATAGTTACTACAAAAATTATTGGACCTTAAAAGGAAAAATTAAGAAGCCGTAATTTATATTTTACATTTATTTCAAATAATTTTTTTTATACATAAATATGATTCATTTAAAACAATTTAAAGAACATTTAACGGAAGAAATTAAAAAACTACAGAAACCTATAACTGATAAACTTGATATTACTGAATTTACGCAACAAATACTTAATCCAAAAAATGTTTTAGCAATTGAGGAAGACCGGCAGGGCCCACCCAGACGCAAAGACGAAGACAAAAATGTTTCAATGAATGCAGATCTAATTGATTCGGATCATTTATTACCATTATAAATATCTCATTCATCACAAATAAAATCAATTTCAGCGCATACCTCAATAAGTTTAGATCCGATTAAAGATTTAAATTTTGATATTATTGAAAAACAATTCAAATTTGAAAAACCTTCACATTTATTATCGTTAGACATTGAAAATCGAAATGCAAAAATTGATACAACCCGATATATCAACTAAATTAAAATCGTTAAATGCACACATTACAAACGCAAAAGAAAAACTAAATAATTTACAATATGTCTATTCACAGTTAAGAAAATGTAAAAATGTTTTAGAAGATATTCCAAAAATTTCTTTCTATGAAAAATCAGCGAAGCCTCATGTGGGAATCAAAGATTCCAAATCTCATGAACAGGGACAAACAGGAAGCGGTATATGTATTTTCTCAGATCCGAATGAAATGGTAGAACGTCTTGATCTACTATTAATTCATCAAAAAAATGCTGCAAATGATTCAATTGAAGTATATAATGAATGCGTAAAATACTTCATAAATTGTTAATAATGAAATTCATAAAAAAATCAGATCACAAAAGCATATTCTCGACTCTGGGCTAATTTCTTCAGACTTTTTTAAACTGAATAAATAAGTTCACCGAAGGTTCACGAGGCAAAGGCGAGTCTAATACACATTAGATCTAAAGATAATGATTTTGAAATAAGTTATTCTGAAAATCCTATTAATTTATCCGGATTAAAAGGAGAAGTTGCTTTAAAAACAGCAAGTCTCTGGTATAGTTGGGATAACATTATTGAAGAGTATAAAAATAATGAAATAAAATACAGGTCTAAAAGTCCTCAAGTGCATAGCCAACTCAAAAATAACGAAATCAAGAAAGAAGGTATTAAATTGGTGTGGAAAATATTAAAATTTTCGAACGATCTATACGATGAAAATGAATTAAATAATTATATCCAAGAATATTTTGGAACATTTGAAACATCTCCGTTTTATTTTGATGTGAATTATGCAATTAATCGTTTTATGTTAATTATTCGTGACATAGATTATGAAGTTGATTTTTCACACAGTAAGATACATGAGCTTTTAGGATTTGATAAAAAAATATATAAAGAAGGAATAAACTATGCAACAAAAATTGGTAATATCACCAAACATATTATATATTTTTATTACATTTTTAATGTGTATTGATGTGAGATAGGTAATTTTCCAGTTGAATACTTCTAAAGTGGGTTTCTTTTGTTTTTTTTTCTATGTTTTTATTAACTCCTATTTTAAATAAAACACCCGGTATATTATTACATTTTCGAATTCACCTTAAAATTCTAGAGAAAATTTGTCTCTTTAACTAACGCTCTATTTTGTACCGTTTTTGTAGAATTTGTAATTTTTGAACATTTTTGAGAAATAGTTAAAAATTAAAGATCAAATTTTTGATTAATTATAAGATCACTGTAAAAGGAAGTTGTGTGAGTGTATCACACCAGATTTTTTTATCCTGATATGACTTTTAGCTTTTACAAAGCTTCACATGTCGAATTCATTTTTAATGTATACAATCCCAATTCATTAATAAATATAGATTTTACATCAATTTTCAAGAGGTAACGAAGCGTTACGTCTGGAAAATTGCTAACGTTTCTTAAAAAATGTTGTAAACAATTTGTGGCGTATTGATGAAATGCCTGTAATTGCCAGAGTTTTTATAGTTTTTTCTAGAGCTGAACAAAACGATAATTTTACCAAGACAATGATGATTTTTGATAATATGAATTTAGAAAGAATAAATATTAAAATCAATGGTACTACCCAACATCCTACTTATGAATACCAATAAGGATTTACAACGTTTGTATGCCGTATTCCTTTTATGTAATTATAAAAAAGATTTAGAGAAAGGCACGTGTGTTAGCTATAAATTTTTTTTTACTGCTATTTAGTTGTTACTTTTGATCTAACAAAAGAAAATGATGAAAATTTATTTAGTAAAACAAAATCTTTTGAACTAGAAGTTAATTGGACATTAAGAGATTATCAAAATATTAATTACTATATATATGCTGTAGTTGAATCACAAAAAATGGCAAATATGAATATCATAGATGAAAAGATTTATTTGGCTCACGGAGCGTCTTTGACTAGTGCTCACACGCTTTGCTGAGTTTTTAATTAAATAAATGACTGGCAACGCCAATCCAGAGTCAAAGACGATGAATGATTATAGAGTATATTTATCACCTAATCAAATAAAGAAACTCCACAGTTGTAAAAAAAGAATTGATTGTAATATAAGATTCGA
The DNA here is from genome assembly GCA_940337035.1 of Agriotes lineatus. Taxonomy (NCBI): domain Eukaryota; kingdom Metazoa; phylum Arthropoda; class Insecta; order Coleoptera; family Elateridae; genus Agriotes; species Agriotes lineatus. The sequence goes on along the minus strand of OW679194.1, from coordinate 98,916,196 downwards.
TTTAACAGAAAGACCTAATAGAACTATTAAATTAAGAGTAAAACAGATTGATGAAATTAAAAGATGTAAAAAAGAGAAGAAAAAATATTGTGATATCAAATTATCTCCATCGCAGATAGATGGGTTTTTACCTGCTTTAATTCCAGCAGCAATAGCTGCAGCCAAAGCATTGGGATTGAGTGCAGCTGGTTATGCACGTACAAAATTAGCACAAAAAGCCTTTGAAAATGGTATAAAATAGAATAAAAAAAAAGATGCAGCAAAGCTTTGTGAGCCCAAGGAGAACTCCAAAAAAGTTGAAGATATATGGACAAGGAATATCATTGATAGGAAAAAGTCAGGCTTAAATAATATAGAAATATCTGATATAATGGAAAATGAGAAGAATTCACCAAATTTACGAGGTGTTTTTGCAATTGACATGTTACCAAAACAAATTAGAAAAGATGAATCAGGTATACTTAATTTTCAACCATCTAATTGTTATGGTTCACACTGGGTGTGTTACATAAACAAACCATATTTAAGAAATATATTTTATTTTGACAGTTTTGGAATTTCCCCACCAAAAAATTAAACATTTTATTAAGTAGGTAGAGGAAAAAATATTTCGTGGAATAGCACACAATTTATTACAAATCAATTCTTCTGTTTCATGTGGTCATTACTGTATATATGTAATAATTAATGTAAACAAAGGCAAAGATTTTTATGATAGGTATATTATATTCTTTTAAACAGATACCGTGTAGTTCAAATGAGAAAAGATTTTTTGCTCTATAAATAATGGAATTATTGGATTTAGTGGTAAATAAAGAATATGATATTATTATTACAAAAGGGAAACTATTGGACCAGGAAATTTAATGAAATTAACCCTAACTGAAGAAGCCGAAGATCCTGAATTGCACTTAACAGGGAACGATTTAAACTTGAACCAATTAAACTTTTTAGTTTGTTTAATGTTATTTCATACTTATTTAAAAAAAATAAAAGATTAAAAATTAAACGAAATGCTTTTTGTTTTAGATCAAATGGAGACAAGTCCACAACAAGTGTTATTTCAATATTTGAATGTAGTTAAAAAAATATATATTATCTATAGGTATGTTATAAATGGAAAAATATTTAGAAAAACGTTTGTATGTATACAGAAAAAGTTACATATATTTTATAAAATTGGAATCGGATTATCTATCAGTAAATTATTATTTAGTACATCGATTATCTTCTATAGCTCTACCTCACTGGTTTGTTTATCTCTTGGTGCTGGAGCAATAGAATTCTTAGATAAGAGATTAAAAATATTAGAAAGGATTGAAGGATATAAGTTAATTTATAAATTTTATAGACAGTTATTGCATTTATATAAGGCTGATAAAATAAATAAAAAAGAAATAAATTTACGTGAAGAAGAATTTATTAGTAGGTAACTTTAATTATTTTCCAAGTGAAAAATATTTAGAAAAAGTTCACTTAAACGGTAATTCATTCCTGATAGTGTCGGTTCAGAGGCTAAACCAATTCTTATTGTAATAAATGAGATGTATTATAGCGTCAGCTGAAGCAGGCTTCAGTCTGCGACTATTTTTATTATTTTTCAGTATTTTTTTTCATCGTTGGAAATGAATATTACTGACTATTTAGAACAATTTGGATATTTAGAGAGTAATGACTATTAATAGAAACAAGCGAGTTTTTAATAAGGTTTCAAGAATTCTATAATTTACCTGCTGATTGGACATTAAATCAAGAAATAGTTGCTTTGATTAGTAAACCTAGATGTGGTGTTAAAGACAATCTACTGCTTATAGAGTACATAATAAAAATGGACTAAAACAACTCTCAAATGGGATTTTTCATTAGCTACAAATGAAATGAAAAAATTAGCACAAAAAGCTTTTGATCAATGACAGTCTGTTTAGTTTCAAATTTAAAGTTTGAATATAATAGTATTAAACCAGATATACTTATTTCATTTTCTAATACGCTGTTTTAACATAATCATAATACACGGTTTCAAAAAGGAGTATGTTCTAGCAGTTTTGATGGAAAAAGTAATGTTTTAGCACATGGTTTCTTTCCAAATAATGATGAATGTCGAGGAATTCATTTTGATAAATCAGAAAATTGGTATTTTGGTGAACCAAGCAATACACTTGATGGACAAGCTAATTTTTATACAGATTATTACACGAGATTGGGCATTCATTAGGTAGGTATTGAACATTCTGCAAATAATAATTCGATTATATACGCTTATTATAAAAGCGATATTGATAAATTAACTCAAGACAATATGTAGGCAATTCAATATTTATATGGAAGACCTGAACGATTAAAATATGAATTAATACCAACAACAGCAACAACTATTAAGGAATTAACTAATAGACCAGTTATTACAGAACAACCAAATTCAATCAAGACTGATGGGGATCCCTTAGACCTTAATTTACCAGACTTCTGTTCAATAAATCTTCCAGATAATTTATTAATAACTTCAAATCACCATTTGTATATATTTCACAAAGAATTAGTTTGTATAATAAATATAAATGACAAACGATACAGAGATCCAAAATTTATATCTGAATATTTACCATTTGCAAAACAAATCTCTCACATCTATCAAAGACCTTCTGGAGAAGTTGTAATTACCTATAGATAAAAATAAATATTATTTCATAAACTTTCCTAGTTTTCAAATCAAGCATTCTGGAAACGTTCATGAGTTAGGACTACCCAGTAATAAAAATATTCAGACAATTTTTAGTTCATATATACACAGGGCATACTTTTATTATATTTTATGATAATTATTATTATATTGAATTGAATGAATGTACTATGAAACCAAAACAACACAGAATTATTAATGAACTATTTCCTGGTGTTTCATCTGATGTAGATGGTGTTTTTCGATATAGAAATGGCATATTGTACTTTTTTAAAAAGAAGGATAACAAAGCGATTTCATACGAATATGATGAATTTTCAAATAGGTTAATAAAATCTGCTCCATTTGATTTTAGTGCTTTCAATATTCACTGTCCGAATTTAAGTATATTGGAACAACTTAAAACTTTATTAAATAAATTGGCTTTAACATCATCTCTGGACTGACTTCATCAGCCTTTATATAGTTGTGAAATAATTTAAAAACAGGGCAGAATTTTTGAAATATTTGCTTTTTGAATATACCTTTAAAAACAGGGCAAAAACCATGAAATGAGTTGTGTGCTGAGGGAGTCATTTGCTTTTTAAATATACCTTTAAAACAGCGGAAAATCTTTGAAAATGTTACTTTTTAAATATTGTACTTTTAAAAACAGGACAAAATCTTTGAAATATTTCCTTTTAAAAAGGTATACCTTTAAAAACAGGGCAAAATCCCTAAAAAAGTCTTGTGTTCTGAAGGGGCCTTACTAGTAGTTTTATTAATAAAATATGTTTACTTTAGTCTCCTCTATCTACTCTAAAAATCTCCTTCGTACGTTATAAATCACTCTGTATATAGGTATTTTATTTCATTATTGCTAGAATGTTGATGAGCTTTTATGTATTTAGAATGCTGTTTTATCTTTTGATTGGAACGTGTGCTTTCCGGATATATTTCACAATGCTCGCACTCAATGTTATTATCTCTTTAATGGCATTTTGTTGCAGTTTATAATGTTTGTGTTGTTTGCATTGTTAGAAGAAGCACTTAATGCTTTCGGCGGTATCAGAGTTCCAACAACTTGATTTTATCTTATCATTTTGTGGCTTCCATAAAGTTTCATGATTAAGTAACATTATATTTTTTTAACTTCGATACAAAGTGCTGTTTTACAGCTGAATAGGTTTTAAACCAAATATTTTGATATTTAATTGCTATTATTATTATTATTGTTTGATAAAGTATAACAAAATATTTTAAAAAGAATAGGAATAATAATTTATTGTAATTAGTATTTTAAGTATTAATCGAAAATATCACATATCGGGAATTAATTCGAAAGTTATCCTTATCATTTTATTATAGTGAAATTACAATATCCATTCTGCTGCCTACAAATTTAAAGAATAACTTGAATACTAAATTTGCAATTAATCAATAATAATTTTTAAATAATTTATTTAATTTAAACGTTAAAAATGACACACAAGGATTTTTGAGACTCCAGAATAAAAATTGTCATTTAAATATTGGTAATATTTGCATTAAATTATAATTAAAGGCACTGCTCACAGGGGGCGCGCGCCTGACAGTATGATTTGACAGTTGTTGACAGGATGACAGTATTAAAAATGGACGACGTGTCAAATAGGTGTTTCTAAAAGACAATTTTTAGTAAAATAATGGGCGACGGTGCGAATACTAAGGCCATTGCGAACCATGGCGAGCCGGCGATGAAGGGATGGCTGTTCAAGTGGACGAACTACCTGAAGGGCTACCAACGACGGTGGTTCGTGCTGCAGAATGGACATCTGTCGTATTACAGGTAAAAGCTGCAGAATCACCAGAAGGGCTTAATAAAGCGCATAGAATCGGTACCGAGGGTCATAATGCATTCAGACGCATCGCCTCGACCGTGCCGCAGTAGTAGCCACTAATTTTTTCCGTTCTCCCGCGGGGAACCTTGACATTGCATCATCGCCGTGTCACCTAATTTAATTTGTTTTCTATTTTTGGCCTTTGGTCAGGTGCTAGAGCCCCTTGTGCGAGTAACGCGCTTGGTTCCCTAAGACCGAGCCGATCATGCTTGCTCAGCCGCATCGACTCTGACATTTCATTGCATTATTAACATTACCATCCTCACTCACTCTTTCGATGAGAATTTAAACTGAATGTATTGTGCAGGGCTGAAAACAATGGTGGGGTCCCTACTTTGTCAATACGAAGACGGAGACGATTCAAGGGGTAAGTGGCACGAGAGCCCTGCACAGACATTCCGTTTGTTTAGTGCTCTTTACGACATACTAACCTTATTGCGCCAGGAACCGGACAATGGCTGCAAACGTTGCCATTGTTGGAATGATAATAAGTATTGTACAAACGACCTTGCTTATTAAACGTCATTTTCTGCGTGCAGTTAATTCGATTCAAGTGGCGGAATTGAAATGAATTCAAATTAGTACACTCGTTTGAATTGTCATAACAACTAAAGGAACTCGTTGCAGGAACCAGGCTGAGATGGCCCACACCTGCCGTGGCAGCATCTCACTGCACGGCGCCCTTATCCACACAGTGGATGCGTGCACGTTTGTCATTTCCAATGGCGGCACTCAGACTTTCCACATCAAGGCATCGTCGGAAGTTGAGCGACAACAGTGGGTCACAGCTCTAGAGCTGGCAAAAGCCAAAGCTATGTAAGTACACCGCATGCTATATGGAATCATATCAAATCAGACAAATGATAGACGCAACATGGAATCTGAAGAGGAGGAAGAACAGGCAGAGGAAGGATCTGGATCTCCGGAGGAGTGGTCCAGCGTTGTCCGGGAGCTGCAGGGGCGGTTGGAGGACCTGCAGACCTGCTCGGAGCTTATTACTAAGCATGGAGCCTCGTTGCAGCGGGCACTCGGCGAGTTAGAGATCACGGTTGACCCTGAGAATGCCCAAGGGAAGTCGAAGATGGTGGGTGAACGAGCTACGCTTTTTAGGATCGCCAGCAATGCCATGATGAATGTGAGTTTTGTAAGATTTGCTTAAGAAATAAATACCTTCCGTGTTAACCATACATAATTTGGTTTAAAAATAATAAAAGTAAGACCCGCGACAAGTTAAATAAAAATTAAACTCAAAAGTTTCGGAGAATTATATTTATATAGGAGTATATATATCACGTGTAATAGCTCTAGTGCAGTGAATATTACCAATAATTTTTTTGAGCTCATGAGTGCTTTTTCAGCAGAAGTGATTAGGGAGGAAATATCTGGAAATATTCAGTGCGCGTGGAATATTTGATAAGGATATTGCCCTAGGTACTATTTTCCTTGAGATATGAAGATTTTGTAATGTTGAAGTGGCATAAAATAGTTGAAATTTTGCACCTGTGCTAGATTATCAGCTGAATTCAATTATCTCTATGGAAACTAGAATAATTAGTCTTACGCTATTGGTTGTTTGAATATGTAGGGCAATGTTCACTGAAAATTGTGAACTTTGCAATTCTTTTATTTTGCTGTTTTCAAAGTCGACTTGCACAAAATTGTGCTAAATGGTTAGTTATAACCACGGGATGATCTATTTTAAATTTTTTTGTAATTTACTCAAAAGCGATGTGTAAATCTATGCAACTTTTAGTTGTTGGGTAAAATAAATAGAAACTTTACTTAGCTCTAAAACTAGTACCATGACGTATAGCACGTTTTACAAATTATAGTGTATAAAATTAACAAAGGGAAAAAAATAACTTTGAAAATACATTTTTCCCATACTTATCTTAAAAGTTTTTATGTTTGGGCAACAAAAACTGACCTCTGCAATATGTTAAGCCTTCTTCACACGGCATGAGGCTCGGCGAGCTTTTACCTGCTTTTAGCGAGCCTCACACCGTGGGAAGGGGGTAGCTTGCGGCGCGTTGGCGCAGCTCGTTAATCAATCGCACAATATGGGCATTCAAGCCATCTTCCCACGGCGCGAGGCTCGGCGAGCTTCTACCTGCTGCAGTTCTGAGGTACGCAGAGGAACTGTTGGATCTGCAGCCTAACATGCCAGAAGAAGAAGTTTACGAAAGATTACCTAAAAACAAAACTCCTTTAATGTCAGACTTTAAATTTCCCACCAATTTTTAGTTCTAAAAAGTTACTAAAACAAATTCTACCAACCTATTTTTTTTTTAAAGGAATCCAACATAAATCCTAAATTCTTTGACCTTCAAAATTTTTATAGGAAAAAAACGTACTTTACTTTTTTTCATGAATTTGCAGTTTGATAACGAGCCCGTGTTAGTCAAACAAATGAATGAAAAAAGGGACTTTCAAAACGTGTTGCACACGTAGTTTTTTGCGTAATGATCTCTTCTAACTCTAAATTTAGTCGAAAAGGACTTCGGAATTTACTACTGTCAAATTGACAACTCACAATTTTAATAAAATGGTTAAAAAAAGTGTACTTTTATTCACGATTTTTCGTTAAAAAAAGATGACTTTCGTGATCACTATGCAAAAAAAATATTTTCCGACATTTTTTGATTACTAAAAATGTATGAATTTTATGCGTTCATCACATTTACAAGCTTATTTTTGAATATTTCTCACTGATTTTTATATCAGTGGAAAGTTGATTCTTTCTGGATTCAGATGATGTCAAACTAAACACAAAATTATTTTTAATAAATGCTACAGAAATTGTTTAAACTAAGCGTACCGGGAATGCGCGGTGTAAATTTCAGCATCGAGGTATTTTAAAAACTTTTGCACATAAAGGTGTACTTTCAGCGTATGAGATGTGTACAAAAGAATGGAGAAATTTTTAGTGAAAAAATAATCTCTATTGCTTTATTGTTGTAAAAAATAAGATTTATTTTCCGCTGCGTGTTTTGAGTTTCATGCGCGACACGTTTTGCTTATCACTAATTTACCCCGCGATACGAATATACTGTGCTTGCAAATCATTTGTATGTATTATACCTACTCATAATTATATACGCTGATTAGTTATATGTCAATAATGCCATTTGTAATCACCAGGCTTGGGATAATTATGCATTTGCATATTTGAATATGCAAATGTTAATTTTTCTGTTTTATACAATAAATGCATATTTTGAAGGTTTCTAATTAATGCTGCATATTTCTAAAAACTTTAATTTTTAGTTGCATAAAATGTAATTATTTTGATAGTTTTAAGTACTTTCAAAGCAGAACAGCATGAAAAACACATCTGTTTACATTTTTGGTTGAATATTGGTAATTTTAAAGATTAAGCATTTCCGGTAATCCATGCTAACCTTTTAATAGGAAATGTAAATGCAAATTTTTTTCGTCAATTCTTAGAACGGGCTAGGGATTATGGCCCAGGTATACTTATGTTTTGGTCAAGCCAAATGAATGAGGCTTTATATTGAGACGTTCTATGCTTCACTATACAGTCTTGAGTAATGGATGATATTGATTTGACATTTAACTAGAGAATTGTGTAAAAGGGGCTTAGTGTTGATTGATAAAATGTTTTTGGAAAACTCTACTAATCCTTTAAGTTTCATTTTGTAGTAGAGCCACAAGTTTAGTTCTCCAATATCCATTCTACAGTCAGAAAAGAGGAAATATCTTCAAGTGTAGTTCTAAACCAGTTTGTGCTTGATTTTGAATACTTTATCACTAATGTTATTGTGCTATTTTGTAAATATTGCGAAGTTACAATTGTAGTTCAAAAAAACTTCAAGTTACTCGGAATACGCAAACAGAAAAACATCTGAGTAAGAAAAGCAAAAAAAACCTGCTAATAAACAACAACAATGCCAAAACCAGGACCACGTCATTCTGAGTTTAATTGTGATTTATGTAAAGTCTTTATTTCTGCCAATATATCTTTATCCAAGTTACAAAAACCAACACTCACAGTATTTCTAGAGAAGTACATGAAACGAGATATTCCTCACAAATCAACATTAATAAAAATCTACGTTCCTGACTTGCACAGTGCTACATTGAACCAAATTAGGGAAGGGGAACATTTAAGTGCATATTTGCATGCATATATTCCAATTTTTAAGTGCATATTTATCCTAAGCCTGGTAATCACTAAAAAACAGAAATTGAAAGGTTAATATATTTGTGAACAAAGACAAAACGATTAAAAGTAAGTACTACATGTTGTCTATTTATTGTAATTTAAGGGCGAAAATATAAAAACATAAAAATAATGCAGTGTTTTCCTCATAAAGCAGCTATAACCACAAGAAAATTCAAGAAGAAACTACCAGTTCATGGTATTGATCATTTTTGTGCTAACGCTACCTACTTGAAAAATAATACACTTTTTTTTGGAAGCTAAATTTTATGGTTTATATATTCATAATTATAATTAAGTTTTATTTTCCATATAGGTCTAATCTAATAGTTTACAAAATATTATTTCAAAATTGTCAATAGAAAAAACATTAACATTAACTTCTAACAAACAAGGTTTGATGTTTTTGTAATTTTGCATGGAGCCATAATTCTAGATTCTGAATAACTTTTCTTAATGATGTTTTGCCATGTTCGAAACAGAAAAGGTACTTTACTTGAACAAAAGATGTTTTTAAACTACTGCCAAGGCCTCCTTGTGCCAAAACTCAGGGCTACATTACTCTTTTTGTGGTAGATATCTATTATGCCTGGGCACAAAAATAAATCATATTTTTTACAACAATAAAGCAATAGAGATAATTCTTTCACTAAAAATTTCTCCATTTTTTCTACACATTTCATACGCTGGAAGTATGCCTTTATGTGCAATTGTTTTCAAAATACGTCTATGCTGAAATGTGCGAGGTCTGTTAGAAAAGTATCCGACCTTTGGCCGGGGAAAAAAAACTGGCATACCTGGAGCGTTGGAAACCGAATCACCCTCAAAATAGTGCGTCGTGTAGGCAACGGAGGACATCCCTGTAGTACTCTTTGGTGACTGTTTGACCCTGCAGTGCGTACTCATGGTGTACCACACCGCGGGAGTCAATGTTAAACTTATGTCCTTTATTGGCAGTTTGTAGTTATGATACCACCAACAACCATGCACTTCGTTTTGATAGGATGCAGCTTCAGTTTTTTAAATCTAAACCCGTTTTTCAAGCTGTTCGGTTCACTATTTATGATTCAACTAACTCCTCAAAGTTGCTTCCTGATACAGATAAAAGGTATCATCTACATACAAATTTGTTGAGCTATTAAAGATATATTTTGTAATGTCATTTATTTAAAATATAAAGTGTAGGGGGCCCAAAATACTCCCTTGTGAGACTCGTAACTTATTTGTATTTTTCCTGACAGTTCATTTCTTACTTTTATTGTTTGAAATTTGTCGCTTAGATAATTGTGTAGAGCCAATTAAGGACTGTATTCTCTGCTTTATATACCCCATATATAGCTATTAACTTGTCACCATCAGTGGTTTCAAATGCCAGTTTTAAATCTGCAGAAACACTTATAATACTATTTTTCTCATAAATATTATTTTTCCACCTAGATAATCAAATTAAGTACTTTCACCAGAATGTTACTTCTAAATCCAGACAGATGAGCATATCTTTTGTAGCCGAGGCTAATAAATTTATCAGAATCAGTTGTATGTAATATCACCCGTATGCTGTTTAACAGTTTTTGGAATATCTACTAAAAGTAGCCAATTTTAAGATACTTCTATGATTTTTACGGAAAAAAATTTCTGTACAAGAACCATTGCAAGCAAATAATTTAGGATAATTGTTTAATATTGAAAAGTGTTGTAACTATTAATAATTGTACAGTTAATTTTGACGGTAATAAATAATATCATTAATTTTAGACGCATTCTTTATCGAAACTTCACAAGTTCTGTAACAGTTGGTTTTAAAATACCTGCTGGCCTAGGACATAAAAACGTACCTACCTGACTTGTAGCTAAGCTGGTAGATAGTTGCTACTAAACCAGTATGCAAACAAATTTTATTGCCTTCCAAACATCGGCTTAGTTGTTCATGCACCAGAATTCCTATAACTTGTTCGATAACTGGAAATAGGTTTATGGGCCTAAGTTTTTCTACCTTCTTGGAATGGTTAACTTTTGGTACTGGTATTAACACTACCTTTTAACTTGGTACTATTTCTATATTAAGTAAAGGAAATCCCGCAATATCGAATAAGCCTTTTAGAAGTTTTACAGAAAGATTTGTTATTGTTTTCTTCAATTAATTTAATTTTTTTTTAATGTGTTAAAACTGCTGTTAAATTTTAGTTCATTAAATTCTCTATTTGGAGGAGGTATATTCACTACAGTGTCATGAATACTGTTTAATAAATATATTTTTGTAAAGTCGTATTAAAATTAGGTCATTTATGCATTAATTTGCGGGCGTAAATAATGCCTTTTGCACCCGAAGGCCTAAAAAATCAGCATCACATTAGCAACCAACAACAATTTGATTTTTGACAACGATTCGTGCCATTTATTTTTTCAAAGCTTTAAGGTGGATTTCACAAAAAATCTTATTTGCATTTCGGGCGTGAACGGCGATTTTGGCCTTTTGGCGTCTTATAATCCCTCGGCCCTTCGGGCCTCTGGCTTATAATTCTGCCGGGGGCCAAAATCGCCTCCTTCACGCCCTTAATTCAAAAATAGCTATTAGTGAGTTTTCAGTATTTTCGTCATCTTACCAATACCTAGCCAAAAATAATCATGATTTATTTTGCATTTATTGATTATTTATTTTCTTACTGTTGTTGCAATTTTCACTAATTTTGATCTGGTAGTACTTATTCGTTGTCTTTTCTGCACAGTAATGTAACAACTGTTTCGTTGTTTTTTCTACATTTCAAAATCTACACTGTTTGGAAGTTTGAAAATTTTATATAGTAGTCTATCCCTTTCTTTTTGTGGTTATTCATTTCCTCATCCATCTATTGGTTTTTTCTATTGTGTAACTTTTCTTTTGTTGGTAAAATCTTTTCAATAATTTTTTACAGTTATTGCATGAGTATTAATGTAAATTTGTTAATGTATTTTCACAGTTTTGTCCCATTAACTCTCTTCTGATCTCTTGTATTTTAGCATTACACAAAATTCGAATTTTTTGTTTGTATATGTAGAACTTTTTAACATTTATATTAAAAATGTCCTTCCAATATTGTATTGTTTCTGATAATATAATTTATATTAAATAAAATTGAAAAATCCGCTGTTACTCCCATTTAGTGTTCTATAACGGTGGTCTCCAAAGTGGGGTACGTGAGTGGATGCTTGGTGATACGCCAGCTAACACAAAAAAATAAGAAAGTCAATTAACAATTAACAGATATTAACTTACCATCTAGTAATTTTTTTGGCAGTACCTCTGCGGCAAATAAACTCCCTAATGGAAATTGACAGTAATTGACACTTTTTGTGTTAGGTTAGGTTGTTTTCAGTTTAAGGTTATATTTTCTGAATAGTTACATTGTTGCCGGATCTCTCTTTAGCCTCAACATCAACTCGTGTTCTTTTAAATCTGGCCTGTCCTTTTTAAATTGGAAGTAGCACTATTTAATGGAAATTTTTTGTTGTAACAAAATTATTTTGGGCAATTTGACTTTTTCTTTGACGGAAATTAAAATAATTTTTACACACTTGATAAATCAGTTATTTTCTTTACGAATATTAAAATAATAAATCTGCGGTGGCAAGCTAATGTCGAACAGACATCCGCTACATCACCGACTCAGTTAGTGCAACATGAAAAGAACAAATCATAACCAACTCTGTCCCAAAAAGGTCGTAAACGGATTATACCTATAAATACATAGGGTGTAATTTAAGTACGTTAAAATGTTTCAGGGTGGTAATCCTTAGACAGTTTTAATAGAAAAAGTTCATATAAACAAATTTCCAAAAAAATCTGTGTAAAGTTGCCTAAAAAATAGAGTTTTTTAAAATAATTTCCTTACTAGTGCAGCTACTTAAACTAAATTTGGTACACACTACACCCGGATAGGATCCCATAAATGTATATTGTCAAGTTCTACTGGGTGTCTTAAAATGAATTACATCTAGTATGCTTTGAATTTCCCATAATGCAATCTAAAATTTTACTTGAAATTGGCAAGACTGTAAGTCTATGTCATATTCGAGGTTAGCAGGTTAGGTTATGTGTCAGTCTGTGTCAAAAATGACACAAAACCTAACCTACTAACCTTAAATTTGACATAGACTCACAGTCTTGCCAATTTCAGGTAAAATTTTAGATTGCATTATGGGAAATTCAAAGCATACTAGATGTAATTCATTTTAAGACACCCGGTACAATTAACCAGTGAAGGAGATATGGATATTCAGTGTCATAAATTTAACAAAAAAATATAGCAACACTCTGTAGAAAATTAAAAGTGATCCCATTTTAAGGTGTCATTTAATTCTAGACAAACTTAAAACTTCTCATAGAGAATGTTCTTGAAAATATGTCAATTAATATTTTTTCTTAGAAAAAAAGTGTACAACTGTTACGAGGATCACTACTGGAAATGTAGCAACATCCGACAAGTGTTTAAGTTATTTAGTAATCATCAGTGCCGCTAGCTAAATCAACGTGGTGGATTTAAAATAGGGATGGCAGATTTTTTGGCTTAAATTCAGTGCAAGGAATTGTATACAGGTTTCAAGACAACACAATTACTTTTTTTTATAGCACATAGTTAAAGTGTGCTTTTATCAACTCAAAACAAAAGGTCAAGTTTTACTTTAACAGCAAGGGTAGATAAAGTAGCACTGTAACATCAAGGATAGATAAAGTAATTTAATTTTCTAACTTTTGTTTAAATTAAATATGACAGCTTCATATTATCGTAGCAACCCAATCTAGCTACTGACAGTTTGAAATGTGATTGACTGCCCTTATTTTCTTTGAAATTGTTAAAAGTTCTTGCTATAGAAAAAAAATCGTATTATACACGACGATAAAGTTATTTCTATCCACTCTTGAATCATTAACATCTCGACTTCGTCTCGACGTTAAACGATTCACTCGTGGATAAAATTTAACTTTATCGTCTTGTATAATAAATTACTATTAATTCAAGACAAAGATTGCTTGAGTTAGATATTTGACCTTTGAAGAAATTGCAAAAACAGTGAAATAATTTTAAAAAATGAAATTTATCAAGGAACTATGAGAAAAAAAAGTCGAGAAGAGATACTTTCTATGCCTTAAAATGAGGTCGCTGTTAATTTTCCACAGGGTGTTACTATTTATTTTGTTAAGTTTATTTCACTGATTACTCATATCTCCTCTAGTCATTAATTGTAGAGCTTGATAATATTAGATTTTAAGGGGCCCTATGCAAGAGTACTGTATACCAAATGTGGTTTAAATAGCTGCATAAAGGAAATTATGTATAGGAAAAAGATGACAGTTTTCGAAAACTTTAACATCCCATATATCGAAAATGGAGAAATTCTTGAAAACTTATTTATCTCAATTTTTTTAAGTTCAAAGTGCATTATTGTTTGACTAGATCATTAGAAGAGTAAAATATTTCTAAAAAATTCTACCAAAAGTATGTACGGTGTGATTTAAAATGTCTGTAGTTGAAAAACAAAAGAACGAAAACATTTAATTGAAATATTGTGTGAAATGCCATCTTGTATAATTTTTACCTTCAAATATTTGACAATCTTGCATTAGTGATGCCCTAGACTGTTTTTATTTGTTAAATGATGAGTTATGTTTAATAAGTGCAGCTAATCATTACATTTTGGTAAATAAATAATAAGTTTCTGAGCTTAGATATAGA
>OW679194.1:98609878-98901663 GCA_940337035.1 Agriotes lineatus | reverse complement strand
ATAGTAGACAACATAAAATGTGTTCATTTATGTTCACCATGAATGTGCTAACTTCTATATAAAGATGTGTGTATCATTATAGTCCTATCTTTTTATTTAAGGTGGCATGGTGTAACTCAAATAAACAGATTTTTTGTTGCTGACTAAATGTAATTAATATTGACCGCTACATTAACTTTTCGATACCACCACCAATGAAATGTGCAGCATGCCACCATAATCTTTACATAAAAAAACATAAGACATATAACAATAACCTAATGCTCGTAAAATAATTGCCAACCGTACTTTGAAATTGCAAATGCCATCTTTAAAGATTACCTCTTCATGACCTGATCATAGCAAATAAATAAATAAATAAAATAGAAATTCAAACATTAAATGTTTGTTACGCACACAATTATTCTAGGACATTTAGTTAGTGTTAAATGTCAGAAATATCTGATTTTGCTTGAAATTAAAGACTGAATGGTTGAAATAAGTCTACCGATGGGAAACAAAAACAAAAATGGAATGAATAAGTTACCACAAAGTAAGACTGTATTAAGTATGCTAAAACTATATTGTTACTAGTAAGTGTACTTTCATATTTAACATTTTCCTTTTGAATGCATACCTTGTTTCGGTATACAGGGTGCTTCAGGAAGTACCGTAAACTAAAAGGGTGGTAGATTTTCACAAAATAATAAAAAAAGTCAAATACAATTTCCCTTTAAACAATACATATTTTATTAAAAATATTTCCCATGATAGATATTGATTTTAAAATATGTACATATTAGTGACCAATTACTTAATTTTGGCAAATTGTAGTAATCCAGAGGTGGAGAACCAGAGGTTTAAGAATACACTTCTACGCCAAAATGTTTAATGCCCTTTATTTCAGAAAAATTGTGTTTACTATTCTCAATCAATTTCCTACAAAAAAGGTACTCTTGATTTAACTCTCTGTCTCCTTAGTATAATGATTAACTCACATAACTTCCGTTAATAGTTTTTATACATTACAACAAATTCTTCAAGTAATACATGTTATACAGACCAATCAATAAAAAAAACCAATTAGGGCAGGCTGTGATATGTGTTATACGTCTGGCAGTATTGAAGTGTATTGTCAGTCTATGTCAAATTCGAGATTAGTAGGTTAGGTTTTGTTCGTTGTTTGACACAGACTGACGTAAAACTTAACCTGCAAATCTCGAATTTGACATAGACTGACAATACACTTCAGTACTGCCAAACGTATAACACATTTCACAGCCTGCCCTAATTGGTTTTTTATTGATCTGTCTGTACCTTTATGTTTATGTCATTTAAATAATCCTGTATTATGTACTACTTGTAACAATAAATTATACCTATTGCAGCCGATATGAAAATCCTTGAATTGTTGTGACTTTAATAATTGTTTATAAAATCTGAGAAAGTAGACTACTTAATAATTTGCAGTTTTCGATTACAGAATGTACAACCTAAATTTACTATGTAGTAGCTTATCAAGCCCACAGTTGATGTTATAAAGGCGAAAATCTCAATTTTTATATTTCACTGTCTTTATTTATGAGATTTTCTAGAATTGCTAGTGTTAGCTACTTACTAGCTTACAAGCAGGTTGGAGTCACAATTTGTAAAGATTAGCATAGTCAGTAAATTTTGCAATACAATATAATATGATTTAGTTTTCAGAGATGCATAGTGGTTGGACACTAACTTTGAGACAATATTCATTATCAGAACAAGTATTATCTATCAAGTACTTAATATGTTTTACCTGTATCTTCTCCCAACACTATTTAGATCACATAAAAATATTTAATAGATTAGTTGAGCATTTGGTGCAAATTTCTTGTTATTAACAAATTATTAAATAGCATGCAGACCTAGGAATATATTATTGTTGTGTCAATATATTTAGAACGTTTCTACAGTAATGATAATGTGAATATGATGCAAACAGAGAAAACAAAAATAAAGGTTTGTTTACAAATGCACATACAAAATAAAAATGCAACCAAAACATACAAGATGGATTACAGGAAGGGTGGAAAAGCACATCGTAAGGATTTATTTCAATAGACCAAATTCACTAATTAAAAGTAAACCTCACCCTAACATCACCACCAGGTTCTTTGTAGTCTGTATAATCCAGCCCATTGCTGCCATAGCTGACACTATACTCCATGACATATTCATTACTATGGGTTCTACCTTGGGTCCATATACGGGTAACATTCATGACTTGGCCCAGATCAATAATTAGCTGCTGATCAAAGTCATTGTTCTCCGCAGACCATGCATTGCCACCTTTAGAATTGTTTTAAGATAAGACTAATTTATTCACTATCATAAATTTCTTTTATATTTTTTATGCCAATTTGTTAGATTCAGTAGTTTAAATGAATAATTCATAAGTATAATTGAATATTATGTAATCATATTTATTCAGATTGATCATACATAAATAGTAGACCATTTAACTTTGCTTTTTGAGTAATTAAATTGTAAAATAAGTATATAAAAATTTCAATTATTGATCAACATTACATAATAATTTCAAGAAAATTTACAACATTTCACTTCGTATAAATTTTAAAACCAATTCTTTCTTTGGTAACAATAAAATTTTACACTATTTGAACAAAAGAAACTTTTAGCAACTTTTTCAAATTAACAGTAAGTTTCTTTAGTTTACAGAAATAATTTCAGTTGCTGTTTTCTCAATAATGATACATTAAATCTGAATAACCTACATAACACTACAACAATTGTAAAACACATGTGAAATTCTAAGCAATACTATGTTAAGGTGACCATTT
This sequence comes from Agriotes lineatus, assembly GCA_940337035.1. Taxonomy (NCBI): domain Eukaryota; kingdom Metazoa; phylum Arthropoda; class Insecta; order Coleoptera; family Elateridae; genus Agriotes; species Agriotes lineatus. The sequence continues at coordinate 98,898,847 of OW679194.1, read as the reverse complement.
TTTAATTGGGGTTTTAAGTTTATTAATTTCTTCTACTGTTCTAGCGAACAAAGGTAAAATACATTTTTTTTTAATTGAAACAATTGAATATCCCTGGTATCGATTATTACATTGGTATTGATATAAGAATGCTGACATAAGAACCTTCGCGATAACTGCTTATTAAGACAGCGAAAAACAAAATGTCCAGGTCAAATCTATACATCCCTCGTACTTATCATGCTGATGACGTTCCACACTTGTTAATTTGAATCTAGGTTAATAAAATATTTCATAACTTCTGTGGCCTTACACACTAAATATGAATTTATTTATTGCAAATTTTTCTAATTTATAAATGATGTTTAAATTATCAAGATTTTTTTATATTTCTCTGTGTAATTTTCAATTCCACTCCTAGTACAGCATACATAAACAAATACATGTACTTGTTATTACTTAAAATTCTAGTGTGGAATAAAATAATTATAAAGTATGAATTCTATCATATAATACGTTACTTACTGAATGAGGTGATAGTTCAAATTATTTACTCACCTATGTGCACCAAAGACCTAATATTTATTCCTATACTTTTTTTAATAATCGTGTGCTAATGGTACATTGGTACTTCTATTTTTCAAGGTATATTATTACAGGAGAAAAGGTGGGTTAAAATTCTAAATTAAACAGCATTGTAAGAATAAAATGAATGAACTTGGTTTGGTGTTTCCTTAGCTTTATAGCATGGGGAAGGAATTCAGACGAATAAATTTATTTACTACTGAACACAGCTGTCAAAATAAATCATGCAAATCAAACACGATAGTAAATTTCTACATTCAACTCTACCAAAATAAATAACGAATATCATGCAAGAAAGCAATATAACAAGGATCTGTTCTGTGCCATACAAAGGGTGGTACGTCAACTAATCGACTACAACCCTCTCAAATCAGTTTCAATTTGTGTATTCAAGGGGTTATAACCATATTTGAAAATCAAATTACTGTTTAATGAAAATTAATGGGTATATGTTTAATGTCTTTTATTCTAAATAATAATTTTGGAATAAATATTATTTATTATAATAAACCAATTACAAAATATAAAACTCTTAGCATATGCATAAAAAATTAAAATATTTATGGAACAAATATACTATAATAATAAATTCCAGAACATGTAATTATTAATCGTAATTTAGCAAGTTGTTCTTAAAACAAAATAAAATAAAACCATTGTTTAATTATCAGTTAGTTTCACATCTCAATTACTATATGAGATTTACTATAAGCTATACTCATTTCAGTTGGTTCAAAATAAAATCAAACTACAATAAAACCTCTCTTCATTATACAGTGTAGGTTAAAAATACTAATATAGAAACCTTATTGACTATTATTACACTAGTTTACGGTGAGTCCATCTTTTTAAAAAAGTTCTTGCAGTAAGCTTCATCATATTCCAAGAGTGGAACTGCATTCTTAATGATTTCTGAGAAATCAAGTTGGCAAAAACTCACATCATTATCATTAACTGAATATTCATCATTATTCAAAGCAACTGCTACACAATGGTCATCATCAATTAATGTTTCCTGAAAACTCCAGTTTTCTTTCACATTTTTTATAAATAGCTCAGTATCGGTAGTCACGTGCTCTCTACTGAGAGTTTGTGTATTAATTTTAAAACTGATATCTTGCAAATTTATTGTGATTCCTACACCGATAGCTTTGACATAGCTTTCCTTTAAACACCAGTGTCTGCAAAACATAGCTATTTGGTCCTTTTCATTTCCACTGTTTTTTATTTTCGCCCACTCCATTTCAGAAAAAGGTCGTTTCATTATCCTAAAGTATTCGCTTAAAGTTTTGCCTCCTGTATATTCTAATTTCATAATATCAACACCTAACTTAGCCATTCCAATTTCCCCAGCAAGTACTACGAAATTTCCATGGTGAGAAACGTTAAAAGCTAACTTGCCTGACTCTTTAAAATCAGGTGAAACTAAGACTGGCTTTCCTTTGTCATCTCTACCAAATACAATTTCATTATATGGGATAGAGGCAGCTTCATGTAGAAACTTTCTCATCATCAGCCTGCCAATGAGCGAAGATTTAATATCTTTTTTAAAAACAAATCTTGCTAGACGATCCTTTTCTTCAGGTTGCACACAGGCAGTCGCTAACAACATTTCTGATTCGGAAGGATTCCATTTAGAAAAATTAAATGCCCACCGTATACTTTTATTGGCCATTGTAACAACTTTCATGCTACTTATAAACAAACTGACAATTCAGATCTTCTACTATAATTTACAGCAAAAGTAAATGACCAACTTGCAATCGTGGTTAACAGTGGAAAGGAAGACCTGAAAATAAAATATACACTAGCAACTGAACAATTTTGAATGTTCTCTTACACCAAATTTTTTATTTACTTGTAGACCATGACAATTCACTAACCAGTTTTACTACTTAAAGAACAAAAACTCAATAATATGGCACAGAGATAGTAATCATAACATTATACTATTTCAACAAACACATTGTTTCCACTCTTATTTTGTTTTCAATTCAAAAACTTGTTGTTTTAATCAATATTATATGCACTAAGGGAAATTATGAATTATGTGATCTGATTCAAAATTTCTTAGATTTTTTATTTAGGAGAACCAGGAATAAAGTGTTAAAAGCACGGCCTCCTGGATTAATGCGAGATTGACGTCTCTATGCGGCCCGCCACATTTTTAGTTCAAGCAGTTTTTCATAGTTTGTCGAGGCGCCACAGTACGTTGCGCTTGTGCGCCCGGTTGTGTATTTACGTATTACAAGTTTGTCTTTTTACTTCCTTTTACTATAAAGGAAGTATTGGATTCACCCCAAAAATTCGAAATTGAGTTTTCAACGGATCTTCACGTTTTAGAGTCCCCTGATCCCAAAAAACATATTTTTTTTCATTGGTCTGTCTGTGTGTCTGTCTGTGAACAGAATATCTCAAAAACGAAAAGAGGTATGGCGTTGAAACTTCATATATAAGTTTTGTGTACTATGCAGATGAGACAGCAAGCTTTTGAAGAAAATCGCATAACCGGAAGTAGGTGTTTACTCTTGTGATTTTTCAGTTTTTTTTGATTTTTTCAAAAACGGCTCTAACGATTTTTTTTAAACTTTACATTTTTAATGTGTATTGATGTGAAATAGGTGATTTTCCAGTTGAATACTTCTAAAGTGGGTTTCTTTTGTTTTTTTTTTCAATTTTTTTTATTAACTCCTATTTTAAATAAAACACCCGGTATATTATTACATTTTTGAATTCACCTTAAAATTCTAGAGAAAATTTGTCTCTTCAACTAACGCTCTATTTTGTACCGTTTTTGTAGTATTTGTAATTTTTGAAAATTTTTGACAAATGGCTAAAAATTAAAAATGAAATTTTTGACTAATTATAAGAACACTGTAAAAGGAAGTTGTGTGAGTGTATCACACCAGATTTTTAATTTTAAAAGCATACGTCCACGGCCTCCTGGATTAATATTAATCCAGGAGGTCGTGCCTACGTGACAGCTAATTTATCAAAAACCCAACAGATGGAGCCAAAGTACGTTGGGTTCAGAATCAAAAAAATTATACAAATGTGACGGGCCGCGTAGAGACGTCATCCCGCATTAATCTAGGAGGCCGTGGTTAAAAGTTAATAGCTTCCTGTAACATTGTTAGTTAGCTTATTTAAGGTGTTATTCTCAAATACCATATTGTGTCTTGTTTAGACTAGTAGATTCCGAACATTCATTTTTTTATTTTTATTTAAATTTGTCCAGTAAGATTCAGTTCTGGGGACAGAAAATAGTGGAAGCTAGAGTTCAACTTCCTAAATAAAAAACAGAAGTTAAAAAGCACGATGAAATATGAAGTATCAAATTCGAAACAAACATTGTTTAATATAAAAGTAACAGAACATTAAAGATATTATGACCATTCCTCTATGTTATTGACTTTCATTTAATTATTTTAAAAAAAATCAAGTAGAACATGGATAGAAAAATAATATAGCGTTGTTCTCCCACTGACTTAAAAATTTTGAAATTAAAAATTATATTTAAGAATTATTTTTGTTCATATTGTACTTAATATTTATTCCATAAATATTTTTATACTCATGCTGATGCATTTTACTTTTTGACTCTAGACACTTAATAATAAAATACATTTTACATGGTATTATATGATATCTACACTACTAAAAAGTTCAAAATACTAATTAATTGATACCCAACATATGTGTATTGAATGAAATAATATTTTTCCAATTATTAGCACTGCTGACAAAAAACTAGTGTTTAACTTTCTTATTATAGAAATTAAAATATACGTATACCATTGGAATTTTACAAATTTGATTTAAAATTTTAAAACATTACTAGGTCTTATTTTGTTAAATTTCTTATACTCTTTCTACAAATGAAGACAGCAACCATCAGCTTATATTTTTATGTTCTTATATTTACTTCTTCAGTGTATTCAATTATACATTAATATCATTATAATCTATACCGTAGACTCTACAGTTATTAAGTTACTATTACAAGCTTAGGTATTATTGTATCTTCTATATACAAATGATGCAGAATATTGATTTATTGTTGCATATTAAATAATATTCGTTAAACAAATTAATTTATTATAGTGCAATGTATGCCGGGTGGGAACTTGCAAAACTGAATATAGCAAATTTGTAGAGGAAACCTCGTTTATACATATTGCTGCTTGTTATTTAATTAAAATTATTGTGCACAGGACTATACTAAAAATAGTGTATCTTAGTGCTTTCAATAAAAAATAATATTCTCAGTCGATATCTATATTATCAAAAAATATTTTAAATCAGTATTTAATTAATAGTTCCTTGAAAAACAAAATTGCAAGGATTAACGCTCAAAATTATTTTTAAATGGCAACGTACCGCTATATCTGCTCATCTGATAAGACGATTCAATTTTATTTGATGTCAACCATGCAGACACCTATAATTGTTTCTGTTTGTTGAAACAACTCACTGTGCCTTAGATGAATAATATTTAATCATTTAATTTAGACAATTTTGATTTACGCTTTTATAGTAACAAAACCTAGAATTTAATGATACCGGGATATGGAGCATGAAAGAGAACACAGAAAGAAGTATGCAATTTGCTTATTAAATTTAATTTTTTAAAGCATAAATATTAATATGTACTGTTAAAATAAACTTACAAGCGCTTTTTTGCATTTTCCCCAAAAATTTTCTTAAATGTACTAACGTTTTGCATTATTGAAATCGAAAATATATCTGTAGCAAATGAACAGCATATAGGGGTACCTTTCCATTTAAAAAAGTTTGTTATGCTTTTGTCTTTTAAAAAAATTATGATAATTATTGGTCTGAAATGAAAAACTTAATACCTAACAACTTCTATTTGAAATAGTTTTCAGTGAAATTGTATGTACAAAAATAATGGTAGTGAAAAGTATGAATTGCCATGGCATGGTAAAACATTGAGAAACAGATGATACATTTGCAGTCTGACAAAGCATACCCTTCAAACATGTTTTATAAATAATTATTTCTTAAGTGAAACTATTGAGATACAATGTTTTTAGAGTAGTATTATTTACGTTAATTTACCCTTTCAATTTCTGAATGATTAAACGGGGAGCAGTAAAAGTGCTAAATCCGGTTTCCTATACATATTCTCTATGTTCCGTCTTGAAAATCCTCACCCGGTGTAAATTGTTTATTAATATAAATTAAACTAATTCACCAATTTCCTACACTCATATCCTAAATGGCATATTCAAAAAGTATTCGAAATATCGGTAATCTTGCAGTGTAAGTCACCCACTTTGAACTGCTTCCTAGAGCCAGTAATATAAGAAGAGAAAAATTAACCCTCTCGTTACGGTCTACCCACATTTTTTACATTACACAGGAATGTTTGTACTACGTACACACAAATTTTAAACTGCGGCTAACCTAAATTCGTACCCTTGTTCAATAAATATTGTCTAATTTCAATCCCACCTGCATTACTAGCTCTAGGAACGGTAGATCAAAGTGGACAACGTACACTACAAGATAATCAAAATATCAATTCCTTTCAATTTACTAAGCAAATGACAACTGAATTATTATTATTATATACATTTTTATCTTACCATATAACATAGCATCCTTGGGGCCACGGTCTCTCAATGACGAGGTTGCTGATAATGCGGCTTTTTGCATAAGGGGTGAAAAGCATTCATACTCATCGTAAATATCTAGAAATCAAAGCAAGTGTTAGTCATTTTCCATTTCCTTTAAAATGCGTGAAGTTCGAATACGTTATATTGTGTAGTGAGTCATTCCTAACCTTAATTAAAAATGCATTCCTATACATACTACACTAATAATTTCTTAATATAATCAACACTGACTATATGTATTATATTAACAATGTCAATTTATTACTTTTGTCTTATAATAAGCAAAACATTACAAGATTATTGATTTGTTTATAACAGAAATAGTAATAATATGACAGCCATTTTGCACAAACGCAAGTAAATATTGTTAGATTGTGAAATAGAAAACACAGATCCATGTGAAGCGTTAAAAGAGATTATGTAGAATTACCTGCGTTAGTTCGATGTAACACAAACACATAAAAAATTAATAGTTTAGCAACCATAGCTACATTACACAGTTACGCCCAACTTCAAGTTTATGCAACCAGCTGAATCACCTCACACATCCAACCGCTGAATACAAACTTTTACGGAACGTTTTTATTACTAGTAGTGCTTGAATGTACGGTGTTAGAATGTGCGGCTCGGTGGGGGAACCTATAAAGCCTCGTTCAATAAATATCTACGGTAGCGGCGTAAGACACAAACATTACAAAATTTTGGCACGGCCGAGTTAATAAAAGTTGGTCGTGAATTTAAACTCGGTTGTGTTTTAACTTTAAATTTGACCTTTTCAATCATTTTAAAATACAGCTGTGAGTTCGATAATACAGGGTGTCCCTAAAATAATGGGACACCGATTAGTCATAGATTCCTTACGTCATAATAAATCCAGTGTTGGGCAAGTTACTCTAAAAAAGTAACTAAGTCAGTTAATCAGTTACTCGGCAAAAAAGTAACTGAGTAAGTTACTAAGTTACAGAATTATAAAAGTAACTTGAATAAGTTACTAAGTTACCATACAGTAACTCGTTATTTTTTAAGTTACCTTTTTATGAGAGGTTACTAATCAACATGCAATTACTATCAACTTAAGATCAACAGAAACACATATTTATAAACAATTGTTTATTAGCAAATATTCTATAGGGTATAATCTTTGTTACTAGTAAATTAGATTCCTAGTTATACATTTCTGTCTGATTGTTTATGTATGAACTTTATTGGTTTTTAATAATAACTGCATTTCAAAATTTTTATCAGTTAATTTTGTACGTTTGAAGTGGAGAACGTCTTTTGCACTGCTGAACAATTGTTCTACTGGAGCACTGGAAGGTATGGCAGTATTATATTTAATAAATCTTTCTCTAATCATTGGAAATTTATCTGTTTATTAACTTGTTAACTTGTTATTATTAACTGAGAAGCAAGAAAATGGAGATATATTTTAGAAGGACGAGATATATATCATTTGCCTCAGATTGCAGAGTAGATTCCAAAAATATATAGAAACCGGAAATCGGATTTCTTTTCAGAGGTCGACTTCCGGTCAATTTTTTTTTAACTTTTAACTTTTTCCTTTATAGCTCCTGCAGTTTTTGAGATATTTAGCTCAAATTTGGAATACAGGTTACGCTGCAGGGCTTACATCATTGAGCATATCAAATGGTTGTGTGAATCTACAGGGAGATATTTTTTCAGGGGTCATGCTTCCTTTTCTCCGCCTGAACTTTTTTGCGGTGCGCCGCTGTTAGATTCTAAAATACAAATTGAGTTTTCTGTTTTGTTTAGAATCTTTTTGTTCTCTTGCAGTTTTTTCGTATCTGCAACCGTTATCGAGAAAAAAAAGTATAAAAACGATTTTCTGTAATTTGCTAGACGAAATTTAAATTTTTAAAATGGTTTTAAACGTTAATTATGTGCTAATAAGTACACGGTAACAATTTATAGATTAGTTCAGGCACATCAGTTTTGAGTCATTATCATTTTTACCACTACAATAACTTTACAACACATACGAGGGCTGTTCAACATGTTATCTACTTGAAATAGAAATGAATTTAATGAAATTAAATATTTTTTGCCACTTGTTATTATTAACTGAGAAGCAAGAAAATGGAGATATATTTTAGGAGGACGAGATATATATCATTCGACTCAGCTTGAAGAGTAGATTCCAAAAATATATAAAAACCGGAAATCGGATTTCTTTTCCGAGGTCGACTTCCGGTCAATTTTTTTTTCATCGCGTGTTAAATTCTTAATGTCCAATTATTGGCTCCCCTAATTATTTTAGAGCTAAAGTGTAAATACATTTTTTGTAGAGAAAAAAAATACTGCATCTATTCATACTGTTGCTAACCATTTTTCATTTTCCATAACCGAAGGAATGCAAAAAATAAAACTAGCATTTTAAAAACGCCTTCTTCAATCTGAAGTGTCCCCCAGAGGAGCCATCATGCAAGTGGCGCAGAACCTCGGCCACTCTACTCCTTGGGACCATCAATTGTGATCTCGTTGCCCTACCGTCCTCGTCTTCCAAGATTCTGGTCAGGACGTTGTTTTCCAGCTGCAAGGAGTTCCATTGTGCCCAATAGGTCTTTACCGTTGGGTTGGTGGCGGAGACCTCCTGCCAGGTAGGTCGACGGCCATCTCGCTTCCAGGCTATAACCGTGCCTAAGTCGGGGTCGTTCTCCTGGCTGTTCTGCAACTCGTCTAGCTCCCACGAGTCGTCGACTACAGTGGTACGATTGATGAGTACCGTGCGACTCTCCAGTCTTGAACAGTGGCTGCAGTCCGCAGGGCAGGGCCTCCTGGATAACGCATCGGCTTTGTGGTGGGCTGTGCCAGGTCGATGATTTATTTCAAAGTCGTACTCTTGTAGGCGCTCGATCCACCTAGCCACCTGTCCTTCAGGGTTCTTGAACTGCAGCAGCCATCTTAGAGCAGCATGGTTGGTCCTCAGCAAGAATGTTCTGCCATACAGGTATTTATAAAAATGCTCCACGGACTTGACTACTGCCAGAAGCTCCCTCCTGGTTACGCAATAATTCCGCTCCAGTTTGGACAGAACTTTGCTGAAATATGCCAGGACTTTCTCTTGCCCATCTTGGACCTGGGACAGAACACCACCTATTCCGACATTGCTAGCGTCAGTGTCGAGGATAAACTGGCTTTCCTGACGTGGATAGCAAAGTACAGGTTAAGGCAGTCTTGAGCGTCTCGAAGGCCTCCGCGCACTCAGAACTCCATTCGAACTGTCGTCCCTCTTCCGTTAGACGGGTTAACGGTTTTGCAATGTTTGCAAAGCCTAGCACGAACAGTCGGTAGTAAGTACAGAGGCCCAGAAAGCTTCGTAGTTCATGCTTATCTTTCGGGATCGGCCAATCCTGCACAGCCTTCACCTTACTCGGGTCTATTGCTACTCCCTGGCTGGATACGACGTGCCCCAGGTACTGTACCTCCTTCTGGAAGATATGGAACTTCTTTTGAATTAATCGAAGGTTGGCACCTCGCAGTCTACCGAACACTTCCTCCAGGTTTTTCAGATGCTCGTTGAAGGATTTACCCACCACTATGATGTCATCCAAGTATATCAGGCAGGTCTGCCACGACAGACCCTTCAGGACGGTGTCCATCAGCCTCTCAAACGTGGCGGAGGCATTGCACAAACCGAACGGCATGACGGAGAACTTCCAGAACCCAGTTCCGATAGTAAATGCAGTCTTCTCCCTGTCCGCAGGTTCCATTCCATTCCATTCCATTGCCAATAACCGCTCTTCAAGTCTAGCGTCGAGAACCATTGCGAACCGGAGAGCGTGTCCAGGGTATCATCGATTCGTGGCAGAGGGTAGCTGTCTTTCTTTTCGCCTTGCTGCCGCTGTCACTAGTAATCGTTCTGATAACGGCGGAGACCGGTGTGCATCTTCCCAGAGTTGTGTTTTTCCTAACGGTTGCCGGTTCCCTGTTGACGTTCATCATCCTTACTGGGACCTTAAGCCCAGTCTCTACCAACGTCTTCCCAACCAGGATACCATGAGTGACCTCCTTGTCATAATCGGGTTCAATCATGCGCACTACGTTGCCCCGGAGATCGCCATCCAGGTATGCATCCACGACCCTCTCGGTTCGTCCCGGCAGAGTAACATCTTCCGCCAATACCACTCGTACTGCGATCTCTTCTCTTGGGTGTAGGGAAAGCTCCTCCCCATCCACGTGCAACACGCCGCGTCCCAGGTCTAAAGTGAACCCGCACTTATTCATGACATCCATTCCCAGGATGAACTCGTCCGCAATGTCAGCAATCAGGACCCGATGCTTGAGGGTTTGACTCCCAATCTTCAATGTCAAATCTATTTCCCCATGTGTGGTCCCTGCGCCTCCTGTGGCAGTGCGAAGGCGTGTCCTGGTGGGCAGCAGCTGACTCTCGTCTCGTATTACGTCAGACCTGGCGATGGACTTCGTCGCTCCAGTATCCAACAGCAGGGACCGAACTCTTCCATTTATTTTCCCATCAATGAAGAGACTATCAGGCTGGTGTTACACGGACGACACATGTATGGGAATCTCCGGGGCATGGCAATCACGAGTCGACTCTCGCCCCTTCTTGTCGACCCGCATTAGTTTTCCGACGGCTCGTCAGACACTCGGGCTCCTTTCCTCGGACAGCGAGCCCTAAGATGACCCATCTCTCCGCAGCTCCAGCAACGGGGCCCCTTCTCCCTCGTCTCCTGCGTTATAAGTCGTCGCAACATGTCCCCCATGGATTCAGGCGCCATCTCCGTCGTGGCGACACCGCGGACACGACCATGTCTTCTGGAGGCAGTCCTTGCCGCTTCAAATTCCAACGCATGGGCTAAGGCCTCTCCAAGTGTCCTATGGCGCCCCAGACGTACCGCTTGCTGAGTATCGGCGTCGTTCATTCCTTCTACGAATGTTTGGACGGCTAGCTGCTCCAGGCAGTCCTCCGGCGCCGATGGATACGCGAACCGAACCAATCGAGCAACATCGGCCTCCAGTTCTTGCAGAGTCTCCCCCGACTTCTGAATTCTGTTCTTCAACTGGGCACAATACACATGCTGAAGATGACCATTGCCATAATGTCGTTCCAGACGATTCACCAATTGCTGGAAGTCCCTCTGCTGATTTTCTGGAATCATTTTCAGAACATTCAGGGCATCCCCTCGCAATGTCAGGATCAATGCGGTCGCTTTGTCTGCCATTCCCCAACCATTAGCGACGGCTGCTGCTTCAAATTGCTTCAGGTATGTTGACCACGGCGTTTTCCCATTGTAAGAGGGCAGTTTCATGTGCAAGCCAGATGTTGCGGGCCTCACTGGGGCAGTATCTTGGGACAAAGCAACCTAAGGGTCAGCAACTTGCGATAAGGTAGGCTGATTCACTGCAGGAGGAGAAGAGAAGCCAGCAGATTCAGAGGGAGTTGGTTGGCCTTGGCCACTTCGTGACTTGGTAAATCGTCCCTCCAGCTCCAGCATGTCAGCCTGAAGTCCGGCCATCTTTCTCTCCATTTCTTCCTGAACATCCCTGATTTCCTCTGCCAACTCGTTATGGCTCGCTTTCATTTCTTCTTCAAGTTTTTGAACTACTTTTTCTTGCGCGGCTTTCAGCTCTTCCTTAAGTACTTCCTGCCCGGCTTTTAGCTCTTCCTTAAGTACTTCCTTGAGGTCTTCTTGTGCTTTTTCTTGCGCGGCTTTCGATTCCGCTTGCGCTTTTTCTGCCTTCTCCTGCCCAACTTGGATCTCTTTCTTAAGACCCTCTTGTGCTTTTTCTTGCGCGGTTTTCAGTTCTTCTTGTGCTTTTTCTGCCTTATCCTGGCCAACTTGAATCTCTTTCTTAAGATCCTCTTGTGATTTTTCCGCTTTCTCTTGCGCATTCTCTGCCTTGTCCTGGCTAACTTGCATCAGTTGCAAAAGTTGGCTTAATTGGGCTTCCATTTTGCTGCTTTGAGATCTCGTCAAAGGCATCCACACTATACACTTACATTTATTTATCTGACCGTCGTTTTATCGGCACTTGTTAACAATTTTTTTATTTAATGTTTGTTCAATAATTTTCTTATAGCCCCCGGTACAAACCCCACACCTGACGCCACTGTTACGTTTTTACGTTCGGGCTATTTGAAAATTATACGACGCTTCTGCTTTTAAACGTCTATTTACTATGATTAATTATTTAAATTTACAAGAAATATGAAGGCAGAATTACTTAAACTAACGAACTACAGACACTATTTCTAACAACGATACAATTATTTATTTGGCTATTTACGACTTAAACACTAACGATTTATATGGTATTTATCTGTTATTTATTTCACACGTGGTTAATTTATATGGAAGCTCTACGCGTTTTGCTGCCGAATTCGCACTGTCCTCTATTCATGCGGGCGTGTATTTATATTCGGGTAATTTCCTTCGAGATCAATCTAGACCTTTCTGGGAACCGCATGATACATTCGCGTGTTAGCCAGCAAGGTCGCTGACGTCATGCGTCTGCAGCTGCCTTCAAGGTTGCTCCAAGAAGTTCTGGAGCGCTCGAGGCTGAATCATATGCCCGGGGCAACGACCCGGCTGTAGAATCGTTACATTACATTTTATTTGTTATTCAACACTGTGCTAGGTGTAGTATTTTGTGTATCACTCATGTTCAGCATTTACAATAATAAATGGTTGTTAAACGTAATAAGTTTTTTATGTAAAGAGAATAAATGTCAGTAAACAAAAAAGTTTTTTATTTAAAGAGTACTATACAGTCATAGTAAGTTATACAAGATTGTTTTTGGATATCCAGAAATTGTGACGATTATCGAATCCCAACCACTTTACGTAAAGCTGATTACCCTTCTTCTTCAACACATTTTCTACCAGGTATACGTCCGAGTGTTTGGTTTTCTGTAATTCGTGCTCGTAAAATCCACCTTTGAGTTCCTGCATTTCCTGATCCATGCGTTTGTAGGTGGTAGGGTTTGTAAGTTGCACTGTGGTTATTTTGAATATTTCGTTGCTTCAGCTGGGTGTGTAGCCCTTGCTAAATATCGAACGATATTTACTAATGCGTACAGAGTCCCCTTTATGAAACTTTTGAGGTATGGGATCTACAGTTTTTGTGTGGCTGTATACGGTGTGTAACAGACGTTTAGAATTTTAAAGATTAACTTCAGCCGGCTTGATACCTGTTGTGCTATGCCTGGTTGTGTTATATTTCGTTAAAAGTTGGGGCCGAATGTCCAACCATTTGAAGGACCCTTGCAAACTAAACTGCTTCCACATCATGTTCTTAAGGGTGCGGTTACATCTTTCCACAATGCTGCTTTTCATAGTTGAATACGTGCTGTAATGATTTATCTTGTAACGTCGCATCAACTCTTGAAAATCGCTGTTATAAAATTCTTTTCCCAAATCGGTTTGTACGTTTTTAGGAGACACCTTCATACTAGCAAGAACTTTTCGCATAGCAGCTGTTACTTCTTTTCCCGTTTTTCGTTTTACCGGAAGAGCCCACAAGTATTTAGAAATCGCGTTAATAATGGCTAAAATGTATCCATAACCTTTATTGCTTCGTGCATATGGCTGCATCTCCACCAAATCCGCTTGTAGTAAATCATGCAATCCTTTGAGAATCACCCTTCGTCTCTTGAAATTTTTTTGCGCTGGTTTGTGAAGTTCTGCGACTAGATCTTCCTTAGGACTCATTGTCGAATGTTGCTTTATCAACTGCTATGGGACATTTAAGCAGCAGCTGTACGTATAACTTGGGGCTAACGGATTTGAATCTAAGTGTATCTCCTCGATTCAAAGTCACACCGACCATCTCAGCCTGCTGAACTCCGTTGATGTATGATTCTACAGAAGGCCCGCTGACTTGAACATTAATAATCTGTCCGGTTTCTAGCGGAAAGGTGTACTCATCAATTCCGAATATTTTTGAAAATCACTCCTCATTATGCCCACGACCCACGAGTAGGAGTGGTGTTTCTATATGTAGTGCCTTTATATTTTGAACTTTCATAAAAATATGTTTGGGATGAGGAGCATAGCGTGTGCTATGGTAGTGGCGTCCAAATTTGTCGATGGGTATTACTCTATCGTCTAACACCTTCTGATAGTAATTCAATAGGTACTTCACTTTTGTACTCGCCTTAGTGAATTATTTTTGCATCTCGTAGAGCTTGGGTGATGCTTACAATTTCGTTGGAATGGCCGGTGTGCCCCGCTACCTGAGAGGCTAGTAATATGCGCAGACGATCCACTAATGAATTTGGATTCTTCCAAGGAACAAATTCCATTTTTTTATTGGTTACTGTTAATAACTTCCTACCGGTACGCTGCACCCTCGATGCGGTTCTGGTAGGTTGTCTAATGCCGGAGGATGTAGCCAGGGGGCGTACTACTTTCATATATTTCGCGCCTGCGTTGCCGCTTATCCTTTGGGTTGGATCGTTGTTCTTACGATTTGCGGCGGACCGGTTCACTATGTCATAGTAATTGTCAAGGTCTTTGGTTGTATAAGTCAACGGTTTCTTCAAGAACATCAATTCGTAAAAGCCAGGAGTGCCTTTGTATACTATTCTATTGCCGTAATCTGTAATAACCATGTCTTGACCCTGAAATCGAAGGTGCTTATTCCCAATTGAAAACTTATCAGTGTCTATGTCCCATCGAACTCCATAGTGGAGATCGTATTTGCTCTCTGTATCTCGTATCATTCCCTCGATATATTTTCTAGCTAACCCTGCAAACTGTTCCAGGTATTCTCTTAGAACTTCCGGTTCCATCATTTGTGGCACGGTTTCCCTAGCCTCTGCTACCGAACTGTTAATTGCCGCTTCTTCTTGAGTTTCCACCTGTTGCTCCTCATCTGGTAGACTCTCATACAATACTTCTCTGTCAAGAAATCTAGGTGTGGATGTTGCCAACGCCGAAGTAGACGGTCCGGGAATGGCAATGTAGCGAGTTGACGCTCGTACGGGGGTTTTGCCATTTCTCGGACGGGGTAAGATAGACGGTGTGGACACTCGCCGTTTAATGGTTCTCAGCATGGGTGCTACCGCACCTTCTTGCTGTATTGTTTGACCACCTTTTTGCTTGATGGTTGTTAGCAATTCGGTGAGTGGCTGGGCAATTGGTTTAAATTGCTCCGCAAGAGCCGTTAGCGATTCGCCGATATTTGCTTTTAAAGTTTCATATTTCCGCCTGACAGCCTTTCTAGCTTTAATAAGATCGCTTACTAACCATTTGTCCATGTTGCTATTACTCTCGTTGCTCGTAGACTAATAATTGTACAGCAGTGGCTCATACCTATATAGTGAAATAACTGTTGAACCCTTTTCTATAACGGCCGGCGTTGATTTCACTTTCTTTGTCGAGAACCAAAAATCCATTATCTTTGATCCAACAGTACCAACATAAGTTTTTAAACTTGTCGAATGACATGTCTGTGTTTACATGATCATCGTAAATGTGTTTAAGATTAGTGTAGTCTTGCCGGAATACGATTATGATATTCGCATTATCTCGTACGAGTTGTTTCGGGATTGATGAGTAAGTCTGACAGAGGTAAAAACAATCTATATTTCGATGTCGTCCGAAAATAAAATAATCTCTAATTATGCTTTGAGTATCGCACGCCACGTCATCAAACACCGTAACAGAATTTTCTTTCGCTTCGTGTGGTTTGATAACCCCACACTCCTCGCTGAAATCGTAGAATCCGATTTGTTTTAGTGGCTCCAGCAGTGTCCTCAGATATTTGTATTTAGGTTGGTCGAGGGGTTTGGAATACAAATACACGTTTTCAAGCCGCAACCCATTGCGGTGCTCCAAAAAACTGATCATCGCATTGGTTTTCCCAGAGCCGGAAGGACCAATGATCAAACCCCTTTTACGTTTTTAAACGGCAACCCATTGCGGTGCTCCAAAAGACTGATCATCGCATTGGTTTTCCCAGAGCTGAAAGGACCAATGATGAAACCCCTTTTATATCCGATACCCAGTAAGGTGTTGTGTCGTCTGTACCTCTCTGGCATGGAATCTACTGTATGATTTACTACCGGCAGCGAACATTTTTGTTTCACAATTTTGACGTTCTCCATCGTTTCCGGACGGAGAGGAACTAGCTCCTAACCGCGTTGTGCTAAGTATATATCTACCCCTTTGAGTTTCACACCGCCAGTCGCTCTTCGACGAGCGTTTGTTTAAGATGAGTTGTACTAGACGTAAAACTCGTAGTCGTCGTCGAATCGTAAGACGGAAAGGTCGCGGTTTGTTGAACACTCTTAATGACAAGTTGCCCTTCGAATTACATATACCAGGTTACAAGTTTTGCGGACCTGGTACCCGCTTAAAGAAACGGCTTTCTCGAGGTGATCGAAGAAGGAACCTTCTGGACGAGGCTTGCAAGCAACACGACATCGCATACTCACAATCTAGAAATCTTTCGACACGTCACGCTGCGGATAAGGTTCTTGCACAGAAAGCTTGGGAACGTGTTAAAGCAAAAGACTCTACTCTTGGGGAACGAGCTGCAGCCCTTGCTGTTACGGGGATTTTGAAAGGAAAAACCAAACTCGGCATGGGAGTCTCCCGGAAATGGAAGCGTACAGAACCCATTGCTGTTATGGAAGTCCCCCGGAAACGAAGGCGTACACTACCTATAGCCGGTATTACGCAAAAAGTTGGTATGGGAGTATCTCGAAAACGGAGACGTGTAAGGTGTAGTAGGTGTAAACATATTGGAGGCGCTGTCGTTTTTAAATCGCGCAGGAAACATCGAATTCGCTCTAGAGCAGTACCTGTTCCTAAGAGAGGAGGTATATTGCCGCTTGTACCCATAATTGCTGCATTAGGAGCATTGGGGTCCCTCGGAGGCGGTGCTGCAGCAGTCGCTAAAGCGGTAGGGGACTCAAAGGCTGCTAAAAAGGATTTCCAGGAAAAGGAGCGACATAACAAGGCTATGGAATCTATTGCTCGTGGAAAAGGGCTATATTTACGACCGTATCAGTCAGAAAACTACCGTTGAAGCTACCGCGCCGCGCGTTGACGAACATCGATATTGCACATTACGTTAAACGCTTAGAAATTCCCCATTTTAGGGAAATATTTATGCGGGATTCTTTACCAGACAAAATTCGTTAACGAGAATGTGGTGTTACTAACTTAGACGACGATGTTGGACCTGGCACACATTGGACAGCTTACGTTAAAGCGGATCGATTTGTTCTGTATTTCGATAGCATTGGTCGCTTACAACCTCCTCCCGAATTAGTAAACTACTTTCGCAGCGACGGTTACAACAGCACAATTATGTACAACTCTAACAGATATCAAGAACTCACGTCATACACATGCGGACATTTGTGTCTCAAATTCTTATTTATTTTTCCGAAACCGTTTTTGTCGTCAGTTTAAGTGTTGCGCTTCAACATGTCCATTATATGCACTCTTACTGGCGATTCATCTGTTCTTACTGCGAATTTTGACCCTCCCATTTTCTTAGACGACGGTAGCGAATATGTTTTGGGATTGTTAAGTTTCGAAACCTACTATACTATTCCAAACGTTAGACCTGCCAACAATGAATTTCATCTTGTTGGAGAACCTCCTATTATTATACCGGAGGGAGCATATGAAATTACGGACATTGCCGAGTTTTTACATAACCAACTCGATTCTGATGTAGGTATTAAACAGGTACTGCTGCGTGGAAACAACAGCACCTTAAAAACCGAAATAAAGTCCAACGTTCCAATCGACTTTTAAAGTGACAATACTATCCGGGACATGTTAGGCTTTGAGAAAAAAGTATATTCTGCCGATAGGTGACACACAGCTGAACATGTTACGAAAATTTTGAACATCAACTCCATTCTTATTCATTGCAACATCTCCGTTGATTCATATAAAAATGGTAAGCCTGGCCATATCATTCACCAATTCTTCCCCATAGTACCGCCCCGGTACAAAATAGTGGAAACCCCTAACCCAGTCATCTATCTACCGATCAACACAAAACAGATCACTAACTTAACTATTAAAATACTAGACCAATCGGATAATTCCGTCTGTTTTAGTAAGGAGACCGTCACGGTAACATCACATTTAAAGAAACTGTAATGGGTTTTCGATTCACCGCTTGTCCGTACCGCCCTGCTTCATTTCCTATAAGAATCGTCGCCCACACCCTCGTAAGATCAGTACGGCTTCGTCCACCACGCAGCTAAGGCAAACAGAGACTTCTTGCTGTCCTTGGGCTTTACAATAGTGCAATGAGTATTTTAAATATTGGAGAGCGACTCCTCGTCGACACTTCCATCATTAGCAATCAATTGCACACACATCAACCGTATACAAACCGTTTTGACTATAACGATGAAATTAGAATTCCAATTCCTGAAGATATGTCAACTCTTCCCGGCCTGAGCTATCTGTACCTAGAGGAAAAGTTGTGGAAGGAAAACGGTGAAGTTACATCGGCTAAATTCCTTAACAATGGTTTGGCTCACTTATTTAGCGAAATCCGATATCAAATCAATGACGTCGTTGTCGACTCAGTCACCAAACCTGGTATTACGTCTACTCTTAAGGGATATGCGACTGGTTTGCAGCTGGCGATCCTCCATTACCGATCAGGAAGGCAACTTCAGTGCCTGCATACCGTTGAGAATGCTGTTAAGCTTTGCCGAAGATTATGAAAAAGTAATACTTAACTTCCGACAAGAACTCGTATTAATTTGCAGCAATACCGATGCCGACTCCGTATTTAGTGCTACCGTAGGGGAGACGGCTAAAGTTACGATTGGCAAACTATATTGGAAGGTTCCCCATATCACTCCAGGTCTTGCCCAAGAATTAGCCCTAACCAAATATATCAATAAAAATATTGACACTCAAGTTACATTTCGCAGCTGGCAGTTTCATATCATACCTGGTGTTTATGCTGTGACTCAACATTCTCACGTTATCGCTAGAAGCACAAAATTGCAAACCCCCAGATACGTCATCGTAGAGTTTCAATCAAGTCGTTTGGGGCTAATCGCTAAGGACAATGCTAATTTCGATAAAATCGGTCTTACCGAGTTTATCTGAACACCGAACGATTCCCATACGACAATTTACATAACAATTATGCACTCAATCATTATGCAACTTTGTACGACATGTATTCCAAGTTTCAATCATCTTATTATAACAAAATCGATGAGCCCTTCTTCTCCCGCCATGACTTTGCAGACAAAGCACCCGCTGTTGTTTTTCGTGTTGAATTTGAAACTTCCGCTAACGTGCCAGCCAACACAACCGCGTATTGCCTCGTTCTTTACTATCGGGTTTTTACTTACAACGCATTGTCAAAAGCAGTTAAACAACTGTAATTTCGCAAAACACTTCAGTTGCAACTTGACTTTTAACGTAACTAGACCGTGCTCCCTCTACCTTATACCTTGAAGATCATTATCGATATTCAAGGCTTCAAGACGTCCAATAAGCACTTTAGCCCAAAAGAGTTGGCCTCCTACGACGGTACCTCAGTATCTCACTACGTCTTTAAGTCGCCGTTTTCCTTCACTTCCTTAACACCTCATTTACAACAACAAGCCCACTGGGTAATGACTAATTACCATTGCATCGACTGGAATGAGGGATTTGCTCAAGCATACATGTTTCCTGCAATCTTGCGACGTCTTCTGCAGGGTGTCACCGAAGTATATGTGAAAGGTCGAGAAAAAGCAAGTGTTCTACGCCGCTTTACTACCATCCCAATCATCGAAGTGAAAAAAAGACCGGCCCTCACCCCATCACAACCCGCTTGTTTATATCATTCCAAACAGATTTTTTAATGCGCTATATCTAACGTGTATCATAATTATAATCACTACATAATGGAATAAAACAACTTTTTAATTTTTATTGTGTTTTTATTTGCATACAATATACAATGTTACTACACGGATTAAACATCTACGTACTAGTGGAAAAGCGTTCTACATAAATTGTCTGCCTATGTTCGGCGCACAAGACGTGTCGCAGTACTTCATCCATAGTAAGTATCCTCCGATGGAACCGCAACCTATTCACACCTTCTCGTTCCCACCGTCCTATCCGAGTTTCTCGATACGCACACGCCCACGTATGCAGATTGTACACCTGATTCTTCGAGTCGTCAAACTGCACGCTCTTTTTCATTTTCCTTCCTCTCTATAAAGGCTTTTACTTCACACATATGCCACTGAAGGCCAAGACTATACATTAAATCTACAAGGAGACCTTTATTTATGGCTTCGTCTAAAAATAGTCGACCAACAGCTACACCATTTATGTACTGTTTTTCTTTTTTATACAATTCTTCGTCACTGAATCCACAACGTCCTAACCCAAATACGACTTCGTGCGACGCGTCGAAAGCTAAATCCTCTAACGCCCTCACTAATCGTTCAACCACACTAGGTACATCTCTTGCAGCTGGTCGAGCAGCCTCTCTATAACACATCCACATGACTACACTGCCAGCTGACGACTCAATGCTTCCACTTCGATGTCACACTTTACCATAGAACTCGCAAACGTTAGCACTTCTACCATACACGCAGTCTTTTCAGAGTTCTTCGCCAGCTGATCCACTACAGACCGTACATTTACTAAATAGCCTCCACAAAGGTTTGCTACTCCCTTCACTATTTCTTTATAGAAACTCTCAAAGTGCAACGCTTTTAATTGTGCGAATCTCACTTCCACGAGTTTCTGCAAGAGCCATAATTCTTCTACAGTTTCGCTCGCACCTCTGACAAGCTCACTTCCTCTAATTTTATTATTTTCCTTGTCTGGATCGCTTCAAATACAATCCTCTTCCTTCCTATTTCCAGAGCTGGCCACTCACCGTCGAGGGAATACAAGTATCGAGAGATAAAAAAAAAACTGTTCCTCAGCGGGCTGTGGAAATTCAACGTATGAATAATATGTTGGTGACACTGTACGTCAATGTCAAATTGGATGTTATTAGGTTAGGTTTTCCGTCAGTTATGACACAAAATGACGCAAATCCTAACCTGCTAACCTCGAATTTGACATTGACGTACAGTGTCACCAACATATTATTCATACGTTAAATTTCCACAGCCCGCTGAGGAACAGTTTTTTTTGGATCTCTCGATAGTTGGAAACCACTCCTTGATTTGCAATCAGGGCTGTCCACTCCCATTCGCCTAGGTGCACCCAAATATTTTTGAGACCCCGTATTATAATAATTGGTGTAAATTTTTTTTTTTTTTTTTTTTATTTAGTTTTTCTGCATATTTACAACTAGTCTAATAGGCTAACAAGCAAATGAGCTGACGTACATGGCATGTGGGGAGTTACACCATAAGGTGGTCTCCTGTTACTAATTTAATTAGTTAGATCACTAAACTTTGTCCGTTTCAAACGTCTTGTTACATTAACTATATTTAACAAGTCTGTCACTAATGCACTGGGATGGTCACTAATTCGGGCCTCGTACCTGCTACTGAAGTCTTGAATTACATCTTTAATCCATGGGATCTTCAGGTCATTGTGTAATATTCTGTTATTTATATACCATTCGGCGTTTGCCATTGCACGAAGTGTTTTACTTTGAAAACGTTGGAGAATCTCTATGTTGGATGACTTAGCACACCCCCAAAACTGGATCCCATATGTCCATATCGGCACTATCACGGTTTTATACAGCAACACTTTGTTTGTCAAATTTAGTTGAGATTTCCGTCCAAGAAGCCAGTACATCTTCTTCACACGGATATCTAATTCTTTCCTTTTGGTTTTTATATGTGTCTTCCAAGTGAGTTTGTTATCAAGATGTATGCCAAGATATTTGACGTCTTCTTTGTATGGTATACGAATTCCATTGAAGGTTACTGAACGTGGGTCAATTTTCCGAAGGGTGAATGTTATGGACGTTGATTTATTTTCATTGATTTTGATTCGCCAAGTTGTTGTCCATCTTTCGAGAGTCACTAGTGTATTTTGTAAATTTGTTGTTGCTTGGATTGGGTCATTGTGGGAAGATAGTATGGCCGTATCATCCGCAAAAGTGGCAATTATAACGTTGTCAGGAACAGGTAAATCTGCTGTGAATAGCTGGTATAATGTGGGACCGAGGACGCTACCCTGCGGTACGCCAGCTTGAGCAGGTTGGATTGGAGAACGGCTATTGTTTAGTTTGACTTGAAAATATCTGTTTTCTAGATACGACTTAAATAGCAGGTAGTATTGATAGGGAAGGTTTTTTTTGATCTTATAAAGTAGGCCTGGAATCCACACTCGATCAAATGCCTGACTTACGTCCAGGAACACAGCTGCACACACGCGTTTTTCTTCAAAATCTTTCTCTATACTATCCACTACCCTATGCACTTGTTCCAAGGTTGAGTATCTTCGGCGGAAACCGAATTGGTGTTGTGGGATTAGGTAATTTTCTTCCATAATAAGACTGAGTCTGCTTAATAGTGTTCGCTCAAATAGCTTAGAAAGTACCGGTAGTAGTGAAATCGGTCGATAAGAATCTGGTGATTGAGCTGGTTTACCAGGTTTTCCTATGAGTATGACTTCCGCAAATTTCCATTGAATGGGATAAAATTGGGTTCGATAGTTGGAAACCACTCCTTGATTTGCAATCAGGGCTGTCCACTCCCATTCGCCTAGGTGCACCCAAATATTTTTGAGACCCCGTATTATAATAATTGGTGTAAATTGCGAACTCCAATCAAACCCTACACTGACGTACTTAGAACTTGATTTATTTAATTTGTACGTCCTACTATTCAGAAGTTCCGGGCAGAACAGTGGTTCCGGCTTTCTAGCAGCCACCGTCCCTTTCTTACTCTGAACTACTCGATAACTTTCAATAAGGCTTCCATTTATGCACGACTATCGGACGCTACTACCCATGCAGACTCTACTAGGCGCTTTTATTTTCACATTTCCAATGTTACATGTGGTAGGAGGTGTGCTTGGCCGTAAACGCGACCTTGATCTTGAAATAATGTTCACAGTACTGCCTTTTTGGACTCAATTATGGGAAGCTTGAGTTGAAATTCCACATATAGCATATTTGGCTTGACTGCCCAAAATTTTAGCATATCACCCTTTTTCAATACCATCCCGATCATTTCGCGAAAGTTATATGATCTGTTGTAGTAAAACTTTAACTTAATATTAGTCACCTTAGGTATAACAACTGCTTGTTAATAAGATAAACAAAATGTCGTGTCTTATATGTACTACGTATTATACACTGTTCTTGTTCCCAGAATTAAAGCATTTCACCAAATAATCATATTTTCGTGATCCTCAATATGGTAGCAGAGCGTGGTTGGTGAATGCAGTAGTAAATGCTGGTGATTTTCGGTCGAGCTTTCGTCGTGGATTGTTGTTTTGCACTTGGGTTTTAAGTGGATTAAAATGATGGAATTTCATGGCGTGGAAAAGCTCCGTGGTGCCGAAAACTGGAGCATATGGAAATTCGCAGTAAGAAACTTGCTGCGTGGTATTGAAGATGCTTATGAAGTATGTATCGGTGACATAAAGAAATCGGCAGGTTTGGCCGGTGTCGAGTCAATAGAAGACCGAAGTGCATACGAGACAAGTCTAAAACTATGGGACAAGGCAGACCGGGCGGCCAGTCAGGTCATTGTAAGGACATTGGAGGCTAAAGTAATGGCATTGCTTGTTACTTGTGAATTTGCCAGAGACATGTGGGTCAAATTACGTTCTGTTTTCGAGCAACAAACTAAACAGGCTGCTCATACTATACAGTAAGAATTTTTCGGATTTAGTATGAATGCTACCGACGACATGGTGACGCATATAGCCAAGTTTGAAGGGCTAGTTTTACGCATGCAGCAGCTCAATGTTTAACCGGACGAGTCGTCGCTGATGGCAAAACTTCTTGATACATTGCCAGATGAATATGAAAGCCTTCGATAAGCCTGGTGGGCTAGATCGGAAACCCAACAAACTCTGGAAAATTTAGTTCAAGTTTTGACGTCTGATGAGAAACGTCGCCAACAACGTACTATAAAACAGGATGAACTTGTCGCACTGACGGCTGCCAAAAGTAGAAATCAAGGAAAAGACATGACGACCCGTGGTATGTTCAACAACAGTTGTAGAGATCAGTCAAAGAAGTTTGAGAAGAGGAAAGACAAGTCAAATTTCAAATGTTACCATTGTGGTGGCTACGGTCACGTACCTACGAAGAAACTGTTACAGCTTTAAACAGAAAACTACAGCGAACAGTGGTGGTGGCGGAAGAGATGGTGGTGATCAGGCTTTTGTAACTGAAGCGGTGAATGCTGAACTGATCAACGATGCCTGGATTGTTGACTCAGGTGCGACCGACCATATGACTCACCGTCGTGACTGGTTTTCAACATACGAAGAGTTCCCGGTACCGATTAAAATAAAAGTTGGTGATCATTCTACGATGGACGCCTTGGGTCGAGGAACTATTAATTTTGAAGCGGCAGTTGACGGAAAATGGCACAACTGTCACATGGAACGCGCCTTGTATGTTCCCAAAGTAAGGCGAAACTTGTTTTCAGAAGTTTCTGCACTTGATAAAGGTATGGTTTGTCGTTCATCCAAGAGCGGGTGTAAATTTATGAAAAATGGACTTGTTAAGGCATTTGGCATATGCGTTGGAAAAATGTTTAAAATGGACATTCGTGTAAAACAACCGGAACTTTCGCACATGAGTGAAGCAATTGTTTCGTCACATAAAGACAGTTTGCAGATATGGCATGAGCGCTTAGGGCACCAAAATAAGCGTCACGTTCATAAAATTCTTAAGCAACATGGAATCGATGTCGTTATTGATAATAAATTTTGCGGAGCCTGTGTCGATGGGAAGCAGCATCGAAATAGTTTTAAGTCACGTAAACAGCGAGACGAAATCGGGAGTAGTTATCCATGCAGATTTGTGTGGTCCCATGGAGTGTTCGTCGCTGGGTGGAGCGAAATATTTTGTATGTTTCACTTGTGACTTCTCCAGATACCGTATGGTTTATTTTCTGAAAGGAAAATCTGAGACTGTTGATAAGGTAGCCGAAATGCTGAAAATCGTCGAAACTAATTGCGGACAGTTGGTAAAAATTTTGCAGTGCGATGGCGGTCGTGAATTCGATAATGGTGAAGTCCGAAAACTTTTAAAATTAACTGGTACACAGTTGGTTATTACAAATCCGTACACACCTCAACAAAATGGCTGTGCCGAATGTACAAATCGAACGGTGGTTGAACTTGCACGAACAATAATTCTGGCCAAAAATTTACCAAAATATTTGTGGGCCGAAGCAGTTAATACTGTTGTTTACATTTTAAATCAAACAGGATCGAGTTGTGTAGGCGGAAAGACGCCGTATGAACTTTTCACTGAGAAGACTGCGCATTTAAGGTGGTAGGATTCACTTGCAAATTCGTAACAAATCACTTATGCAGCTTATCATACACATCTAGCTCAAATAAATTTTACTGCCGAGAGCTACGTGTAGAGATTCTTGACAGGGGATAGATGATCTATTCAGGCGACTTCAATGCGTCATAGATGGGTCTCTGATAAGCTAAGTCTTATACCTGGCTAGGCTGTAAATGACAATTTTATAATAAGATGCACGTTTCCCAGTACTTGTATTATTTATGTGAACGATTGTTTTTATTGATAAAGATTTCAACAAAATTATGCAGGGTTTTAGAAAAAATTAATTTACTATTTTAACAAAAATTTTAGCACAAGCGCATTTATTAGTACACATTTAAAAACAAACAAATGCTTGCCAAATAAGATGCAGGATAAGTCGGGAGGAGAAGGAAATATTTTGAGGATGTGTTCGAAGATATTAAAGGACGATTAAAATTAGATTTGTGTCATTTTACTGAAAGTTGGCAAATTATATCAAATTGAGAATTGGCAGATATTTTTTAGCAATAAAAAATCTTATTTAAGAAATGTTTTAAATTTTTAGGGATGGCGTTACGGGATTGAAATTAGCAACCCCTATAAATTAATGTTTTTATTGGATTTTTTTCGGCGGACAAGAATTGAATACCAAAAAATATATAGTGCAAAGCTTGATTTATGGGATGCTCTAAATATCACGTTATTCAAACCTAGACATTCTTGACCTATGTAATCCGACGTTTCTACTCTTCGAAGAGGTCCCTAACGCTTAATAGTATATTATATCATGAGGGACTAAAGTGCACCATTTAATCCCGCGAGTGGAGTTTGTTGCCTCGAGGGCAAAGCCCGAGGGCAATAACCACTCAAGGGATTTAGGCACTTTAGTCCCGAGGTATATACGCTATTTTTTGAACTTTTGGGAACATTATCATCAAACATTTCCAAAATTTGGAATCTGTCAATTTGGAAACTGACAATTATAATTTATTACAAACTGAATTGCAGCAGGTCCTGGATAGCCTGAATCAGTTGGCAGTACTGAAGTGTATTGTCAGTATATGTCAAATTCAAGATTTGCAGGTTAAGTTTTACGTCAGTGTGTGTCAGATGACAAACAAAACCTAACCTACTAACCTCGTGTGTACATAAATTTACCATAGTTACGGTATCATTTTTACTTTAGTCCCTAGGGATTAAATGAGTTACTTTAGTCCCTAGGGATTAAATGATCTACTTTAGTCCCTGTTTACGGGGACTAAAGTATCAACTTTAGTCCCGGAAGTGCAAAAAATAAGATTTCACGCTTGCTCGCGCGTTATTTTATTGTCATTTCCGACAAATTGACCATATGACCAAAGCAGTCGGTGTCTAAGGTACCTGGTACTCTGCATGTCTAGACCTTGTCCATTAACAAACAAACAAACAACTGTCACATTGACAGTATTATAAAACAAGCCATACTTAAAGCAGACATGACCAAAAACTGCAGATTTTTCGTTTCGTCCAGTTTCTTCTTGTTAAATAAAGAGAGAAAATTATTACGTCACAGCAAAAGGGTAATGTGTAGACCTTAACAACTGTGTTGTCAGTTTGATCTTCACCTAAAATTGTCTTTGCGATTTTTATTTTATTTAGCGCAGATTCCTCAAGATAGGACTCTGCAATCGTGTCAATTTTCCACCCTCCGTGGCGTTTTAAATTTTCCTTACTGCCGCCTCATTGGCAAAGAAAGTAGCGGACGTTCGACGAAAACAAATGAGAGCTGGTAACATTTTTTAGTGATGTTTTAGTTAAGGCCTATTTTTTGAGAGAATGTTTACGGGAGGCATGTATAAGTGTCAGCTGTAAGGATTATCCTTGATAGCGGTATCGGAGGGAGGCAGAACACCCCCAATTTGCACTGTCAGTATATGTCAAATTCGAGGTTAGCTGGTTAGGTTTTGCGTCAGTTTTGACACAGACTGACGAAAAACCTAACCTGCTAACATCGAATTTGACATAGACTTACGTTACAAAAGTCCATAAGGGCGGCTGTGGAAATTCAAAAGTATGAATAATATGTTGGCAGCACTGTAAGTCTATGATAAAAATAGCAGATAACAAATGGGCGGTCATTGCATTACGGGCTGCTTCTTTTGCGAGCTTGTCCGCTTTTTCGTTTCCTTCAATACCTTGGTGACCTGGAATCCAGCATAATTTTACTGTATTTCCCTGGCTCAAGGTTTGCAGTTTGGATTTGCATTCCTTGACCAGTCTCGATGAAGTACTGAAAGCGTTTAGCGCTTTCAGTGCTGCCTGACTGTCTGAGAGAATGTGTATGTCTCGATTGAGCAGCTTCTTTTCTATGCTGATATTTGCGCATACGTTAATTGCTTGTACTTTAGCCTGAAAGATGTTACAAAATGTTCCTAGACTGACTCTTTCGTTGGTTCTATGATTGGTACTGTACACACCGGAGCATGTACCCCCTTCAAACTTAGACCCATCAGTGTAAAAAATAATGTTCTTATTTGTTGGGGTTGGTAGTTGGTCCGGATTCCAACTTGTGTGTACAGTAAAGTTCTTTTCAAAGTCATAGGCTTTGATTATAAGATCAGAACCCATTTCTAATAGTGGGTTGTTGATGTGTGACATGATCTTGCCATGTCCTAGATTATTAGCTGTGGTAATCTAGTGACCAGTACTTTGTAATCTGTAGGCTGCCATTCTGGCTTCACCTTCCAAGAAGATGTGCAGAGGTGGCAGATTTAAGATAGCATTCAGTGCTTGTCCTGAGGTGCCTTTAAAGGCTCCAGTGATGCACCGATTAGCTAGATATTGTATTCTGCTGATTGACTGCAGTGGATCGCAGTTGCTTGTTTTATTTTGGGCCACCATGCGATTATTAGTTTCAGGCACTTCTTTCCTATCCTTGGAGCGGATGAGAAAAGTGACCTTGTTAAGGCCTAGGTGCGCTACACAGTTGATTGATGTTAGTGCTTGTTTTGCCCTGTCATCTATCATTGCTGCGAACGTTCTACCACCGTCTTCTAGTGGAGTGACGTTGAGTATTCTCCAGGTATCGGCCTGGAGGTCTGCCTTCTGTTTGTTCTGTTTTCCGACCAAACGGAGAATAACCTCGGGTTTCTGTTTGCCGTACCAGTTGGGGACGTTGAACACTACCCGGACGGAGTTAATAACTTTTGCCCGCTCTTTTACCTCCAGCTTGGCATTGGTCCACGGGTGCAGCTTAGATACTTGCTCACTTAACCAGTGTTTTGTAAGTTCGTCCTTGCACGCAACCACGTATGTACCAGCTTCGAGATAATGGCTGGTAAAGAGAGGTGTGTTTTCTTTTTTCTTCCATCTGGAAGAAGAGATTTATCAGACTCTCTGACTAGGTCACCTTGTTCCTTTGTCAGTCTGACGTCTGGATATGCAGCAGGGTAGATGGCCATCTTCACCGTAGTGGCTGCCTTAGCATAATCAAGCTTGCTGGTGCTTGCCTTTGGTGAGGTCGGCTTGTCTACGTTCTGCCTGTGCCTCTTCTTGGCGTTTGCCGGGGAGGGAGTGGCTTTATCAGAGCGTTACCTCTTTTGTCCCTGGTTGGTTGCAGTTTTCTCAGATTTCGAAGCTGGGTCTGCTGCCCTCTTCTTCTCAATCTTCTGATTTCTTTTGACATTTGGGTCGGTACTTAATGCCCTTGGCTTCGCAGGCTCGCTTGGCGCGTTCTCTGCGTTCCTTGGCTGTAAGTTGGACCTTTTTGAGGGACACTTTGTCTAGTTGGTTGGCTATGTCCCCTCGGCAGACTGTCCTTGACTGGAAGTCTGAACCGTCAGCTCTGTAGTAGAGGCATACTGTTCCATTTTTGTCTTTTTCACCGAAGTCTGAGCATCAGTGATCGGAAGCGGTGATGACTCCATCAGTGTGTCGTCTGCACCCTGTGAAAAAGCAGTTGTTAAATCCATACAGTATTTAATTCAACTGTAAGAGGTTTGGCTAAATACTTCTGGAGGGCGTTTGGTATCCAGAAGGCTCCGTTCATGACGCATATTATAAGCCCCTGCGCCTACACCTGCTGGTGCTCTGCTTTGCACGGGTCGCATAACACATTCGAAAAGAAGATTTTGGACTACCAATACTATAACACAATGTCCCCAGTGCTAATAAAATACTAAACAAATCTCTGACACCAAAAAGGGGTGGATTGGGAGTATACGCTCGCGACCGCTCAGCCGCAGATGGGGTGGGTTCCAGAGAACAAATTACCTGATATTGCAGGTTCCGGAAGGGCGCCACGCCGTTGTATAGCTTCGGTTTTATTACACCCCAGATGAAACTCGTAACGGCGACCCTAAATAGCTCGATATAGAAAAACAGAAACTCGATGCAGCAGTAAATAAAAAGCCAGAGGACATTACTTCACAAATAATCACAACAGTGGTTCCATAAAATTTGATGCAGCCTGAACATAAGGGTTAAGAACAAATATGCAATGCAATTAACCAAAGTATACAGCCCGATCTGATATAAATACATGATAAAATATAGTTATGATTTTGACTTTAATTAGGACCCCAATTTTAATTAATATAGTTAAATAAAGAAGCACAAGTAAATATGTCAGTACAGGACATATAAATAAGTTTTTAAACGTCTCGTTCTGGCACACGAAAAGTGAATGAGCAAACGCATTTGCTGCTCTTTTGTTAAGCGCGTGCCACACCTGGTAAAGTACCTTATTAGACAGATCTGTATAAAAGCGGCGCTTCCAGTAGCCAATAGACCTGTAAATGAGCCGAACGTGTGACAGTATTAACTACGTTCAAGTCACAGTAGTACCATAAAGAAATATTTAAATGTTAAAACACAATTGACAGTGTCAAAATAAGCAAGAATGAATCCTTCCATAAAGTCAATTACAGTTTACAATATAACCCATAAAATTTAAAGGATTAAACACGGTTGACCATGTCAACTCAAGCAAAATCTAATTTACAATAAAATCCCAAAAATTTGGATTATTAAATCAGAATGAGCTTGGCCGCATCACTAGGATGCTTCAAATTGAGTTAAACTTGTTAACATCAATTATAAAAACCACTAAATAGGTTAAATGAAATTTACATGCAACGAGTTGCAGTCGAATGCTCTCGACGCTACAATTAAATGAATACCGGGACATTACACTCGAAGGCAAATTCCCCAACTAAAGTCCTTGAACTATGCAGCTTCTGGACGAGGTGCGCGATGGCAAAACAAATCAGCTGCACTCCGGAACTCGACGGCAAAGGGCAGTACAAAAAGGTACATAATAACAATTTTACAGCTCCTTAATTTGACGGCATCATGATGCGGTAACAAAACCCTTCGAACGCAGCAGGGAGGCTTTTCAACGACAGCCACCTGGCAGGTGAATTTCCAACATGAACCAAGACTTTGGCACGGTGGAAACCAGATCGTGGCCTAATTTAACATCCCAACAGCTAGAGATCCCTCATCAATTGCACGTGCGATTCGGGCATGGTAAACCGGCACATTCCAAGCTAGGCTACTCGAGTTCGCAACGAGATTGCAACTCGAAAATGGCGAGTTGAAATTCGAACCTAGAAAATTTCGAACTTCATAAATCTCCTATTAAGAAGTTCACAATTTAGAAACACAGTAAAGGAAACGAAAAGGTTACGTACCAGACATTAAGGGAATTCATTTGCATTAGCAGCAACTAGCGAAACGGCATTCCTGTCTGGAGATTTTTGGCACAAAACGAAGTGATTTACGAAGGCATAAAAATGGACGCTCACAGCGAACGGGCCCAAAAGAATCGATAATCGAGTGTCGCTTTACGACATAGCAATCCAATAGCGATCACCGGAGAAATAACTAACATAAAAATCGCCCAATAGGCGTTCGATATCGACATATTACAATGCACGTCAAGTACGCCACCTAAACTTCACGATGTCAAAGCTTGAAGAATTGCAAACTACCGATGCGATGGAGAACTAGGCTAAATGATGCACTTTGTATTGCCTAAAATCAAGGCGCCCAAGAGTTGCTAAAATTAAAATGTAACAAAACACGAACGATTAATTTAAAATAGCCTTGACTGGTAACATGAGTGATTAATTTAAGATAGCCGGAGCCGTCAACATGAATGATTAATTACAAATATAGCTCTCTACCTTAATTATGCGGCTTTGCCTGGCTGCGTCGGTCAAAGAGGCTCGAATAATCGGGCTGTGACTAGATGTGTGGGTGTGCACGATGTCCAAAGAGTCCCTCTCCTTTTTAGGGAAAGATGCAGAGCGCGTCTGGGCAACAACGAAAACTGCGAGACCTGTAAATCGCACCCGTAATGGGATTCCGACCATGTGGTTGACTAAATTGCCATTCAGGCTATCGAAAAGGAGCGAGCGGCGGCGATCATCAATAACGACACGCCCTAAAGCACCCGAAAGCACAACCTTTTACTCTCGCGGCCCGTCAAGACCTCCCGGAAACACAAGCCGCCACCGTGCCCAAACGGGCGCGGGACGGCAAAAACCACGCTATATCAACTGCCTGCAGTAGCGGTCGGTGACTAACAAACTCAAAACCGAAGCCACGCTATCATCCCAGACGCGTTAGAAACGCGGCGTGAGGGGGAAGCTGTTCGTTGATGGCCTTAGCGACCGTAGCCAATCACGAGCAAGAAAAAGCCGCCCGCTGTTGATTCGACTCGACGAACTTTCTAGAACAAGGCTGTGTTCGAAATCTAAAAATTCTAAATAAGCAAAAACAAATAATTATGAACGAAAAAATTAAAGTGACCGTTACAGTTGCTTAAAATTGTGAACGGCCAACTGCCTGAACACCATTTGATGAACTAATGCACGTAGAAATATGACTGGAAAACTTATATACAAGCCAAGTCGTAATCTTTGAACAGACAATGCTCCAAGAGGTCGAATTTAAAAATGACCTAAGAGTAGATAACATTTACAAAAAAATCTGGCATGATACACGCAAACAACTTCCGGTTACAGTGATCTTATAATTAGTCAAAGTTTTTTGATTTTTGAAGCAAGTAGTGCAGTTAGGGGTGTTCTGGACCAAAATGTGTCACTGCGCAGGTTTCTGCTCAGGTTTTTGGCGGGAAATTCAAATTATGCGCAGGTTTTCGCGGAAAATTGAAATTCTGCGCAGAAAAATGAACTAATTTAGATTTGGCGGTAAATTCCAATTCTGCGCAGGTGTTAATAGAGGCTATATTTGCGCGTCGCCAGATGTCAGACTTGTTGAGACCTATTCAGACTTATTTAAACGGTTGTGGGCGTCTGGGCAGTTTACACCGAATGTGATTATCTGGGAATTTGCTGAATTTAGCTAATGAGGGGGGTCAATAACCTCCATTATCATTGCCTGAGAATGTGCACCGGATGTGAGTCATTGTCCGAGAATGTGCAAGGTTGCTAAAAATAAATGTATGGAGCCATTGTCTGAGAAATTTACACCGGATGTGATTGTGTGGGGATTTGTGCTGAATGTAGTTAATGAGGTTGTCAATGACTTCTATTATCAGTATCTGGAAATTTACTGCGAGGAATAAATAGACCATCTCGGCCGTCTGCAAGAGTAATTAGTGTTGCAGCAGCACGCTTGCGAACATGTCTGCGGCAGATAGCATTACAGAATTAAGTTCAAATTCGATAAAAGCAATCAGAGATTAATTAGGGCTTATAAAATACGGTGATAAGGTGGAAAGCTAGATTAAACTTGCAAATAAAACTATTTTGATTGTTGGTCGATTTATTCTTAAGCATAGTAGTAAAAATGAAAACCAGTTCATGTTAGAAGCAAATCTTAGTTTATTAAAGGGACAACGGCAATTATTAAGAAACTTAAAAGCTAAATAAAAGAGTTTTAAAATTGTTCACATCTGTATTATTATTCTTTATTATAGCCAAGCGCAATGTTACTGCGAAGTTCTACTGCATAGCAGATCACTAATAAATAGTACGCACTAGTACGCAGAGTCTTGAACCTTTTCAGCATCTTGTACACTTTAATGTTAATTTACAATTAGATAAAGGTGTTGAATTCACTATTGCATTCAATTTTTTGATATAACTTTAGAACTAAGGCTAATCGTAGCAAATATTGTAAGCAAAACTTATTTTACTTATTATCAACATAAACATTTTCATTAATGATTCAACAATGAACAGTCACGCGCCTAATAAACGCAAACCGGATCACCTCTCACCGCCTATTAACGATGTACAAAAACGGTACGCATGGACCTCCCAAGACTTACTAGCAAGCAACAAATTCTATCTACCAACAAATCTAGAAAATAAGCTAACTAGTGACGAATCCCCCAGCAGCAACACCCCAGGTGTAGAAAATAAAACACAGCCAGAAACAACAACACCAAGTATAAAAATTCCACCAATCTACTTACCGAATTCCGTAAATCACAATGCCCCAATTGAAGACATTCAAAAACAAGCAAAGGGGCTTTCACTACAATAAAGTATATAATACAACTACATTACGCATCAACTTAACAAAAATAGAAGATTTTCGAACGTTAACCAACTACTTTACAGAAAACAAAATTCCATATCACACCTATCAAAATCCCACTGACAAACCAATAGCAGTAGTTATTAAAAATGTTCCATTATCACTCACCGATGAAGAAATAAAAAAGGAACTAGCTGGTCAAGTACCAGTAATTAAAGTAACACGCCTATACACCAAAGATAGAAAGCCTCTGCCAGTATGTGCACTGGAACTTACCAACAACGAGGAAGCAAAACGAATATACTCTCTAAAATCAATATTTCACTCCATAGTTACGGTAGAGGCCAGAAGGAAATCCAAAAACATCCCGCAGTGCCACAGGTGCCACCAGTACGGCCACACAGGAAACTACTGCAGCTTAAAACCAACATGTGTAAAATGTGCAGGGGACCACTTATACACCGATTGCCAAAAGAGACCCAACGAACCACCTAAATGCGCCAACTGCGGAGGCATTCATAGCGCAAATTACCGCGGCTGCCCTCGCCACATTGAACTACTACTACAACGCAAACGAACTCAACCAGCAAACTCGCACGTAAACAACACGCAGACTTTTGCAGACAACCTTAAAAGTGGCCTAACCCCGAGCAATACTGTTATCTCACCAAACACCCCATCAATACCAAATAATCTCATTCAAATCCTACTTGACCTTATTACGCCATATCTCAGTCAAATCAAAACCTTCATTATTAACACTCTCCTCCCAATGCTTATTAATGGACCGTAATCGAAGGATAGCGATACAAAACTTAACCATCCTCAATTGGAATGCTAATGGCATCGCCAACCAACGCTCGCTATTTATTAGCTTTCTAGCAAGATATGACGTGGATATAGCCTGCATAACAGAAACACATCTTGACGAGACCATCAAATTCCGAATACCAGGTTACAACATACACAGAAAAGATCGCAACTCTAGAGTAGCAGCCGGTGGAGTGGCGGTACTTATCAAAAACAAATACGAGCATTCTCTACTTCCCGAAATCCCAAATTTAAAAATCGAGTTGATATCAATTAAGGTTAAACTTGATGACCAAAGCAGCATCACAATAACCAGTGCCTACAGACAGCCTAACATCAAAATAGTAGAGGAAGGCATTATAAGAGTTTTTGACACGTCCGAACCAATGCTAGTGCTAGGCGACTTAAACTCCAAAAATACCCTGTGGGGTTGTAGAGCTTCAAACCCCGAAGGTAACAAACTAGAAAACAAATAATTCGTTCCAAATCCTAGCACCTAATGACTACACCTATTTCCCGTATCGGGCTGACCATCAGCCTGATATACTTGACATAGTCCTACAGAAAAACTTCAATAAACCAATCTTCCAAAGAGTCATAACCGAACTGAATTCGGATCACCTCCCCGTCTTAGTATCATTCACGAACGCATTAACCATCAAACAGCCCATTCCAAAACTAATCAATGGCAAAATCGACTGGAACATCTTCGAAGACCAGATGAACAGTAAACTTCACTGCCCAAGAAATCTTCAATCAGAGAAAGACATTGATACAGCCATAAGTAATCTCACATCAACAATAGAACAAAGTGTCAGAATCGCCACTATAACAATACCCAAACGAGCTTATCAGATCGATCACAGCCCTCCAAGATACGTCATTGACCTAATTAAAATGAAAAGCCAACTTCGACGTGAATGGCAAAGAACAAGGAATGCCCAACTCAAAAACAGATTGAACAACATAACCCACCGAATCAAACTAGAGCTAGATACCTTAAGAATTAACTCATACCAAAAACACATAGCCGACTTTAGCACAGGAGACTGGGGCCTATGGAAAACCACAAGGAAAATACTGAATCAAAAAGAAGAGCTGCCCCCAATATCTACCGAAACCACTAATATAACTTACACCTCAGACCTTAAAAAAGCTGCCGCCTTCGCCAATCATCTCGAAAACAATTTCACGCCTGCAATCACTTGTACACCCGCCCATCAATTTCAAATTATCAATGATATCGAAAGAAGAGCACCAATTCCAGATTGCATTTAACCCACATCGCCTAACGAACTCACTAATATCATACAAAAACTTCCAGACAGAAAATTTTCCGGCCACGACTTAATAACCAACACAATTCTCAAACAGTTTACGAAGAAGACAATCGCTTATCTATGCTCCACTTTCAATGCCTGCATGAGACTGGGCTACTTTCCACAGACCTGGAAGCACGCACACATTGTAATGTTCCCAAAACCGGGTAAAAACAGAAAGATACTAAACAGCTATAGACCCATTAGCTTGCTGACATCACTTTCAAAGCTCCTTGAAAAAGTCATTTATAGTCGACTACAGAAACATATTGAAAACCAAAACACAATACCAAAATACCAATTTGGATTCAGGAAAGGTCACTCAGCGAGTCATCAGCTTCAAAGAATAAGCGAGCTTATTGAACAAGGCTTCAACAACAAGCAATATACGGTAGCAATTTTCCTCGATGTCGCGCAGGCGTTCGACAGGGTATGGACAGAAGGCCTTAAGAAGAAAATCCTAGACATTACAATGCCCACTCATCTCAAGGCAATCATCTTTTCCTTCCTGGACAATAGAACATTTGCAGTAAAAGTTAACACAATCCTGTCTGAAACCACTAAGATCCGAGCCGGAGTCCCGCAGGGCAGTATTTTGGGGCCGGTCCTCTTTAGCATATACACGGCCGACCTGCCAGAGCCTGGTGCAACAATAGCAACCTTCGCGGATGATACCTCTCTGTTCATACAATCCGGCAATCTTAATGAAGCTGTTACCAAATTACACACCGCAACTGACAAACTCCTATCATGGTTTAAAACCTGGAACATCAGAATAAACCCTGAAAAATGTCAAACCAAAATTTTTACGCTAAGAAGGCTCAACAATCCTCCCTGTATACTAATAGAGAACAACGAAATACTCTGGAATCCCAAAGACAGCGCTGTGAAATACCTGAGATTATACTTTGATACTCGCCTAAGCTGGGGGTAGTACCACATAAATCAGAAGCTTATCCAAAGCTATACTAGACTAAGACAACTATACCCACTCATTAACCGCAAATCTACACTAAAAACAGAATGCGCAACATTACTCTACAAGACCCTAATTCGACCTCTTGTCCTATATGGATCGCCGATCTGGTGCAACACTTCAAACACCAACATAGAGAAAATTCAACGCCTCCAAAATAAGATTCTAAGAATAACAGTCAACGCACCGTGGTACGTTAGAAATACTCAGCTGCACGAAGAACTCGGCATCTTACCCATTGGCCAATATATCAAAAACTGTGCGGAAAAATTCATCTCAAACGCGAGTGCATGTAGTGGTGCGGTACCTATACTATGAACTGTTCAAAATATATGTTAGTGTTTGTGCTCTATGTCACTCACTTTTAAATTGAAAAGTTCTTCATTATCATTACGTAAAGCCCCAGCAATGCCAAACACAACACAAATCTAAAATAATTACTGCATTTATATCAAATTGGTTTTGAAAGGTTTGCATAAATTACCTTCATCATCAAGTAGATTTCATCCGATGCATTTAGTGAAAATTTAAGTATTTCTTCTTGTGAAAGAGTTTTGGACTTTTTTGGAATATTTCTTCATTTTTGTTTTAAAAAAGCCGTAAGTTTTCTGTAATTACTAATGTTAACGTCAGTTTTTGCTGAAAGGGTTGCTTTTACCATGGAATAATACGACCACATCGAAGAAGGAGAATACTCTTTCTATAAATCGGAAAAATACGCCAGTAAAATGTTTTCACTATATTTTTTAATTCCGTGTTTTTTGCACCACTCCATGAATATGTCATACTGGAGATTGTATTTTTCGACTGACTTTTGTGGTAGAATTTCGAAAGTCGTCTCTAACGACTTCTTCTGACTTTCAGGCGGCGTGTACTGAATGCCTTCTTCCATTATTTGAATGTCTTTCTCCATTACTTTTTATAAATAATTCGGGACAAAACTTTTGATGTTGGAGCCGTTACAACGACAAACGGTTTTTGTTTAATGTCACGCAGTCAAGGCTATCTTGATAAATATTAGCGGCAGGTAAAGTGTTTAATTTTTACAGTAAGATAAAGTGTTTGTTTACTTCCGAAAATCGCTATGGTAATGCATGGCTCTATTGACGGTTGGCGATAATAGTTATTTATGTGGCAAGCTTAGTAAATTAGCCTTTATGGGCGAGCCGGATAATTTGTAGGGAGAGCGACTTAGGAGCGAGCCCTGTAATCCGGTGAGCCCCAATAAAGGCTAATTGCAAGCCAGCCGCGTACAACGTTTTATTTCCTCTTGGGGAACATCCTAAAAATTAATATTAGTGATTAATGAAGGATGTGATTATTAGAAATCAAGGTGCTTGTAAAGTCGCGATGGTAGCATTTTACAAGCAGCTGGCCTGTAAAGACTCTTTTACCGGCTAGTTCAGCCGACAGTAACACTTTACAGGCACCTGGCAACTGTCATCACTCACCCTGGAAATCTCACAAAACAGGCTAAAGGCCACGGCTTGATACTTCCGAAAATCGCTATGGTAATGCATGGCTCTATTGACGGTTGGCGACAATAGTTATTTATGTGGCAAGCTTAGTAAATTAGCCTTTATGGGCGAGCCGGATAATTTGTAGGGAGAGCGACTTAGGAGCGAGCCCTGTAATCCGGTGAGCCCCAATAAAGGCTAATTGCAAACCAGCCGCGTACAACGTTTTATTTCCTCTAGGGGAACATCCTAAAAATTAATATTAGTGATTAATGAAGGATGTGATTATTAGAAATCAAGGTGCTTGTAAAGTCGCGATGGTAGCATTTTACAAGCAGCTGGCCTGTAAAGACTCTTTTACCGGCTAGTTCAGCCGACAGTAACACTTTACAGGCACCTGGCAACTGTCATCACTCACCCTTGAAATCTCACAAAACAGGCTAAAGGCCACGGCTTGATACGTTCAGGGAGATGGGTGTGGTCTCAGAAACGGTACACCACAGGGCAAGCGTGACGGTATATATAGGGTGTTGCAAAATAAATGGACGCCATGAGATTCAGACTTGGAACCCACGCTTAACCGAATCTCGAACGCCAAACGGGGTAGGATATTAGTGCATAGCCAACGACTTCCAACACTGCAGCGACAAGCGCACCGACTTACCTGAGACGCTTCTGAACTGCTTTCAGGCTCCACTTCACATAAATCTGACGCAGTGTATAAATTAACCTGTAAATAAACATGCACAGTTTTGTAGGAAAATTATAAAGCAACGCACAGTAAACCGCTCTATTGGTTCCACATATTACAGCACGCAGTTGGCGTACACAGATAAAAATGGCAGATAACAAATGGGCGCTATAGCTAAGAGCCCACCTGGGAGGTTGCTTTACTACTATAACCGATACTATAACACCATGTCACCAGTGCTTATAAAATACTAAACGAATCTCTGTCACCAAAAAGGGGTGGCTTGGGGGTATACGCTCTCGACCGCTCAGCCGCATATGGGGTGGGTTCCAAAGAACAAATTACCTGATATTGCCACTCCGTTGTCTAGCTTCGGTTTTATTGCTCCCAGATGAAACTCGTAACGGCGAACCTAAATAGCTCGAAATAAAAAAACAAAGACTCGATACACCAGTAAATAAAAAACCAGAGGACATTACCTCACATATAATCATAACAGTGGTTTCATAAAATTTGATGCAGCCTGAACATAAGGATTAAGAACAAATATGCAATGCAGTTAACTAAATTATACAGTCCGATTTAATATAAATACATCATAAAATGTAGTTATAATTTTGACTTTAATTAGAACTCCAATTTTAATTAACATAGTTAAATAAAGAAACACAAGTAAATATGTAAGTACATTTGTTGCTCTTTTGTTAAGCGCGTCCTACACCAGGAGCATCTTATTAGACAGATCTGTATAAAAGCGGCGCTTCCAGTAGCCAATAACCCTGTAAATGGGCCGAACGTGTGACAGTATTATCTACGTTCAAGTCACAGTAGTACCATAAAGAAATATCTAAATGTTAAAACACAATTGACAGTGTTAAAATAAGCCAGAATGGATCCTTCCATAAAGTCAATTACAGTTTACAATATAACCCATAAAATTTAAAGGATTAAACAAGGTTGACCATGTCAACTCAAGCAAAATCTAATTTAGAATAAAATCCCAAAAAATTTGAATAATTAAATCACAATGAGCTTGGCCGCATCACTAGGATGCTTTAAATTGAGATAAACTTGTTAACATCAATTATAAAAACCACTAAATAGGTTAAATGAAATTTACATGCAACAAGTTGCAATCGAATGCTCTCGAAGCTGCAATTAAATGAATAACGGGACATTACACTCGAATGCAAATTTCCCAAATAAAGTCCTTGAACTATGCAGCTCCTGGACGAGGTGCGCGATGCCAAAACAAATCAGCTGCGCTCCGAAACTCGACGGCAAAGGGCAGCACAAAAAAGTACATAATAACAATTTTTCAGCACCTTAGTTTGACGGTACCATGATGCGGTAGCAAAACTCTTCGAACGCAGCAGGGAGGCTTTTCAACGACAACCACATGGCAGGTGGATTTCCAACATGAACCAAGACTTTGGCTCGGTGGAAACCAGGTCGTGGCCTAGTTTAACATCCCAACAGCCAGCGATCCCTCATCAATTGCACGTGCGATTCGGCCATGGTGAACCGGCACATTCCAAGCTAGGCCACTCGAGTTCGCAACGAGACTGCAACTCGAAAATGGCGAGTTGAAATTCGAACCTCGAAAATTTCGAACTTCATAAATCTCCTATTAAGAAGTTCACAATTTAGAAACACAGCAAAGGAAATGAAAAGGTTACGTGCCAGACATTAAAGGAATTCATTTGCATTAGCAACAACTAGCGAAACGGCATTCCTGTCTGGAGATTTTTGGCACGAAACGAAGTGATTTACGAAGGCATCAAAATGGACGCTCACAGCGAACGGGCCCAAAAGAAGTCAATTCACTTGTTTCCAGAAATCGATATACAAGTGTCGCTTTACGGCATAACAATCCAATAGCGATCACCGGAAAAATAAATGACATAAAAATCGCCCAATAGGCGTTCGATATGGACATATTACAATGCACGTCAGGTACGCCACCTAAACTTCACGATGTCAAAGCTTGAAGAATTGCAAACTACCGACGCGTTGGAGAACTAGGTTAAATGATGCACTTTGTATTGCCTAAAATCAAGGCGCCCAAGAGTTGCTAAAATTAAAATGTAACAAAACACGAACGATTAATTTAAAATAGCCGGAGATGTTAACATGAATGATTAATGTAAGATAGCCGAAGCTGTTAACATGAATGGCTAATTACAAATATTCAGAGCTGCCGGCTGGCAGTAAACATAAACGATTAATTTAAAATAGCCTGACTGGTAACATAAGTGATTAATTTAAGATAGCCGGAGCTGTCAACATGAATGATTAATTACAAATATAGCGCGAGCCGTCTGCTGGCTTGTAAACATGAATGATTAATTGTAATAGTAATTTACGATGCAAGTAACGTTATCAAGCTAGTTCTTTAAAATTGTCGAGTAGGTAATGTAGAAAGCAGATAACGTTACGTATATCGTAACACGGTTTATTTTATCCTAAAATACTAATCTTTTTAAAAAAACGGAAAAAATGTTATTAATGACACAACTGCGAGACGTATATCTGATATGGCTGTGGTGGTATCACTCAATACTGTATTGTTGGTAGCACTGTCAGGTTATGTTAAATTCGAGATAGGAGGTTACGTTTTGCTTCAGTCTGTGTCAAATAACAAACAAAACCTAACCTACTAACATCGAATTTGACATAGACTGACATTGTCACTAATAATACACGTCAGTACTGCTAATATGTGATTAAATGCTAATAAAGTATCGGTATGTTATTTTTTTTAACAACACTAGTGCTATTAAATGCATCTTAACGCAACTCGTTGTTAAGGAGTTATTATCATCCTTTATCTAATAAACGTGTCTGTCCGGGACACTGTTTTGTCTGTCTGGGACGCAGTTTTGTCTGTCTGGGACGCCGTTTTGTCTGTCCGGGACGCTGTTTCAGCAGCCAAACCGTAAGAGATAGAGAAAAAAGTTATTAAAGTTATACTAGCAGTCCAGTGAGACAAATGTCTCATTTAAAAAAACAAAAAAGACCGTTTTTCAAATAGAACGCGTATTAAATAAAAACTGTACCCAGACCTGGAAGGTGTCAAAGTGGTTGGCTAACCGATCGAGGTTTGAAGGCGCAGAGGGCATCGAAACATTATGGAAGCTGTCAAAGTGGTTGCCTAACCGATCGACGTTTTAAGGCGCAGAGGGTCGCAGCTCCGTTTGGCTGCTGAAACAGTTTTTATTTAATACGCGTTCTATTTGAAAAACGGCCTTTTTTGTGATTTCTCGAAAACCGGAAGCGTCACGTGACTGAAATTCGGTTCCTGACCTGACATGACCATTCCAAACATATAACTTTCATAACTTTTTTCTCTATCTCTTACGGTTTGGCTGCTGAAACAGCGTCCCGGACAGACAAAACGGCGTCCCAGACAGACAAAACTGCGTCCCAGACAGACACGTCTATTAGATAAAGATGTTTGGAATGGTCATGTCAGCTTAGGAACCGAATTTCAGTGACGTGACACTTCCGGTTTTCGAGAAATCAGAAAAAAGACCGTTTTTCAAATAGAACGCGTATTAAATAAAAATGTTTCAGCAGCCAAACGGAGCTGCGATCCTCTGTGCCTTAAAACGTCGATCGGTTAGGCAACCACTTTGACACCTTCCAGGTCTGGGTACAGTTTTTATTTAATACGCGTTCTATTTGCAAAACGCTCCTTTTTGTTTTATTAAATGAGACATTTGTCTCACTGGACTGCTAGTAGTAACATAATAGGATAAAATAAACTTATAAACAGCCTAGGATGTCGGCTGGCTCGTAACATGAATGATTAATTACAAATATAGCGCGGGCCGTCTGCTGGCTTGTAAACATGAATGATTAATTACAAATATAGCACTCTACCTTAATTATGCAGTTTTGCCTGGCTGCGTCGGTCAAAGACGCTCGAATAATCGGGCTGTGACTTGATGTGTGGGTGTGTACGATGTCCAAAAAGTCTCCCTCCTTTTCAGGAGACCTGTAAATCGCACGCTCAATGGGATTCCGACCATGTGGCTGACTAAATTGCCATTCAGGCTTTCGAAAAGGAGCGAGCGGCAGCGGTCATCAATAACGACACTCACTAAAGCACGCGAAGGCACGACCTTTCACTTTCCCGGCCCGTCAAGACCTCCCGGAAACAGAAGCCGCCTCCGCTCCCGAACGGGCGAGATACGGCAAAAATCACGCTATATCAACTGCCTGCAGTAGCGGCCGGTGACTAACAAACTCAAAACCGAAGCCACGCTATCATCCCAGACGCGTTAGGAACGCGGCGTGCAGGGGGAAGCTGTTCGCCGATGGCCTGAGCGACCGTAGCCAATCACGAGCAAGAAAAAGCCCGTCGTTGACTCGACTCGACGAACTTTCTAGAACAAGGCTGTGTCCGAAATCTTAACATTCTAAATAAGCCAAAACAAATAATTATGAACCAGAAAATTAAAGTGGCCGTTACAGATGCTTAAAATTGTGAACCGCCAACTGCCTAAAAACCATTTGATGAACTAGAGTG
This sequence comes from Agriotes lineatus, assembly GCA_940337035.1. NCBI lineage: Eukaryota > Metazoa > Arthropoda > Insecta > Coleoptera > Elateridae > Agriotes > Agriotes lineatus. The sequence goes on along the minus strand of OW679194.1, from coordinate 98,854,936 downwards.
GCTTCAAAGCAAGAAGTACATAGGCGTGGCTACAGTTATGCGCCAATAGACGGTATCAGTGGCGTAGCAATAGGTATTTTTAGGGAGGCACATTAAAATTCCCATTTTAAAGGGAAACCTTTCATACTGATTTATTTTTGGTTTCAAATGCTAAATAAATTAGCATGTCATAAGAAGTACCAGCTCTACCAGAAGCTCACGAGGCCGCCCTCCGTTAATGGCGCTAAACGCTTTCCGCGGCGGGAGGACTCGTCGTGCGCATCCGCTCCATTCCGCGGGAGGGATTTTTACTAAATTTGCCCGTTTTGCTGTGAATTTTTGCCAAAGCTGTGCATGGAACGTCGCCATTTGGTCGTGGCAGCATTTTAGACAACAGCTGGGAATCTGGCAGAGGGCGCAGGCCAAAGGCTCTTGAATACGCGTGCGACCTGAGAAACTTCGAATATGGCGCTACGGACAATAAATGACTCACCCCGATGCGTCATGTAGCTACCAGACTGTAAGATGCTCGCCCAAACCCCTTTTTGATATTATTAACGGGTTAATAGTCATGGAAACATGTAAACAAAATGACACGACGAACGGCAATGAACTGAATACAACAGCGGAAATCACCTTGTTGAACGTAATGGACTCGTCCGGACGTTTCTAGCGTTCTGCGCATCTATGACGCGGTGTACTTTACAAACTGAAAGACTTCTAATACATGTAGAAATATGACTGGAAAACTTATATACAAGCCAAGTCGTAATCTTTGAACTCACAATACTATAAGAGGTCGAATTTAAAAATGACCTGAGCGTAGATAACATTTATAAAAAAATCTGGCATGATACACGCACACAACTTCCGGTTACAGTGATCTTATAATTAGTCAAAGTTTTTTTTGTTTTTGAAGCAAGTAGTGTAGTTAGGGCTGTTCTGGACCAAAATGTGTCACTGCGCGGGTTTCTGCTCAGGTTTTTGGGGGGAAATTCAAATTATGCGGAGGTTTTTTGGCGAGAAATCCAAATTCTGTCCATCATTTTGGCAATAAATTCAAATTCTGTGCAGGTTTTGGAGGGAAATTGAAATTCTGCGCAAGGAAAATGAACTAATTTAGATTTGGCGGTAAATTCCAATTCTGCGCAAATTTTTGGCGGGAAATTCTGCGCATAATTTGAATTTACCCCCAAAGTGATGGGCAGAATTTTAGCAAGAAATGCTAATTCTGCGCATAATTTTGGTGTAAATTCAAATTGTGCGCAGGACAAATGAACTAATTTAGATTTGGCGGTAAATTCAAATTCTGCGCAGGTGTTAATAGAGGCTATATTTGCGCGTCGCCAGATGTCAGACTTGTTGAGACCTATTCATACTTATTTAAACGGATGTGGGCGTCTGGACAGTTTACACCGGATGTGATTGTCTGGGAATTTGCTGAATGTAGCTAATGAGGGGGGTCAATAACCTCCATTATCATTGCCTGAGAATGTGCACCGGATGTGAGTCATTTTCTGAGAATGTATGGAGTCATTGTCTGAGAAATTTACACCGGATGTGATTGTGTGGGGATTTGTGCTGAATGTAGTTAATGGGGGAGTCAATGACTTCTATTATCAGTATCTGGAAATTTACGGCGAGGAATAAATAGAGCACCTCGGCCGTCTGCAAGACTTACACCAGTATTCATAATCGTTCGCCAGCGACTCGCCAGCGAGTCGCCGGCGAAACGCCGGATTTTTGGTACACCCCTTACGAGAATTAACATTGCATAGTCGCTCGCCGGTATAACAAAGGATGCGCGTTACTATGGTTTTCGGCGGAGAGCTGGCGACGCGCTGCATGCGCGAGCGACTATGCAATGTTAATTCTCGTAAGGGGCGTAGCAAAACTCCGGCGTTTCGCCGGCGAGTCGCTGGCGAACGACTATGAATACGGGTGTTAGTGTTGCAGCAGATAGCATTACAGAATTAAGTTCAAATACGATAAAATCAATCAGAGATGCATTAGGGCTTATAAAATACGGTGATAAGTTTGAAAGATGGATTAAACTTGCAAATAAAACTATTTTGATTGTTACTCGATTTATTCGTAAGCATAGTAGTAAAAATGAAAATCCATTCATGTTAGAAGCAAATCTTAGTTTATTAAAGGGACAACGGCAATTATTAAGAAATTTAAAAGTTAAATCATTAAAAAGGGGTCGGGTGTAGGGAGTGAACAGCAGCAGCAGCAAAACAACAAGCTAGTGTGGGAAGACGTGGAATCATGTTTTAATAGTCGAATAAGGACAGCTTTGATTGTAAATTTAGGTTATAAGACACCTCAAGAATTTCTTTCAAAAGCATATAGAAGTTTTTCAATAAAAGTAAAAGAAATATAAAAAGTAACTTAATGCTTAAGGCTAATGTAATATCTAGCTCATATTGTATAAAACCTAGTAGTGGCGACATAGATTTAAAAACGTTTGCTACTAAAAATGCAAAAAAATATTCTGGTACTAATGTAAAACAATGGTATGCGAATTATGGGGAATATAAAGTGTTGACAAAATTAGAAGATTTTCAAGAACGTGATTCATTTGGGAGTTTACTCGAGATATTGCATTTAAAAGTACATTTAAATAATTACACTTTATTAACAGTTGGAAGTTATATCGAGTTACCTCAAGATATAAAAAATAAAAAAGCTGTAGTTAACGTAAAAAATGATGATAAATATTGTCTTTTGTGGTCAGTAGTGTCAGTATTACATCCTGCAAATGAACGTTCTGATAGAATATGTTCCTATCAACATTTCAGTGAAGTTTTAAATTACCTTTACTAGAATTTCCAATAAAATTAAAAGATATATAAAAATTTAAAACAATGAATGATTTACGTATAAATGTTTATACTTTAGAAAAAAAACCAAATTTAATAAAAATGCAGTACTACTCATATATGAATATTAGTAAAAATACTCAAATTAATAAAGATTCTATACATTTATTAACGATACTCAACGGTGAGGGACGGTTTTATTTTTGCTGGATAAAAAACTTATCTAGATTGGTTAAAAATCAGATATATAAGAAACACTTTCAAACTTTAGTATGCGATATTTGTTTAAATCATTTTGTAACTAAAAAATCACATTTAAATCACATTAGTAATTGTTACTTACTACTTACTATTGGCCGAGAATTTTTAAATTTGGTGTAGGGGCATAGATGTTGGTTCTAAACAACTTTTTGTCTTATTTGCCACATTAAAGGCACTTTACCTTACAGAAAAAGAGGTTTTTAAAACATTTCCAAGGCATACTTGATCTTTCAAAACTGAAATCATGTTAGAAATTCGTATTTAACCAAGCAGGGTTGAACCCCAAAAAATGAAAATTTAAATCGAGAATTTTTTACCTTTCACAAGAGTCGTTTCACCTATCCGGGGACACACTCCTTTGCACTTCACATCGTCAGTCGCTCTTCGACGAGCGTTTGTTTAAAATGAGTTGTGCTAGGCGCAAAACTCGTAGTAATCATCGAACCGTCACACGGAAAGGTCACGGTTTGTTGAATACCCTTATTGATAAGTTGCCTTTCGAATTCCATATACCAGGTTACAAATTTTGCGGACCGGGTACCCGCCTAAACAAGCGGCTTTCTCGAGGCGATTGAGGAAGGAATCCTCTGGACGAAGCCTGCAAACAACACGACATCGCATACTCACAATCTAGCGATCTTTCGAAACGTCACGCTGCGGATAAGGTTCTTGCACAAAAAGCCTGGGAACGTGTTAAAGCAAAAGACTCTACTCTTGGGGAACGAGCTGAAGCCCTTGCTGTTACGGGGATTATAAAAGGAAAAACCAAACTCGGCATGGAAGTCTCCTGGAAACGGAAGCATACAGAATCCATTGTTGGTATGGGAGTCCCCCGGAAACGAAGGGGTACACTACCCACTGCTAGTGTGAGAGTCTCCCGAAAATGAAGGCGTACACTACCTATTGCCGGTATTATGCAGGCGAAACTTGGTAGGGGAGTATCTCGGAAGCAGAAGCGAACTAGGTCTAAACGTATTGGGAGGAGTGTCCCTGCCCGGTATGGAGTCGCTCTTCGTTCTAAATCGCGAAAGAAACGCCGGCTTCGGTCTAGAGTAGTACCTGTTCCCAAGAGAGGAGGTATATTACCGCTTGTTCCCATACTTGCTGCATTAGGAGCATTAGGGTCCCTCGAAGGTGGTGCTGCAGCAGACGCTAAAGCGGTAGGAGACTCAAAGGCTACTAAAAAGAATCTCCAGGAAAAGGAGCGACATAACAAAGCTATGGAATCTATTGCTCGTGGAAAAGGGTGATATCTACGACCGTATCAGTCAAAAAACTACCGTTGAAGCTACCGCGCCGCGCGTTGACAAACATAGATATTGCACAGTACGTTAGACGCTTAGACATTCCAAAATTTAGGAGAATATTTATGCGGGATGCCTTACCCGACCAGATTCGTAAACGAGAATGTGGTGTTACTAACTTAGAAGATGATGTTGGACATGGCACGCATTGAACAGCTTACGTTAAAGCTGGCCGATTTGTTCTGTATTTCGATAGCATAGGTCGCTTACAACCTCCTCCCGAATTAGTGAACTACTTTCGCAGCGACGGTAGCAACAACACAATTATGTACAACTCTAATAGATATCAAGAACTCACGTCATACACATGCGGACATTTGTGTCTTAAATTCTTATATAACTATGCGAAACCGCTTTTGTCGTCAGTTTAAGCGTCGGGCTTCATCATGTCCAGTATATTCACTCTTACGGGCGATTCATCTGTTCTTACTGCGAATTTTGACCCTCCCATTTTTTTAGAAGACGGTAGCGAATACGTCTTGGGATTGTTAAGTTTCGAAACCTACTATACTATTCCCAACGTTAGACCTCCCAACAATGAATTTCATCTTGTTGGAGAACCTCTTATTATTATACCGGAGGGAGCATATGAAATTATGGACATTGCCGTGTTTTCCCATAACCAACTCGATTCTGATGTAGGTGCTCAACAGGTACTCCTACGTGGAAACAACAGCACATTAAAAACAGAAATAAAATCCACCTCTGCAATCGACTTTCAAAGTGACAATACTATCAGGGACATGTTAAGCTTTGAGAAAAAAGTTTATGCTGCCGATAGGTGGCACACAACTGAACATGTTACGAAAATTTTGAACATTCTTATTCATTGCAACATCTCCGTTGGTTCATATAAAAATGGTAAGCCTGGCCATATCATTCACCAATTCTTTCCCATAGGACCGCCCGGGTACAAAATAGTGGAAACCCCCTAACCCAGTCATCTATCTACCGATCAGCACGAAACAGATCACTAACTTAACTATTAAAATACTAGACCAATCGGATAATCCCGTCAGTTTTAGTAAGGAGACCGTCACGGTAACATCACATTTAAAGAAACTGTAATGGGTTTTCGATTCACCGCTTGTCCGTACCGCCCCTGCTTTACTTCCTATAAGAATCGCCACCCACACCCTCGTAAGATCAGTACGGCTTCGTCCACCACGCAGCTAACTAAGGTAAACAGAGACTTCTTGCGGTCCTTGGGTTTTACAGTAGTGCAATGAGTATTTTAAATATTGGAGAACGAGTACTCGTCGACACTTCCATCATTAGCAATCAATTGCACACACATCAACCGTATACAAACCGTTTTGACTATAACGATAAAATTCGAATTCCAATTCCCGAAGATATGTCAACTTTTCCCGGCCTGAGCTATCTGTACCTAGAGGGAAAGTTGCGTAAGGAAAACGGTGAAGTTACAACGGCTAAATTCCTTAACAATGGTTTGGCTCACTTATTTAGCGAAATCCGATACGAAATCAATGGCGTTGATGTCGACTTTGTCACCAAACCTGGTATTACGTCTACTCTTACGGGATATGTGTCCTACAGTTCGTCTGACGTTAAAAAGCTTCAAAATGCCGGCTGGTTTGCCGCTGGCAATCCCCCCATTACTGATCAAGAAAGCAACTTCAGTGCCTGCATACCGTTGTGAATGCTGTTAGGCTTTGCCGAAGATTATGGAAAAGTAATACTTAACATCCGACAAGAACTTGTATTAATTCGCATCAATACCGATGCCGACGCCGTATTCAGTGCTACCGCAGGAGAGACGGCTAAAGTTACGATTGACAAACTATACTGGAAGGTTCCTCATATTACTCTCGGCCTTTCCCAAGAATTAGCTCTAACCAAATACATCGATAAAAATATTGACACACAAGTAGCATTTCGCAGCTGGCAGCTTTATATCATACCAGGGGTTCATGCTGTGACTCAACATTCTCACGCTATCGCGACAAGCACAAAATTACAAACCCCCAGATACGTCATCGTAGGGTTTCAATCCGGTCGTTCGGGACTAATCGGTAAGGACAATGCTAATTTCGATAAAATTGGTCTTACCAATTTTCCAGTTTTTCTGAACACCGAACGATTTCCATACGACAATTTACATAACAATTATGCACTCAATCATTACGCAACATTATACGATATGTTTTCCAAGTTTCAATCATCTTATTATAACAAAGTCGATGAACCCTCCTTCTCCCGCCATGACTTTGCCGACAAAGCGCCTATTGTTGTGATCGATTGTTCCCAACAAAAGACTACCTTCATGCAAATGCTGTAGTTTTTTGAGTTGAATTTGAAACTTCCGCTAACGTGGCAGCTAACACAACCGCGTATTGCCTTGTTTTTCACGATCGGGTTTTTACTTACAACGCGTTGACGAAAGCAGTTAAACAACTGTAATTTCACAAAACCACTTCAGTTGCATCTTGGCTGTTAACGTAACTGCACCGTGCTCCCTCTGTCTAATACGATGAAGATCATTATCGATATTCAAGGCTTCAAGACGTCCGATAAGCACTTTAGCCCGAAAGAATTGGCAGCATATGACGGTGCGTCAGTATCTCACTACGTGTTTAAGTCACCATTTCCGTTCACGTCCTTGCCACATCATTTGGAACAACAAGCCCGTTGGTTAATGACTCATCATCACTGCATCGACTGGGACGGTGGATTTACTCAAGCATATTTGTTTCCTGCAATCCTGCGGCGTCTTTTGCGAGGTGCCACCGAAATATATGTGAAAGGCCGAGAAAAAGCAACTTTTCTACACCGCTTTACTACCATCCCAATCATCGAAGTGGAAGAACAACCGGCCCTCACCGCATTACAACCCGCTTGCTTATATCATTCCAAACCTATTTGTTATTGCGCTTTATCTAACGTGTGTCATATTTATAATCACTACATAATGGAATAAAACAACTTTTTAATTTTTATTGTGTTTTTATTTGCATACAACATATATACATGTGTTATACACCTACGTACTAGTTAAAAAGCGTTCTACATAAATTGTCTGCCTATGTTCTGAGCACAAGACGTCTCGCAGTACTTCAGCCACAGTAAGTATCCTCCGCTGGAATCGCAACCTGCCCATTGCTTCTCGCTCCCACAATCCTTTCCGAGCTTCTCGATACGCATACGCCCACGTATGCAGATTATACACCTGATTCTTCGAGTCCTCAAACTGCACACTCTTCTTCATTTTCCTTCCTCTCTATAAAGGCTTTTACTTCACACATATGCCACTCTAGGACAAGACTAAACATTAAATCCAGAAGGAGGCATTCATTTATGGCTCCATCTAAAATAGTCGACCAACAGCTGCACCATTTTTGTACTTTTTTTCCTGTTTATACAACTCTTTGTCACTAAACCTGCTACGTCCTAACCCGTATACGACTTCATGTGATGCATCAAACGCTAAATCCTCTAATGAACTCACTAATCGTTCAACCGCACTAGGTACGTCTGTTGCAGCTGGTCGAACGGCTTCTCTATAACACATCCACATGACTACACTGCCAGCTGACGACTCAGTGCTTCCACTTCGATGTCACACTTTACCATAGAACTCGCGAACGTTAGCACTTCCACCATAGACGCAGTATTTTCAGAGTTCTCCTCCAGCTGATCTACTACAGCCTTTACATTGACTAAACAGTCCCCAGAAAAGTTTGCCACACCCTTAACTATTTCTTTGTAGAAACTCTCAAAGTTCAACGCTTTTAATTGTGCGAATCGCAGTTCCACAAGTTTCTGCAAGCGCCACAGCTCTTCTACAGTTTCCTTCGCTAAGCACACCTCTGACAAGCCTTCTTTCTCTAATTTTAATATTTTCCTGGTATGGATCGCTTGGAATACAATCTTCTTCCTTCCTATTTCTACAGCTGGCCACTGACCGTGGACCGAATAGAAGTAGTTGGCAATCACGCCTTGATTTGCAAATAGGGCAGTCCACTCCCGCTCATCCAACTGCACCCAGTCGTTTTTGATATCCCGTATAACTGGTGTAAATTGTGGACTGCACTCAAATCCTACACTCACACACTTCGAACTTGACTTATTTAATTTGTACGTCCTACTGCATACTACACACGTACGCTGTTAGTCTGTTGTCACCATTGCCACCATAATGTGCTCAGAAGCTATATTTCCGAAGTATGCGAGTTACTTCACACGGCTACGAACCTTTAGCAACTGGAGCCGGTGTCAATTTCCTAAATCGCTTACAGACGTTGGTTTCTTTCGCATCAACGACACTTTAGATTGTGTACAGTGTTTTTACTGTGGAATTCAAATTTCTGGTTGGGAAGATCATGACACACCCTTATCTGAACACCTCCGATGGTCACCCATCTGCAAAGTTGCCAAAGTGAATAAGCATTTCCAAACCATGGACGAAATTCTAGCTACAACTTTTAAATTAATCGTCGAGATGAATGCACCCTCGGGAGTGGATGTAGCAGGTAACAATTAACCGGGTGCAGCCAACGCGACAAAATCTTGCAGTTGTCATAAGTGATACAAAGTGCGGTTCACCCTATTCGCGGTGACGCTACTTAAGCTGCTCCTTCACCGAACCATTCACTAGTTGCCATCGACGTGTTGAACATTCTACAAATACAATTTTTGGTTGCTCTCGCTGCAGTTCATGATGGGATTCTCTACGTCCTTCAACCACCACGGTGCAGTTCCGCATATCTTGCTTACAATGACGGAGTGCACAACGTGACGTGGCGTAAAATGAATACCAGTTCCTTGACAACTATATCCGTTTTTAAAATACAAGTGCACAACTTTACTCTTCAGGATTTGCTAACGTTTAAAGTAAAATTCCATTTCCTTTCATATGCGATAGACACTCCTTGGCAAACTATTTTGTTAAAAAATAAACCGGATGTCTTGAAGAAGCTACTTGCACCCGCCGATAATTCCTGTTGTATATCTACAATTGTTTTAGGCACCCTATTATTTGTTATATTATGTATGTCTGTAACGTATTTTTTCATGTGTTGGTATTATAACAATTTAGTCTAGCCATTACATTTTTTATCTTGAACAGTGAAAATAAAGCTTTTGTACAATATTTGTCTCTTTAATTGGGTTTTTTATATAAGACTCGATGGTCTAGCGGTTAAGATACCCTCGGCTGCAGATGTAACTGCGGACTTAAAAGGGAGACCTAGGTTCGAATCCTAGTCGAGTCATAATTTAGACATGCAGTAAGCTGGAACGAGCTTACTTGATGCCTAAATTTTTGTGTTGCCTCGCATCTCACCTTAACCTTGAAATTGATTAAAGTGCCACTACTCTCACGACTCTTCTTTCCGATTTTATTTCACTTCCCAACGTTACATCTCTTAAACTTGAAGTTTGAGCGGAAGCAGGAGCAAGTTTGACGACCGAGTGGTGGCAGGAGGCCTCCAGCTCACAGTACTGCCTTTTCGAACTCAACAATTATGGGAACCTTGAGTTGAAATTCCACATATAGCATATTTGGCTTGACTGCCCAAAATTTTAGCACATAATCTTTTTTTAATGCCATCCTTATCATTTCGCGAAACTTATATGATCCTTTCATGTTGATATAAATTTGGGTATTTTCGGGATAAAGTAAGACATTTGTTATTTCAGCTTCACGGAAGGGAATAGTATATTCGGTGTCACCATGAGCTAGAATGTACCATCTATCTGAACTGATGGCACTAGATACTAGTCGTAAATCTCGTTCATAATACATAGGTTCGGGTAGGTTTCGTTCATACTGTATAGGTTTGCGTACACCTTCAAACACATACACTTGGGGATGTGATCCCGAATGTGCATGCATATGTTTCCCAAATTTATCGATAGGCATTGCTCTAGCGTCGAACTGGATATGAATACTGAAAGCGTGGGGGCTTCTACTTATAAAATATCAATAATCAGAAAGGAGTACAATGCTAAAATGTCTCAATAAACAAGGAAGATATGACCTTGAAGCCCCCTTCAACGTTGCTGTTGGCCCCGACCTTGAGAGCCTAGCGGTGGGAGGAGTTTACTCGCGCTTTGCAATTACAGTGAATGGCCTTGAAAGCCGACTCGTCAGGGGAAGGTGTGACCTTGAAGTCCGCCTCTTCAGGGGAGGACGTAACCTTGAGCTTGACCTTGAAAAAGTGGTGGGGGGAGGTCTCAGAACCGGCAAATGCTACCTACTAATATCAACAGTTTACAATAGCTGGCAGTCGAAATAAGAAACTGTGTCTTAGATCAGTGCTGTATTTTTTATTATAACCACTTTCAAATGGCCAATTCGACACAAAATGGTCTAACGTCATTCTAGTATGTTTCTCGAGTTCTAGTATTGTTCAAGGTACACCATTCAGCTCTCCCTAGTTAACAATTCCTGAATTTTCATTAACCTAGCCTTTAGTAAAAGCAGTTGCGATTTCGACAACGCTATCATTGTTTTTTATTATATTTTATCCGTGTAGATAGCTCTGATCAGTTATATTATTAACAGTTTACAAGAGCTGGCAGTCGAAACTACTAACTGTGAACTACGTCAGTGCTGTATTATTGATAATAACAATTTTGAAACAGCCAATTCGACACAAATTGTTCTAACGTCATTCTGGCATGTTTCTCGAATTCCAGTAATGTATAAATGACACCTTTCCACACTCCCTAGTAAACAATTCCTGAATTTTTATTAATATAGCGTTTAGTAAAAGCAGTTGCAACTTCGGCAACGCTTTCATTGTTTTTTATTGTATTTTATTCGTGTTGATAGTTGTCATCAGTCATAATATCATCAGTTTACAGTAACTGGTAGTAACACAGTATGAACTACACCAGTGCTGTATTTTTGATAATAACCACTTTCAAATTGCAATTCGACAAAAATTGTTCTAAAATAATGTAATAATGACACCTTTCCACACTCCCTAGTAAACAATTCCTGAATTTTCATTAATATAGCGTTTAGTAAAAGCAGTTGCAAATTCGGCAACGCTTTCATTGTTTTTTATTGTATTTAATTCGTGTTGATAACTTTCATCAGTCATAATATCAACAGTTTACAATAGCTGGTAGTCGAAGTAACAAACAGTGAACTACACCAGTATTGTTTTTTTGATAATAACCACTTTCAAATAGCCAATTCGACACAAGATGTTCTAACGTCATTTTGGTATGTTTCTCGATTTCCAGTAATGTACAAAAGACTCCTTTCTACACTCTCGGTGCTATGTTATGGCAGTGAGGTATGGACTGTAACAGCGGAAATGAAACGAAGACTAAACACAGTTCAAATGGACGAAAAATCGCAAAGGTATCGAGACGAGATAGAGCGACGAACGAGGAAATAAGACGCAGAATGGAGGCACCAGAATCAGTTGTGGACAGAATTGAACGGAAAGCGTTAAACTGGTTTGGTCATCTGATAAGAATGGAGGCGATGACGTGGCCTATGAAGATCTTTAAATGGTCGCCGCCGAGTAAGAAAAAAAGAGGTAGACCACGCAAACCGTGGAATGAGGGTATTCGGAGAGTCATGGAGGAAATGAACCTGGAAGAAGACCAAGCACAGGAGAGGGAGGTTTGGAGACAGGGAACAGGAAGACGGCATTTAGCTGTATTGTAAACTACCATAACTAAAACCGGTTGTAAACTTCATGCAACACCTTAAAGTACCACGAACGAACGCCAATGAAAAATGTCAATGTCCAAACATAACACTGCACGTGCAGCTAACATCAACTAGTTAAAATAACTAGCGCCAAAATAATGACCACTCAAAAACGTTCGACGCGAATTTCCGCTATTAACAGGCAAAATATTTAGTTACTTCAAAGTTGTTCTCAAAGAGGTTGGTGGAACCTGTTCATTTGGTCATGGAAAAAAATAAAACCTTTCAAATATGACAATTGTAAATTGTCAGTGTCAAATAATTCATTAGCGTCGCAAACGGGTGAAATTTGATCATCTATTGCCCTCAAAAACTGATATTCTGCACAGTATTTAAATGTGACAATTTAGAATTGTGCTATTGTTGTAATAGCACAAGATGCGTTCGACTTGGAATATATGATAAAGAGATTACATCGGTGCTACGATGAATGGGGCCTTAGCATAAGTTTCGAGAAAATGGAGTATTTAGTAGTCAACTCGGAAGCACAATATGAAGTCAATAAATGAAGATGTCGCAGTAAGACAAGTAGAAAGGTTTAAATACCTCGGTGCTACAATACAATCGATGAAAAAGGTTTGGGAACAGAAAAGATCAGAACTCGAATAGTATAAAGTAAGAAGATAGTGGAATGCTTGAAGAATAGGTAAAATAATGGTAGAGTTGGTGCTATGTTATGGCAGTGAGGTATGGACCGTAACAGCGGAAATGAAACGAAGACTAAACACAGTTCAAATGGAAGAAAAAGCGGAAAGGTATCGAGACGAGATAGAGTGACGAACGAGGAAATAAGACGCAGAATGGAGGCACCAGAATTAGTTGTGGACAGAATTGAACGGAAAGCGTTAAAATGATTTGGTCATCTAATGAGAATGGAGGAGACGACGTGGCCTATGAAGATCTTTAAATGGTCGCCGCCGGGTAAGAAAAAAAGAGGTAGACCACGCAAACCGTGGAATGAGGGTATTCGGAGAGCCATGGAGGAGAGGAACCTGGAAGAAGACCAAGCACAGGAGAGGGAGGTTTGGAGACAGGAAACAGGAAGACGGCAATGTCCAAACATAACACTGCACGTGTAGCTATCATCAACTACTTAAAATAACTAGCACCAAAATAATGACCACTCAAACACGTTCGATTATTTCTAAAGGCACTGTATATCCCTAGGCTCAAATTTGCCTGAAAATGGCGACCAACAATCGTATGGCCACACTGTCTTGTATATAGTCACTGTACAAAAAACTACAAAAAACGTTGACATGGGTAAGGTATCAATAAACGATTAGTGATTTGTGAACGTAACCTCACAGGAAAATATTCAAACGCCCCTAAAAACCCGCATAAACCTACATGAACTTAAATTATCCAAAAGTAGGCTATAAAATGCCAATGTCTTATTTTGAAATTAGTAATTTTTTGTGTCTAAATATTCTGTACACTGTTAAAAATGACAATAACTTGAAGAACTAATAGCGGATTTTGCCTTCATCCAATAGAAAACATGACCACCGTATGTGCACACTGTGATTATATTGGCTGCGTTCGGCAATGTAACTCTACCACAGCATAAGGATGCTGTGCCTCTACCAACTCCTTTTGCTAGCAGAGAGAGATCGATAATAACCATCGGCGCGGGTGGAAGTGAGATGAATGAACGATTTCGGGGAAACAGAGCTGTGAGAGGTACCATTTTGAACGCAGTTATAGCACAGTCTATATACAAAACAGTCTTTTCACTCGGCCAAAATTATGTCCCCGAATTCCAGGACGCATTATTCCAACATTTCGACTCCCAGTATATGCGCAGTAGGTACAGTAGGCGTGTTCTTGATATTGGCGTTTGACGGTTAGGTACGTTCCCACAACCGTAAACTTTTCGAATTCGTAACTCGCGCCACCGGCGCAGCTTGCGCGCGCTTTATTAACCCTTTATTGCATGATTTTTTTGTTTTTGATAAAAAAAAACCATAATAAGTAATGAGGTAATGACTGATATAAGGACGGGAAAAATACTAAAAAAAATTTTTACAAAAATTTTATTGAAAAAAGTACAAAATTATAGATTGTGACAAATTAAGCACAATATGCATAAAAGAAAAATGATTCCGTGTGAAATCTGAAATAACAATTTCTGTCTTTGTTGAGGCATAAAGGTACATCACACTTAAAACAGTAAATATAGGATTTGCCGTCACATCCAGGAAATTTGCATCTGTTGCGCATATTTTCGCGATAATCTGGGAGGTGGTCAAGTCCATCTTTTCTAACTTCAATTTGAGGAATTTCTGTCGCAGGGCCTCTTTTTCTTTTTCTTTCGTACTGCTGCTGAAGATCATTGCTTGGTCTTCCTCTTCCTCTGTTTATTGGTTTTCCAGTTTTGATTAGAGCATCAGCTACTGCTATTTTGAAGTCCATAAGTGGCAGATATTCATCTGAGTTTTGCCGCCTCCAGAGCAACCAAGAATTTACAATACATAAATCTAGCAAATGGAAGAAAATCTTTAGATACCATTTCTTGGATCAATTTTGGTTTGGTAGTGACCCAGCATTGAATCAAGGACGTCGACGCCACCCATATAATTATTATATTCAAAAATACTGCGCGGACAGGGAATCATTTTGTGCACTTTTTCGCTGCTAAAAAATCTCTTTTTTCTCCTTTAGGTTCACTTCCTAGATATGTAGAAAGAGTGTTAACAACTTTATTATCGAACCATGTTACTAGACTCACTTTTCTGGCATCTATTATCGCAACTTTCTCTTCCATGCTTCCTCTTCCTCGTTTTTTCAACTTCTGTTCTTTTGGTATTACACATCCACGTACTCGGTTTATTTTAACTGTTCCCAAGGGAAGGATTCCTTCCGTTTCTAAACATATCATGAGTGGTACACTAGTGAACCAATTATCGAAAAATATTTTATGGTTGACGTGTCTTGGTATAGTTTCAGATAGTCTTGATACCACATTACTACTGACGCCTAAATCTGGAAAACCCGTAGGCACCTTGTTGCTGTGTGCACCAGCAAAAATGTCAAAGTCATAGCTAAATCCCGAAATTCCGCTTAAAATATAATTTTTGTAACCCCACTTGTGCGGTTTTTTGGGATTGTATTGTTTTATGCTGGAACGTGCTTTTGTGGGGATTATCTGTTCATCTACTGCCAAATGTTCTTCTCGTGGTACTAAAAGTAAACGTTGTCGGAGTTTCTGAAGAATAGGTCGAATTTTGAATAATTTGCGTGTCCTGGTTGTTCGTTCGAAACTGATATTAATTTGGAAACTGCAGGATATCCTAATGCTGAGGACCAATAGTGACTAGTTTGTGGTAATTTCACGATGGCTGTGTACAACACAGTTCCAATAAATATTTCTATTTCGTTTGAACTGATATTAGCTGGTTTATTCGGTCGAGTCTGAACGGAATACATATTTGATTGTTGCGTAATAAATTGTGTAAGTTCCTTTGAAAATAAATAGAAAAAGTAATCTGATGGAGTATCCAGATTACGAATTTCAGGAGACATTTCTTCCTTTCCTAGAAATCGAATTTCTTCTGGTGTTCTATAATACTGTCACTTTCTTCTTCTATAAAATGATTACTGACTCCTTCATGATCACTGTCAGCTGCTAATACCTCTTCATAATTTTCTGGGTCGTTGTCGTCAGAGAAATCACTGCATTCGCTTCTGTTGTCGTCAGGGATGTACCTCACGTAATTGAGGTTGCCATAGAATTGTTTAGGATTCATCTAGAATAAAATATTTTCAAAATCAGTAGAGTTGCATATTGTGCCAATTATGTCCAGAACGCATAGAGTGCCACTTATAGCACAAAGAAAAATATTAGAAACAAGTGTCTAAAATATACACTAAACGAGCAAAATTACTTACCTATAAAATCTATAGATATCGTTTATCACTATAAAATTTTTTTAGGCGTCAATATGGCACAATACACAACACAAATATAAAGTCAAAACGCACTGATGCACGAGGCGCTATAACTTATGCAAGAATCAACTTGCAAGTGGCCTTGAAACGCAAATTGCTGAAATAAAGCCACAAACCTTAACGACCAATAAGGAACGGTGTGTGACAAATCTAGACCAGCATGCAGAAATGGAATATATTCACTTATAATACCATGAGTAGTCAAAGTTATGTCGACTATTTTTGCGGTGGTGTCACGAATGTCCATTGCGCTTTGGTACGATTAGGACGAGTGCGCTAGCACGAGTCCTAATCCCAAGCGCAATGGACATGAGTAGTGATACCACCGCAAAAATAATCTACTTAACTTTGACTAAGAATGGTATTCGAGGGACTATTTAATGAACCAAACTACTTTTTCAAATTAGTTTTCAGTAAATCTACCAACAAACTACGCAATTTCTATAGTAACAGAACACTAATATTGACTTTTTCTAATAAAAATCACATTTGTTTAAAATAGTCACTTGAATACCTTCTAGCATGGCTAACTATAATTTATATAGCAAAGCTATCACGGCTATTCCATAAGTGTCACTTTCATTGTTGTAAAATGTTCTTATGACAATTGCCAACACGTACGGTTTTTGCGCCATCAGGTGGTGAAATACAGCACCTAAATCTGGTTCTGGTTGTTGTCTTTACTAAAGATATTTTTTAGGTTATAAACGGTTTTAAAATAAATGTTTGTAAAACCTACAAAAATGAAATTTGGATAATTTAAGTCTGCACGATCTTGAATTTTAACTGTTAAATGTGCAGGTAATTCGACATCTTCGTTTTCAGTTATGCTTGATGTAGTTGGAAATGCTGCAGAACTAGTGAAGTTACTATAATGTGCAATTTTTGAGGATGGCAGTCTTCATAATACCACAGCGTAATAGCAGACGAAGAGCATGCCCAGCAATTCGAGCATTGTTGCGCCATTTGAAGCAACTTTCTATTGCATGTGTGCAATCATTGCCTCCACTGCATCCGAACTAAATGAACCTGTTAATACATAGTAAAAACCAGCTTCTTGAAGTAAAAATGTGATGTATAATGATGTACTTTTAGCAGTCAATTTCAAGACGTGAGTCTTTCATTGGATAAACCTCGCAAACCAACAGATGCAGAAGAATTTTGCATAGGATCGATATAGTTCTGAAGTATTACGTCCAATCAATAGTCTTTCGTCAGAAACATGAACCAACGGTGCAGTGCTGCTATCTAATTTTTGCAGAAATTGTTCTATTACACACATTATGAATCTGGAAAAAGTCGTATATGCTTTCTAAACATTTCACAGTAGATGCTGTTGACATTTTGAAATTCAATTTGTCCTGCTTTTAAAAACTGTAAAGAGGCAGTGGCGGTGGGTGAAAACATCTGAACAGCATGTAAAATATAATTTTTTTCAAAATCTGATGAGTACAAATTCTTTTTCGTTAAGTACCGTACCAGCTTACTTAAAAGGTAGTCCATTTTGCAGATCATGTACTGGTTTTAGGAAAGGATGTTCCATGTAGTTTTTTAGAATTCCACCACAAAAAATCTAAATCTAAAAATTATTTGCAACAATTCTTAGAACAACGAAACCACAGTCAGAAGACTTAAGTACTCTCATTGTTAACGAGTAAAAGTAATTAATTCTCAAAGAAGAATGAAAAAAATATCGTGCTGGAATGATGTATCTTGTTGACAATCCATGTACTTACATATAACATAACAACACATTTTGTTTGCTATTTAAGGTTTATTGTAAACGGTTGTATATTGAGTATTATCTACACCATAGATGCGATCTTCAGATCTGCTATACTGCACTTTCTCCTTAATTGACATATTGTCAATAATTAAGAAGCAAATTCTTTCTGCTGGAACTGTTAATTAGGCGACTTTAGCCATTAAACGTTGCTTAATTAATTCATCTGAACAATTACAGTCACCAAGATACCATAACAATGTTTTTGATGGTAAACTCGCTAAATGGTTTCTGCAGTGCTGATATCCTTTAGGAGAGCGAAATCTCCATACTGTACACATATGAATCGAAACTTCTGACTAACGAGGAGCTTTTTTTATCATAATTAAGAACAATTTTTGCACGAAATTCTGCTTTTTTGTCTACATCGTCAGCATCTTGGAATATTTTATGGAAAACATTTAATTTGCCCCAATTTTTCTGTATATCATTCTAAGTGGTTTTATTTTTAATAAACTTTGAATAATTAACACTAATCCGCTTTAGCTTTAAAGTCAACATTTTAATAGTAGGTACATATACTGAAGATCTGCAATTTGGGCTGGAGATATAAGTTCAGCTTGGGTTTCTTTTGAATGGTTTTTGTAAATGTTCTTGTTCTTATTTAATTTCAAAATTAGGTAAAATTTGCTAAAAAATGTACATAATGGTACTTCTAATTAATGTGATAAAAAATATGTATTATCTACAGTTCCAGTTGGTGTAGCGTTTTTAATCAAACAAGTATTTTTGTCAAGTACTTTTAGAGAATTCTCATCGAAATGGTTAATACACAAAGTAGAGTATTCAATAAGTTTAGAAATATATGTAATACATGAATAATAAATATTATAAATAAAGGTAATTTAATTAGTTTTATTATTAATTAACACGTTGAAGGACAGTTGCCGACTTCATATAGGGTTGTGTTGTGATACACTGCGATGCTTATCAGCGTTCTGCACAAGTAGGAGCAAAGAGGTAGATAACTGTAAGAGAGCTGTTTGGGGCAAATAACTCGTGTTTGTGTGACACTGATATGACTGTGTACGTACCAGTGGTGACGGTAACAACTGGATTACTATTATTTTATATGGAAAATTAGACGCCGTGCAGCGTTCAGTTATACTGGTAGATACAATTAAGGACGCTGCTCAGCGTTAGTGTCCTTCAACGTGTTAACAATATCACTCCTGAATTAGCTTTGAGCCATTTGGTACGAATCTGCATATCGCTTGGAAATTCAAAAAGTGGTTTGTTTGGATTTCCACAGGTAAACCACTTTCTAACCATTTTAAATAGCTTTGAAAGAACCTGTTTATATAAAAATTACTGACTCAAACTACGGCAATATAAATTTGAGGATATAGTTGATTGAAATATGACAAGTTTTCAAATCTACCTATTCAGCAGTATTTGTTTTTAATTTGAATATCGCGGTAGGCCCTGATTTAAAGTTCAGAATAACACTAAGAGGTGGCGCCAAATGACATTTTGTCATGGCATGCTTTACAGAATCATGTTTTTATGGTGATTGTAATGGCTGTATTAGCGTAAGCTAACCTAAATATTAGTTGGCTATGCTTCTAGGAAGATATATCCACTGATATATTTTTGATTGGTCAAGAAACGTCAGAATTCTGGATTTTCATTGGTCACTTTTTGACAGATGACAGGTGAATTGAATAGTCATTGTGAGACTTGGAAAAAATATGAAATTGGTTTGGGTCATATATGTCACACCATGCGATAAAGGGTTAAATTGGTAACTCCCGCCTCCGTGAGCGACTCCTGGCATATGCGCAGTAATTTTTCGGGTACACCAACATCAAAATGCCGACAAAGGAGTGACATGACTGTTTTGTATAGACTGTGGTTATAGTCACTGTACGTTCGACAGTCCGTATCCGAAAATTTTAAAACACCCTGTATTCAATTTAATACTTTCTAACACAATGATTTATGCCGTAAATTTATAGTGAACATAGCTTTCAGAACAAATGTTGCGCTTGCGCAAATGTATTAATAACCGGCGTTATCTCCTGATATTTTGTTGAGATCTTCATTCTTCAGTGAGAAAAATATTAATTTCACAACGCGCATGAAAAACGTCTCTTCTTAATTGATAGCTGTGAATCGCGTGAGCAGCATTTTATCAGTCCAGTTCAAGTACACCGCGATAGTGACTTGCTAGAGTGCTAATAAAATGGCCAATACAGTTGGAAAGGTTAAAAAGTTTTGTAAGAAAACGAGATTTTTAACAGTTATCACGGTTTTGAGTTTTAGGTTATTGTATGTAAAGCTGCAGTTGCCTGGGGCCCAAAAGAAGACCTTATAATCGAAGAAATTGAAGTGGCCCCACCCAAGGCTCATGAAGTCCGCATAAAAATTAATTTTACTGCGGTTTGTCATACTGATGCCTATACATTAAGCGGACAAGATCCTGAAGGGTTATTTCCTGTTGTTTTGGGTCATGAAGGGGCAGGCATTGTAGAGAGTATCGGTGAAGAAGTCACAAATGTAAAACCTGGTATGAATTAGATGTACTATAATACCTTTAATGAACAGTTTCAAAAATCAAAATACTGGGACGGTCTTAGGGCCGGTTGCAGAAAGCAATGTTAAGGCTGGTGTTAGCTAACATCGCGTCAAAGTGAACAAAATCGCATCAAATTTTGTTTACTAATGTATTAGTTACCATAAGCATTTGAGATTTGATTCGTTTTTGTTCACTTTGACCCGATGTTAGCTAACACCAGACTTAACATTGCTTTCTGCAACCGGCCCTTAAAGGGATTGTTTAGTAACTTTACCACAAGCCGTAATGGGTATATTTCTGGATTATTTAACTTTTTTATTTATCACTAAAAGGCCGCTTTACATTAAGCAATTCCTTTGCAATGCAATGCAAGGCAAGACTAAAATGGTAGTGAGCGCATGCGTCAAAGCAATTTTTATAATCAGCTGATGCAAGACGAAATTATTAGAGCCGGTTCTAATTTTGTTGCAAGTCGCATACAATTCTAGTAATTTTTTTAGTAAAAAAGTTTGTTACCAACCATTCAAATTGAAAGTAGCAGTGAACTAAACTTTCACTTTTGAAATTTGATAAACAACTTGAAACACGTGCTAAAACCACTGTCAATATAAAATTAAAATGACCACGTATGTATTGCGGAAATTGTTTTATTGTAATTGTCAAAATGATATGCACTTTTATGTATTGTTAGTTGATAGTCTTGTTTACAAACGTCATGTATTGCACCTGACTTGCACAAATATGAAGTGATAAGCAATATTAATTTTTACATGTAATTCTTCATCTTGCATTGCATTGCACCGGTCTTGCTTAAATGTAAAGCGGCCTTTATAACTTCAAATATAGGAGATGAAGGAGCGGTAAAGTGCTTATAAAAAATAAATACAATGCAAAAACTTCCCCATGGTGGAAAAACTTAAAAAATTAAGTAGCAAATGGAATTATTAATTATTTTATACAGAAAAATAAAAGCGCTATTAAGTAAACTTTTCCACTTTTTTTACCATGAAGAAGTATTCATTGCTATTTGATGTGTATGAACATGTCGAACGTTTTAATTTCTTTAGAAAAACCTGATAATAAATTAAATTGAATATACACGACACAAAGTTCCAAAATTTGTATCGAAATTAGGCAACACACTTCACTATTCAAGAGTAGAAGGAGAAAGCTGATGCTCGTAAACTATTCCTAAACTTGAGCTTGGGCTTGTTAATTACTGTCTTCAAGATAACAGATCTTTACCTGGAAAAGTATATATTACTAGCAGTCCAGTGAGACAAATGTCTCATTTAATAAAACAAAAAAGACCATTTTGCAAATAGAACGCGTATTCACCACACGTACGTATATGACGTCATTGTTGGTAGCAAACTACCAGTCGCATTCGCCTTGATAAAATTTGCCTAGAATCTAACCTAAACAGTTCGGATTAGGATAATTACGATAATAATTAGTGTTAGAGACTGAAATTCGGTTCCTGAGCTGACATGACCATTCCAAACATATAACTTTAATAACTTTTTTCTATCTCTTACGGTTTGGCTGCTGAAACAGCGTCCCAGACAGACAAAACAGCATCCCGGACAGACACGTCTATTAGATAAAGGATATTTTTATTTTTCCTAGGTTCGTAATTTGCTTCAAGTAGCAACTTTACATAGTTGTGGCGAATGCAACGAAGACAATTGAATCTATCTATCTTGGCTATCATAAATTAGCACATTACTGATCAATCACATTTTTACAAAGTGCAACTTTACTTTTTGGAGATACATGTAAATCTCCTCATTTAGTGTGTATTAATTATCATCTAATTAAAAAGTGCACTATTTCTATACTTACAGGCTGTAGTTTGTCATAAATATGAAGTAATGTATTTATTCATTTTCATTCTCAAAAAACGTAAAAACAATTAACGACCGCGTATAAATATAAAAAGTCAGTTATCAATATTTATCCTTATTATGTTAAAATTATTGATAGATACTCTTTAAATTAAATTATACTATTCGAACCCGTAGACACTGTTTGTACTGTATCCCTAATTGGCATATTTCTTTTTCTTCTGGAATATACTAATTCCGGCAACATGTTAGTTTCCCAAAATTGTGTGTCCGTTTGAATAATATCAATCGAAATTCCCTGCTGCGACCAAACGACAAAATAACACTTTTTTTACAGATTTTTAACTGCCCTTATATCTGATAATAATAGGAATGAGATATTTTTAAGTATAATTTCTGCGAATTTAATTTTCTTCCGCCGCACTGATTCAAGTGATGTACATTCTTTAGAAATGAAAGGAAATTTTACCTGTACAATAAAATCCTTTCCTATTAATCCGTCGGGGGATGCAGAAAAAAAAGGGTTGGTTGACCATAGGGCACGACAATTTTATCCGTCTTTCTTTGAAAATTGTCTAATGCTCTACTTTCAGCGCCATAGCGAGTTGCTGCATAACCCATGAAATATTTATAAGAATATCTTTCACAGCATTAGCAGAAGATGTGGACTTTCTCATTCTGCATATGCTTCCACATTTTGAAGGTGTTAGTCGTTTCAATCTTTCTTGATGCCACCGATCGCTTCTGTGCTGTCTCAAAGTTTCAGTGGTAATCTCTTCTAGATTGCAACCCAATAACTGCAGAAATGATTCTTTGGTTTCCGTAAATTCATCGGCTGTCATTTCTGGAATACCATTTCCAGCATCTGGACCATAATCCATATCCACTTCAGCAATACTTCGTTGGCGAAAATGTTTATTACTGTACACTAGCTGCAATATGAGATTTCATATTGACACTAGTGCTAATATGAAAATTTAGAACAACTTTGTAGATTTAAGTAAATTTGGTTTTATTGCGAGACAGTTGAATTTATTATCTTTAACACTTTTGCTGCGAATTCGGTTTTTTCTTTATACATGTGCGGATTTATTTTTTAAAAATTATTTTACAGATTTGTGTTTTAATTGTTGTATTTTGACGTTTTAGTTATACTTTCCATTATGTAGTTATATTGAGATGGTATAAGACGCACATGTGCGTCGTCTGCACATTTCTATGTACATTTAATAATATTCGGCCAAACCTAGTTTGGATTAAAATAACAGGGTGTCTAGCGACCGGGAATTCCTGGAAAACCGGGAATTTCTTAGGCAACCGGGAATTTTTTTATCAGAGGGAATTTGCAGTAATTTTTGCCATTTTAAGGAAATAATAAGCGAAATTTCCGTAAAAAATTTCGAATTATCCGGAATAATTGCAAAAATGTACGGGACAGCTGTTTTTTTTGTTTAATGAAAAACCTAAAAAGACCGAAATTTGTTCGAAAAAAACATGAATTTCATGTTCATTCACGTTAATGACATTATTTATAATTTTATCATGCAGTACTCAAAGGTAACAACTTGATACAACTAATATTCTGTAGAAATACAGCTAAAAATTGATTAGTACCTAAGTATCCGGGAATCTTAATAAAATGACCGTGTTAGCTAACGCGGCGTCAAAGTGAACAAAAACGAATCAAATCTCAAATGCTTATGGTAACTAATACATTAGTAAACAAAATTTGATGCGATTTTGTTCACTTTGACGCGACGTTAGCTAACACCAGACTTAACATTGCTTTCTGCAACCGGCCCATTGTGTTACTATTTTATATTTTCATAAACTCAAATACAACTTAAAAAACTTAAAATAATGTTTACAAAAGTAAAAACTTAAAATAAATGTTTACAAAAATGCCAGAAAATTATTTCTTTTCATGAAATGTTGTAAAACATTGACCAATACCCAATACACAAAGGAGGTTCACCTGAACATGCAAGGCAGTGATAGATGGTGTCCTTCCTCAGATTCTTCTGTATGCAAATTCGGCATCTTTTTTGCAGTGTCTTGTCCTTCTAGTTTGTTTTTCCGATCTTTGTAGGAGTATGCCCAGACACTTCTTCACTACTGAGATATTCAATATTTTTCTCTGGCAACAGCTTTTCCAACACCGATAATCGAAAGTCAAAAATGATTTTTTTTCCCACTAAATTTGTTGAACAGGAGATGTGAATTGAGTAGTATAAGACAAAGCACGTGAATACCAAGTTTCTTGTACCATCGCAGAGTTTTTCATATAGCAGGATAATAAGACATTAGCTGGTCTTGCCTATCCACACTGCTCATGTTCTCATTATATTTAACAATTGGTAAAGGATTTCCTTTTCTTGCCCCCTTCTAGTTTGAATGACAGTTATTTCATTTTTAAATTCGCTCGATATGTATGCAATATCTCTTTTGTCTTTCCACTTGCCGATCATGATATTGTTAAAATATTTTGCTTTAGATTCGCCCTTCTTCGGTTTTGCTTCAACGACATCTTATTGCTAAATCACAGCTATTATAAAAATTGTCCATAAAAAGAGAATGGCCAGGATCATTATAGTTTTTTAGTAGAAAATTTACTACCCTTTGGGCGTGATCTTTACCTCGAATTTCGTCAAGCATATCTGAATAAACAGTAAAATCCATATATATAATAGACTTGTCCGTCCGGGATGCTGTTTCAGCAGCCAAACCGTAAGAGATAGAGAAAAAAGTTATTAAAGTTATATGTTTGGAATGGTCATGTCAGGTCAGGAACCGAATTTCAGTCTCTAACACTAATTAGTATCTTAATAATTATCCTAATCCTAACTTTTAGGTTAGATTCTAGGCAAATTTTATCAAGGCGAATGCGACTGGTAGTTTGCTACCAACAATGACGTCATATACGTACGTGTGGTGAATACGCGTTCTATTTGCAAAACGGTCTTTTTTGTTTTATTAAATGAGACATTTGTTCTCACTGGACTGCTAGTCCTTTATCTAATAGACTTGTCTGTCCGTCCGGGACGCTGTTCCAGCAGCCAAACCGTAAGAGATAGAGAAAAAAGTTATTAAAGTTATATGTTTGGAATGGTCATGTCAGGTCAGGAACCGAATTTCAGTCTCTAACACTAATTATTATCTTAATAATTATCCTAATCCTAACTTTTTAGGTTAGATTCTAGGCAAATTTTATCAAGGCAAATGCGACTGGTAGTTTGCTACCAACAATGACGTCATATACGTACGTGTGGTGAATACGCGTTCTATTTGCAAAACGGTCTTTTTTGTTTTATTAAATGAGACATTTGTTCTCACTGGACTGCTAGTTTAATATAATACCGGAAGGCTCGGTCAACATGTAGAGTTTCAACCCATATTTATGACGTTTATTAGGTATGTACTGTCTAAAAGACAGCCTGCCCTTCCACAAAATCATTGATTCATCTAGAGATAAATTCTTCTGTGGATAATACAGTTCCTTCATTGAAAAAATTTAGTATAGATCTGATTTTGTAGTCTGTCTTCCGGTAAAGGTTCATTTTCCAAAGGGTTCTTGGAAAAATGCAAGTTATCAAATAATGATCACGACTTATGTGTGATGAAAAACAAGTCAGGTTGAACAGTTTATGCCTCTTCCAATAATCTTGCAATCTATTCAACTTTATGGAACCCATATGAAAAGTTAAACCAATGAAAATAAGAAATTCTGGTTTCGTTAACGTCTTTCCAATTTGATATTCTGGAGCGGCTACATTCACTATTCAAAAGTACTTCTACTGCGTACCGATTTGTTTCTTCCACGATTTTGTGACGTAACTGACCAACGAACAGCATTCTGAACCAGTCGGAGGGTTCACCGGTTGTTGGCTGTGGTACTAATAACCCGGTGACCTTGGCAAAGGGAAATTGCAGCATATTGCCATCTTCTTGCCAATCCGTAGATAAATCTTGTTCCATTTCTAGAATTTCATCACTGTCGGATTCCGCTATGGCAATCCGTCAACAGCGTAACTCAGACTGAGCCGGTAAACCTAAATGTATCAAAAACACACATGCGTGTCGTCTGCAACTAGTGGAAGTAGCATTTGAAGCACATGGGCGTCTTCCGCAACCAAAGTGTTAAGATCATAGAAACACTTTGTGGACTCCATTTTTCTTGTTAAATTAATAGCAGGCAAAATGGATTGTCGTTTACTTTTGGAAAGGGTTAACTTCAAAACTAGAAGCCTGGTTACTTTTGCGATTAGAAACTAATTCTGCATATCTAGCGAACAACCCATTGTCGAGAAGGTGCAATTTATGCAATGAGCTGTCGACTGACTTATTTAGTCACTCTTATTCTCAGTTATATGTACGTATACTAGTTTGAGGAAATTGTTTTTGAAATTTGAATGATGTCAAATTTTTAGTATCTATTTAGTTTTGGGTAGTTTTGTTAATTGATTGTAAAGGTTAAAATTATTACATTATGGATTCTGTGTAGTTTGTTATTGTTTGCAAGTTACTGTAATTTTTATATTCTATTGGCATGTCAATACATATGTATTCAAGTATATAAGGACTGCACATCCGTTTATTAAATAAATTTAAAAAAACATTGGTTGTTCCATTTCAAATCATTTGTTATTGTAATGCCTAAACCTTTTTTTGTTTAATCAATGTGCTGGTTACGAATGCTACTTCTATTGTGGTATTATATTCCATTATATTACAAATTGGTATCAGTAAACCACAATGTACAAATACATCGTATTTTCTAAGAATCCACATTTTTCATCATTGTCTCTATAGGAGTAATAGAAATCCAAGCTTTACCATTCCTGCACGAAGACAACATTTCAAAAAATAGATATGTGGTTTGCCATCACATAGCATGGCATCATTGCACCATATTTTTTATATAGAAATTTAAATCAGTACAGTTAGAGATGTTGCAAAACTCAGTGAACAAAGTGATG
Organism: Agriotes lineatus; assembly: GCA_940337035.1. Taxonomy (NCBI): domain Eukaryota; kingdom Metazoa; phylum Arthropoda; class Insecta; order Coleoptera; family Elateridae; genus Agriotes; species Agriotes lineatus. Next base: position 98,827,796 of record OW679194.1, on the reverse strand, counting down.
AATTACCATTATTTTATGCTAATTCAATGTAATTTTAACACCATAGGTGTGCAGAGCACTATTCTGGCATTGTTTGCTATTGGGTCCAAGTTCAGTGCAAAATGGATATGGAGAAACTGTCCCACCACGTTGTCCAGATTGGACAATTATGGATTTGAATGAAAACCTCCAGATAATCAAATATGCACTAGTTTTTGTTGTTATACAACTTTTCATACAGCAAACATATAAATTCAAAGCTTTTGTAGCATTACTACAAACTTCAATATTCTGTATATATTTAGGATCCTGTCACTCTCACTATTTTCTTGGTTATCTATTGTGTCTAGCTGTATTAGTATATACTTTAAGCGATCATTATACTGTTTTGGGGGCAATATTAGTTTTAAATTAAGTGCAATTTTACATACCAAGATTCATAGTATATACTAAAAACCAACAAAATTATAGGGGACCATGTAATTCCACTGTATACTCCACAGTGTGGTGAATGCAAGTTTTGTAAAAGCCCGAAAACCAATTTGTGCTCCAAAATTCGTAATACCCAAGGTCAAGGATTACTACCAGATGGTACTAGCAGATTTACTTGTAAAGGAAAGCAACTCTTTCATTTTATGGGGTGCTCCACTTTCAGCGAATATACGGTTGCTGCTGATATATCTGTAGCTAAAGTAAGTTGAACCATTGTATTATTAATAAATTTGTCATTAACATTTTCAAACAGATAAATGATAAAGCGCCATTGGATAAAGCATGCTTGCTTGGGTGTGGAGTATCAACCGGCTATGGTGCAGCTTTAAATACTGCTAAGGTGGAACCTGGAAGCACTTGTGCAATTTGGGGCCTTGGAGCTGTTGGATTGGCTGTTGCTATGGGTTGTAAAGCTGCTGGAGCTTCTAAAATTATAGGAGTAGATCTTAATCCAGAAAAATATGAAATAGGTAATCAGTATTTTTAAAATATCTGACATTAGTATATTGATGTTTTTTTATATTAAACAGCAAAGAAATTTGGATGTACAGAATGTATTAACCCAAAGCAATATGAGAAACCAATTCAAGAAGTGCTCATCGAGATGACAGATGGAGGATTGGATTTTACTTTTGAATGTATTGGTAATGTCCATACCATGAGAGCAGCTTTGGAAGCATGCCATAAAGGCTGGGGCGTTTCAACTATCATTGGTGTAGCAGGTGCAGGGCAAGAAATTAGCACACGTCCATTCCAATTAGTTACAGGACGAGTTTGGAAAGGCACTGCATTTGGAGGTATTTATCACTTTATATTTTGTGAATGCAAAAATAGTAAATAAATTGTCATAGATTATCTGTCTATATTTTTAATTTTAGGTTGGAAAAGTCGTGATAGCGTTCCCAAATTAGTAGATCAATATTTATCAGGAAAGTTAATACTTGATGACTTTATTTCACACACTTTAACCTTGGATGATATCAATAAGTCTTTGCATTTGATGCATACTGGGGAAGGGTAGGTATTGTATACAACTTGTAATGATATTATTATAATTATTTAAAATTTCAGCATTCGAACTGTGTTGAAAGTATCTAAATGATAACCTGAAAATATCAATTCATTTTTCAATGTTGATGGGTATATTATTTTTAAATAAAGAATTTTGCAAAAAATTATATTCTATTGTAATTGACATTTTTCCTAATTTAATATTACTATTTAGCCTGTGGCATTTATACTAGATGTCAAATGTAACAGTACAAGGCATCGAAGTGTAAATTTGAGAGTAGAAAACAAAACAAAATATCCTACTATTTATGGGCGTTTAACGCTTTCTAACGGAGGTTCTGGGAATTAGATTTGCATGGTTAATATTAAAATATTAGTAGGTTTATTTTATATATGTTTTTATTTCATAATAAAATCCGAAAGAATAATTATTTAAATAATTCTTTGATTATCGTGGGTGACGTGTGATAAAAATTTAAAAATTAAGTGAATTATTAGCTCACTGTCATCTGAGAGCTACTAATGTTTATTTTTGTGCTGATTTGAATATAAACTACTTAAAAGATATCTCTATAAACGTATGTTAAGAGACCTATTATTAAGTTTTAATATGCGTTGGTCATCTACTGAACCAACGAGTTTTTAAGAATAAAGATGAGAGGGCCACATCCACAAAGATAGATTATATAAAGTCCTTTTTTTTTCTATAATAATTTTCACATATAATCTCATGAGCATTAATTCTTTCCGGAAATTTTTTGAGTGCGTTCCAACAACGTCGTATTAATTTTCCCGAGCGAGACGCGAGGGCAAATTAGGACGTTGTTGGAATGCACGAAAATTAATTTCCGGGTACGAATTAATGCTCGAATGCAGATTCGGTAAGAAAATCGTAACGACACAAACCCTAAAAAGAAGTAATGTCTACCTACAAAAAATTTCCAAGAAATTTTGTTGTCCTGGTTATGGCTCGTGAACTAATTTTTCTATTGGTCATTAATGAGTGTCGTACGATTTTCAAGGTCAATTTTCTAGGGGATAGGTTACGTTCCTGCAGGGTCCCTAGTTTTAATAATGTTGGTACATAGATTTTTAGTTCTTTTTTCCACTAAAAAAATATTTGTCATTTTGACAGATGTCATAATAGTTGGTAAAACGAACAGCATAGTAAAATATTGCAAATTTATTAATTATTAAACTTACAATATTTGAAAATAAACATAATGAACGTTTGATTCCATGTAAAAAAATGAAATTTGTCAAGAGTTCAAATTAAGAAACTTTGACATTCAAAATTGACACATAACCATAATTTTTAAAAAGTTCTACTATCCATTCACAAAACTCGTGAACTGTCAAAACGCTGTCAAGTTGGTACCTTGTTTAAATTCTGTTTTGGAACTTCTGTTTGCTGATTTTGGCATCACTGAAATGTTTGAAATTTAAAAACTTGACTTATGTCACACTTTCTTGTAAAAATGTAATCTCCCAAATTCTTTAATTTTTGTGCATTCACTTCAATTGTAATGGAACAGAAAAGAAAGAGTGTTTTATTATTGGAAAGAGAAAAAAAGGCTATAGTTGATTATTTCAAGAAAAAATTAGAAGAAAATAGTTGTGATTTTTGACACATGTAACATAACCTCATCTTTAAATATTACTAAAAATCACTAGATCTGAAGTACATTCCCAAAAACACCGTCATTTCCCGGTACACTCAGCAAATACTTAAAAAAAGTGACATTGACAGTTCATGAGTTTTGTGAATGGATAATACCTCGTATACAAATTTCCTAGCGTTTTACTCACATATCTACCAACATTGTAACACTTTGATAGTTATTATAGAAAAAAAACGTACTTTAGCTGTTAGTGAAAACAATACTCCGGATAGTACCATAGTAGTGCAGCCAAAAAACATGGGTGATCATTTAGCTATGATTCATCAATTCGAGATTAGCTCTACCAGCACGAAGTCTAATAATCATAGTAGTAAATATTATTATCACAGAGTTTTTACTAAGCATAATTTAGGAATATTCTTGAATAATACTAGTTTTATCAAGATATATAAATTAAGCAATAATGTAAATCAAGCATTTAATGCATTAAAAGGACAAAGTGGAAATTAAAGCAAGATAAGAGTTGGGTCACAACTGAAATAATTAAAAAAGGCAATGAACTTAAGAACTTCCATTGGTTAGTACAAAATATAAATAATCCGGACTTGTACAAAACCTATAAAAATAAAAAACGAGAATACAAGATTTTAATTAAAAAAAGAAAGCAAGAGTATTCTAGTAATACCATTAATAGTGATACTAATAAATCAAAAGCAATATTGCAATTTGTGAATAGCAGTATTGGCAGGGATACAATTTCAAATAACATTGTTATCAAGTATAATGGTAAGGAATTAAATGATCATTTGCAGATAGCAAACAGCTTTGTATTCGATTTCTCTAATATTGCAAAATCCAAGTCTTTTGGAAATAATATTTTCAAAAGTTGTACGTTGCCAACACACAATAATAATTCCTTTTTTCTCAAGCCTATTACCAAACAAAAAGTGATTGATACTATTAATAACCTCAAACGTAAAAACAGTGTTGGTATCGACAACTTATCAACCGCAATACTAAAAGAAGTAGCAAAGCCATTACCTTATATTATAAATTTATGCTTTACTTCAGGGCAGTTTCCAACTAAATTATAAATCGGGAAAGTTTCACCAGGATACAAAAAAGGTGACTCTTTGGATATTAATAATTATAGACATATAACGGTAGTAAGTACGCTTAAGTAAAGTGTTTGAAAAAGCAATGTTTTTTATTATTAAGTATAACCTTTTATATATATATATATTTATCCAATCGACGTCAGACCCACCACATTCATCAGGCAACCTCAGACCCACCAGTTGTAATTATCCGGGGGGAGTATATTATATAAAAATAATCACTTTTTAAAATGCACTCTTAGGGCATTTCAAGAGGGGTAAGGATATTTGGTATATTAAAAAGTTCCACGTTGAATTAACGCTGTTGAATCCGATATATGTAACAGCCTACCCAAGCCCTTTGTGTATTAGTCGAAACACTCTACCGACGTTAATAATACCGCCAATGTTGCCAGTATTTCGGGATTGGTAAGACCGTTTAGTACACCTATTAATATTATGTATGACTAATTTACAAACAGCAAACTCCTGAAAGTTATGAGCGATAGTATTTTTGGAATAAAAGTAATTCATTAATACCCATAGTATTGCTGCTTTTAATGTATAAACTAAATTTTCATTCTTGCGGAAGGTGGCACGTTTGTTAAGATATTAAACGATATTTTCATTATTTTTTACCAAATTGTAACTCTAATTATTTACATCGTTTTTATTTTATTGTCGCCTTTATTTTAACCTACGTCAATGTATCTCATTGTATTATTTCGCCTGTTTATCTTAAATTGTGTTATTCTTACAAAGGATGTACAACCACTGTGGTGATACTATAACCAAAGAGTACTATATTTATAAATATAGCACTCTTTGCTGTAACAGTAAAATTGTTTGGTAACACGTCCATTCATTCTAGTTACAAAAAATAGGGTTGCTGTTAAAAAAAAAATATGGTGTCATCCACGGGAACAAAATACGAAAATAATTATTTTCTTCAAGGTAATTTTAAACGTAAGTTTTGGGCGTGCACTGAACAAGAATGGTAAATATTTGTGTACAAAATAAAAAAAATTGTATACGTTATTTTTTATGGTAACAAATGCGTAAGTGAATTATAGGATGCGGCACAATTTATCCGTGTTTAAATTGGTGCTTTAAAGGGACGCTTTTGAACTAAATTACACAGACCTGCAACGAATTATCTCCCTAAGATTTGATTAGTGATTTCAGTAAATTTTTGGGTGTTGATTACGGTAAAAATGCGAAAGAATTCCATCACGCCAGGTTTTTCCATTATTTCGATTTTTGTTTTTTTCTCTGTATATTCTATAGAAAGCAGGCTTGACGACAATTTTGGCCTTCCTAAATTTGTTTTGCTAGACCTCAAACGCGTATTGACCATATTCTGATGGATTACTTAAACTTAGATAGACATTTACTAAGTACCAGACTTCCACATGCGTTCTAGAACTCTGGTCAAAAGGCAAGAAGAACTACTTTAATATAGCAAAGCCCCTGGAAGGGAGAGAACCCCGAAACCACATAAAAGACTGTTACTTTTGCTGCTGCAATGTTACAATTCCAAAGCTAAAATGAAATCCTCTATCCAAATGTCCAGTCAGTAACACATCCTGTGCTTTGCGATTCAGACACTACTTAGCCATCTCCTTCATATATGGACACAACATATATGGGACATTCAAGGTCTGATGTTGAATACGAAGACAACAAAGAACCTGTTTTTGAAGGATCGATTAACAATTCACAGTTATTTCCCCAGTCAGAACTGAATGACTTAACAAGAGATTTAAGACTCCCAAAAGATGCAGTTCATTTGTTCAAGATTACAGGAGAAGAAGTTACTTTCTCCTGGCACTTCATTTTCTTGGTATCGCACGCAGTAGAGAGAAGGATTTCATACAATTTTTTTTTGAGGTTGGAGATCTCGTCTATTGTAAAGCTATTTCGGACTTACTGAGAATCTATAACATTGAATATGATGTGAACGAGTGGAACTTTTCATTGACTCTTCTAAGCGAAGCTTAAAAGTAGCCCTAACATAATGGTTATAAATATGCTTTCTTGCCAATTGCTCATTCTGTACGTTTGAAAGAGAACAACCACAAATTTGGAAAACGTTTTAACTAATGTCAACTACACTACTGCATGGATGGAATGTGTGTGGAGATTTAAAAGTTCTTACTTTATTACTGGGACAGCAAAGTGGTTATGCAAAGTACCCGTGCTTTTTATGTGAGTGGGACAGAAGAAATAGGGAGCAACACTATACAAGAAAAACTGGCCTGCTAGAACTAACCTGGAACCAGTAAATAAAAATATAATTCGAGAGAATTTGGTACCACCTGAAAAAGTTTTATTGCCCCCTTTACATGTAAAACTCGGTATTATGAAGCAATAATTGTTAAGACGTGATAAATAAGGAAAAGATTTCAAATATTTGCACAAAATATTCCAATTTTTGTCAGAAGCTAAATTGGAGGAAGAAATTTTTGTTAGTGGCTATATAAGAAAATTAATGAAGCATAAGAAATTCGACAACAAACTAAACGACATAGAAGTGGGAGCATGAATATCTTAAGAGATCATTACTAATTTCCTAGGAAACAAAAAAATTCTAAATTACGAAGAAATATTTAATAACATGCTCGAGAGTTTCCAAAAATTGGGTTGCCTCATGAATTTAAAACTTCACTTCCTTCATTCGCACAAGCTACTTCCCCGATAACTTAGGAGCCGTGAGTTAAGAACAGGGTGAAATATTCCACCAAGATATAAAGGAAATTGAACAAAGATACCAGGGAAAGTGGAATACAACCATGATGGCAGACTACTGCTGGTTACTGAAACGTGATGTGCCAAATAAGAGACAAAGGAAAATCACACTATGCAGCTTTGAAGAAAAACAGAAAAGATTTCACAAAAGTTTGTAGAACGTTTATATGTTTGTAAATGTGAAAGGTTTTATAATAAACTTTGTTCATAAATATATCTTGCTTACTTGTTTCATTATGCCAACTTTAGAATCTGCATACCCCCATTTTCGCTTATCTTTCACATATCCTGTTTTGAAAATCTTGAAGTGATGGAAACAAACTGAGTTCATATTCCTAATCAGCATCCAAGAGAGAAAATCAAAAGTGCCAATATTCAGGTCTGTGTTATTAATTTTACGATTTGTCATACCAAAGAGTACTATATTTATATATAAATAATGTGTCGGTGGCAGGTTAGCAGGTTAGATTTTGCGTCAGTTTTGACACAGACTGACGCAAAACTTAACCTGATAAATTAGAATTTGACATAGACTTACAGTGCCACCAACATATTATTCATACGTTTGAATTTCCACAGCCCGCTGTGGATCAGTTTTTTTGGACCTCGATATTTGCATCATAACCACAAAAAGTTATTTAATGTCAAATAAAAATAGTTCGAGTTATAATGGTCGTCATCTCTGATCCTTTTAGTGATTATAATTAAAATATTATCGAGTGACCTTTGTAATATTTTATTTGGGTTTCCTGCTCCACTCTATCTGTTCGCCGGCTCAAGTATAGTACAAGGTTTATGAAGCAGATTGCTACGATACTACAACTTATGAGTTTTGAAAAACAAGAAATGCAGCAGATTGCGCGCTTCATGGGGCACACGGAGAAGACACATTTGGAATTTTATCGGTAAGTAACAGAACAAGGATTAGCGATTTTACACTGCAATTCAAGAACTGTTTTAGTCATTCATAAGGCGGAATACAAGTATCGATACCAGTATCGTTCGATTACACCAGATGTAGTATCAATACTTACTACTATCGTTTTCTTACTTCTTACTCCAAAGCATTGCCACTTAAAGATATGCAAATTTTTACTTACCTGTGTAGCTGTTTACCTAGTAGGGGATTTTTTTGTTACGAATGTATTTTGTGTCCTAGCAAAAAATCCTAACTAAACGCAAACTTATTTTTGACTTTGCATCACATAAAATTATTATGATTTAGATACAGTATCCAATAGTTGTTTCACTATAGTCACTTTGATATTCCAAACGGAACACCCTATGTGTTACTTGGGTTTTGGGTTTATGAACTAACTTTAAGTAAACTTCATTATTAAACTATTGTGCCAACTTAATATTTTTAAGGGATTTTAACTTTTTTGATCAATTTGACATTTGACCAATCTTGCTTACTGCGCATCGCTATTACAAATAATGCTTTTATTGAATTTGACAAAAAGAATCGAGGAACCCAAAGTTTAAATTATAAAGAGTGTTCGTTTGAAATGATAAAATTGACTACAGTATTAAAGGCGATCAAAACTTATCAAGAAATATAGCATAAAAAATATGGCATATCATTTAAAATAAAGAAATTAAAGTCTGCTTCCGACGTAATCAAACGTTATTGGAAGTTGTCAGTTTTAGGTCAATAGAGCACCCCTGAAAATCTATAGTTGCAAATCTTCAGATCCAAAATGTTTGTAGGTTTCTCTAATTATCTAATAGCACACTAACCTAAAGAACAATGTATAATTCTAAATACGTAGTATTATATTTCAATTAATTACAAAGGAAACAACATTTTATGTTATAAACAACATAGAATATTCTTTTTATTAATGCTACAGTTCATACATTTGATTTAATGTCTGTGCAAGTTGCATACTCCTTCACAAATGAAGATCTATTCATACATTACCCAAATTGAGTACACCTCTTTCGATGTGGTATTTTTGAACATTTGCAACTGACTAGGACCTGAATTTCAATTAATCTGCCGTTTGGAGAATTTACAAGCATCACTTGGGTTACTTCGCACCCATATGAGCAAGCTCGTCTGAAGGTTTAACGTATATTGGTGAGATAATCGTAATCTTCTCTATATGGATTATCTTTGCGTTTGCACCTAACGGTGCAGATTTCTTATAGTTAACACTGTCGGAAAATAATCAAGCAATTGATAACTGGAAGAGGTGGATTCCTTAATATCCGCCTAAAGTACTCCTTGAGTACTCGGCAAACGATCTATCTATATCGTCGTTAATATGTGTTATTATGAACAGAAATGTAACTGACAACCGAATCTTGGGTAAATTGAAACATGTACAAAACTAAGCATATCTTACTACAATTCTGGCTTTAAACACCAAAGAATTCTGCCGAATTAACATCCGGTTTATACCCCAACAATCAAGGTCTTGACTCCCGAGATTATTTACCCGGTCGGCTTAACGCTGACGAAGTTAAAAATTCGGTTATCACTCAATAAACACGTCCGATACTTATTTACAGCGTTGCCACATTTATGGTCTGCGAAGGTCGGTAAAACATGACAGGTCTGGTAGCGTTTTGTATAAAAATACATACGAATTAATATACCCTCTACACGGACGATCGGTGAACTAAATCTGTATATGTTGTGATATTATACCGCTTCTTCAGACCCCCCTGAAAACCCCTAAAAATGACTCCCCACACCCTCTGGGGGGTGTACATGCACACAGCATTGAAAAACGTTACCAGACCCACAGCCGGGTCTGGGAACGTCGATTTTGGTCTGACAACGTAAGGAGAATATGGCAAAATGGGCTTGTATAAGCGGTTAGGTAAATATATATATATATATATATATATATATATATTGATGCCTGTTAAGTTGTCACCTCCGGCATATAGAAAGGGCGACCTGACCTCCAAGTCTTCCTTTTGGTCTAGTGATAAAAATTTGGTATATTTATGATGAGGGGGACTTAGGCAATCCGGATTTCAAAAGAGGGGAAGCAATTTCTCTTTTTTGCAGGATCATATATACAGTATAGGAAAGGTGAGTGCCGACCTCCAATATATATATATGAAAAGAAACTTATATATCATTGTTACCTCCAACACTACACATGATTAATTTGTTTTCAAAACAATTAATGGCCCGGGACGTGTGGTAGAATATGACTTACCGTGTCAATCTTCATATGTAAAAATGCTATACATTGTTGAATGTGTTTTTGAAGCGTAAATTACGAACTACGGCAGTACCAGAGGCCATCAGTTGTGCAAGTTCTTGATTTTTGAGCAGATTTTAATAAAAAAAACTCTATTCGGTAGCTAGCTGTTAGTAATGATTTATTTACATTTTGTTACGTTTTTCATTATGTGCATCCTTCTTGAGTAAAATAAGAAATTATGGAAAAGAACTTAAATCTAAATTCGAAGTCTATGAGTCATTGTCTTTATATTTAATGTATTAAGTATCTTGATTGTTTGCGGGGTGGGGCGGATTTGAAAACACGTATAGGTATCTTAATTGTATGAAGGGGAGGGTTATATTTGTAAAGAAAATTCAAACAAACTCACTTCTGACCTTGTTTGAAAAAAAACGGGTAAAATCGTTAAATCGTTTATTTGAACTTTAAAAAATCCCAACAAAAATAATAGAAAACAGAACACTTAAAACTCATCTTGTCTTTATATTAACTATGCTCAAACTTAATTAGTGGGATTAATATTATATGTTTAAAATGTTTACCCTTTCCGTAAGATAGAAATAAGAACAAACGTATATACATATTTAGCCATTTTTTGAAGTTTTAATTAAATGCTGAAGTTTTGTTTTTATACTGGAACACTTCGATTTATGTTTCTTCTTTTTATAAATTCCTTTATTTCTTCTCCTGTGGGATAAGTTTTCCTTTTTATGAAGGAACCAAATTCTTTTTTTATAAACGCTATTTCATCATTAGACCATCCTAAAATTAATTCGCGGTATTTATATATTTTAGATTTTTGTTTTCGATTTACCTCTTTTTTTTCATAGGCCGTTTTTAGGAAGTATTAATAATGTCTTCATCCTCATCAGTCTCATTAAAATCTGTAAATATAGAGCTTAAATAAACCCTGATTTTTTATTAAAGATCGTCAGGAAAAATGTCAACGATATACAACGAGAAAGTTGGTTGGATAAAATAATAGAAGAGGATAATAGAAAATGATTAATTGAACAAAATCGGGTTTCTATGCTACATCGCCTAAATTATTTGTGATGACTTTTAATAAATCTAGTTATTTATTTGTTGGTACTTAAACGGGGAAAAATGCCAAAAACAATTAATTTTCATTGTAAAATGGAGCCAACTATGTTGATAAGATATTTATAGTCGTGAAATGTAAGATGTAATTGTGTAATGTATCAGTCTATTCGTCCAAAAATATGTTATAGGTGTGTAAATGTTAAATACACACAAATTTACATTTACCACGTTTGGCAGTTGTTATGTTTTAGCAATGATTATAGTAGAACCAAAGATGTTTGGCAAAAATTAATAAAAATAGCATTAAATAATTGATATTTTAGCATTTCTGCAATATAATAAAATACTAGACAGCCGAAAATCCTATAATAATACGTAACAATTCATAGTTGACCAGAATGGAAAAAGCTGACCAATATTTAAATTAGACAACTTACGTAAAATGAATTAAAATCTATCTGTGGGGTAAAAGCAAGGTTCCAGGGTGTTGATAATATCTAAGTATTGGGCATGGTTTTTTTTTCGGTACAAGCAAACAAACAGCGTTTTTGACCCACTGTGCAATTAAAGGATTGGGTGCAATAACCAGGCAGCTCTACTTTTTGGCGAAATTGGCTTTTGTGTTGGATAGGAAGCAGAAAAATGCGTCCGTTCGTTTGGTGCAGTTAAGGTACGTGTGGTATTTATTATTTTGGAGGTGCCAGACAAATTATTTTTAGCACTTTGAGCTAACTTGCTGACATATTTTGATTAATATCGCAGTTGGTATCTGCAGTTTTGCTTAAAAATGTTTCTTTATTTATATTTGAGTATTTTTAAAGTATAATATAAAACCCCATAACATCTTTTTTCCAAAACTTTTAGTCAAAAAACAGGCAGCTCAAATATTGAAAAAACATTTTCTTTCTTGACTACAAATAAAATATAAAAAAAACTGATAAGATAAATCACTTTGCACATATATTTTCAGCAGTGGCCAATAAAAACCATATAGTGATACTTTTGATTCTTTTGTAACGTTTTAATCAATTGCCCATAAATTTGATAACATAGGACTGCCTGTTTATTGCACCCTATTTTTCAGTTGTACTGACTAGACATTCAAGCGTTATAACCATTTTATGTAAATTCATTATATGGCACTTTTCAAGAATTAAAGAAATATTCTTTTTCCGTAGTTCGCATCCATAAGTAGTTGTCGATTCTTGTTATAAGTTTGGTTGTTTGTCGAAAACTAATCTATCTTACCCAGAAAAGTTTCGTAATTAACCAAAGGTAGTTTTTGGTGAAAATGAGTTCAAGCGTAAATAGTTTATTCTCATAATTTACTAAAAATTAAGTTATCAAATAAAGTTTAGCGGAAACTATTTAATTTCTGGAATAAACAATTCGTGAAACGAAATTTTGTTATATGTGAAGGATTGGTGTCGAATTTGAGTTGAGTTCATTTGCACATTTTATAGTTTGGGGCAATGAGAGCGGTTACAGTTCAGGATTGAGGGGGGGGGGGGGAGGTCTCTAGAGGCTATAACCCCGGATCCGCATATTTAAAGGGCTCCCTCGCCATTTTTTTTTACAAAATTGTGTATTTAGAAAAACACTAAATAATATTCTTGTGTTTGACTAGGGCCCCTTAATGATATAGCTCCGTGCCCCCAAAAATTGGGCGCTGGGGAACTCTGAAGTGCCGAATTTAACAACGATTACATCTGGGAACTCACTTTAGAAAAACAAATGATTGAAAAGGAACTGTAATAAGTAATATTATTACGTAACATCCACCGTTGTTGGGTGAAATTTTTATTATTACTACAAAATGGATTTGAATATTTTTCTTGTCGCTACAATTCCAAAACTAGTATTCGTTCTGGCTTTTAAAAAATAATTAAAAAGGTAATAAATACAATGAAGGGTACTTACGACTGCCTCTGCTTGCCAGTTGAAGAATTAAGCCTGCCCTGGAAAGCATTTTTGAGAAATCTCACACACAGATTATACAACTTATATTTTAATGTTTTATTATTTCACGGTCAACGGTGCCGAACCAACTCCTACATTTAGAAGTTTTATAAAAACTGTTTCAATAAACGACATCGAGCTAAGGGAATGTTCGGAACCGAAAATCTGCAATATTCGCACATTTTTAATGGTAGGTACGTGTATGTATGTAAAGATCACGTATATTGCCGTTTTTACACAGTGCCAAATATTTTGCATTAGCCTGTTTTAGTTCTTTTAATTATTATTTTAAACAACATAAAAGAAGTCCATGATTTCGTTATTGCACTTCGTTTTTGAATTATACGGAACGATTTAAAATTGTAGGAAATGGGTGAATAGAAATAAAACACAGAGCTGCACTTACGCTTCTCGTAAGACTAGTCTGCATTTATCAAACGCTTCTGAACGGCTAATAATAACTTAAAATAATTGATCCAAATATTGTGTCAGCAGTTCACATCTTACTAACCCAAAAAAGTGTAAATTCATGCAGCGCGTATAGAGGTAGAATGTTTGAGACCTTTTTCGCGGCGTTGCCAATTTTTGGAGAACACAGCGTACACTATACGAAATAAAAAGCAGTATAAGTCGGTGGAGGAGACAACGTATTGGCAATTGTACAAAGAGAAACGACAGTGGCGCCACCGGTCTACAGCTGAACTACAATACAAAATTGTGAGTATAGATGTGAAGTTGGCACCTCCGGATGAAAATTTGAATTTAGCGTTCTGATACTATCTATGTGCTGTACAGAGAAACAATACAGCAAAACGCTGTCACCTCCAAAAACGGAGGCCACAACGTTGTATATGAGGTGACAGCATACATTCACTACCCATTTTGGAGGTGACAAGTGGCCTTGCATAAATATATATATATATATATATTAAATTGCTCTACAGGCCATGGTGGCCTAGGGCATTTCTTTTACATTTTTTCTCCATAATTACATAATTACCACTACATATCATTGCTTAAGTATATATTTATGATGTCTCTCCATTCTTTTCTATTTGCGGCTTTTACCCTTCAGTCTGTAACTCCAGTCGTATTAAGGTCCTCTTGCGTCTGTTCCAGCCATCTCTTTCGTGGTCTTCCTCTTCTTCTTTTCCCTATTGGCTTTCTATATAAGACCATTTTGGGCATTCTCTCCCCCTGTAACCTTTGCACGTGTCCCAACCACCTAATTCTCTGTGATTTGCCATATACCGATATCCTGGGTTCCTTGTATAATTCCTGTATTTCCTTATTCGTCCTTCTTTTCCATCCTTCCTCTGTCCTTGTCCCCCCATAAATAGCTCTCAGTACCTTTCTCTCCCATCTGTCCAACATGTCTCTCTCCGATTGCTTCAGTACCCAAGTCTCGCATCCATACGTTACCGTTGGCCGTAGTACTGTTTTGTAGATTCTTGTTTTAGTATTCCTGGATACCAGCTTGGATTTCAGTAGCGGTCTCAAAGCAGCATATTTTTGGTTACCTTTTACGATCCTTGCTCTTATTTCCTGCTCCTCACCTCCGTTTTCGTCAATTTGTACCCCTAGATAGGTAAACGTATTTACTCTTTCAAAGTTATACGTGTTTCCTTCGCTACTCAATATTCTTATCTCGTTCTTTCTTGTCCTGTCCGGGCTTCCCATCACCATATATTTCGTTTTTTCCCCGTTTATTTCCAGGCCTACTTCTTTTGCTGCTGTTTCCAACTTTTTGAATACTTTCTTTAATTCTTTTTCAGATTTTGCTATTAAGGCCACATCGTCCGCGAAAGCCATGCCTTTTACCTGATAATAAACACAATTTGATACTCTTGATATAAAATTTATATTAGATAAGATGTCTATGTTAGGTTTTAGAGGTAATGCTTTGGAGCTGTTCAGATCTTACTTTAAATAAAAGGAAAATGTGTGTATGGTGCAAAATAGTATATCAAGGACGGTTAACTGCGAATGACACTGTAAGTCTATGTCAAATTCCATGTTAGTAGGTTAGGTTTTCCGTCAGTTTTGACACAGACTGACGCAAAACATAACCTGCTAATCTTGAATTTAACATAGACTTACAGTGTCAATACCTCTACAACCTGTATCTTCGCAATTGGATCTTGGTATTACCATAACGGAGGATCTTCAATGGGAAGCACATATAATTAACATCACCAAGACTTTATATGTAATTATTAGTTGTTAACATACAAAAGAATTTGTAAAATTGTTAGCATTATGCTATTAATCATTAATAAAAAAAATAATAAAGAAAGCTAACAGTTTAATATTTTTAATAAGGAAATCATTTATCAACATCTCGCCTCAATTACTTAAGAAAATCTATACCACTTACGTTAGACCGATTTTAGAATTTGGAGTAATAAACTGGTCTCCTTACTTTCTAAAAGATATTAAACTTTTGGAGAATGTGCAACGCAGATTCACTAAAATACCTAAAGCGCTGGAAAGCATGTCTTACGACAGTAGATTACAACAATTAAACCTAACCCCACTTGAAAATAGGCGTTTACGCGGAGATTTAAGACTTTTAAAATATTAAGTGGTGCTTATAAATGTGACAATCTCAAGCGCTTATTTACACTGAGCACAAATGTAGTGACTAGAGGACATTCTTTAAAGTTATTAAAAGAGTCTTTTAAGAAACTGCCTAGGCAATATTTCTTTAGTGTGCGGGTTTATAAGCATTAGCTGGCCATAGACACACGTTTAAAACCGCCACGAATGTAGTACATCCGTGTCGGTTTTGAACGTGTGCATATGCGCAGCCATAAGTTGGGCATAGACACGCGTTCAAAACTTCCACGAAAAACTACATTCGTGGCGGTTTTAAACGTGTGTCTATGGCCAGCTATTGGAACACCTTAACAGACACTACAGTGACTAGTATTAATATTAATCAATTTAAAAATAATTTGGACAGTGAAATGCAGCAACTGCGTTTAATTAATAGATAATACTGCGCATACCATTACTTTATGAATCTTTGTATATGTAACTTCTGTTTAATTTATTTGTTTAATATTTAGTTTACATGTTAATATGTATATACTATATATCGTAATTGTAGTAGGGACATAATAATATAACCAGAATATTAAACTTACTGATGAATATAATATCCATAACATTATTTCCAAAGTTAGAAAAATAACCTTTTCAAAAATCAACTACGAAAAACAATGCATTTCAAATGCAGGTGAAAGGGGAATACAAAAAAGAAATTAAATTCATATTAGATTGTAAAACGAGATGGAATAGCTTTTGTTTAATGTAGGAACTTTTGTATATATTGAAAATGCTATTAAAAAAGGAATGACTGACTTAAAAGACATTTATCTGAATAATTTGAGTTAATGAAAATAAAACAAGCTTGGCTTTGAAAATAGAAACATATGTCGATTATTAATTCACATTATGTTGGATATGGACTATTATAATAACTGTCATATTTAAATTAAAAACATCCAAAGTAATAAACTACACATACCTATATGTAATACTCCTATATTGCTAGTACAGTCTGAGAGCGGGCGAACACATTACGGCACCGACATAAGTACGTCCGTCTCTTTCTAAGCACTACGCGTCTCGTGCGTATGCCTGAGAATTCAAACTGCACAGCTTCGTTCACGTGTTCAAGGACAACACTTGCGCACAATGCACCAAGTGCGTAAAAAGCGATGGTTATCTGTCTCACTTACGCTGTGACCTCTCCACTTACAGGTGCTAGCAATATAGGAGTATTACATATATCTAACCACATGACTAATTTTTTCAAAGCCAACCTTGATTTTGTTTTCATTGCTCACATGTTAGAGATGTGGTCAAACTATTAGATCCTATTAAAATATCTGTGGAAGCTCTATATCATCGTGATGCAAACTTGTGTACTTCAGATATGGCCCTCAAATTAATGTTTATTGAAATACAAATGATTAAGTCAAATTTTAGCATAGATATACAAGTTGCACTCAGAGAAAGAATCAAGCAGCGTCAGAGAATTTTTTCTGGAATACTCCAATACCTGACTAATCCATAGGACACTGAATTGGACAAATTGTTTAACATACCCCCAAAAAAACATATTAGGGGAGAATTAAAAAAACATCTAAATCAGTTAATGAAAAGTTTAAGCCAAACAGTAGTAGACGTCGATGAGATCAAGATTGACGATAATGAAGTTGGAGACCAGCATGAACAGAGCACTATGTTTGTGCACTGCCTCTGCTACATCTCTGCTGCAAGTTTTGAAATAAAATATTACCCTATTTGAAAGTTGTGGTAGTAGGGCTTATGGTTTCTTGCCGTCTCGAACAAGCATAGAGCCAGAAAGGGCATTTCTAAACTTGACTATCAGATGGCAGCACGAAGTTCTACCGATCCATAGATATATTAAACAAGATACAGCCATGCGGCGAGATAGTTCAAAATGACGTTCCTTTTATTGCTGTCACTCTCAGTGCTTGAATTACGTATAGCGCTATCCTTTAGAGAGGTACCTTTGCTTGCATAGAAAAAAACTGTTGGTGGCACTGTAATTCTATGTCAAATTCGAGGTTAGCAGGTTAGGTTTTGCGTCAGTTTTGACACAAACTGACGCAAAACCTAACCTGCTAATCTTGAATTTGACATAGACAGTGCCTTCAACAAATTTTTCAAAATAAAATTTTCTACTGTTCCACTTTTCTATGCAAGCAATGGTACTTTGATGCGATATTGAGAGAAATTCGAACAAAATACACGCACCGATGGAAGGATAAATTTTCATAAAAATGACTATAAGAAATGGAATACAGAATACAGGTCCTCATTTTGATTATAAATATTAATTGAGCTCCTTATTATTTCAATGAACTACGTGAATTACGAGTTTGGTGTAATTTGAATGACACTTCAAAACAAAGCACTCGAAATTCATGCGACTTGCGGCTAACTAGTAAAAAGAAAAAACAAATACATTACATGCATGGCAGAATGAAATGGAGAGATGTACCGAATTCTTTGATATGTTTTCTAAGCACGAACATACGTTTACCGCGCATGGCTGTATCTTGTTTAATATATCTATGTACCGATCAGAGCCAGTATATGTAGGAGAGTACCGCCACGTCTGCCATATTTGTTCCTCTGCCACATGCGTCACTTTGAGGTTTGTAACACAATTCCGTCAATGTGACATTTATTGGCAATCCGAAATTTTACTTAAAATTGGCAAGACTGTAAGTCTATGTCAAATTCGAGGTTATCAGGTTAAGTTTTCCATCAGTTTTCACACAGACTAACGCAAAACATAACCTCGAATTTGACAGACTTAGTCTTGCCAATTTCAGGTAAAATTATAGACATAACTCAATCAGTTACTGTTGATACTAACAAAAATGGCGGCGATAGCAGCATTTTCACGGATCAAAGAATGGCGTTACTCTCCTGTATACACTGGCTCTGCTACCGAGCAGAGCCAGTTACTGGCTCTGCTGCTGATCATATATGATAAAGTAGTGGCGCCATGTTAGTACTATCAGAAAGTAGCCCCCCCCCCCCCCCCCAGGAGCTGTTCAGAGTCATCCAAATCGGTATTTTTACATCAAAGGAATCAACAGTGAGGGTCTGTTTGATTCATGTACGCTGGTAATAGGTTCAAAAAATTATAATAAAAATTACTTGAACTTTATTCATAAAAATTAGTTTTACTCGACAGTGCTAATATACAGAATGCGAACATAGGCAGTCAAATGAATTAGAATACAGTTTATGGGCTTTGTATGCATTAGACAGAAATAGACATATACGATTTAAAATTTAGTATCCTAGGATTCAGTGTTTTCTGAAAACAAAACAAGATTTTAATCGCATATAGGTCTATTTCAGTCTAACGCATACAAAGCCCATAAACTGTATTCTAGCACATTTGAATGCCTCTGTTTGCATTCTGTATATTAGCACTGTATAGGCACTGCAACAGTGTATTTTTCGTTCCTGTGAGTTCAATAAACAAAAAATGACTCATTTTTATTTTTTCGATTTTGGGATTCTCTAGTATGATTCTAGTCCAAGAGCCAGCAACGGGATTGCTTATAGTATATTTAACAAGCGTGTAACTGTTCTGGAAGGTCCCTTTGAATATACTGAGAAGGGAACCCAAAGTCTGGCAAGCCTGCGGTGATGGTTTTAGCCCCCTTGCGTCCTTGAAGAGTGGAAAAAAAAATGTGTCAAAACTGACACAAAATAATATGTTGGTAACACTATAAGTCTATGTCAAATTCGAGGTTAGCAGGTTAGGTTTTGCGTCAGTCTGTGTCAAAACTGATGGAAAACTTAACCTGATAACCTGGAATTTGACATAGACTTACAGTACCACCAACATACTATTCTTACGTTTGAATTTCCACAGCTCGCTGAGCATCAGCTTTTTTTATCTCTCGATATTTTACTATAAATGGTTAAGTTTATTATGCAACTTTATGAGAATCTAGGGTAAACTTACCACCCGCAAAAGCGTCTGTCAATTTTTTTACATACATAAGATATGATTACCTTTAACATAGCAAAGCGCCAGACTATTATACCGTTTTCATATTATTTTTGTCCATCCTTCAAAGACGCAAGAGGGCTAAAACCACCACCGCAGGCTTGCCAGACTTCGGGTTCCCTTCTCAGTATATTCACCTTCCATAACACTTATATGCTTGTTAAAAATACTGTAAGCAAACCTGTTGCTGACTCTTGGGACTATTACGCAATCCCGGGATTGATATTATTGTCTGGGATTGAGACCCGTATTTCCTATATATACATTCCCTGTTTGATTTCGAATGTCCGAAACCAGTATACATATCATTTCTTATTTTTACTTATAAGTAGACATTGTCTTAGTTACAACTGTGTTATAGCTATTAACATATCTAGGAATGTTATGAGTATTATAACTGCCGCAGATGTATTGGAATCCGAGCTCTGCGAGCTCGGATTTTAAAACATCTGAGGCTGTTATGATTCATAACATCCGTGATTTGCTCAATAGTTTATCGGTTACTGTATGGTTATGGTTGCCATGTACGGTAATGGACTATTGCCGTACAGATCAGTTATGATTTATTTACCAGCCTACTTTTGTATATGTAAACAAGGGATTAATATCCTGCAACCGATTAAATAATGAAATAATGTTTCGATATAACAATGACAAGAGATCATCGTCTTATCATCAACTTACTTCAGTATATGAAATTGAAAGAACCAATCAGTATTTTATGTACTACTTTATTTAAAGTATAAAACATTTTATTGTAATAAACTACATAAACATTATACTTACAGTTTTTGGAAAATATATTAAAAAAGTAAATTCTTATAATTATGACAGCATTTTCTGTGCTAATGATTGAGCAACATCAGTTTCTTCAATTGCAATAAGAGACATAATAAATTCTCTATCTTCTTTTAAGGAATGCAACGACTGGCTAGGCAACAATCCTGTTAATCGTAGCCCTTCTTCTTTTCGAATATTTTTGGGAATATACTTTAGTAAATTGCAAATGTTTTTAATTAACACTTTTTCATCTTCCAAGCTGGCACATTTAGGTTGTAAAATTTCCTATAAAATTGGTTTAAAAATAGTTTCCAATTAATAAAATATTTATACCTTTATAATAACTCCATATTGTTGTAAACAAAATTGGACGCCATAAATAGTGGTGTTACCACTATTTTCTGTTTTAACTTGAGTGCTGGCAATCTGACAAAGCAACAAAAGAACATCATGGAATATTTGTATGCCTTTATGATATCCAAATTCAGATATCGATTCGTTTGTTATTAAAATCCATTCTGATGTAACACATGATGGCAAAAGCTGAAATTAAAATATGACGTAACTAGAATACAAGACATTTAAGTTTTTATGTGTACTCTAACACACCATTAATTATTACTACCACAGAAATAAGTTTTGGGGCAAAATCAAAGGTTTGTATTAGCAGGTATGAGATATATTTTCAATTTTTGTATTAAATAAATGTGTTTTCCATACTTTTTGTCATAAGATCTTGTACAGTTTGTCTCAGGGATCTTTTATATATGGAGCAATGACAGAAATGATAAAAAATTATGTTTAAATCGGTTTAATCTTTTTAGTAGGATAGAGCATCAGAACTGAGTGTATTCTATGGTTGTATTATTAAATTAAAATATACGTGTCATTAAAACACTACTATAAGTGTGAAAAAAAAAGAAATAACATTCATGCTGACTTAAGTTACATAGCATGTGAATTTGTTTATTAGTAATCTGTCATAACATTCTATCTTGTCTCGCCATGTGATTTTCACATTTAATTAGTTTTTTGGTTACTATTTACCAATTTATTTGATGCGTAGCTAATTTTACTGTAGAATTTAGTTCAGTAAAATACACACGTTTATGGAAAACAATAACCTTCCTTTATTTTTAATTTAAAGAAATAAACAAATATACACACTGTTAAGTCATTTTGCTGTTGTAGATGCTTAATTGCATTTCACGCCTTTAGGGCAACTTGTTGCTATGTTAAAACCATTTTCAATCTTTGCGCACAAGTACAATCTCATCTTCCGCACATTTGAGTCAGGTCATTTTGGTATTTTAAATAGCCACTTAGTTCTTTATTTGGCTCCATCGCCTAATTCCAGAATCATGATTTCGCACATATTTGGCCCAAAACACAGTATTTCTCGTCGGTTGGAGCCCCCCTCTGATGGCGCTTTGGCAGCCGAGCGTTATCGCTCGCAAGAATTCCGAATCTTCTAGAAAACACGCCGTTGTGGCGTGATACCATTGTCGCCGGCATTAATTTGTTTCATTTTATCGCCTCGCGATTGGCTGCCGAGGTTTAGTCACGTGGGGACGCGACCGATGTGACCTGTGGCAGCGCTTCCCTCTGGGCAGTTGATCGCAGCCCGTTGCAGAGAACGTTCGTGTGGTGGTTGTGTGTGTGAGTTTCGAATTGTCTTCGGCGTAGCGTGGGTGCTTTTTGAGCCCAGTTCCTGCTCCCGTAAGTAAGGGATCGTGCCCCCTTCATCTCGACCTTCGAGGATCTGTCCCGCAGAACGAAAGTGGCCCATTTTTCGTCGTCCAGTTGTACGCGTCCTGACGCGTCTCACGTCGCCATTATGGCGGATGTCCACTCATCCCTATAGCCGTCGAACATCGAAAGTACCTGCCACCTAAGACTGCAGCCTGTCGCAACTCAACTGTACCAGGCTCCCCAACCGCCTACATATTAAGGTATGTGTCTTTGAACTGATTACCGCTGTAAATGCGAGTGTACCTGTCCCGTGGAGAGCATTTAAGCCCCGCGTGCGAGCTGTATTGGGACGCCGCGAGCGAGCCCGTCACATCTCTTGTGCCTACAGGCACTGTCGTCATATTTGTTCATTACTGTTTGCTGCGTAAGGCGTCGCGCACGCATATTTGTACATTCATTCCAAATTACAGACTGTCCATGTTGCAAGTGCTAATTTGTTCATTACTGTTTGCTGCATAAGGCGTCGCGCCCGCATATTTGTACATTCATTCCAAATTACAGACTGTCTATGTTACAAGTGCTACTTTGTTCATTACTGTTCAACATCTGTCGCTAGGTTTAGAGCGCGCGCCAGCTGGTGTTCTTAGATATAATCTATTTATAGATATAGAGCGACGCACTCTGCTGCCCCATTGTAACCCGTGAGTCAATACATGATTTGTTAGTTAAGGGAACTATTGTTTTGTTTCGACTTGTGCATGTTCTGTTTCAGATAAGCGCCCCCTTCAGTGTACTGATTATTGTGCGACGGGACGAGGGAGCTTTGAGAGTACAGGTGGGTGAGACAGCTGCGTAGTTGCGGTCGGATCGGCACCTAATTACAATCTTTGCATAAGGCAATCCCGAAATTGTTATTTGACCTTGCAACTCTTGAGTAATCCTATCGACGGAGTATTTTGCGTGCTTCGCTCCCGTCTAACCGTCCAGGCCCGGTTAGTCGGGTTAAGACAGGCTTGGTGGCGCCCTCATAATTCTGACATACCCTATATATATATATATATGCCGCAACACGCTTGCCCAGAACGTATCGTGTGACTCACGCCCGACTCCCTGAGCGTTCCAGCCGTGGCCTTTAGCCTATTTTTAGCCGATCTCAGGGCAAGTGTGCCAGTTTTTCAGGACTGATTCCGTGGTGCGATGCTCACCTTGGGTGGGTGTCGTAAAGTTCTTTTAATACCGTAACAACACGTCATTAATATTAAACAAATGCAAATACAAAATACAAATACGTGAGGCGATCGCACTGATCTGGGACGACTGATGTCCAAAACTAGGCTACTGCAGTTCATATAACCACTGTTTGAATGGAAGGAACCCCGTCCATTCTTTCGGATACAATAGCACCTTTCGCTCTATTGTGACAGACAGGTTTGGGATGCTACCTCCGATAATAAAATTGCATGGGCTTCTTTCATATTCAAGAATTTATGACTCTATTGTGGCCAGGGTTGGTCATTGCTGTCTGCCTGGAATTTGGATCACAAGAATATTTACGTAACCCTTCCTTTTGTCAGTGGGTGCGCCTACACTTGTGACATCCGTCGTGCTGTTTTTCGAATTTATACTTTGAAGTTTTTGACAAGTTAGTCTGCATTGTTTGATGGCGACACAACTCACATTTGGGTTTTTGTTCGCATATGTCGCACTGACGTTTACAGATCATTCGTCACTCACGTTTTAGATAGCACTGACATTTACAAATTTGGAACTGCGCTTAATGTCAAGTTTCAGTTGATTTAGAATTACACTTAGTGTCAAGTTTGGGTAGATTTATGACCATCCCTTGCACGACAGGCATTTTTAAGTCAATTACCTTGGTACGCTACAGTTTCAATCCTCATCAAAAAGAAATTCTTTTCAAGACTATTTGATTTAGGTAGTTTGATACAATGTAAGTAATATGTTTAACTATTTTTTAAATTACATTTAAAGAAGTAGTTTCTAAATTAATATCAAGATGTGAAGTGCCCCTTTTTTCACTGAGTGAAAAAAGTGACACTTTGCTTTTAATTTAGGAATGAACGATTTTAGAAACAAATTGTTTATTCATTTTTAGTTTTATTTTGACTTGAACAAATTAAGATTTCAATAAATAAAGACGTTTCATTAGTTACCAGAACTAACCAACACACTTGAGTAGAATGAAGGCAAATAAAATTCTATACAAAATAGGCTGGATTTGAACATTTAATGAAATTTTAAAAAATCCTATAGACAACTCGTGTCAGCGTGCTTATTTTTCACGTGTGCTGCGCCTCGTTTAATAAGCCTCCACATTTGTGAAAAACATACCACACACTCAACAACCCTTAACCTAACTTACAGCTAACTTAACTAATGAGTTCAAATCCATTGCCGTTCAAAAGAAATTTTGAATACGACTAGATTTGAACCCATATCCACCTGGTTGCTAAGCAAGCTGCTAACCCACTCAACCTCCCAGGTATATGTATTGCCGGTAACCTCATATTTATCTTGCTGTGTAGAGGCTGGTGCTTTATACGCTTAGCATCTAGCAGTGCAATGTTCAACCTGGCCAAGTTTCAGGTTACAAGGTTGGAGAGCGCCTTTTGTGCTTGCGTAGCAACTATTGTGTTAGGTGCGTCTTGATGATGTGTTCACCTTGTTACTCTAGACTTAGGTCTGTAGTTCTGAGTAGAGCACAGTTAATTTGGTTGCGGGCCTCGGCAACTAAACCCACATTCATGGTAAAAAGCTCAACTTCAGTGCCTTGGTATACAAACTTCTATTATATGTTCCAAATCTTAAATTTTGAGCTTTTCTATGACATGTAAATCCTATACACGTCAATTCAAAGCATCTCTCCAAAGTATGCTCAATTGGCTGCAGTTAGTACCTGTATTTTCGCTAGTTAGTCTTTTCAATTTCAGTTTCTCAGTGTCTGTTAGTTTAGTTTTCTTTACGTAGCTCGACTTTGAGTCGATTAAACCACTTGTTTTGTGTACTCGCACAATATTTGTAACATTATAGCTTAATAAACATAGTAATTTCCCGATTTAAAAATTTGATTTTATGGTTTTTGATAAGTTAATCATTAATCGATTTTTTTTTAATAATAATGGGTATTGGATGTGAGTGTTACTTCTGGTTGCTTATTCTGTGTTTTAATAATCTGATCAAGGACTACTTTAATTGTTTTTATCGATCGCATGGTATGATTGATTGATGTCTGAAAACAACCTCATTTCTTGACAACTAACAGTCTTACAAAGGCCACTAATCTGATGTTAACTTTAATTCGCTGTTAAAATAAACAAAAGCGAAGCAAAATTTGTTTACTAATGGATAAAATGTCATAAGCGCCAACTTTTTGATGTGCTTTTGTTTATTTTAACAGCGAATTAAAGTTAACGTCCGATTGGTGGCCATTATAAGACAAGCCGTAAGTATGCCACTGGATAGGAAATAATGTAGGTATCATTCCATTTATGATTCTGAGCAGGCTTTGCGTGTGCATCCTTTTGACGGTGTAAGGCACAGTTGGTAACAAAAAAATCACCAAAGTCAAATCAAAATTTGACATTTCATCGTTCTTCATTTATCGATTCATCAATGAATTCAAGTTGTTGCAAATAACATGACTGATCCATTTAGTTCAACAAGATGTTATGAGTCGGTTTACTAAAACTGAAGTATAAAAAAAAAATACTTTCCAAAATTTACAAAATGTCAATGTCATTTTGACGTTAGTAACTTTTGGTTACTAAATATTTGATACACTGGTAAAAATATTCACATTCAGTTATGACGTCAAGGAAAAGATCCCTGAGGCAAACTGTATAACAGCCAATAATTGCTAGCATGCATCTAGTCAACCTATTGAGTTATAAATTGATATCTTTTGCAAAAAAAGGCAGTATTTTACCTTCATTAGCTTCGATATTACATCAGGGTAATTTCTAATATCCAAAGCAGGATGCACATATTTCATAAGCTGCATTTCCTCTTCTTGATATAAGTTTGAAACATAAAATTCGTTAATACGATTTTTAAGTTTTAAGTCGTCCAAGTAATCTATCAAGCAATTTTAATTAGGCTTACATGTAATTTTTCAAATAAAATGAATGACTTACCTTTATATTGCAAATTCAAAGATTTATGATGAGATGAATATTTTAACATCAAACTTACACTTTCTTGAACAATCTGTTGGTTGAAATTTGAACATGTAAGAAACTGACATCTCATTTTTTCCATAATATTTTCCACTAATACAACTGTGTGTAGGGCAGCTTGTGTCACGTGGAATTTAATAGAGATTAACTAAAATTATATTAAAGTGATATTGCAATCTATAACTATGGATATACTCACATTCAATACTTGCAGTGTATATAATAAATTCTCATAATTATTTTCATCAAAGAAGTTTTGCAGTTGTGGTGTAAATATTTCATTTATAAGTCTATGGTCTTCAAAATAACCCTGAGATAAAAGCATATTTAACAATTCTTTGTAACACAGAACATTTTCTGATGTTGGTGGATGGGTTTTTAGAACTTGAATAAAAACAGTTTTTGATAGATTATTTACTCCGACTGCATTTTTGAGGTTTTTAAAAGTAGTTTTTAAACGCTGCGCATGTACACTGTTTTTTATACATTCTGTGTATAATGCATTCAGTACCATAGTTGGATTTTGTAAAAGCAGAATCAATATTTCCATTATGAAATTTTCTTCAGCTTCAGAATTGGTTTGTGTTTTATTTAATGTTATTGTTAGTTGTTCCTTCACAGACTCTGTATTTAAATAATTAATGTTGCATTCTACAAAATATCTAGCTGCGACTAATGATAATTCCTCAACAGATAATGCATGGGCACATTTTATGACAACATATCTTATACGAGCTTCCTTTTGAAATACATTCATATTCAATAGACGAGTAATGTCACTCGCAATGCATAAGTGTGACCATTTGTTAAGACAAGCTAAACTTTCTTCAGTTTGAAAGACATTTGTACCTATAAAAGCTTTAAACCAAAGCTTTTGATTTTTATCGGATTTATTAATATTGGATATTATGGTTGATTGATCAGCTTCTAATATTATTTCATTTAGAGTTTTTGGCTTTTTAGCGATAGATCCCAACATTTGAACTAACTCCTTCGCAGGTTTATATTTATGAAGATATTCGACAACATGATAGGCAGCGCCAGCAATAACTGTTTGCAATGGTTGATCATCATGTTCATATTTTACCTGCACATAGAATAAGGAAGATTAAACTAGCAAACATTAAGACCAATCAAAACATACCTCAGCCCAATCACAAAACACATCTACAGTGATTACTTTGACAACTGTTGTAGTAACCTGGATGATAGAATTTGCAATTCGAATAAAATGCGGGTCATATAAAGGGCAATCCTTCAATAACCGCAGTGAGTATAACAATGTATAACCTATATGTTGGTGTACTTTGGACTTTTTCCAATTCTGAATTAAATCTGGGTTAATTCTAGACATGTTTCTCAATATTTCTGCCGATATGTCACCAAGTTTTTCTGCTATTTCTTCATTCTACAAAAATTAAATGTAAACATATTAAAATGTCATTCAATCGTCTAAGATATATTACTTGTTGAAGATTCAATATAGAAAGATATTTAATAAGCGAAGTTACGATGCTAAAAGTATCTTCTACTGCTTGTTGCGGTTCACATACTTTGAGACAGGGCACTATTTCATGTAAAAGCTCACTGTTTAAATGTAGCGGCAATGTTGGCATTAATACACAATAATGTGTAGTAAGCTTTAATTCAATAATTAAATTTGCAAGTATGCATTTTGATAATATGGGAATAACATTTATTAGGTGAAAAAATTCTTCCCTACTTAATAAAGTGCCATCTTCAAATTTTGTATTGATTATTAGAACTTTTAACATGTTTTGTATTTGTTTTGAACGTTCCTCATCGTCCATATTTATGAAAGTATTGAGCATATATTGTCTTATACCATCTACAATGTGGGATATTTTCATCTCATTTCCTAAAAAAATTTAGGAATCAAAATGAATCATTTGAGGTTATGAATTCAATACCTCCTTTATACTTAATTTTTGAGAAATCACCAACTGTTCTTGAAAGTTCTCGTAATACACTTTGCAATGCTATTAAATTGGCATTTAAATCCATTTTGATCTATAATCTGTACTCGAAAATAAACACTAATTTTTAAATAACGATTTGAATCTTGAATCAAAACACAAAACGGCAAACACCACAGAACGCAAACACACTAAACTCTCAGCATTGTTGCCACGTGCTCTAAATTTCAGTACCACTGCTGAAAGACGAAAGTATAATTTCGTTTTTGCACTTGCGGGACAAAGTTGGCACTTTAGTCACTTATTTCAGGGACTAAAGTAGCTCATTTTATCTCTAGGGACAGAAGTAATTACTTTAGCCCCTAGGGACTAAAGTAAAAAATGTTACCGTATCTATGGTAATCTATGGTAAATTCGGGGTTAACAGGTTAGGTTTCGCGTCAGTTTTGACATAAACTGACGCAAAACCTCATCTATTAACCTCGAATTTGACATAATTGTGAGCTCTTGTCATAATGACTTACAGTGCCACCAACTTTAAAATTTAGCAAAGGCTACTAATTTTAAAATAATTGTAACTAAAATGTCAATAAATGACGTTTAAAAAAACGGGTTTTCGTTTTAAATCTTCCTGCAACGTGAAAAAAATAGTATATGCAACTCGGAGAGAATGCTATTTTGCTTCAGTGCAATTTCTGACTCTCGGGCTTCGCCCTCGAGTCAGAAACTGTACCTCAGCAAAATAACGCATTTCTCTCCCTCATTGCATAATCTACTATTTTTAATAGTGGCAAGCTTAGTAAATTAGCCTTTATAGGTGAGCTCCAATAAAGGCTAATTGCAAGCGAGCAGCGTACGTTTTATTTTCTCTTGGGAACATTCTAAAAATTAATATTAGTGATTAATGATGTATTCATTAAAAAACAAGGTGCCTGAAAGTCTCGATGGCAGCATTTTACAGGCACCTGGCCTGTAAAGACTCGTTTACAGGTCAGTTCAAACGACAGTAAAACTTTACAGACACCTGGCCTGTAAAGACTTATTTACCGAGTCAGTTCAGACGACAGTAAATGACCTTTTAACAAGTCAAGAGGAAATAATAGCTATTTATGCAACAAGTGCTAAAAGTCGACGTTTATGCACGAGACATGAAAATTATGAAACGAAGCCGAAGGCTGAGTTTCATAACATGTCTCGTGCATAAACGACTTTTAGCACGCGTTGCGTACAACATTTTATCTACGACCTTAATTTTACCTTTATTAATCCATAAATGTCGATTTAACAAAAGTTTGCATCTGCGACACTTTTAATTTATGTCATAATAAACAGTAGGCCACGCCGCGCGGGCGATTGTTTGCCACGCCAGTGCTGTCAAGGTGAGTTACGAAATGTAATTATTGATACTCCACATCTGACTGTATTCATTACATAATGCTTTAATTATTTCAAAAACACTTTACCTGTAACGCAAGAAGCAACTAGAATAACTTTACAACTTCACTTCCAGTTCGAAATTGTAGTTTTATAACCTCACTTCACTTTTAGCCCATGTGCTAAAAGTAAACAGCTGATTTATTTAACCACGATAAACTATAAAACGTCACTTTTAGTGAAACAAACTAGCGCTAAAAGGCCTACTTTTAGTAGTGGTCGTAGATAAAATATTTTTATATCCTCTTGACTTGTTAAACGGTCATTGCTGTCGTCTGAACTGACTCGGTAAATGAGTCTTTACAGGCCAGGTGCCTGTAAAATGCTGCCATCGCGACTTTACACGCACCTTGTTTTCTAATAATCACATCCTTCATTAATCACTAATACTAATTTTTAAGATGTTCCCCAAGAGGAAATAAAACGTTGTACGCGGCTCATTTGCAATTAGCCTTTATTGGGGCTCACCGGATTACAGGGCTCGCTTCTACGTGGTTTGTTACCGTCAATTTTCGCTTTACTGTATTTTCGTCATATTTTTCAAATTGCGTCTGGGTATTGCGCATCGCTGATACGCTGCCGTTGCATCGGTTTTGCGTTCCCACCTTGTTGAACGTTTGCGACGCAGAAATTTAGCATCTTGTTCCAGCGTTCGACCGAAGAAGGTTCTTGGAAGTTTTGGGCGCTGTTCGAGGTCGCGATTTTGGCGAAGAAGGTGTCCTATTGATGTCTAGGCTCTTCTTATCCTTTGTTTAGGGGATTTGTGCGCGTCTCAACATTCCTCTAAGTATAAATATAGAGATACTGCCTGGGGCAGATTTTTTGATGCCAAAACTTTCCGAGCACGACATTTGGGGAATTTAGTGTGAGTATGACCATTTTCAGTCCCTTTTCGATTACCCGCTAACGTTTACTTCAATAATTGAGTTTCCACCACGTTATCGACCCCAAATAAGTTTGAATATTCCGGCTTGCTGCCCGATGCGTATCCTGTGCGCTCTTCGATAGCGCTTGTCTCGGCGTGCTCAGCTGACGTGGTACGGACTCCCTGGGTCAGTCACCAAGTCCACGGAAGTCCGTCCTTGTAAAATATCAACGCTAAGACGGACTCGAAACCAGTTGAAGGTAAAAATTGCCCTTCTATTATCTGTGCTTCGGATGTGGCTAGCGAGTGAACCTTGCTGCACGCGTGTATGTGCTTCCATCGATAAAGAACTGCCGTCAGCGACTTGCTTCTAAATTGGGATTAGCACGATATACCAGCGCGAGATTTATTAATGTTTGGACGCATCATTTATTTTACAAATTTTTAATATGTAAAGTGCGAGGCTTTACCTCATCGTAAGCTTTCACTTTTAGCTACGATATGAGAGTTGAATTGTTTCCTGTAGGGCGCTATAGAAATTCCTGGGGCGATTTCCCGCTTATAATTCACGAATTTAAATGAATGTCACTCCTTGGGATCTTCCAGGAATTTCCCCTATTTTATGATTTGTTGTTTTTAATTGGATAACCTATTCTGTAAACAAGGATCCTTAGGGCATTTATATTCATTTATCGGTTTTAGGATATTAAGCCTTTGTTTACATATACAAAAGTAGGCTGGTAACTAGATCATAACTTATCTGTAGGGTTAAAGAATATTACCCTACATGGCAACCATAACCATATAGCAACCGATAAACTATTGAACAAATCACGGATGTTATGAATCATAACTGCCTTAGAAGTTTTAAAATCCTCGCTCTACGAGCTCGGAATTCAAAACATCTGCGGCAGTTATGATACTCATAACATTCCTAGATATGTTAATAGCTATTACATCGGCCCTTAAACTTTTACATATTTGTATTTTATGTGTGTACCCGGCTTTACGAGTAAATCAAACGCAATTGTCTCCCCTGCACTTAATTGTTTGACTCCAGTTTTTCGCCTAATTATTAAGTTTTACAGTGTTCCAATTTAGCTGGAGCGGAATCTATAAATCGTTGAATTAGGAGGTTTGGAACTGTTTTTGTTATCCTTAAATTGGTGGCGCCACACCCCCATCTAACGAACCCACGGCCGTCTTTGGCTGCAAGCTGACCGGCAACCCTTAATTAGCGATTGGTAGTGACTCATCTAAGCATTGGCTGAGTGAGGCAATTGGTGCTTTGAGTGCTGCATTGAGCTATTAAGCATTAACGTAAGTGTCATTCCACCAATGCCTTTTTTTGTGCATCTCAGGGATAACACGCTCTCCCTGAAAATTATCCGGCTCGCCCATAAAGGCTAATTTACTAAGCTTGCCATGTAAATGGTAAGTTTTTTATCCAGCAAAAATAAAACTGTCCCTCACCGTTGGGTATCGTGTATACCATCCTTATTAATTAGAGTATTTTTACTAATATACTGGTGTGGTCTAATAGCTTTTATTTTGCTTTATTTAATTTAACTCTTATTCTCAGGGTTTTATTTTAAAATTTTGATTTTAATCTTACCTTTGGTTCGCAGTCTTTAGTATGTAATTGTAATAACCGTTATTCGACTCTTTCTTAGTGCTACTATTAAAATAAGATTTAAGACAAAAACATAAATACCTATAATACCAGATATAGGACAATTGTATTTATTAAGTAATTAATAACTGCCTTTATCATACGTTTAACAACTTTGTTAATAATATTTGATAAATACTTAATTTCAGTTAATTCAATTTTAGATTAATATTACCTATTGTCTGTTTACAAATTTTATTATTATTTAATTTATGATATAATTGAATTCAATTTTTATTAACTTTGTAAGTACAGTCGCGCTCATAAAAACCGGGACAGTTTTTTGACCTAATTTTCAAACTGCGAAAAGAAGTGCTGACACTGACAATTCTAATTAATAAATGTTATCAAAAGTCATTGTTTAGTTCTGAATAATGACTTTTGAATACATTTATTAATTAGAATTGTCAGAGTCAGCACTTCTTTTCGCATTTTGAAAATTAGGTCAAAAAAACTGTCCTGGTTCTTATGGCCGCGACTGTAGCAGGTATATTTTATATTACTACTCTCCTTTAATATGTGTGTTCTTTTAAGTTGACAGTTAATAGACTTACTTTGTAAGCTTCGTAAGCTCTTTATCTTCTATAGTCTTCTATTCGCCAGATCTCTGCTACAGCTATGCTCGTTGTGGTTGACAGCAAATCGTGTAGTAGTTGATCGATGCACTCACTAAGTTTTTACTTTCTTTTACATTAAAGGAAGTATTGGATTCACCCCAAAAATTCGAAATTGAGTTTTCAACAGATCTTCACGTTTCAGAGACTCCTGAACCCAAAAACATATTTTTTTCATTGGTCTGTCTGTGGGTCTGTCTGTGTGTGTGTCTTTGTGTGTGTGTCTGTGTGTGTGCTTGTGAACAGAATATCTCAAAAACGAAAAGAGGTATGGGATTGAAACTTCATATATAAGTTTTGTGTACTATGTAAATGCGACAGCAAGCTTTTGAAGAAAATCGCATAACCGGAAGTAGGTGTTTACTTTTGTGATTTTTCAGTTTTAGAGTCCCCTGATCCCAAAAAACATATTTTTTTTCATTGGTCTGTCTGTGTGTCTGTGTGTGTGTCTGTCTGTGTGTCTGTCTGTCTGTGAACAGAATATCTCAAAAACGAAAAGAGGTATGGCGTTGAAACGTCATATATAAGTTTTGTGTACTATGTAGATGAGACAGCAAGCTTTTGAAGAAAATCGCATAACCGGAAGTAGGTGTTTACTCTTGTGATTTTTCAGTTTTTTTCGATTTTTTCAAAAACGGCTCTAACGATTTTTTTTAAATTTTACATTTTTCTTACATTTTTAATGTGTATTGATGTGAGATAGGTGATTTTCCAGTTGAATACTTCTAAAGTGGGTTTCTTTTGTTTTTTTTTTCTATTTTTTTTTATTAACTCCTATTTTAAATAAAACACCCGGTATATTATTACATTTTTGAATTCACCTTAAAATTCTAGAGAAAATTTGTCTCTTCAACTAACACTCGAGTTTGTACCGTTTTTGTAGAATTTGTAATTTTTGAAATTTTTTAACAAATGGTTTAAAAATTAAAAATGAAATTTTTGACTAATTATAAGATCACTGTAAAAGGAAGTTGTGTGAGTGTATCACACCAGATTTTTAAATTGAAGAATGCCATGGGTTGACAATGACACGTTACTTGTCACATAATTTATCTAAAATCTGCTAATTCTGGCAATAGTGCATTATAATCAGTTGGTATTGCCAACCCTCACAAACCACATACATAAGTTGTGTCGTTGCTGTGGTGCAAAGACAAGAACTGTGGTGTTATTGTTTTGTGTGTGGTGTCGACTCTGCTGCCGGTTCATAAGGATAAAAAATTGTTTTGAGGAGTTAACCTTCAATTTTATTTTAGTTAGTGAAAAAATGTGGAATCCTGTTGTTGTGAATGATTGCAATTATTTAATTAAATGTAATGAAAGTAATATAATTAATGTATATCTGACGGACTTCAAAACAATATGGGTGGAAAAAATACCTGCCAAGGACTTGATTTCTCGTTTTGAGGTACAACATAACCTAAAATAAGTTGAATTGGGATTCTTGTAGTGTTCCAAATTACAGTAGGTAAAACTTTACTCATACCGTTAAACTCAAGAGGTTAATAAAACTGTGCGAATACATATATTTAACTTGTGATCAATAACAATTATTTATAATAGATGATTTACATAGCTACGTTAACATGCACTCACAGTATTACTGTTAAGAAAATGAGTATCTGTAGGATAAATCGACATTTTAAGTCGAATGAATTTTCATAAAGACGAAGCTTTCCTTATCCCGCAAAAGCCCACTCGGTACACAAAATGAGGCATTTTGTAACTGGTTTTGTAGATAGTGTTATTAATGATATAGCTATACCCAACACATGCCATTTTTAAGCAGCTTTTTTCTCCATATTCGCCAGTCGCTAACAAATTCGACCGAGTAGTCACGATAGGTTTGTCCAGTTGTCTGCCTGTTTTCCTCCCGCAGTGCTATTATAGTTCTTCGCTCGGGACTAGCTGCAGTTTATAAAATGAATATTGATAAAAAACAATTTTTATTTGCTGTTACCAGGCCCAAAAATAAAATCTGCTCTTTCTCTTAACACAAAAATATGAAAGACTCGGGAGAAAAGAATTATCCCTGTTTTAAAATAGACATAGAAGGATTTCGATAAATATTAATCAATAATGAAACAATTTGTTTCGAATTTCAGGTTATCACTTTAACTCGGTCAATGTCTGGAAAGTGGCATTTTTTAAAACAGAGTTTGTCTATCATACCGTACTTCGACACGAAGTGTACGAAGTATTGAAATTCCTTCATATTGAAAACCACTCTTAAGTCAAATATCTCTAAAATTCGTGTCAACTGACTAATGAACCCACGATACCAAATCTCCGCCTCGGCTGTGCGGATCTTTTGGTGAAGACCCCAGTCCACTAGATCCCTCCCTCGTATTGGGGGGTGTCTAAACGTGCGGTGTACGTATGTTCGTATGTGTACACGATTCCGGTCGCCAGGAACCTTCCTGAAGTCTTGGATCGTTTTCATACGATAGGTCGTCTGAAAATGAAGGCAACATCAACTTTTGAGTAGGGTTTCCAGTCCCGGGACAGTCCCGGGATTCTACCACAAAAACCGAGTCCCGGGACCACAGCCAGAACAGGCGAAGTCCCGGGACCATGTCAACATGCGTGCGTATACTCGATATCAAAGAATTAGGACGGGTATTCACCGGCGTACTACTCAGGCCTCTTGCACATTTTGCATTATTTGCGTTTTGCGTAGGCAGGAGAGGTATTATTTTCGGTAGGTTACAATTAAACCTGTGGGTTGTTTCAGCCACATTTGCATATACTCTTCGATGTATGTATTTGTCTGTTTTTTTTTGTTGGATTTAGATATGTGCGAAGAAGCTGAATAATTTATATTTTTGAGTTTTAAGTGTGTTCGTTATTTGTCTGCTAAAGCGTTACGATTAGAATGAATTCCGATTCGCAACCTACCTTTCTTCTACACTAAAAAAAACGATTTGAAGTCAATATGGCGACAATGTTATATATTGAAGATAAAACAATTGGCGAAATTTGGTTCCTACAAAATTATCATAATCAGAGGCAGCTTGGCGAAAGGATTACACAAACACTTTGCAGTTCAAACAAAAGCAAAAGATGAACAGCGACAGACATTTTTAGTACCAGAAAAAAGCAATGGAGTTGTAGACGAGCACCAGTGCTAATTATCAGCACAGAAATACTTTATTTAACTTAAAACACTAGTTTATCTTTGGATATTGCATTCGGAAATTTCACCTGAACACTATTTCTTTTTCGGGACCATTTTCGGGATTTTCGGGACTAGTCCCGGGACTTGCAATTTAGCTCGTAAGTCCCGAAAACACTTTTGGTCCCGGGACTTGGAAACCCTACTTTTGAGGTATGGTCGAAGGCAAAAAAATTGTTTTTTGGTTGTTATTTTGGATAAATAACTGGTTCATAACATTTCATTGTACTAGCGAAACGGAGTGATCGTGAGTGTTGAAGTATTCTTGGAAAGCACCGAAGGGCGCTTTTCTTGGGTGGGGGTACCGTATATTTATTAAAAATTGTTTTTGACTTTGCTTATGTCCAGTTATTTATTTCCATGTTAGTGGTATATAAAAACGTTACAAACTCATAATACAGGAATGAGTAAAAGCTATAACAAAATAAATACATTTTTTACTTTTTATATACAGTACTAGCTGGCCCGGCAAACGTTGTTCTGCCCAATAATAATTTGTCTCTGAAACCCCGTTTCACTTTTGATATTTTTCAATTTTCCGGCTTTCCCTTTGGATTTTTCCGAATTTTCTTGTTTGCTAAACCACCTCGGGAGTAAGACGAACACAACAAAAGAAAAATCATCCAAATCGGCCAAGTAGTTCTCGAGTTTTTGCGTTACTAACACACTAACGCACTAATACACGGCGATTGATTTTTATATATAAGATGATTGGGTTACAAAGAGGGAAAAAAAATTTATTTTTGACTTCTCAAAAAAAATTACTCTTTATAAAAAACCCTGCTTGTTCTCAAACTAAAAATGCACTTGTCAAAATTTAAAGATCCCCTTTCGTATACGGGGGAGGTTCGAAAATATGAAAATGACTTAAGAATAAAGTACCCTTATTTTTCAAAATAATGTTAATTGGAAATATTTGTTATTACATTTCTATTAAAAATAATAATTGCTTTGAATTGCTTTTGATGTTTGGATCGCGTATTATTATTCTTTTAAGATACCTGTGTTTTTGTTGACAGAAATATGAGATTTTTAGCATCAACTTCGGGTGGCATAAATTTCAGGTTAACTGAACGAAATTGAAATTCCACAATACACATCGTATCCGTCAATAAATAAACTTTGAAGTGTTGCGTTTGGTAATTCGCATTGTAGTGGAAGAATAAGAAAAACCAGTGAAAATTATTTATTAGAGCAGGTGGTTGTGACTATATTTGATACCTACTTTTAATTCTAAGCAACTTTTTCAAATAACATTTTAGTCTATTTTGAAAAATAAGGGTGCTTTATTCTTGAGCCATTTTCATATTTTCAAACCTCCCCTGTATACGAAAGGAGCTTTTAAAGTTTTACAAGTGCATTTTTAGTTTGAGAACAAGCAGGGTTTTTTATAAAGAATAATTTTTTTTGAGAAGTCAAAAATAAACTTTTATTCGCAACCATATATGTAATTAGATCATTACTGACTTTTAAAAAGTTGGAAAATGAGCTATTCCCAACTTGTAACTTTCCAACCGGTCGGAAAAGTGATTGCCGGTTGGAAATGAATCTATTCCCGACCGCTGTGTAGGTAGGGACAATGGAAATCTCGTTGATCCATTCATGCGCGTTACAACCTGTCGTATCATAATATAATAATTTTTCCAATTATTGTTTAGAATAAAGTGGTTGCGAATAAAATAGTATACATACCACGGTGAAAAGTTTCATTCCTGTCTCGAGATAAAGTTCACCTCGATGCTACGCGTCTCGGTTAACTACTTAATCTCTCGACAGGAATGAAACACTTTCCACCTCGGTATGTAATATACTA
This sequence comes from Agriotes lineatus, assembly GCA_940337035.1. Lineage (NCBI taxonomy): Eukaryota > Metazoa > Arthropoda > Insecta > Coleoptera > Elateridae > Agriotes > Agriotes lineatus. The sequence continues at coordinate 98,789,886 of OW679194.1, read as the reverse complement.
TTTTTCCCTCTTTGTAACCCAATCCGGGGACGTACTGTATAGTTTATAAATATAAGTACTACGAACAAATTCAAAACTGAAAATTAGTAAGTACATGTTTTTTTTGACACGAGAACAAAAATAATAAAACGTTTAGACTACAGTAACATTATTAATAGCTTAAAAGCTCAGGTAATACTCTAATAATGTACCTAGGTTAGAGTAGGGGCATGCCACGGGAGTGATAAATTAACCTGCAAATATTTTTTAAATGTAATTATGTATATATTTTAATCATTCTTTTTATTGAAATCCACTTATTGCATATTAAACTACCAATATACTCTTTAAAAGTTTTTTTTAATGACTGTTACCATTAATTTGTGTTGAGATATCAAAATTGCCACTTTCGAGACATTGGCCCAACTACGTATTGGAGCTCTAGAAAGTGATCCTATAATATTTAATAATTTTATTCACAACAATTATGTTTTGTTAAAGACGGGACATGTTGCAATATTTGGTGTAGCTACAACCAAAAAGTAAGAACTATTATACAAGGTGCCCCAAAAAGGAGTGGTAACTTTTCCAAATTATCTCAAGAGATGTCACGTATTGTACCTTAAGAATATAGCCCCTATATTTACATATAGTAGCGACAACGATTGATGTTGCCGCTGGGGCAAAATCACGTTGGTATCCCTTAAGTCCCTAGCATATTTAAAAATCGCCTAGGAAGTTCGGCTGCTCCATCGAATAACACAGTATGTGATAATGAGTAAAATTCTGAGAAACAAGGAAACACATTAGATCGATGGCCCCACACTCTGCATGCATTCCCAAAGTTAAATCCCGTATATTTGCAGTCTGTATTAAGGCATAATTTTACTGTCTTACCAAAAATCTTGCAACCCTAAAGTTTCATGGTAAAATGTAGGTACTGTGTTTTGAAATCCAATGGGTCAGCGGAAGTGAGGATTAAATTAATTTTCTACACAGTATCTACAAGAACAGTTTTATTATTTTTTTTTACGATAGCTACACAATTTTTTTTATCAAAAAGATATGCTGGACAACTTAAACAAATACAAAAACAATAAAAATAACCAAAATTTATGAATTACTGTCCGGCACACCAATAACAAACACTCAGAAATTAAGGTTATGTAGTTACGTTGAGTGAGCATGTCTGCAACAAAACACAGTATCTCGTAGATACTGTGTTATACACAGAACTTTGACAAAAAGGTTTGCTCTAAGTGTTTTTTCTAAAACACAGTAACTACCAGATACTGTGTTTTCTTTGGTTCTTTTGAACATTATAATGACTTGCTGTGTTTTGAATTGGAGAACAGAAGAAATTGATGTAGATACTGTGTTTATGGGTAGCTGTAAATAGGTAACCAGTATAGATAGCTCAAATCTGATTAGCTAGAAAGATGCGGGACAACACAGTATCTACATATGAGCATTCAGCTCAATTTCACAAAAAATGTTGGATACTGTGTTTTTCGATGGAGCAGCCGAGTTGCATAATTAAATTAAAATGTGACATTGACAGTTGTCGTGTTTTTATTAATTTTTCTCTTCGGGGGCTAATTTGAAGTCGATGACGTGGAAATGCTAGGGTGTTGTGTCGATAAGTGTAAAAATAGTGGCAGAAAAGGATTTCAGGTATTCAGATCTGTTATTTTTTCACTGTTTACACTGAAATTTACCGTTTAGTAACTTTTTGTATTTTCATGTTTGCATCAGGTTTGCCCCATGATGTCGCTACTATTTGTAATAGAGGGGCTATACTTAAGAACAAAGAAAAATAAATGTTACAATACTGGAATTTCAACGATATGGTGAAATATTTGTAAATGTCATTAATGTCACATAATATTACCGTCAAGATTATGGAATTGCAGGAACGAATTGTTGTAGTGAAGTGGTTCTACCAATACAAAATTAACCAAACCGATAATATGGCTGTAATACTTGTATAGTCCTGGAAATACACCAAGTCAAAATTCCTTCTCTTTTTATTTATAGTAAACTGGACGAGAAAGAAAATTACTAGAAAAATGAACGTCGTAACTAAATTTTAATTATTGAAACGTCACCTATCATTAAGCATTGACAAATTATTAGATCAAATTTATCCCTTGCTTTTTTAAATTTCTTCCAACATGAAACGTTTTAGTGACCAATCTAAAAACTTAATTTTGAATGTAGTCTCTTACTTTGAGAGACATAATAATTATTGTCAAGCTCAAGAAAAAAATAGCATGAAAATAGCAGCCGAAGCATTGAAAATTTCCGAAAGAACTATTTATCGGGTAAAGAATTCATCTACTTATTCAGATGTAGTCTATGCAGAGACAGTTTCGAAAAAAGCCAAAGAGAACAAAACTAAGGTAAATCCCACCATTTTACACGCATTACGAGAAATAATTCACAAGATGTACGTCAAAAAAGAGCACGTAACAATTAAATCGCTCCATCAACGATTTTCCGAAGAATGGCCAGATTTTCCCTGTTCACCAAGAGCAGTAAATACCTGGATTCATAAAATTGGTTTCAAATTCAAGAGAAGTAGTAACAGGCAGTTTCTAGTAGAACAACCGTCTATTAGTGGCAAGCGTATATCATTCCTCAGACAATATACAAAAGAGAAAAGTTTAAAGAATTTTAAGAAGGTATTTATTGACGAGACTTGGATTTTCAGCAAAGGTGGTAACAGAAGAACTTGGCAAAACGGAACAATGGCTACTGCAAGCAAAAAAACGGGAGACGGAGTTAGATACATTATCGTTAATGCAGGAAATGAGAATGGATTTATCGAAAATGCAAGTTTGATTTTTAAAACTAAAACCAAGAGTGGTGACTATCACGACAATATGAACGCAAACAATTTTGAGAAGTGGTTTAAAACTCAACTGATACCAAGCTTGAATGAACCATCGCTAATTGTAATGGATAACACCAGTTATCATTCTAGATGCCAAGAAGAAGTCCCTTGCCAAAGCTGGACAAAAAAGAAAATGATCCAATGGTTACCAATTAAGGGCATTGATTACCCACAGACGGCGATGAAAGATGAAATATGGGATATAGTAAGTTTGAAATTACCGAAAAAAATATATCATTTAGACATTCACGCAGCACAACATGGCCACAAGGTTTTGAGATTACCGCCCTATCATTGCCATTATAATGCAATAGAAATGATGTGGTCAAAGGCTAAACGGCTGTATGACGCAGGAATTTTACAAACTAAATCATCCTCAGAGGATGTAGTAAATGTCTGGTCTAAGGCGTTAGATGCTGTTAGTGATGAACATTGGAATAATTATGTTCGACATACAGAAAAAGTAATTTTTTCAGCGTGGGAGACCGAAAATATATAGATGCTTCCAATATTGAACCTGTTGTAAATACTTTAAGTTCAGAAGACAGTGATACGTCGGACGAAGGGTCAATGAGCTTTGATGAAAATGATTTTGAATAAAAATGGTTTCGTTTTTACATAATGAAGATTGATTGCTGTTAATAAGTTTTTAACTAAAATATAATTCTTAGAAGTTGTATTCCTGTCTAACAATTAATGCATCTCCAAAGGCATCACCTGGGGTGCGAATTATTAAATAGTAAATTGATCCAACGTTGAATTGTGAATAATTATTGACTCACCCATGTATATTCGTTACCACGATTAACACGATTGTTTTTAAAAACTGAAATAAGAATACACATGCAAAAAGTAACTAAAAAAACGTTACTTTTTTGTTTTTTTGACTTGGTGTATTTCCAGGACTATACAACAGAAGTGGGTGTAAGTATATGGAAGACAAGTTCCAAGTGAAAATTGGATTTTGAAATTAATGAACAAATTTTAAAGTACTAGTGAAGTGACGGATCAGTGAAAGAGGAATAGTGGCTGGAGAAGATCAGTGAAAACGGTTGAAAATGCGGGGAGAGATCCACCAACATCTTCTAGACGAGCCCACGACGTCTCAAGGGCGATTAGTTCGCCAGCTCCAAATTTCTAAAGGTTCGGTATCTCGGCTGATTAACTTCAGACTTCAGCTAATTCATGCTTTAAATGAAATGATTCTGACCGAAGGCCCAAATTCTGCAACACTTTCTTGGACAAGGTAGCAGACGTTGTTGGATCGCATTTTCTGGACGAATGAAGAAAGTTTCCATCTTAATGAGATGGTAAATAGGCACAATTGTGTTTATTACTTAGACAAAAATGAACATCCTACCATTGAGAGAAACTTTCACTCAGCTGGTATTAACGTTTGGTCGGGTATTATCAGCGGAGGGATTATTGGGCCTTTTTTTATCGAGGAAACCATTACCGGTAACGTTTATTTAACGCTAGTAGAAGAACAAATGTTACCCTCAATTCAGGAACGCTGCCCTGTGGATGTGATTTTCCACAGAACAGCCCCCCCCCCCCCCCCCACTATGCGGTATATGTGCATGAGTATTTAAACTACCAGTTTCCTCTTGCTTGGATTGGACGAAGAGAACCACTAGAATAGCCACCAAGAAGTTGTTAATTAACACTACCAGATTTTGCGGTATGGAGACGCATTCGTGACTTGGTACCTATATAGTGGACCAATGCATCCCGTCATTCCAACATTAATGGCATTTATACGGCAGGCATTTGAAACGTTCACACCAGAAATGTGCACAAACATTTGCAGAAGCGTAGAAGATCGTGTTGGGCTTTGCATTGAACAAGAAGGCCACTAATTCGAAAATCTACTGTAATTCCTGCATTGATGTGTTACTTTATCAGTTCTTTCAAATTTATTCATTGATTTAAAAATCGAATTCCTATTTGGCGCTTGTCTTCCATGTACTTGTATCCACTACAGTTGTATAAATATTGTATACTCCATTCACTATGGTCCCGGATTGTCAAAAATGACGTTTTATGGTAGCACTGTTGAATTTCGATTGGTTTTTTTGTTACTACTAGGTTGGACAACGCAAAAGCGTAATTTTGAAAATTTGCGTTTTTGTTACCTGGCATCTTTTATTTATTTTTGCTTAAGTCAGTGCAAAATATAACCTATAATTTATAGTTGTGACATTAGTAGCTTAATTAATTTTTTCTAGTTACCCATAGCTTGACTTAAAAGTATTAACCATGATATAAAGGATTGTTTTTAATTGGATTTTGACATTGACAATCCGGGACTATAGTGAATAGAGTATAGCTCGAGGTATAGCTATACTGTCTGGTTGGTTAATTTTGTATTACAATCAAATTAAACTCTTAAACTTTGACATTAATAATTCTTATAACCTATAAATATGCTATGACAAATCTCATGACTTACTTAACCCCGGTTGTTAATTTGTTAAGTGATACCAACTCATTTTAAAAATTATAAGTACGTATTTGTGTCGCTATGTTGTCATATATTAATTTTACTTTAGATAAAGCGACATCTGTTGAGACAATTCGGAAAAGTTACCACTCCTTTTTGGGGCACCTTGTATTCTTGCCAAAAGTTATTTTCTTGCTCCATTTTCTTGATTTTACCAAGTTTAAATATATTATTTAAGAACAAGACTCACAAACACAATACCAAAACATCAAAATTCGCCAACTAATAAGTCACTTGTCTGCTCACAAAGATGTCAAGCGACTGGCGAACGAATTTTGGTAGTAACGAATCAGTAGCAGGTAGGAAAACAGATCAGCTTAAATGCATTGTAGGTGTCTTAACGAACCGGTCGCGGCTACTCTGTTGTAGTCGTCAGCGACTGGCGAATATGGAGCAAAACGCTACTTTCACTTGTTTTTGCCTTTCTTTGTAGTGTCTAGTGTCCTGAGATATACGTTATGTGTCCGATATTTTGATTAATGGGACTGTTTTAGGTTCTATTATGTATGGCATTTAAGAAGGATATCTCTCCGTTTTTCAAAAACTGCCCTACCCTTTACATCGTTTCTGGGCTATTCTTTAACACACCAATAAATTTATTTTTCTAAATAAATATGCAGTGAAATCTGTATAAGATGGAACTGCTCCATGTCATAAAAAAAGTATGTCTTACAAAATTCCGCCTTTTGTATAAATCTTCGTACTGGAGAGTCTCCATAAAATGGATATTTATTGTTAGAAGAAACTCACAATTTAAAAAGCTTGAACTTATAATACATTGTAGTTTTTATTTATTATTTATTTATGTTGCGATATTTGTGGAAGAGTTTTCTGTTTCTTTTATATCAACAGGATATTATGTTCCATAGCTTTGTGAGGAATTGGAAGGCTTTCAACCATAGGAATGCAGTTTTGATTCTCCGTAGCAATTATCAGATTATCACTAATCTATTTGGATCTAATTTAGTCTTTATTTCTTAGCATGGCATACATTTGAATTTTTTTAACTTAAATTTTCTCACAAGGTATTTGACACTTAGGTGCCGACCTCACGCGTCGTTTATTTAATTGAATTTTTGATTTCCACAGTAAGGTATTTAGTTTTTTTTTATATGAAGCAAGTTTGATCACCAGGAAAGTAAACTAAGTATCATATAAAATTGAATAAAGTACTTTCAGCAAAATCGCAAGACTGTAACGAGTACAAATATTAGGTTACTTAAAAACACAGTTGTGTATTCAAGCCATAGTTTACATGAGTCTTTTAAATTCATATTAAATGTCAACGGATAAGCGAATTTCGTAGAAAAGTGGAAGCATACATTTTTATGTTTTTTTCAAGGCTGATGCGCCTGATGTAGTATAATTTCCTATGCGATATATCTAAACGTATGTTCTGTATATGTGTTATACAGTTTCGGCCTGAAACATGCATATCTTCATTGTGTTCAGTTTGTTAAATTATAATACTTATTTGATATTGGATGTGTCTAATTTATTTATTCTGTTTATTTTTTAGGACCTAAATCCACTGTTTGTTGGTGATGATGTTCTCTACCAAATCAAATCGTTAGTAAATGAAATTAATCAAGACTCTACTGTAATTTTAACAAACAATGATTCAAAATTGACTGTAGAGATCAAATGTAGGTTAGCAGAATTTTCCATCAGATGTAAATTTGAACTCTCAGTAGGAGATCAAAATATGGTAATTTTTTACATCATTAAAATTATGTATGTTTGACTTTTCATTCAAATTTCAGTACTTTAATGAATTCACAGTGCCTTTAATGCAGACTGTACAGTATTTAGAGATCCGGCAAAAGAAACTTTTTGACTTATTAGAAAATAAAGATAAAGAAATACAAGAGCATCAGTTAGAAGGCGGAGAAATTTCTAGAAGTTAGTGTATGGTAATTTTTTATTGTATTACTATTATTAATCTAGATTTGTAACTGATTGCAGAGGCTTTAATAACAAAAAAATTCGATAGAAATGCTGCTATGGAAAATATTCCAGAACGGTTATTTACCAATGTATTTGGGAAATCCAAGCTCTTCTATGATATTTTTTCCAAAAATTATGGTGCTGTTGCAAGTGTAAGCCCTAAGTAAGTAGTGCAATACATTTTATGAAATTATATGCAATAAGTATCATTTTTAGGATAAAAATTGAAAAAGTTGATCTTCAACCTCGAAAAAAATTGAAGAAGAAAAATGTGTGAACATTTTTAGCACAAATTATACATACTTGCTTTGGTAAAGAGTGCTGTAAGAAGTTATTACATTAGGCTGAAAAAAGAAATAATTTTTAGTATACATGGAAAGAAATCAATCATTAAAATACTAATGTAAATATCTTGAATTAAAGTTTTGTAAAATCAGAGATAGATTAACATGATTTATTTTGTTTAATTCAAAAAAAATTTTTTTCTCTGATCAGACAAAAAACTATGTTTTTCCTATGTAAGTACTTTCAGGCCCTAAGTACAGTTACGGACACCTCAAAGTGCACGGTTTTTTGTTACTATGGTTATTTTTGCGATTTTTTGGCTTATTAAATGGGTGTTTCTCCAGTGGCGTTGCTCGTGGTTATAAGAATAGGTATTACTTTTTTAATGTTTGTATTTTAGCAAAGTTTCACAAGTAAACAAACTATATAATAATATGTATTTAATAAATATGTATCAGTATTCAATTGCTACTACGCTTTGCAGTTTGTTTCGCATAGAGTTGACCAATGTTTCCATATTGTATCCTTCTCTCAGTTCCTTCCAAACATTTCTTATTCTTTCCCATAATTAATCGGTTTTGTTTGGTGCAAAATCCCTGGTATAAATTTTTGTAGTTAAATAGCCCCAAACATTTTCGATGGGATTCAAGTTCGGACTTCTTGCAGGCCATGGTAATAAATTGATATTATTCTCATCAAACCACCAATAAACAACCCCTGCTGTATGCACAGGACAGTTATCCTGTGAAAATAATGTTATCAATTACGTTAACATAAAAAAAATTAATTAATTAGGTAATATATTGTCTGTTGAAAAGTAAATTGATTAGGAAAGACCTCTCTTACAGATGGCAGCATCACATTTTGCAAAATGTTGCAATAATCTTCAGCATTCAGTCGACCATTAATTCTATAGCATGCCCAGATACGTGAGCATTGATCGATCTCCATACGTTTACAGAGAATCGTCCACTACTCCTCAAGGGTTGAACATAATATTGCTCCTCAAATTTTGAATTTTGTGGTCTACACACCCTTAATCGTCAATTGGTAAATGATTGAAATACCTTTTCACCTGAGAAAATAGTCTTATTCCAAAAGTCGTCGATCTCATTCAAATAGGCGGTTGCAAATTGTACTCTTCATTCTTTATTCTATGGTGTTAAAAAAACTTTTCTTGCAGAAGTCTCTGCTGCCAACGATTTTTAATTTTGAAAGTGCAGCTCTTGCTCACATGCAAATCTGTTGCGACTCGACTCAGCGACCAGTTCTCTTCCAGTTTTGTAATAGCTCGCATTTTCTCTGTTTCTGACAAATATCTGGGAATTTTCCGAGTTGTCAGTTCTATGACAGTTGCTAACAAACGTAAACGTCAAAACTCGACGTCTATGATTAGAATATCGTATTACAAGCTAAAAATCTGCCGTGCACTTTGAGTTGGCCGCAACGGTACATGATTTCGGTATATTGTTGTCGTTGCTAGACAATTGAACTTGAACCACAAATAATGCAGAGTGAAGTAAAACACGCTATTCACAGATTACCCTACAACAAAGCTGTCGGTGAGGTTGAAATAACCGTCGAGATGCTCAAAACTTTAGGAGATAAAGGCATACAAATATTAACAGCGATTTGTAATTCAATATGGAAAATTATTGTATGGCCGGATAACTGGACGCATTATACTTTAACGTTTTACAAAAAAGGTTCCACATGCAAATACGAGAACTATCGTACAATAGCCCTAATAGCTTATGCAAGTAAGATAATATTTAAACATACTGCATGGCAGGCTAAAGAAACTTTTTAGAACAGAAAGCTCCACTGGAACAAGCTAAATTTGTAAGAGGAAAGGGTACTAGCGATCAGATTTGAAATATTAGTCAACTAATTGATAAAGAGAATACAGCACACCTGTCTTTTTATGCTTTCTGGACTATAAAAAAGCCTTTGATTGCGTGAGATGCACAGAACTTTGGAATATTTTATTAGAAATGGGCATACCAGAACACCTAGCCTTTTTAATGAAACAATTATACAGGGTGTCCCGCAACTGCCACTAAAACTTCAGGTAGCAGGCTTCGGTAATGCATGAGAACTAAAATTATCAACACAAACTCTCTATGGCATCTAATTTCCTGATACGAAGCCTTAAAATAAAATTAAATATGACAACACTGTTAGGTTAGCTTTGTTTAATGAATGTACTTAACAAGAAGGCCAGTGTACATAAATCAAACAAGTAGACACACTCATGCCAAATGTTATAGTCCAAGAGCCAGCAACGGATTTGCTTACAGTATTTTTAACAAGTGTGTAACTGTTATGGAAGGTCCCTTTGAATATACTCAGAAGGAAACGAGAAGCCTGGCAAGCCTGCGGTGGTGGTTTTGGCCCACTTGCGTCCTTGAAGGATGGAAAAAAATAAGAAGAAAAAAGTATGCTATGTTAAAGGTAATCATATCCTATGTAAGTAAAAAAATCTGGTCTGATACACTCACACAACTTCCTTTTACAGTGATCTTATAATTAGCCAAAAATTTGATTTAAAATTTTTAAGCATTTGTCAAAAATTTTCAAAAATTACAAATTCTACAAAAACGGTACAAAATAGAGAGTTGAAGAGAAAAATTGTTTCTAGAATTTTAAGCTGAATTCAAAAATGTAATAATATACCGGGTGTTCTCTTTGAAATAGGAGTTAATAAAAAGAAAAGAAAACAAAAGAAACCCATTTCAGAAATATTCACATATAATCTCATAAGAGCATTAATTCTTTCCGGAAATTTTTTTGAGTGCGGTCCAACAACGTCGTATTAATTTGCCCGAGTGGGACGCGAGGGCAAATTAGGACGTTGTTGGAATGCACAAAAATAATTTCCGGATATGAATTAATGCTCGAATGCAGATTCGGTAAGAAAATCGTAACGCCACAAACCCTCACAGTTAGGTTGGTCTACCTACAAAAAATTTCCAAGAAATTTTTTTATTGTCTTGGTTACGGCTCGTGAACTAATTTTTCTATTGGTCATTAATGAGTGTCGTACGATTTTCAACTGGAAAATCACCTATCTCACATCAATACACATTAAAAATGTAATAAGAATATAAAGTTTGAAAAAATTGTTAGAACCGTTTTTGAAAAAAACAAAAAAAACTGAAAAATCACAAGAGTAAACATCTACTTCCTGTTATGAGATTTTCTTCAAGCTTGCTGTCTCATCTACATAGTACACAAAACTTATATATGAGGTTATAACGCCATACCTCTTTTCGTTTTTGAGATATTTTGTTCACAGACAGACACACACAGACAGACCAATGAAAAAAAAATGTTTTTTGGGATCAGGGGACTCTAAAAGGTTGTTGAAAACTCAATTTCGAATTTTTAGGGTGAATCCAATACTTCCTTTATCGTAAAAGGAAGTAAAAATTGACAGACGCTTTTGCGAGTGGTAAGTTTACTCCAGATTCACATAGAGTTACATAATAAACTTTATCTTCATCAGTGTTGTTATAGACTCTTAACCAAATTAATTTTAGTATCGTTAAGAGCTTCATTATCGCACTCAGTGCGGTAATGGATAGATATTACTGCACTCAGTGCGGTAATGAATATTACCGCACTCTTTTTATAAAAAGAAATACATTGAACCACAATTTATTGATGAAGATAAAATATTGAACAATACACGTTTGCTTATGGCACTTAATGAGACTCGATTGATTGCCGCAAAACTCGGCTCACCGCCTCGTTTTTGGCAATCAAACTCGTGTCGTTAAGATGATCATAATGAAACTTGTATCGTTAATATCTATAACCATTTACTGTAAAATATCGAGAGATCCAAAGAAACTGATATTCAGCGGGCCGTGGAAATTCAAACGTGTGAATAATAAGTTGGTGGCACTGTAATTCGAGGTTACCTGGTTAGGTTTTCCGTCAGTTTTGACACAGATTGACGCAAAATCTAACCTGCTAACTTCAAATTTGACATAGACTTACAATGTTACCAACATATTATTCATAGGTTTTGTGTCAGTTTTGACTATATATGTATTACTTATTATATTGCTAGTAGGGCCTAGGAACGGCCGAAATCATTACGGCGCCGACATAGTCTCACTCTGAGTATTACGCGTCTCGTGCACATGCCTGAGAATTCAAACTCCGCCTTTAGAAGCGAATTTTAAACTTTACCGTGAGGTTCACTTCCCCACCGCGCGGACGACGCGCTTGTGCACAGCGCACCAAATACATCGAAGAGTTGGTTGTCTGTCTCACTTACGTGGTGACCTCCCCACTCATAGCCGCTAGCAATATAGTAAATATAAACTATATGGTTTTGACACTTCAAGGATGCAAGGGTGCTAAAACCACCACCGCAGGCTTGCCAGACTTCGGGTTCCCTTCTCAGTATATTCAAAGGGACCTTCCATAACAGTTACAGACTTGTTAAAAATACTGTAAGAAAACCGTTGCTGGCTCTTGGACTATTAAAACCTGAAACCTGTCTAGATGCCTGGAAGAGTGATTGCGGGGGGGGGGGGGGGGTTATAAGCTTGACCACCAGATGGCAAGACAAAATAATAAAAAATAGAGATCCTGTATATAGTTTACTAAGAGTTACACAAACAGCCTGATTTGACATAAATTTTTGATCCAAATTAGATATTTAACATATGTCGAACAAAGAGGTTATGGGAACCAACCAGGAACGGCTAAAGTTAGGACGGCGTACCAACGTTGCCAGTTTGTGCACTGATGGACAAAGCGGGAAACTTTCACATATAATCTCATAAGGGCATTAATTCTTTCCGGAAATTTTTTTGAGTGCGTTCCAACAACGTCGTATTAATTTGCCCGAGCGGGACGCGAGGACAAATTAGGACGTTGTTGAATGCACGAAAAAAGATTTCTGGATATGAATTAATGCTCGAATGCAGATTCGGTAAGAAAATCGTAACGACACAAACTCTAAAAGGAAGTAATGTCTACCTACAAAAAATTTCCAAGAAATGTTGTTGTTGTCTTGGATACGGCTGTTGAACTAATTTTTCTATTGGTCATTAATGAGTGTCGTACGATTTTCAAACTAATATATTTCAAATTACAATGATAACGCATATTAACTCAAAAATTTACCCTAACAGCAACTGTTATGATTACACATAAATTCTCCAAAATTTACTAAATTATATTTACTTTAATTTTCTTTTAGAGAAGCCAAATGCCAATATTCATTTGTTAAATTAATAAAAATCAGGATATATATACATCTAATATTTTTTATTAACAAAAATTTAGGTATAATATAATTATTAATTTAAATAATTATTCATGTAAATATTAAAAGGTAATACAAAATATTTTTTTCCTAATTATTCACTCATATAAATGATCACTTCCAGATCCTTTGATACAATTTCTGATTGCGTGCCATATAAAGTTTCTGAAATTAGCCGAGTTTCTTCAATATTGGGTTTCCTACAGTTTCTATTCTTATTTTGTTTACGTGTTGAATGAAAAGAGGCCTGTTTTCGAATTTTCGTATTAGCTGACTCTCCAACATACTCTGTTTTGAAATCAAAGTTTTTTATATCCATTTCTCTAATGGATTCAGCACTTTTTTAAAAAATTGGAACTATATTTATCGCCTTTGACAGCACACATGGGCTTACTGCCGATGATTTTGAACTCGCTACCATTTTAACTGTAGATGAGTTTAATGAAGGGATGCTCTTAGCATTTATGTTTTCTAACAGGAAAAATTCTTATATCAATCAAGTTTTCCTTCAGAAAATAAGAGATGACGTTGGCATTATGAAAACTGACACTTTTATGTCAGATATAACAAATGTATTTTATAACCTATGGAAAAATATAATGGGCCCACCACATAAACAGCTTTATTGTGCCTGGCACATAGATTGTGCGTGGCAGTCAAATTTGTCAAAAATTAATAATGCTGTGTTTATAAAACTTTAAAATATTTACAGACACTTTTGGATCTGCAGAAATTTCAAGTTTTTGGATATTCTGAAAAATGATACAACATTTAAGTTTCGTCAATATTTCATTAATTATTATGCAACTTGGGTCTATTGTTTTCAAGTTGGAGCAATTGCCAATACAAATATGCATCTCGAAAGTATGCATAAAACATTAAAATATTATTACTTAAAAGGTAAAAAAATTAAATGTTTAGACAAGACACAGCATGTTTTGATGGATTTTTTTAAAAATAAAAAAAATTAAACAATTATAAAACTAACAAAAGGGGATACTTCAGAACTAGTGAAAAATATCTATGCAAGACATCGTGTAGCAATATCCACCAAGTTTACTGTGAACGTAATAGAAGGCAACAAAGTTTATACCATTAAATGTGATTCTAGTGAAAACACATATTTAATTACAAAAAATCTTTCCGACGGTAATGCATACTGCTCAATAAAATGCTCTATTTGCTCCATATGTTTGCATACCTTTAGCTGCACTTGTGTGTATTTCAATATAAGAACTTTAATCTGTAAAGATATACATTATATTCCATCTAATCACCGAAACTCAGCTCCTGGTAGCACAAATATAATAGCAGGAAATAGTAGTAATGAAGTTAACAATGTTATTCAAAATTTAGCAACATTTTCAAGAAATAATGATAAACTTTTGGAAGAAATAATAAAAACCAAAGAGTATTCACCGAACAATTAAAACTAATTTTAGAGAATATAAAAAGTGCTGAATCCATTAGAGAAATGGATATAAAAAACTTTGATTTGAAAACAGAGTATGTTCGAGAGTCAGCTAATAAGAAAATTAAAAAACAGGCCTCTTTTCACTCAACACGTAAACAAAATAAGAACAGAAACTGTAGGAAACCCAATATTGAAGAAACTCGGCTAATTACAGAAACTTTATATGGCACGCATTTAGAAATTGTATCAAAGGATCCTGCAAATGATCATTTATATGAGTGAATAATTATGAAAAAAATATTTTGTATTATCTTATAATATTTACATGAATAATTATTTAAATTAATAATTATATTATATCTAAATTTTTGTTAATAAAAAATATAAGATGTATAAATATTCTGATTTTTATTAATTTAACAAATGAATATTGCCATTTGGCTTCTCCTAAAGAAAATTAAAGTAAATATAATTTAGTAAATTTTGGAGAATTTATGCGTAATCATAACAGTTGCTGTTACGGTAAATTTTTGAGTTAATATGCGTTATCATTGTAATTTATTTGAAACATATTAGTTTGAAAGTTTAAGTTTCCCGCTTTATCCATCAGTGCACGAACTGGCAACGTTGGTACGACGTTCTAACTTTAGCCGTTCCTGAACCAACCTTGCTAAGTTGCCTTTGATGAGCGAGTTTTCAGAGCATTGGTCATTCTTAGGATCTCTGGAACCGACTATTAGGAATATATGGCCAATTTAGTTAAGATTTAGATTTGTATGTGTGAAACTATGGGTCGTAACATGTTACAAAATATGTAAAAACGGCACTTTTATCACACATTCTTTGCAAAAAGTGATCCAAACCAATGAAAATGTATCCCGTTGTTTCCCCAACTCTAACAGCCGTATTCATAGTCGTTCGCCAGCGGTTCGCCGGCGAGTCGCCGGAGTTTTGTTATGAATAGTATGTTGGCAGCACTGTACGTCTATGTCAAATTCGAGGTTAGCAGGTTAGATTTTGTGTCAATTTCTGTCAAAACTGACGGAAAACCTAACCTGATAACCTCGAATTTGACATACCGTACAGTGCCGCCAACATACTATTCATAACGAAACTCCGGCGACTCGCCGGCGAACCGCTGGCGAATGACTATGAATACGGCTGTCAGTAACCTATATACAGGGACTCTAATAAAATTAGAGTTCCTATATTTCTAATTAAAAAGTTACAAGAGAATCTATGATGACAATGAAGTAAAATAAAGACAGCGTACACACACAGGTATCAATGCAAATAAAATTATTGTTTGCAATTGTGGCTATATACCCTGTCGGCTATCATTTCTTGCTTAAACCACAATGGAAGTGTTCTTACCTTCTAAGCTTTGAGTTTGTGCTTAGTATCTTTTCCTGTCAACCTATAGTCGTCATTATTTTTCTAAATATACCTAAGTGTTGCACAAAAAAATTTTACAAACATTTGTGCAGTTAGAAGTTGTGCAAGAAGTTACCTAATAACAAATATTTAAGGAGGTTATATAGGACCTTCAAACAGAAATTTTACATCTATTGTATATCCGGAATTGTGCCGTTTTGACTCAAGAGCTTTATTCACTGTTGGTCTATTAAATTTGAAATGTATTTATTTGCACATTTCTAATGAATTGTAATTACTTCACTTGGTTTTATCCATACTTTTAGTAATCACAGAAGTGGCTTAGTAATGATTGTGATAGATAGATATAAAAAATATGTTATGTTCTAGTTATTCTCCTTAACATAGAATTTTGGCTTAGACCACGTAGTATTTGTGGATAAACACCCAGCATTCTCTGACTTAATGTGCCTTGCACCTTGTGAACTTGAGCAAGAGACTGCTGGATGGCCATGCTCTTTGGTGGATCGTGTTGAAAGTCGCACTTTCACTCTGATGATATATATATATATGTGGCTTTTACAGGCCATGACGGCCCATCGCCATTGTTATTTTCCTCCATTCGTCTCTGTTTAACGCTTTCCTTCTCCAGTCTACTATTCCCATTTCATTCAGATCGTTGATCACTTCCTCCTTCCACTTTAACCTTGGTCTCCCTCTTGCTCTTGTACCCACTGGATGAATTTTTAACATTATTTTTGCCATTCTGTCACTCCCCATACGCTGCACATGCCCCAACCACCTGACTCGTTGTTGTTTAACACACTGCACTATTGTTGGTTCTTTGTATAGATTTTCGAGCTCTTTATTAGTCCTTCTTCTCCACATTTCACCCTCCTTAAGGCCACCGTATATTTTCCTCAACACTTTTCGTTCCCATATTAGTAATTTAGATCGACTCACTGCCCCTAATTTCCACACTTCACACCCGTATGTAACAATCGGTCTTAACACACTTTTATATATCCGGATTTTTACTTTCTGAGATACAAATTTTGACTTCAGTATTGCTGATAATGCTCCTGTTGCTTTATCCCCTTTCACCAATCTTGCTTTAAACTCTTCCTCTTCTCTTCCGTCATCTGTAATCTGCACCCCTAGGTATGTGAAAACGTTAACTCCCTGTAGCTCCCGTACCTCCTCTCCCTGTTGGTTGATTGTTAAGCTTTGGTTTTCAGACGAACTACCCTGACTTCTCAACACCATGTATTTCGATTTTTCATCATTGATATGTAACCCAACCTTCACAGCTTCCTCCTCAACTTTCTTTATTATTTTTATAAGGTCTTCTTTATTATTTGCTATTAGCACCAGGTCGTCTGCATAGGCTAAACATTGATGTTTCTGACTGATTATGCTACCCGTTCTGTTCACTTTACTTTGTCTTATCACGTACTCAAGAACTATATTAAATAATAGTGTTGAGATTGGGTCTCCTTGTCTAACACCTGCTTTGACACAAAAGCTATCCGTTGTCTTCCCCTTCCACTTGACCCTGCTTGATGTATTCTGTATCATTATTTGCACTAATTTTATTAATTTTCCTGGGATTTTTAAGTACCTCATAGCCTTGAGTATCATTTCTCTCTTTAGGTTGTCATATGCTTTTAAGAAGTCGATGAAGGCAATATGTATCTCTCTGTTATATTCTCTGCACCTATCTAGAGTTTCCTTCAAGATAAATATTTGATCTGTAACTGAACGACCTGGTCTAAAACCTGCTTGATATTCCGATATTTCTCTTTCTGTGTAGCTTTGCAGTTTGTTTCTTATTACCGTCGCCAATATTTTATATGTCGTGTCTAGAAGTGCTATTCCCCTGTAGTTATTGTACTCGTTCTTTTTTCCTTTTTTAAAAATTGGGGTAATTACTGCCTGTGACCATTCTTTTGGGATTTCCTCTTTTTGCCAGATTTTCTTAATTAAGTTATGTATCTCTGTAGTCAAGTTTTCTCCTCCGTACTTAAGTAGTTCATTTTTTACTCCGTTTTCACCTGGTGCTTTCCCATTTTTTAATTTTGCTATTATGGTTTTTATTTCTTCTCTTGTCGGTACCTCTATGTTACTTTCCCTTTCCTCTTCTTCTTCCTCTGCTGTCTCAGGGTTTACCCTTTCTTCATTCTCTTCATTTTCTAGGGTTGTTCCTTCTTCATTAAGTAGCCTCTGGAAGTAGTGTTTCCAACCTATTAAGGTTTGATTTTCGTCATTTACCCTTTCCCCCCTTTCATCGATAAAAGCTATTGGTGGCTGCTGGTAACCTCTTCTTGTCTGCTTTATTTCTTGGTAAAAATTTTTCATTTCACCATTTTTAAAATATTCCTCTGTCTTTTTCACCTGGTTTTGCCAGTATTTTCTTTTTGCTTCTCTGTATGTTCTTTTTGTCTTTTTCCTCTGAATTCTGTACGCTTCCATTTCTTCTTGTCTTCCTGTTACCAACATTTTTTTCCTAGCTTCTAATTTCTTTTCTCGTTCATTTTCACAATCCGTGTTGAACCATTTGTTTGTTCTCTTCTCTTTTCTCTTTTTCCTTATTACTTGTTTTTCTGCGCTCTTTATCAGTTCTTTTATTTCTTTCCAGTGTCCTTCCATATCCTTCTGCTCTGTTTTCCTTTCTTTTAATCCTTCTTCTATTTTTGCTACATACTTATTTTGCTCTTCCTTTTGTGTCAGCCTTTCCACATCATATTCTTCATTTGGTTTTTTGTTTGTTTTGTTTTTCTTGACCGCGTAGTTACCCTCCATTGTGACAGTTACTAGATAGTGGTCGGAACTCGCATCTGCCCCTCTTCTAGATTTTACATTTTTCATCATTCTTAAATGTTTCTTTGTTATCAGCACATGGTCTACCTGGTTACAAGTTTTGCCATCTGGTGACTTCCATGTGCCTTTATATATGTTTTTTCTTTGAAAATACGTACTTGCTATTCTACATTCTTTCCCTGCCGCAAAACCGACCAATTTTGCCCCATTTTCATTGGTTTCTTCATGTTTACTATAATTTCCTATTGTGGGTTTAAAAATATCTTCGTTGCCGATTTTGGCATTGAAATCTCCAACTATCATCATTAATGTTCTTGGTTCTTTGTGTAGTATTTCATCGTAAATGTCTTCTAGGTTTTCGTAAAACTCGTCCTTCTGTTCTTCCTCCTTTTCTTCGGTTGGAGCATGACAGTTAATTATATTTAGGGCGGTTTTTCCTACTGTCATTTTTAGGCAGCACAGTCTTTCATTTATTGGCGTGAAGTTTTTGATCTGGGCTTTTAATTTTTTTGAAATTAGGAAGCCAGTTCCAAAAATTCGCTTCTCATTCCCACTATTTAGAAAGATGTAGTCATCCAAGGCTGTCTCAAAGTTTCTTTTTGTTTCGTTTCTTGTACTGCCAGGACTTCTATTTTATATCTTTTGGCCTCTAGCTCCAACTCCTTTATTGCCCCTTCGTAGTTTGTTCCTTGGAGATTCCATGTGCCCATTATCCATTGTTTTTGTTTATTCACTCTTTTTTGTTCTTTCTTTCCTTTGTCTGATCTGATCTTTAGTTCGTCGATTTTCGTAGACCAGTGCTCGTTCTCTATCTTACTGAGTATTCCTTTTTGCAAGCTTAGTAGTTTGTCAGCGGTATACACTTTATTCTTGTTTTTATTTAATTCCCCGTTTGAGCCCACGTCTATTAATTTCTTTGTTAGAATTGCTAATTTCTTATGGAGTGCAGTTCTTTCTATGTTTATTTTTTCATCCCTCTCTAATAACTTCCTTTTTAGGCTGTTTAATTCTGCCATGCTATTTTGTAATTCCTGCCGACCCTTTTGTAGTACTTCTTTCATTTCCGCTTGCATTTCTAATACTCCTTCCTGGAGTCTTAATATAAGATCTTCGTTATCCATAGTCCTTTCATCCATTTATACCCTTCCTCTTCACTTTTACATTAACTTTAGGTACAAGAGCTTTATTCACTGTTGGTCTATTAAATTTGAAATGTATTTATTTGCACATTTCTAATGAATTGTAATTACTTCACTTGGTTTTATCCATACTTTTAGTAATCACAGAAGTGGCTTAGTAATGATTGTGATAGATAGATATAAAAAATATGTTATGTTCTAGTTATTCTCCTTAACATAGAATTTTGGCTTAGACCACGTAGTATTTGTGGATAAACACCCAGCATTCTCTGGCTTAATGTGCCTTGCACCTTGTGAACTTGAGCAAGAGACTGCTGGATGGCCATGCTCTTTGGTGGATCGTGTTGAAAGTCGCACTTTCACTCTGATGATGCAAGCTGCAAAGTCTTGCAAAACGTTAGTGAATATGGATGCACAAACAGCAGCAAGGCCAAATCTGCCTAAGTATCCTCGTTCTCAAGGTACTCAAACAATTCTACCCATAAGTGGTGGAAACTGCTATCCTGCTACCTGCTATAGTTTATGAATACATTTAATAAGTATATATATTTTTGATTTTATCTCATTCTTATACTGAAACTATAGTTTTATCAATCTATACAAGGGGAACGACAATTAGATACACATTTCCAGGGGGTACGTGAAGAATATTGTTTCCTTTTTACCTACAATATTGTTTTGCAGCCTTTGTTAGATTAGCGTATTGAGTGGGGGGGGGGGGGGAGCACTCCAGAATTCATTTAAGATCTGGAAGAAAAAACAAATATTTGTAGTCCGCACGAAGAACGGGCATCTTGCTAGTATATACCGTCTGTTCTATAAAAAAGGCCCCGCCATCTAGCTACTTTATTATTTATTTTAGACCCAATAAACCTTATATCAAATCAAATGGCACATAAAAACCTACATTTTAACACTATCAAAAATTTTTTACCTTCAATTGTTTCAGAGTGGTGACGTCACGTGCAATTTTTTTAAATGACACTGTATATATTTTTTGACATTTTCTGGTAGAGGTTTTTTTTCTCTTTTCAACAATATAAATATTTTATGCCCTTACATAAGAAAATTTTCGAGAAAAATTAAAAAACTTTTTTATCGGTGGGAGGCCACCATACAAAACTATAAACAAAAGTGTAACTCAGAAAAACAAAACAATAAACACTTTAGATTATTCTGAAATCTGACAGTTAAAGCGTTTGGCTACTATTTGTTTTGTTTTTCTGAGTTACACTTTTGTTTACAGTTTTGTATCATGGCCTCCCTCTGTGAAAAAGTTTTGTAATTTTTCACGAAAATTTTTTTATGCAAGTGCATGAAATATCATATTGTTGAAAAGAGAAAAAAAACCTCTACCAGAAAATGTCAAAAAATATATACCGTGTCATTTAAAAAAATTGCACGTGACGTCACCACTCTGAAACAATTGAAGATAAAAATTTTTTGATAGTGTTAAAATGTAGGTTTTTATGTGCCATTTGATTTGATATCAGGTTTATTGGGTCTAAAATAAATAATAAAGTAGCTAGAAGGCGGGGCCTTTTTTATAGAACAGACTGTATGTTACCGGAAATGTATGTAATCCGTCATTATATAGAATTCCTAGGAAATGTATATAATGCCTAAAATCGTCGGTAAATGTGTGAAATAAATTTTATTATGTATACACATTTCCTAGGAATTTTATACATTTCCTAACTTGGAATCGGAAATGTGTTAAATTAGGGATGCCATGTCGATAGGTTAGGTTAGTAGCACTCATAGATAATATAACCCCACGGTAGCACTAACAAATCGTCACACTGCTAAGGAAAACCTCAGTTCTTCTGTGTTTTATTTTTCATTCATTCACACATTCTACAGTATAATACATTTCCTAGTACCATTTAGGAATTGCATACAATGCCTAGGAAATGCATACTACGAAATGTATGTATTAAAAAACTTTTGACAAATTACTTTACAGATTTCCTAAATTGGCTCGGCATTATATACATTTCCTAGGAGTTGTATACAATTCCTAGGTTTTATACATTTCCTGTAACATATACAGGGTGAGTTTTTTTTTAACGTTTAGCATGGGGATCTCGGTATTAGTATTAGAGAGACGGTTAAATGGGGAAAGAATTGCAGTTTTACGAGCTCAATTTAATGATAATTTCCATAGCCTACTACTTGAACAGTTCGAAAACAAAAAGAGAAAAATGGCCATAATTTATTTATTTATAAAAATAACTATGTCAAGTGGTATATCGTTAGAATCGTTGAAAAATGGCCTTTTTTATAAAGCCGTGGCCGACTATGGTTTCCATTAGAAAAAACACAAGTTTGTGTCATAACTCAAAAATTATAGCGTAAATAAAAAATTTGGTTAGATTGTGTTATTAAGTACATGATTATCTACAACTTTTTCTTTTACACATTTTTTCTCAAGTCAATAATAACAGAGCTATAGGCACCTAATGAAATTAGAAAAAAATCATTTTTGCGAAATATCTAGTTAGCCTTACATTTTTTCCAAAAAACCAAAAGCTCATTAAATTGAGCTCGTAAAACTGCAATTATTTCCCCATTTAACCGTCTCTCTATTTCCAATACTTTCTGAGATCCTCATGCTAAACATTCAAAAAAACTCACCCAATGTCTTCTCATGAATTCCTTAGAAAGGTTACCTATACAAGTGCCTAAAAACGTAATTTAGGATTGTGCACAGATCAACGAGATATCACGCGTCATCATCTAATTCTGACGCACGCTGTACAAGCGTACATTTCAAAACTTATGCTAGTCTCGAAGATTTTCAGCGGCAGCTCGGAACACGTGTTTTTGTCTGCAGCTCTCGACACTCCGTGAAATTCATGAATAGAAAGAATAAGTTATGCGAGTGGGAATATGCGAGAGAGATCGAATTTACCCTCACCCTTCCGTCAAAATGCATACTTACAGACATCTGACAATGGGATGATACAGATTTGGCGCGTGTAGTAGGCCTCCACTTCCGATTTTTACTTCCTTTTACGATAAAGGAAGTATTGGATTCACCCTAAAAATTCGAAATTGAGTTTTTAACAGATCTTCACGTTTTAGAGTCCCCTGATCCCAAAAAACATTTTTTTTCATTGGTCTATCTGTCTGTCTGTGTGTGCCTGTTTGTGAACAGAACATCTCAAAAACGAAAAGAGCTATGGCGTTAAAACTTCATATATAAGTTTTGTGTACTATGTAGATGAGACAGCAAGCTTTTGAAGAAAATCGCATAACCGGAAGTAGGTGTTTATTCTTGTGATTTTTCAATTTTTTTAGATTTTTTCAAAAACGGCTCGAATAATTTTTTTCAAACCTTACATTTTTATTAAATTTTTAATGTGTATTGATGTGACAGGTGATTTTCCAGCTGAATTCTTCTAAAATTTGGTTCTTTTGTTTTTTTCCTTATTTTTTTTTATTAACTCCTATTATAAATAGAACACCCGGTATATTATTACGTTTTTGAATTTAGATTCAAATTTTGGAAAAAATTTGGCTCTTCAACGAACGCTCTATTTTGTACCGTTTTTGTAGAATTTGTAATTTTTGACAAATGCTTAAAAATTAAAAATCAAATTTTTGGCTAATTATAAGATCACTGCAAAAGGAAGTTGTGTGAGTGTATCACTAGATTTTTTCGAAGTAGAAGCTTTATTTCGGAAGTATTTGGTGTGTGGTGTTTACGTCACCCCTACGGCTTAGGCCGTGGGGCGGCTTACAGTTGTTTCTTTTGTGTGCGTACCGCGTGTTTAGAGCATAAGTTCCGTTAATTGAATTCCCGTCGTTTAAGAGATTCCGTCTCCAACTATCTTAGAGTACACAAGTAGTGTAGCTAGGGGTGTTCTGGCTTACTTTGCATGTCACCCGAACGAACTGGCATGTCCATCAGGAGCGTAACCTTGAAGTCATTCAAGGTCACGAAGAGGTGGTGAGGGGTGAGCAGTGGAGTCGGCAGGGGGGTGGAACCGGGGGGCGCGATTTTCTGGGAATTTTCACCAGATGTGAAGGAGATGTCATTTCTCGGAATTTGTACCGAATGTGAGTCTGGGAATGTAGTTCTCAGACTTGTTGAGACCTGTTCGGACTTGTTTAAACGGATGTGGGTGTCTGAGAATTTGTATGGTTGCTAAAAATAATTGTATGGAGTACATAACAGTACATTTTTCAATATTTCCATCTACTACATTAAACAGGTTCCAAATTTCACTACCCTTTTTGTTAATTTTTACAATCGCAGTTAGGTAATAAGTAATAATGATGCACTTGGCAAAAAGACAAATGAAACTATACAGACGAAGAGGTTTATAGCCCCTATTTTAAGAGCGAAAATTGTAATACTAAAAGGCCTTATATTACAAATTGTAAAGAATAAAAACATGATAAATAACCCGTTGATTTGATATCGGACATTTGATGTTACGTAGTATCTTTGTTTTGTTCAGTAGTCACGCAGTCGGTAATTCGGTAGGTTTTTATGTTTAAATGGGCACCTTCCAAGACGCCAACAGCCACAGATCTCTGATAAAAAACCATGCAACTCCTTCCGGGCGATAGTCCAGGTTCGAAAATCAAACTAGTTTGTCATCATCGCTGTGACGAGAGTAGCAGCGTGCAGCGAGGCTAGATGCGCTGCTGTAGGATAAATGCCACAATAAAAAATGCTAGTTTTGTTTCACCATGGCTAGGCATCCATGCGCACAGCTCGGCGATGTGCAAGCAGTGAGGCTGCAGCATAAACGTACTCTTGTAGGCTTATCCGACGCCACTGCGATGCAACTACGACATACCTACAGCTACCGTACTCTCACGACGGCAATTCGTGTTATGCACATCAAAGCAATTAATATAGCAGGTAAGCATACTTCTGTATATCATTCATTTACCAAATAATCAGCCATTTGGAGCTTGTTGCTAATGGTCTGATAATAATGTCGAAGAAAAGCTACGAAATTAGGTTAAACTGGAAGGCAACATTTTGACCATTTATTGTAGTTTTTATTTTTAAATTTGTAAATTAAGGAAAACAGTAAATTATACGTATATGTTGATTTGGTTAAAAATAAATTTAAAAATGCAACTTATAATCTGTGATAGTATGTGATTAATTTCCAGTTAGAGGTTCTTTAATAAAAATGTATTTGTTTTGGCATCATTCAGTGATTAGTTTTAAGAAAATTACAGTAAAACACGTGTGCTGGGTCTTTTTAATATTTTATTCGGAAAAT
This sequence comes from Agriotes lineatus, assembly GCA_940337035.1. Lineage (NCBI taxonomy): Eukaryota > Metazoa > Arthropoda > Insecta > Coleoptera > Elateridae > Agriotes > Agriotes lineatus. Next base: position 98,764,990 of record OW679194.1, on the reverse strand, counting down.
ATGCAAATAGAACAAAAGTATATCTCAATATCATATGTATATTAGTTATTCTAATATGTAATATCAAAATTGTGTAAAGTAATAAGACATTATAATATATTTCATAAAACATTAATGTTGCCCATGGAGTAAGAGGGTTGAGATTGCTACGAAAAAAATAATCACTTATAATACCATGAGTAGTCAAAGTTATGTCGACTATTTTTGCGGTGGTGTCACGAATATCCATTGCGCTTTGGTATGATTAGGACGAGTGCGATAGCACGAGTCCTAATCCAAAGCGCAATGGACATGAGTAGTGATACCACCGCAAAAATAATCTACTTAACTTTGACTAAGAATGGTATTCGAGGGACTATTTAATGAACCAAACTACTTTTTCAAATTAGTTTTTAGTAAATCTAGCAACAAACTACGCAATTTCTATAGCAACAGAACACTAATATTGACTTTTTCTAATAAAAACAGCATTTGTTAAAAATAGTCACTTGAATACCTTCTAGGAAGATATATCCGCTGATATTTTTTTGATTGGTCAAGAAACGTCAGAATTCTTGATTTTCATTGGTTACTTTTTGACAGATGACAGGTGAATTGAATAGTCAGTGATATACTGGCCCTATTATTCGAAAAACCTAATATCTGTAATACAATTGGCTTATATATTAGTCATTTCTATGCAAGGCCTAACCTAAATAAGTTTTTTTAACGCATGATATAATTTATTCACTTCTTTCTTGCAAACCAGTAGGCTATGATATTTGTCTTGTTAAATTGTACAGGGAAATCAAAAGTAAACTTGAACGCGGGAGCCCATGAAATATATGACAACCCTCTACGCTACACTTTATAAAACTACATTTGAACTACAATTAACTGTATTATTAATTCACCTGACTTTAGTAGTCTAATAAGCTGCACAAAATGCAAAAATAGGTAAACCAAATTTATACATTTTAATTAATAGGTAACATTAAAAGAACACGTGAATAAGTTAAACAAGACGTCGAAAATGAATTTTAAACTACAAAAGAATTTGGCAGTTCCATGTCAACAAAAAGCATACTACAGATTAGGCAGGCTTGATTGTTTTCAATGGCTCTCGCGATCAAGTTTATTTTTTATCTCTCTGTATGAACAGAAATGCCTGGAGGCTGGATCAGGATTGCACTGGTTCTTTATCCCTAATTTTTAAGCACATGAATGAGACTGCATTTATGTATTAAGCCAATGTAGTCAATGGCACTTAAAGGGATGATGATGTTGCTACCCTTAAAACGCAGCCTCACGTTTTATGAATTATGGCCTGGAAGAGGGCAGCAACGTTGCGAATGAATCAAACATTAGATATAGATTGATTTTATTACAAAAATAGGCGGGCTTTTATACAAAACATAATTGCTTACTTAAATAACAACATTTCAAAGTGCAAAGTGTAGATTAGTGGAACGATTCCGGATGCGTTTGCAAGTGCGCTGAACTTGAGATTGTGGGTCGCTTATTTGCGCGATTTGCATGTTTGCATTTTGTGACCTAGGATTGGTGTTACAAGAGGTGAGATGGACTAAAAATGTTTGAATTTTATTTTAAAATTGTGGGATTAGGTCCTGCTTGGTCTGAAGAGAATTATAAGAATATTTTCAGTTTTTGAAAAAACAAGTTGGCCTTGACAGAGAAGCGAAAACTATTTTCTTTTGGGGTAAACTATCCGTTCTGTTCATGATACGGCAAAAGAACTAAGAAAAGTTTTTCAGAATGATAAATTATGATGCTATACAAAATTTCAGGAAGATTTACCTACTTAAATTAAACCGTTAACATTATATTTAAAAAAAATGACTTCCTGAAATTTTATATAGGGCCATAATTTTACATTTTGAACAATTTTTCTTAGTAAAATTTTGCCGTATTATGAACAAAAAGGGTAGTTTACCTGAAAAGAAAATAAAATTTATTTTGTTTAATCTAAAAATAACGGTTTTATCTAAGGAGGTAGATCTTCCTGAAATTTTGTATAGGGTCATAATCTCATAATGTATCATTGTGAACAACTTTTTTTGGTAAAATTTTGCCGTATCGCGAACAAGAAGAATAGTTTACCTGAAATGAAAATAGTTTTCGCTTCACTGTCAAGGCCGACTTGTTTTTTCAAAAACTGAAAATTTTCTTCAGACCAAGGAGGACCTAATCCCACAATCTTAAAATAAAATTCAAAAATTTTTAGTCCATCTCACCTCTTGTTAACATCAATCCTGGGACACACTGTATATCTTCACAGAGAGCTGACAGCTATTTTAAAAATTAAACAGTTCACTTATATATTTTATACTAGTTAGTGTATTATGTGGGACAGATTATTGTGTGCAGAACAAGTTTTACACATATTGTGGGGTATTTGGTAGCGTTGTCAATGCTGAGTAATCCAAATTTGTGTCCATCCATTCAGGAATCTGAAATTTTAGAGTATATATTTATTTAGTTTTACATAATATTCTTATTTATTTTTAAGTTAGTGATTTGTTCGACGTGTTTTTTTTAAATAAGGCGTGGCCATTGCTCGCTCTTTTAAGTAAAGTAAAAACGAAATGAATATATTTTGATTTTATGCAGGCTTTAATGTTGACGGTTGACAGTTGACCTACGTCCCTACTATCTTTTGGTGTGCTAAATTGGAGTCCGTTTCTGAGCCCATTCCTGCTACCTATCCGTTCTTTTCAAATATTTTGTACCAACTGTATACTTTTTTCCTTTCTCTCGAATATTCCAAGTTTTCCAATTACCACGTTTCTAATTTGATTCAAAACTGCATTTTTGATTAGGGGAAATTGTTATTGGAAATAATGATTTCACCGACCTGAACAAAAAAAATGTTAGGTCGGTTGCCAAAGTAGTTGAGTTCTGCCAATTATTTTTAAAATATTGATAAACAATTATTTACTCATGAAATGTGGCGTTGCGAGATGTCTATATAGCCGAGCTAAGACCATATGCTCGAAGTTGTCAAAACTTTATCGATTTCACCTTCTTAGGAAGGAGGTTGGAGCCTAATTTGATTTTGGGCGACATCGCCTGGTGTTTCACTGATACCGTTTGCCAGCACCCTCCACCTGCAGCAGCTTTAAGAGTCCGTTTAGAGGCTATTTGATTCGTGCACTGCAGTAGCATGATTCTCTCAGATAAGTAGGGTACGACCTAATGATCTATGGTATTGATATCTGTACCGCAAGCAGTGTGAAGAAATTGTAGCTGCTCTTAGTATGTAATTTTACATTTTACCGTTTTAATCTTAGATTGATTATTGAATTGTGCTAATCACTACTATATTAGCGTTATTTGGGGTGCACATTTCGAGTAGGTAGCGCCCTTAAGAATTACTGTTCTGGCTACTTTATGCAGCGTTGATGAATATATTTAATGCACTGTTTATATCATTCGTTCTCCGATTTCGTTACTGCTACCTTCTGTATTTCAAATATTGTGTTATTGCCTGCTGTGATTAAACTGAGTTAATAAGTTCTCGATCTATCTGAGTCTAGCTGAGGGCCTTTAATTATACTCTCGTAGAGTTCCGCTATTTGAAAATATTCAGAGAAACACAATTCAAATTTTAAGATCCATTGCGAAAGTATAAAAAAAATAAAAATTTAAAGTAAAATAAAATTGACTTGTAAGAAACGTTAGACAACCAAGGTCAAGGCTATTTAAGGTAACTATGTATTGCTTTAAATTACAACTAATGCTTTTCTCAGTTTATACAGTAGCAAACTTTTTCGCAGCTCAATTGTTTTGTCAGGACATTTTTATAGCTTATGTATGTATGAGTTAATTAACCTTTAGTCAAGATTACGACTCCGCTTGTATATAGCTTTGTTTAATATTTTTCCGTTAAATTTAAGTGAGTAGCAAGTTTTATTCAAACTGTCGCCCGGCTACAAGTTTTGCCATTATCTCGTCACGCAGCTGTGCCCTCGATCCGGACTGTGGCGGAACACGTGTGCTTGTCGCTTTGTAACGTGTCTTCGAGTTTGAATTTAAAACGCGAGTCTATGAGAGCTACAGAGAGGTGTTCGGTCCCTCGCAGTCTTTTCTGCTTGCCCCGCAAGCTTCTTGCCGATCGGCAGAGCGACCCAGTTCTGTTGAGTCAGTCAGGAGGTAGCATTTGGCACAGGCTGTTGTGTTTCGCGGCGTCCCCTTTCGAGGGCGGCGACCGTTGGACGCGTGCGAGATTGGGTTGTTTCGGCCTGTGGAGAGCGATTCTGGCCATGGCAGTGCCAAGTTGTGTGTGTGTTTGTGCGAATCCTCTCGTTGACAGCCGTCCTGAAATCTCGAATTCCTGAAGGCAATTTTCCGCTAAACAGCTCAGATCCAATCTTCAAAGATGGGCAAACAAAAGGTTTCCCCAGTCTTCTTTTTCCATGAGGGTCCCGCATCAATCCTGTGAGTCAGGATCACGGAGTATGCAACACCCAAGAATATAGCTGCCGCTTCTCTGCGCGAGAGGCGAGCTCCCGACACTAACGGCGAGGACAGGCGAAGCTGCAACGAACAAGGTAGCGTGTATAGAAATTAAGATAAATGTTAGCCACCCACTGGGCGCGTATGTAAAAACCATATTCTTGCATTCAGATAAATGTTAGCCACCCACTCCGGGCGCGTATTAAAAACCATATTCTTACATTAAGGTAGCTGTGGTGTCCCATTCTGGGCTCACATTCAAATTCTTATTCTCACATTAAGTTAAAGGTTAGTAACCCCAGCTGGGCCCATAGTTGTAGTCCCATATTTACTGTCCTTACTGTGTACGCTGACAGATGTCGGCGCCTGTATATATACTAATCCATGTGTTAGATCAATAGGTCGGTTTGCTATATGTTGTCTTATGATTTCCCCCCGTGCCTGTGCATGATTATTTTCAGGGTGTAAATATCAATGTAAGGTGGAGCGTGAAAGCAGTTTTAAGCGTCACAGGTAGGCCAGGGCGCTCGCCGCCGCAGTGCTGGGATTGATAAGGCTGTACGCACCGATTCTGCTACTTCCCGTTTAGATTTTGGATTTCGCCAAGGTGAAAAGTTGAAAGGTAGGCGCATTTGCTTCCCGGTTTCTCTGTGGGTCTATCTTTGCATGTTCCTTCTTGTTGATGGAACTGAGTGGCGTTCAATCTAATTTTACATCCGTTTACCTTCCATTAGCCCGTTTTTCGTAGGTTATCTCGTGTAGAACCACCCCTTGCTTTACTGAGTCTAGTCGGCATATCTTGTTACGGGCAAGGCAGCGTTTCTAGGTGAGTCATTGTCCCGATTTTGAGTAATATCGTCCGCGCTGGCCATCTATCTCTTTCGTGACTTTTGTATGAGCTGGCGCGGTGTCGTAAAAGTCGTTTTAGATAGTAAGAGCGTTTCAAACAAATTAACCGCTCAAACTGACTACCTACCGTATAAATTTCTCCTTGTAGAAGAGTTGAGTAAAATTGTGGCAAAGTAGACATCTCACCACTGTCGCACTCGTTGGAATTGTGGAGGTTTTATAAGATTTTTCCTATTATAGGATTTTTTAGAATAAACATTTCCAAACATTTTAACAAGTTTTATTTCAAACATCTACCGTTTATCATTTGATAGTTTGTAGAGTGATATTATTTGACCATATGATTCTATTGAAGATACGATTTTGGATTTTCGTATAAATCCTGTGTCCCTACTAACTTATTGTTTCGAATATGTGTTTAATTATACAGACTGTCTACAAAAGATTGTCTGCTCAAGAGGGTTTTGAAAGTACATGAGCACATTCCTCAAGCAGTGTGCGCTGTTGCTTCATCGTGTTGAAAGTAACCAATCTGCATTTCTTCTTATCTAACTGGTTAATAAACCTTCAATATTTGTTCTGTATCTAGCTGCTATGATCGTATTGTGAAGAATATTGGACCAATAATTATTCGTCTGTAAGAAGCGGTTAGCAAACTCCCACTTTCACTGGTGTAATGGTGCTTCTTCGAATAAGTGAAGATTTTTTGTACTCCAAATCTGCAGTTTTGGGCATTAATATACCAGAAAGATGAAACCAAGCCTCAGAAAGATGAAACCAAGCCTCATCGCTAAAAAAACTAAAGTCCAGTAGCCGATTATCGTTGATTATTTTTAAACCTTTAACAGTATTCTACGCGATTTTGAAAATCAGTAGATCGCAATACATATACGAAAGTAGTTCTGCAAGTTCAACGCCTTTCTAACAATTTATGGTAAGTGGTAACTGGTACAGCTGTTTGTAATGCAAGTCTACGCATTGAATTTTTTGAACTTTGCTCTAGCCGTTCTCTCAAATCTGTTGCTACTTCATCATCGATTCCGTGGATTTTCCTTTCAGAACATTTCTAGTTGCTAAAAATATGTCTACCATATGCTTGATGTGTCAATTGAGATATGGTACTTCGTTGTTATGATCAGGAAATCTGACATAAACTCTCCTCTACAAGCATCCATGGAAATTCCAGACTCCGTTTTCAAAGGCACCGTTTCGGTAATAAGCTACAATAATTAACGTATTTTGTTCCTGCGAATAAACCCTTGCAGTTGAAAGTAATCATATGAAAATTATTATGATAAGAACAATTTTTTGACAAATTTTAGGTTAAATGTGGAAAATCTGCAGATACTCTCAGAAATAAGTTGGCTGGTGGCTGTGGCTGGTAATGCAGATGCCGACAAAATCCATATAACACATTCCACAATTCTTAAAGAGCGGCATCATTCATAGCCTTCGTGACCAGACAATAGCCACTCTGTATATTTACCTCTTTATTTTAACAATGACACTGTTCTGTTAACGCTATGTATCTCCGAAATGGATAAGAATCGAATTCATGTTTATGAACAAATTAGATTAAAAATTATCGTTTCTATAATATTCCAAAATATTGCATGCTAATTACTAAATTCAAATACCATGTATACAGAGTATATTAAAACGTGCGGAGATTATCTACGTCACGCACTTATACGAGGGTGTTAATAATAGAGATATCGAAAAGAACTTTCTTTTCTTTTAAATGCCAGTATACAACCTACAAATTGACTTATACGAATTTAAGCCACGGCCTCCTATTTTTATGTAGTGATACACAACTTTGGTGTTTTAAATGGAACACCTTGTATATTTTTAGATATTTGAAATCAGCACTAAAAGTGCTTTACGATAGCATTCTTAAATTTAAATTTTGGAACTTATTATTTTTCAAAGTTTCAATTTTTTTTTTAGCCGAAGTAGGCCATAAATTAAGCAAAATCACTAACAATCGAACAAGAAATGCAAAACAAACCCCACTTGGCTCTAAAAATGTCTCATGACAGAATTATAGCTTCAAACGTACTAAAATAATTGAAAACTATGTTTTTTTAAATGGAACAATATGAGTTTTATTTAACAGTTGAAAACTACAATAAAAGGGCTTTCCAACGGTATACCATATTTGCCATTTTGTTTAGAAGTAGCTTTTAAAATCGAAATTACGTAAAACGATTTAAAAATAAATGTTATTGTTAATAAAACTCATATTATTCCATTTAAAAAAAACATGGTTTTCAATTGTTTTAGTACGTTTGGTGCTATAATTCGGCCATGAGAAATTTTTAGAACCAAGTGGAGTTTTCTTTCTATTTCTTGTTCAATTGTTAGTGATTTTGCATAATTAATGGCCTACTTTGACTAAACACTTTTTTTCATATTTAAAAATAATAAGGTTCTAAATTTAAATTTAGGAATGCTATTATAAAGCACCTTTAGCGCTGATTGCTAATCTCTAAAAATATACAGGGCGTTCCATTTAAAAAACCGAAGTTTTGTATCACTGCGCAAAAATAGGAGGCCATGGCTTAAATTGATTGAAATGAGCTGTCTAGCGATATACAAACACCCTGTATATCAAAAAACAAGTAAGAAACTCTAGTAGTTGTTAACGCGTTGGTTATTCAGTTATTAATGGTCTTAGTTTTAGTTCTCTCTCTCAAATGCTTAGGGTTGAGAATTACAGATAAATAGTATCAGTAACTTACAGTTGAACAAGTAAAATAAATATTCAATAACCAAAACTTTCGTGAGAGGTGGATCGGCGTGGTGGTCCAATATCGTAGCCCGCAAGAAATTCTTGTGTATCCAACAGAAATTGGAACCGAAGCACAACTTATTGAATTAAATCCTACTTTTTCAGTATACTAATTAAAATTAAATTTTATTGACGAATAAGATATTTTAAATTTTATCATAATTAGAGCTCAATTTTAGAAATTGGAGTATTTTTTAGAAGGTTTTGATTAAATATCTATAATTTACCCAAATTTGTTAAAATACCAAATTATTAGACCACAAAGCAAATTTTTAAAATAAGCGAACATATTTAAAAAAATACATTTTTTTTAAATTTAGAGATCGAGTACTCCCAAATAAACTTCTAACTGTTTGATTTCGCGGAAGATGTAAATTCGTAAATTGAATTTCAACACCGATTTCTAGGTTTTAAAGAATTAAAGTTATCTGAGAAATTAGAAATTAAAACAACTATTTGTTAAGAACTTTTTCGGAACTGGTATGTAATATAAGATCAATTATAAAATGTGATGAGTTGGCACTGTCAAATTTGTACTTTTAATATATTATTATAATAATTATTAATATATGATACTTTAGTAATACCGTTAATATTAATATTATCGATTTTGAGACATAATACTCACATTATTGCTACTGTTGTAAGTGGTGTAACTATATTCTACACTTTGAGCTTTTCGTAATGGTGGAGGTGCAGTGGTGTGAACTAAAACCATTACGCTATTTTCCAATGCATATATACTATCCAACCATATTGCATGTCCAGCTTTTAATCGCTCCTTTGAAGCATATAATCTGCAAAAATATAACGATGAAAAGTAAATCTAAATGATAACTGTTTACTTACGCTAAAATACTTTTGGGTTTCTTAATTAATTCTGGAATATTGTTAGTATGACGAGCCTCTCTTTTTTCTTCAGGTATCTAAAATATTCAGAAATTTATCATATACAAGTCAACATACATATTTATGAATACTTTTTCCGGATGTACATTATTTTTTTGAGTTTCAGTTTTGGTATAAGTTGGAGGGGTATCAAGCAATTTATCAGGTGTATCACTTTTATCAGTTTTTTTATAATAAGTACCCCAAATATAGACTACATTATTATCAGTTCCCGCTACGGTATATGTTGGTCCACAACTAACCATCTGAAGGTAAAAATATTATAAATTGTTCTAGAATAAACTTTATAAATACCTACCACAATATTAGGAGGTGCTAGGGTGTTTTGTGGATAAGAATAAGTAGTACAGTTTCCTATTCCAAGCTGACCTTCTTCATTATTGCCGATTCCAATTACTTTCCCCATTTGTGTTACCAAAATTGTATGATTGATGCCCATGCTTACCTTGGTTATTTTATCTTTAAGTATTCTCAAATTTTAAAAGTCAGAATATTCTTTTCATTTTTCACACCAAGTTTGTTGTACTGATTTTCTCCACATACTAGAACTTGTCCGTTAATATCAAGAAGAGCTGAAGAGTTTGATTCCGCAAACACATCTGTTATTAGATATTCAGTTGGCAATTTTATAAGAGTGGGAGTGTAGCTACAAATTAAAAAAAAATAGAGTACAATAAATCTATTTACCATCAATTATTTACCAAAATTTTTCATGGCCTAAACCCAATTGACCGTCTGAGGATGAACCCCAAGAATATACCTTACCATCTGCGGTTAAGGCTAATACGTGTTTTGAGCCACATTTGATATTTGTAATATTTGTAGTAATTAAAGAATCTGTAATTGTATAACTGTGTGAAAGTATGTAAAACAAATTCTAAGTTCTTCAAATGTCACTTTAAATTTCTAATTGGTCGGACTGGGTAATTCGAAAATATCGAATAAATTGTAAAAAACCTGATTTTTTTAATGTTATTTAAAATGGGATTGAACACAAGCATAATTTTTTATTTATTTCAGTGTTTAGAATATCAAATATTAAAAGAAATGAATATTATGGAAGTTTGAAGCAATGTTAACAATTTTTTATCAAGAATACAATAAAATTCATGCGAAATATTATATACTCGTATAGGTTTACCATAAGATTGGCTGTTGAACAAGCTTGTATACAGCCTCATTGCTGTGTCGATATTTAAAAAGGCACATTTTTTAGTAATAAGTACTTAATAAAGCAGCAAAAATATTAAAACATGCAATTAATGAATATGTACATATACGTATTGTTATTATATTATAAATAACTAGCAACCAGTGAGACAAATGTCTCATTTAATAACTTTTTTCTCTATCTCTTACGGTTTGGCTGCTGAAACAGCGTCCCGGACGGACCAGCGTCCCGGACGGACGGAAATCACGTGATTTCTCGAAAACCGGAAGTGTCACGTGACTGGAATTCGGTTCCTGACCTGACATGACCATTCCAAACATATAACTTTCATAACTTTTTTCTCTATCTCTTACGGTTTGGCTGCTGAAACAGCGTCCCGGACAGACAAAACAGCGTCCCGGACAGACAAAACAGCGTCCCGAACAGACAAGTCTATTAGATAAAGGATAATTATGTGGTTATTTTATTTCCGAAACATATACCCTTGCACCTATAATTTATTTTGGAACCTGACTGGATAAAAATTAATTATTATGGGCATACGTAGCAAGTTTTTCAAAAGCACAAATTATATGATACTCTTGTTTCATACACGTAGCAACTCAGGGTTATAATTGACAACACACATCGTCGAGCAATTCATGGGTTCGTGGAAGTAAATCAAAAAAAGCAAACTTTGTATTATTACTGACCTTTCAAGCATCCATTTTCACCAGATTAATTATCATAGTAGAGCTCAACATTACAATAAATACGCGAGCGAAAGAATAAACATTAGCACAAAATATTTCGCTAACTTTTTTCCGTGCCAGTGCCGACACCCCTTTCTGGAATCTGCAACCGTACAATGTGCTTTCCAAATAACGCCAAGATGGCTCGGGTTCCCGCTCGAACAAATCCAGTTCTTTCGAAGTAATTGTTTTATTGCATCAAAAAGGGATAAATCGAGCACAAATTCAAATCAAAACGCCGTTTACAAATGGCTGCTATTTATTTTCAAGTAAGTAAACGTTTCAAAACAAATTACACAGATACGTCAGATCAAAATAAACATCTTAACCTCTAAAATGACCGACAAAGGGTGCGACGTATCACGGCAGATAAATATCAAGAAGTCCCTGCTTTCTCGGCACTCTACGCTTTTATAGTTGGAAAGTTATCACTTGGATATTCCCCCACATTCAAATCATAATGCGCTGGACAGCCATCATGCTAAAATCCAATCTCTTGATTTTCACGTGCAACTTTTCCTAATGCAGGGCCAATCTCATTGATTAAAAGCTCTAATTCCTCCTCCTCGGTCCAATTACCCTCGAGAGGGTTTGGTGACACCGTTGTAATTGAAATTATAGGGAATCGACAGTGATTCTCCAGTTGTCCCTGTCCTGAGCTAGTTGGATGGCATCGTGCAACTCTGTGTGTAGCAGATCTTCAACTTGCTTAGTCCAACGAGTTGGCGATCTGCCTCTTGGCCTCTTGCCTTCTACCTTGCCTTCAATCATACGTTTTTCGATTGTTCCTGTTCACCTGGAAATATGACCGAGATACTGAAGGTAAGAGCGATTGATCATTCTTAGCAACCGGGTGGTGATATGTAATTTGTCCAATATCGATGTATTCGTCCTATATTCCGTCCACGATACTCTGAGGACACGGCGGTATACCCACATTTCGAAGGCTTCAATACGGGATTTGTCTGACTTCTTCAGTGACCACGTTTCTGATGCGTACGTGGCTATGGGGAATATGAGCGTTTGTACTAGTCTAAGTTTTGTGTTCTTAGTGATGGCGGTGTCCTTCCAAATTTTGGTAAGTTTAGTGGTTGCCGACCTCGCGATGTTTATTCTGCGTCGTACTTCACTTTAGCTTCCTCCGCCGTTCGTTAATGAAGAGCCTAGATATATATATATATTTATCAACCACTTCAAAGCCAGCAACGTTCTGCAAGTGGGGAGAGTTGTTGTCTGCTCTGTTCACTATCATGACTTTGGTCTTGTTATTTTTCAGACGCAGTCCATATTCCTCACTTATCCTGGTCAACCTCCTCATGATATAGTCCATTTCCTGGACGCTCGCAGTAATAATCAGTGTATCGTCAGCATACCTTAGATCAGTGGTCGCCAACCTCTTCAATGTGTTGAGCTACTTGTTAATTTTGGAATAAACAGCGAGCTACCCACACGGAAGTCACGTAACGCAACGTAAATGAAATAATCCACAGTTAATTTATCATTATATGTATTTATTTTACTATTTATTTAACTGGTAATACATAATACATAGGTACTAATAATAACTACATTCCTACCTACCAAACGAAGTTGTTTGAAAAATAAACACAAACTTTTATCCAGCCACAACGGCATGTCAAATAAGATTTAAAAATAGTTAATAATAACAACAAAAAAGTAACGCACTATCATGAACATAAACATTGAAAAATAAAAAAGCACGTTCAATGAGAAGGCTGACACTCAGACTCATCGATAATTTTTTTAATGTTTGCAGTATAATTTGATACAGCCATTCGAATACAATTATCCAAATGTTCATCTGTAAGTCGATTGCGATATTTGTTCTTCATAAACTTCATATTGGAAAAAGAAGATTCACACAAATAGGTTGAACTGAATAATGCTTTCACTTTCAAGGCAACACGGCAAAGAACTGAATATTTGTCTTTACTTACAATAGGCCAGATACATTTGGTACTTGAGACTAACGATTTTAAGGCTAAATCATTTTGAAAATCAATTACTTCCATTTCTGTTGCAGCGATGTCTTCGCCAAAGTTCTGCATAACACAAGTTGCAAACTGTTGGATATCAATTTCCATAAAGGGTGAAACAACAAACTGCGCTACTAAAGCCATTTCGTTGAAATCCTTAAAACGATTTTTGAAGTTATTCTTCAGGGTAGAAACTATTTCTACATGATATTTGCTGTCATAGGGTTCTAATGGATTTTGAGATATTTTTTCTGAAAGACTAGGAAAATGCTTGGCATCGCTGTTAATTAGGTTTTGTTCCCAAAACTCCAGCTTTTTGATAAATGCTTTTATATCAGAAATCATTTCTGCCAGTTCTTTGTCTCTCCCCTGAAGCTGCAAATTAAGTTCGTTTAATTTCTCGGTAATGTCCACGAGAAAGCCAAAATCTCTAAGCCAGATTGAATTTTCTAGTTCCGGAGTCGGTTCATCGCGTTTTTTGAAAAATTGAACTATGCCAGATAGGACATCATTAAAACGTTTCAGCACCCGTCCTCTACTTAACCATCGGACTTCAGAGTGAAGGAGTAGGTCCCCGTATTGACAGTCAACTTCATCGGCCAAGGTTTTGAATAATCTTCTTTGTAACGCTTGAGCTCTAATCTTGTTCACAATTTTTACCACCAGTTTCATAACGTTGTTTAGTTTCAGGAAATTTCCACATAATGCTTCCTGATGGATAATGCAGTGGTAAGAGAGAAATTGCGGAAAAGTTTCATCTTTACGACATAACGCCACCAGACCCTTATCAAAACCCACCATAGCTGGAGCGCCATCGGTTGTCAAGCCTACCATTTTCGATATTGGAATAATATTTTTTAAATGAGAAAACAACTCCTGTCCAGTAGTGTGTCCTTTCAGTGGAATAAACTTCAAAAGATCTTCTTTAATCGTAAAATCACTAAAAACCATCCTGACGAACACGGCCATCTGGACAGTGTCAACGACATCTGTTGATTCATCCAGTTGAAGTGAAAAATAAACACAGTTATCTAAGTCAGTTCTTAACTGTAAAAAAATATCATTGCTCATTACTTCTACACGTCTCATCACTGTATTAGCAGAAAGTTGCATAGATTTTATAGCTGAAACTATCTCGTCTTTGTTTCTAAAGTTGGCAAATAACGAGTCAGCAGCTTCTAAAAACGCCTGTTTTATCATTTCCCCGTCTTCATAAAGTTTCTTTTTTTGTGCAATTATCTGGGACACACGGTACGATGCTTCAGTTGCAGCCTTATTTTTGTCGATTGTTCTTAAAAATATTGATTGTTGTCCAATTAACTGCTTTTTTAACTGTTTCAGTTTCTCCTTTCTGGCGGCAGAATGTAGTGGGAATGATTTTTCAAAATTAGAATGTACAGTTTTATGATGTCTCTCAATATTTCCTTTTTTAGCAACGGAGACCGAAGTATTACATAACAAACACACATTTTTATCTTTAACTTCTGTAAAAAAGTATTGTTCTTCCCATTCCGAATGAAAGTGGTATGTCTTTACCTTCTTACAACTGCTTGCCATAATATTATTTTTTGTTGTTCACTACTAACCCAACCGCTGGACGTTGGTTACGCGTTCAGTTTTAAACTAAGCGCAATGTCGCCGCGCCGTGCGTATTTATCCCGTTCAAAGCAATCCAGATCGTTCTCGAACACTAACGCACTGGTCCGGCTGGTCGGTTCTAGCCGATTCTAGCCGATTCTAGCTTGATGGCGTCAGCGGCAGATCGCTCGCCGCAACGTTGCCGCTGTTTATGTTTAATATTATGACAATTAGATTTTTTTGTGGAATTTTAGGAAGCTTCTCTGATTTTGTATTTTCGTTGTGAGAGCTACCAGAATTGCCCCCGCGAGCTACCGGTAGCTCGCGATCGACAGGTTGGCGACCACTGCCTTAGATTATTGAACTTCTTGCCACCGACTGAGATACCACCTTCCCATCCATCGAGCACTCTTCTCATTATATACTCACTGTATATGTTAAACAAAATTACGAATCCGAATTTAAATTTTCAACTATTTCAAACGGTGCAATAATATTACTACCTTTTGAATCACCTGCTGCTATACTTGCTGTAGTTTCAATTTTTTTCACAAACTTGTGAATTTTTGATACACATGAAATAGGTCGATTATTAAATTTAACCGAGAATAAATCACGAACTGTGCGCCACTGTAAAATGTTTTGATAATAAATACCCTCTCTTCATTAGAATATTCAACATTATTATCCATAGTAATTAGTTAAATACGTGAATTGATAACTGACAGAAAATAACATTTTTATTATACCTGCATCAGAATCGCCGTTTAAAGCACGCCTGAGCGTGCGAAAATAGGCGATTAAAGATCGCCGAGCTTTAAAGGTTGTCAAGGAAACGACTGAATGCAACAACGGACATGGACGCGACAAAAACGTAAATAATTTTCGTAACTATAGTAGCAATATTATTATGCCCTCTCGATTTATCACGACAAAAATTATGTCTAAGTTTTTAGTGCGTAATTTATTTCCAGTATTGGAGGTATATTAAAAAATAGCGTAAAGTATTCGTGGATAACTGGTCTTTAAAACACTTGCTCTATTTCGAGCACTCCGGCTACGCCGTCGTGCTCGAAAACTCGCGCGTGTTATCCACTCATACTTTAATATACTATTATTTTGGCATAAACAAATTTAATCATAGCTGGTCTGTTTTTTGTGAATAAAATGCAAAATATTTATTACAGTTTTAAAGCTATTTCTATCTTAAACAAGCAACAAATACAAGTAAAGTAGTATCAAATTAAACGCATTTTTTTCTCTTTCGATTGATACCACTATCAATCCTATCAATTCAAGCGGCAAGCAGGAATCTGCATACAGATTGACCGAAATCCGTTTTGAACATAGGAAATTAATGAGTGCGACAAGGAAGACATAAACAAAATGAGTAGCAGGATAAAGATAGAATGTAATCATGGCTAGGTAAATTTTTAAACTAAAATTAAGTCAATGAATCAAACACTTCTGTCAAATATTTTATCTGTCATTAAGAGTATAAAGTGAGGTTTAAATATACTATTGTTTACTATTCACATAATTATTTTAATTATTTAAACCTCATTTTATACTCTTAATAACAGATAAAATATTTGACAGAAGTGTTTGTTTGTTTCATTGACTTCCTATGTTCAAAAAGGATTTCGGACAATCTGTATACGATTTCCCATGCTATTTCCCTATGTTCGCACCTTAAGTGAAACACTCAATATACACCTGTATTTAACTTTTGAAACCCACTGATGCCTTAAATACGACTAGTTGACATCTGTTCATAAATTTTACAGCAAGGAAATATGTGTGTTTCAGCGCTTTTCCTTGTGAAAATTTAACTTTGTTAGTTATTAATAACATTATTTCATTAAATCTCCACTGTACAAACGAGTATCATAGCAGTATTATATAAGTAATCAGTTTTAGAAAGAAATTTATTCACTTAGTTTTTAATAAATGTATGAAAAATAGCGAATATCTGGTATTTCGTATTTTGCATTTATTAAAAATATATATATTATATAAAAACTTCGTTTAAGACACCTTTTTTGTTTAAGGTCTTAAGTTGCTTAAAATTATTTGAAGTTTTGAACAATCTAAAGTCGTCATCAAGTTGTGTTCCATATACGGATGGGGCCCAGGGGTGTAGTCGAGGGGGAACGCGGGGGAACGGCGTTCCCCCACTGGTTTTTTGTTAAGTTAAAAAAAATAAAGAACGAATTTCTGGCATTTACTTATTAGCACAAACAATTTGATAATTATTCATTCCAGTGTCATTTAAATAATAGGCTAGTGGTATATGTTATTATTTAGAAATATCACGTCAAACATGACTTGCTACTTGCTATGAATATGCAAACAGTTTGAATTAGAAAGTTGTAGACTTGATATTTATATATTAAGGCTACAAAACTGGCAACATCGTAATACGGAAAAATTGCACCAGAAAACATCAAAACGCATATTTTGCACCTATACTTTTAAAAAATTTCCGGAAGAAGACCCCCGGATCCCCTTTTTCCTGGGGGATATTCCATACCCCTCAAAAGTCTAGCGTTCACCCACGGGCAGATTTGCCACTACATCACTGATGGGGCCATAATTATATAACGGGTGTTCATAAACAGTCGTCATCCCAGTTGCTTTGAAAAACAAAATGTTATGTCTTTGATTAATTCGTGCAACACAATGAAACGTCATTGAGTACTGTCATAGCGCATTTTTTCTCAATTTTAATAGACATACGTTTCTGAAGTAAAAACCTACTGGGATGACGACTGTTTATGAACACCCGTTATAACAACAATAAGATAACATGAACAACAAAATAGAATGCTTGAGTAAGAAAGAGATGACCATACAACAAAATGATTTTAGTAGGCACAATTAGTTGACATATGTCATAATTAAAGTGAGCGTCAAGCCTACTCGTATATTTGCTACTATGTTTATCTCTTTCTTACTCAAGCAATATGTGTTATTTTCTTGTTCATGTTATCTCATTGCTGTTATATACAGGGTGTAAAAATGCTTTACGCACCATAGGGATTTCAATGGTAATTTCTTCATATGAAAATATTTGCTTCCCTAATTATTTTAGAGCAAACTTGTATTGAAGTTTTTTGTAGAGAAAAAAAATCTGTATCCATTTAAGCCAGAATTTGTCATTTTACATTTCGGAAAACCAAAAATTTAAAGAAATAAAATACCATTTGTAGACAAATCAGCGGTGCCTTGAAATTACTAAATCATCTCAAAGCATCAACAAATTAGTTTGCTGTTTATTTGGTTGCCGTTACATTTGACAGATGCAAACAAATAAACAGCAAACTAATTTGTTGATGCTTTGAGATTGATTTAGTAATTTCAAGGCACCACTGATTTGTCTAAAAATGGTATTTTATTTCTTTAAATTTCGGTTTTCCGAAATGGAAAATGACAAATGTTGGCATAAATGGATACAGAATTTTTTTTTCTACAAAAAACTTAAATACAAGTTTGTTCTAAAATAATTAGGGAAGCAAATATTGTCATATGAAGAAATTACCATTGAAATCCCTATGGTGCGTAAAGCATTTTTACACCCTGTATAATTGTGGCCCCATCGGTACATACTATATTGCAGGGATGTTCAATGTTCATACGAGTTACTTTTTTAGACGGAGTGACTTTGTGATCTACTCATATAATAATGGTGAGGCACTAACAACCCATGAAGGAGCTTGGCCTGCAAGGCGGAAGGTCAGAGCTTCCGTATCCTCACTCTCACACTTCAGTGTCTATAGCATCTACAGTTACTAAAAAGACGGCTCTCGGTGGAAGGTATACTTAAATGTTTACTCAACAAATACATATACTGTGTGATCGAACATTTTTATCCTCTATAGGGCTGTACAATTGTTTATTTTGAATTTATGTTGGTAGTAAAAGAGACATTGGCATTTTATATCTGACAGTTTAAGGTTATATTAGTAATGTGATTTTAAAGAATGCAAGCATTTCTGTTGAATGCCTAAAAATGTTAATAACAAAACAAGTACATATGTTTTCTATTTCCTCTATTTTCCATACACAGCACTCAGGGCCGGTTGCAGAAAGCAATGTTAAGTCTGGTGTTAGCTAACATCGCGTCAAAGTGAACAAAATCGCATCAAATGTATTGTTGAGGCTTTCGCGGTTACTCGAATTATTCTCCTTAGCATAGAATTTCGGCTTAGACCGCGTAGTATTGTGTATATGAACACCCAGCTTTTTTGGCTTAATGTGCCTTGCACCTTGTGAAGTCGAGCAAAAACCCGCTCGATGGCCATTGCTCTTTGGTGGCTCGTGTTGTTTGAGTATCTTGAGAACGAGGGATACTTAGGCAGATTTCGCCGTTTTGCTGTTTGTGCATCATATTCACTAACGTTCGCAAGACCTTGTAGCTTGCATCATCAGAGTGAAAGTCGCACTAAGAACCGAAGGTCGGTGTGGAGCTATTTATAGTCCTCTGTGCCAGGCGCGCGGAGTGGCGTAAACGCTGGCGCTGGTTGGTCGTCCGAGTGCAACGTAATCCGTGGGGCGTGGCCGTATGACGCAGAGTGGGTTGTAACGCTTTAGATCGTGTATCACAGGGGTCCACGTTTTACTAAGCTTAAAGCCATCTTCCCTGTTGATATTATTTGGATGTTTTTCTATTTCTATGGCTTCACGTATCACTCGCGGGAAGTAATGAGGTATTCTGGCAAGTACTCTGGCATGCTCAAATTCTAAAGTGTGCCCATTTGTAAACGTATGCTCAGCTACGGCTGATTTTGTGATGCGTTTGTGTTTGCAATCGCCTTTATGTTCTTGGAGTCTTAGATCAACGGAACGACCAGTCTGTCCAATGTAACTCGAGCCGCAAGAACAAGGAATGCGATATACGCCAGCGGTTTTTAAAGTGGAATCTTGTCTTTTACCAGATCTGAAGCCGTTACCCAAAGTTTCCTTGCTCGTGAACACAGTTTTGACGTTGCATCGTTGCAGGACACGTCCTATCTTATCAGTTGAGCCTTTAACGTAAGGTAGAAAGCTAAGCCTTCCAGAGGTGGAGTTCTTCTTTAGCCTTCTTTGTCATAGTCTTGTCTAGTGCTTTTCGTATGGCGGTAGTTGTGTATACGTTCCTTTGTAAAGAGTCAAACAGATGTAGCTTTTCTCTCTCTAGATTTTCCTCGTCTGAGATACGAACGGCTCTTGTCGCCAGAGTCTGGAGGAACTGTTGCTTTTTGCATTGATGATGATGTGAGTCAGCATTTAGATATCTGTCCGTGTGTGTTTTCTTTCTATAGACTGCATGTCCTAACTGCCATCTGATTTACGTTTCACCAGAGACGTCTAGAAACGGAATACTGCAATTTTCTTCTACTTCCATTGTGAATTGTATGTTGGGA
Source organism: Agriotes lineatus (assembly GCA_940337035.1). Taxonomy (NCBI): domain Eukaryota; kingdom Metazoa; phylum Arthropoda; class Insecta; order Coleoptera; family Elateridae; genus Agriotes; species Agriotes lineatus. The sequence goes on along the minus strand of OW679194.1, from coordinate 98,745,101 downwards.
TGTACAGAATTCAGGTGTTTTAGAAACAGATTCAATGTCTGGCGTCCATGTGACCAAGATGACAAAGGTATCATCTACATATCTCAACCAGCAAGTCGGTTTTAGCTGCGCTTGTTCGAGAGCCTTTGGTTTCAAAAGCTTCCATGTAGATATTAGCGATAACAGGTGATAGCGGTGAACCCATGCCGCTCTTCGACTTGTTCGTATATTTTATTGTTCCAACTGAAGTAAGTGTTTTTCAGGCAAATTTCAACAAGTTCAACTTGGTCTGTAGGCAAGAGATCCTTTGAGCATTACTAGCACCTCATCAACCGGCACTTTCGTGAAGAGTGATACTACGTCGAAACTGACTAGGAGGATCATCTTTGTTTAACTTTATGTTCTTTAGTTTCTGACAAACTCTGCTGAATCCTTGACAAAGGAGTCTGTTTTACCAGTTAGAGGCTGTAGTATACTGGTTAAATGTCTTGCTAAAGCATGTGTAGGAGAATTGATCGCGCTGACAATTGGTCTCAACGGCACGCCCTCCTTATGTATCTTAGGTAGGCCATACATGCGATACAACTTACAAAAGTCTACACCGCCAATCCCACTACCTCTCTCAAACAAGATAACCTCTGCCATAAAATGCTCCGATAGTATCGATCCCACTTTAAAGCACCGATTGATTCCTAGAAATGCAATAACTCCTCGCATGTATGGCCTACCTAAGATACATAAGGAGAATTTGAGCATGCCAGAGTACTTGCCAGAATACCTCATTACTTCCGCGAGTGATACGTGAAGCCATAGAAATAGAAAAACATCCAAATAATATCAACAGGGGAAGATGGCTTTAAGCTTTAGTAAAACGTGGACCCCTGTGATACACGATCTAAAGCGTTACAACCACTCTGCGTCATACGGCCACGCCCCACGGATTACGTTGCACTCGGACGACCAACCAGCGCCAGCGTTACGCCACTCCGCGCGCCTGGCACAGAGGACTATAAATAGCTCCACACCGACCTTCGGTTCTTAGTGCGACTTTCACTCTGATGATGCAAGCTACAAGGTCTTGCGAAACGTTAGTGAATATGGATGCACAAACAGCAAAACGGCGAAATCTGCCTAAGTATCCTCGTTCTCAAGATACTCAAACAACACGAGCCACCAAAGAGCATGGCCATCGAGCGGGTTTTTGCTCGACTTCACAAGGTGCAAGGCATATTAAGCCAAGAAATGCTGGGTGTTCATATACAAATACTACGCGGTCTAAGCCGAAATTCTATGCTAAGGAGAATAAAATCGCATCAAATTTTGTTTACTAATGTATTAGTTACCATAATCATTTGAGATTGATTCGTTTTTGTTCACTTTGATGCGATGTTAGCTAACACTAGACTTAACATTGCTTTCTGCAACCGGCCCTCATACTTTGTGTTAGCATTAAACGTTCTAAAAAAGTAAGTGGCTGTGCAAATCGTATAAGTTATATTAGTGAGCACGTACCTTTTACTCATCACTTCCAACATAAATTAAACTTTAAAAAATCCGCAACCCACTAGAGGATACAAGTTTTCGATCATACGATATAAAAAGAAACACATAAAGGCCCCGCAGACAGCTATCTTCAAAAAGTACATTCATCTAAAATAGTTTGCCAAATGTAACGTAAGCATGTAGCAATTTGCCAACCAATAAACAACGATCACCTGTTCGTCAGTTCAAAATACAGCTATAAATGATAATGCGTATGTATATCAACAAGCACAATGTAGTAGTAGTATTAGTTGTGGGGAGACCGAACTTAGTAAGGTAGGCCACTATAGGTCCTTTTTGCCAATCCCATGCCATCCTCTCAACCACCTTCATTATCATCCTCTTCGATGGCTCTTCTCTGCTTAAACCTTGCTGACTTTCTAACGAAGATTAGAATATTGGCCCAGGTTAGTGAGTTTAACTCTTTCATTCGAATCGTTCTATGCCTCAGTTGGTGATACGCCTCGCATTCCCCTCAAGTAGTGAAAGGACGTTTCCTCATCCCTTCCACATATCGGGCAAATGAGGTCTTCCCTCTACTCCTATCAGTGTTAGGTGTCTCTTTAGTTTACAGTGGCCTGTCAAGATCCCTATTAAAAGATTTGTGGTTCTTCGGCTGCTTCCCACTAGCCAGGCCAATTTCAGTGAATCAACCCTTAGTATATGGTACTTTGCCTGACGACAGCCCCTGCACCCTTTCCACTTTTCCTCACTGGTGTTGTAGGCCTACTCGGTGAGGGCTGCTGAAAAGTGCTGCCTTGTTATACCCAGAAAGGGTTCCGGTCCAAAACAAGTTTCTCGGGTTACCGTGTTTGGCTAGTTCGTCTGCCTTTCTCATTGCCTTAGACCCCTGTGTGTCCAGGACCCAGACGAGTTCGACGCCCTTTTTCCTTGCCAATTCAGCTAAAGCGTCTCCAAATTCCTGGACAAGGGCTGATCTTGTCCTGGCCGAGAATATTGCTTTTAGTGTAGCTTGGCTATCAGAGATAATATAAATTTTTGCTTCCTTGTTGCCACCGATAGAATGGGCATAAACTTCTGCTTGGAGTACCGTGGGGAATCTTCTTAAAGCATAGCTTTCTTGTACCCCTCGGCCGTCTATATAAATTTCTGCCCAGAAGATTGCCTTTCCGCCACTCGAAGACCATCCGTTTAGCATATCAAGCCATTCGGCTGGAGTTGAACTCGTTTTGGTCCCATTGTTTCCTTGTTGGGGTAGTGAGAGAGTATCCTTTTTCTAACCTTAGCCGGTCCTCTGCTTCGTTACCCTGTAGGCTGATAGAGGTATTTCTCTAGCTACCACATCGGCAATTTTTGCGTGGCCCGTGCGAACTGTCTGATCATTTCAAAGCCCCGTATCCCACATTCTGAGGTGGGTAGCCATGATCTCTCTCTTTATACAAGTGTCAAGCCCGGAGTCTTAATTTACTTCAAGTGTGGCCGTTGGACCTTTGCCAATATTATGGAAATGCTGGGGTGATCTACACTAGGCTACCAGGACCACTGAGCCGTACTGAATTCTTGGCCTTACTACCAATGTGTAGAGCCAGTGCAGAATCTTGGGGTTTATCCCCCAGTTTCAGCATATCGCTCTGCGCAACTGCCATAAGGTCTGTATCGACTTGTTCACAGTCCTGTCGACATGCGACCTCCAACTGAGCTTGCTATCAAAGATTACCCACAGGTACTTGACCCCTTGTACTAGTGCAAGTGGTATTCCCTACATTATGGGTTTCCTCAGACCCTGAAGTTTCCTTCTTTCTGCGAAGAGAATGATCTGTCTTTAGTGGGTTTACCTTTTTCTTCGCACCATTTATCAATAAACCTGTAGCCTACCTGCAGTCTATCGCAGACGACGTTTAGGAACCTGCCTGTTACAAGTACTAGTCCATCATCTGCGTATGCCTGCGCATAGAAGCCCTCTGCCGTTACGCATCTCAGTAGACCGTCTATTATAAGGTATCATAAGTGAGGTGAGATGCAGCTATTTTGCGGACAACCTCTCGTAACTCCGGCCCTCACTGAACAATCTTTATTCCAGCGTTGATCTCACCCAACTGATCAAAACGAGAGGAGTTTCTCTGGCCTGTAAGGCTTGACATATTGCAGCCGTTCTTGCCTTGTCAAATGGTCCTTCAATGTCAAAGAGTACTGCGACAGCCACTTTTCTATTGTGTAGTGCCCTTTCATTTCAACCTCGTGCACGACAGCACGGAGTGCAGCTTTGGTCGATCTCCCACGTCTATATGCTTACTGATTAATGTGAAATTGGTGTGTTGTTATTACGCATTCCATTAGATGATGTAAGGATGTAAGGATGTAAGACTAATGGGTATAAATTATTTGTAAGTTTTCCCTTTCCGTATTGGGAATAAAGCCCGCTCTCGCCTCCTTCCATAAGCACAATGTGCAAACACCTAACAAATTTTAACGAAACACGGGTGTGACAGTTAACTGTGACTGTGTTCACTGCCCCGAGTTTTGCCACACACAGTATAAACAAATTACATACAAGAATGGTCATAAAATTAGTCATGCGACATATTAAAATGTATTCCTTTGTATCGCCCAACTACAGCTTCATATAAGCTGTTTAGGCACCTGCGCTGGCCGCCTTTAGTTCAAACTTGACAAGTTAATGGTGCGCAAGCATGCATACTTGGGAATTAAAGGCGTGTTCTCTTGACACAATCACGCTGCGAAAACGCACAACTTGCATGCTTCAAATACCTGTTAGCTTAAGGGCCGAATAGAAGGCTGCTTGAGGTATTGCGATCTCGGATAATGAAATCCAGAATGACCGTCTAGAGAAATGCGTCAATATTAGCTAGAGTTTGCACGCTTGAGACGTGACCTCAAGGTGCCCAAAATGGACAACACATGCCGCTGTGAAAGCTAAAACTTCTGTGTAATTTTGGTTTTCAGTATTTGGAGAAGGCTCCAGTGGTGAATAATAGGTAGTTGGCGTCGCGCATATTTGTCGTAGAAACGGAGCAAGTGCGTTCTGCCCGTCTCGCGTTTGTACTCGTTATTTAAGGAGTTCTAATACCTAATTCGGCTTATATCCGACGTTATAGCTTCGATAAGTTCTTAAGAACGGTAATATCGTCCGAATTATAGCATTATAAATGGCCCAAAGCCTACGCACCAAGGAACCATGGAACATACGCAGTCGTATGTATGGTCTGAATGAAATAAGTCCTTTATTAAAAAGACCGACAACGAAACTGGGAATTAGATATAACATGAAGAATGCTTTATTTTACACAAAATTGTTCTAACGTAGCTGTCCCGAGAACCTCTAAAACACCGCTCCCGAGAATCTCGCAAGGCGAAAAGCTGCGATACTAGTACTGATTCGAAAATCAGTCCAATACGGCCCACAACCGAAGTTTAATAAACGATAGAGCAATAACCAAAACCATAACTTCTCGAACAGTGGAATTTTCTTCCCCGAGGCGGACGCTTCCAGTTACACGTCCACTCGCTTCGATATCTGAGCAAGTTCCTTGTGCGTAACGGGATGACACAAACTTTAGCGTCCCATCATGGAGTAATTCCGGCAGAAAACTGTGATGTTCGTACCAAATACGTTAGCAACAGCTACAAAATGATTAACGAGGCGACAGTTAATGGAAAGCGACACTAAACGATAAAAAGGCACAACACAGACACCTTCAATATAACTCTTAAACGATTGAGAGGGTGACACCAACAGTTTCAAACGCAAATTATTGAAACAATCCTAACAAAGAAAGACTTGAAGTATGTAGAATCGGTTGGAGATATATAAGGGTAGGTATTCAAAAGAAAGTTACATTTTGAAATGGATGTAATATTTTTAAAAATTGACATATACCTACACAAAATAACAACAAATTTATACTCATAAAGATGTGGGGTTTATTGGCTTCAGTTTTATTCTTCAACAAGCAATAATCTTTCTGGTGAAATAATTGCAATTTGTTGCAAAATTGCATATTTTAGTTCGTCGGTAGTCGTAGGATTATTTAAAAAACTTGTCTTTTAAATAACCCCACAGCCAAAAATCCGCTGGTTTCATATCGGGGATATCGGCATGTTAAAATAACGTTGTCCGGTAACTGTAACTGTTATTTGATTCTCTTAAAAAAGCAGGGTCCTATAATGGAATAGGATGTGAATCCACACCTATGGTGTTACTTTACACCATGTCCACACCATACGGTCACTTTCAGATCATGTAGTACTTGCTGAATAACAGTAGCGGCATGAGTTTCAGACCAAATCCTATAGTTCTAAGTATTAACAAAACCTGTTACCATGGTAACCAAATCAAATAAATGTGATTGATGAATACATTCCATTGTTCCATAAATACAAATGCATTATTATTTTGTGAATACGTTAATTTTTAAAAATGTTACATCTATTTCAAAGCGTAACTTTCTATGGAATAAATTTATACTATCAAATCTAACTCTCTATCATATGAAACACATATAGAGAAAACGTTAATACGCGAAACAACTTGCTCCAAAACCGCACTAGCCATTTGCTTCTCTACCCCTAGAACATGCATACGCGATATGGGAGACACAAAACAGATTACCAACTTAGACCCCATTCTATACCAAAAATGCAAAATTATTACCGGCTGTCTCAAACCTATCTACCTCTATCAGTTGGTGGGAACAGCACCACCAAAACTTAAACGAGAATTAGAGGCCCAAAAGGATGGATTAAAGCAGCTTAACTACCAGGACAACCTTTATGTCTGTATTGTTTAAAGAAGCACCATCTGACCCTCAGAACCTCACCTCCTGATCAAGCTTTTTAGCCAACACTGGAGCACTGAATATGAAAAAATAAAAACAGTGCAATAGGGAAAGTATCAGTAATGAAAATTACATAATATTAAAAATCGAGTAAAGTACGTTTTTTTCCTATATAAATTTTGAAGGTCAAAGAATTTAGGGTTTATGTTGGCATTACTAGGATTCCTTTAAAAAATATATGTTGGTAGAATTTGTTTTAGTAACTTTTTAGAACTAAAAATTGGTGGGAAATTTAAAATCTGGCATTAAAGGTGTTTTGTTTCAGGTAATCTTTTGTAAACTTCTTCTTCTGGCACGTTAGGCTGCAGATCCAACAGTTCCTCTGCACACTTCAGAATAGCTTTTTTTACATTTATTTTGAAAAGATTCCGTTTTTGACGCATATTCATTTTTAAAAAAAAGCTGACAATTTAATTTTAACTTTCAAAATGACACAAGTCGTTTACAGAAAAACCTGACGAAAATAAATTTTCAAAAAATTTTAAAAAAGCAGTTTTGCCAATTTTATCTTGACCTTGGAAATTTTTATAGGAAAAAAACCTACTTTAGCTGCCCACTAGGCGGTGCCACTTTGGACTGGTTAACCTGGAAAACCATCATCTATGAACCCACTATTTACAGCACTACTATTTTTGAAGCAAATAAATGCAGAAAAAAAGTATTAAGAATAGTACATTATGTTATTAGGAGTAAAAGTGATACTTCGTGTGGATAGACCGGACACGTTTGACTGACGAGCTTAAGCGAGTTACTCAAGTCGAGGCGAGGCACACAAAGTCACTTTTACTCCACTTTTCCAACACCCAAACTAATACATATATAAAAAATTACGATTATGGAGAATTGACGTTTACGTCATTTCCCGACAACCAAGAAGGCCAATGTCAAAACTATTCGAAAACTAATCAAGTTTTGAAGTATTCTTACCCCGCCGGCGTAACCACTTTTATGACTATCCATAAAAGTATCGGATTTACGTTGTCTGTCAAGTTACATAAATTATCACTTTCACGACGTTTGAAAATGATAGTATATTGTTTTATTAGGATTAAAAGTGGCACGCTGCGCTTCGCCTTGCAAAAGCAAACATAATTGCTCGTCAAACAGAGTCACTTTTAATCCGAATAATACATACTATTTTTCCGCAACCTAGAAAAGTATAAAATATTCAAAATTTGAGATGATGGATTACTTTTGAAGTTTCTCATTTAAAAATCATTGTGACAACTACATACACAGCCGACCAAATGGAAATTACTTTTAGTTCTATGGAAGTAATAGTATATTAAGTATTAAGAACGGTAAGGACATTTTACCGATCGAAGACAATTGTTTAGAGGAGGAGCGAAGCAACGACTCCAATTATTGTCTGAGATCGGTAATTCCTTAACGTTCTAGAACGGTAACCATAACTTACTGATTTGGCAACAAACGCCGTACCTAAGTAAAATTGTTCTATCGTGCAAAAAAGTACTTTTAATCCTAGGAACTAAAAGTGTGGCATAGCAACATACACTTCTTGTGTCAGTAAGCAAAACGTCCACTTCAATGACAGATTTTGATATTAAAAGTAATGACGTTTAAGACGGTTGTGGAATAGTTATTTACTATATAAGTGGGAAAAGAGCATAATTACTAAACGTGTGTGTAAGTTACAAAAGAGTGCGTAGCACGAGGTATGTAAGCACACAAGTATATTAATGATACATTATCACACATGTATTGTACAAAATTTTATCTACAATTGGCCAAAATTGAGAAAAGTGCATTTAGAGAAATTATACATCTGTCAATTTCAAAAATACTTTAGTAGGAAAATGTCATTCATTAACACTAGTTCAGTTACCTAGGTAACGAAATTTGAGTTACGTAATAAGTTTCATACCGTAATGCAAATGGATCTGATTTCATTACCTAACCGAGTTAGATGTTGACGTTCATTAACTAACTCAAATGAATTTGATAATAGGTTTTTATCCAAGCAGACGTAGATATAAAAAGTAATTTTTAAAATTTCATTTAGAAAAGTAGGCCTTTTTAATTAATTTCGGTGTGTGAAGTGCCACTTTGCTTTTTCTATTTAAAATCGTACATTCCTAAATTAAAAGCAAAGTGTCACTTTTTTTCACTGAGTGAAAAAAAGTAGCACTTCACGCACTGAAATTAATTTTAAAAAGCCTACTTTTTTTAATTAATTTCGGTGTGTGAAGCGCCACCTTTTTTCACTCAGTGAAAAAAAGTGACACTTTGCTTTTAATTTAGGAATGAACGATTCTAATTGGACGTTTCCTTAGTTACCAATAGACGTTTCCTTAGTTGCCAGAACTGACCAACGCACTTGACTAAATGAAGGCAAATACAATTCTATACAAAATAGGCTTGGATTTGAATGTTTAATGAAATTTTAAAAAATCTTATAGGCAACTCGTGTTAGCGTGCTTATTTTTTACGCGTGTGGAATATTAAACTCGGCTGCGCCTCGGTTAATAACCCTCCACACTTATGAAGAAAAGTTGCACTTCTAACACTTGTGGTCTAAATAACTATTATGGCATTGTGACATTTAAAGTGGAGCATGTAATATGGTTTCTAATTTGCTGCATCTCGTCGTTATACTTGTTTTAACGACGTAGTTATAAAGCTTATAGTCCGGGAGCCAGTGACCGTTTAGAGTTAGTCATTTCACAAAAGCTGAAAATTTTTCCTAAGCTTTATTTGGTATCACTAGTAAGTGAATGGACCTCCAGCTGGCGCAGTTCCGGGGGGTGTAGCTGCGGCAGCCTCTCACACATGTAAAATAATAATAATAAATAATTTTAACAGACATTGACAGAAAATACCTAATTTACGCCAACTAATTACCAATTATTTTGATAAATGCTATCGAACTTGAAAAGCAAGGCACGGCATATTTAAAAATTTCCAAGTTTTAAATTAGTATTTTAAAATAAAAATCGCATATAGAATATTATTATTGGTATCATTTGATGAGTAAACTGATACCGCAAAAGCTGACATTTGGTAAACCAATAGTTAAGTTAATAACTTAACCAAAAAAAGCATCCAGCTATATATTTAGTGGGGGAAAAGTGCCCAGCCGATGCACTGAAAGACGCTGCGCATCGGTATGCGCTTGGGCGCATTGTATCTTTGACTGCATCAGCTGGACCCTTTTCCCTCACTAAATATAAAGCTGGATATTTTTTTCGTTTAACTTATTCAATTAACTATTGTATTACCAAATTTCAGCTCTGACAGTATCAGATATCTATACTTTTCTCATTAAACACGTCCATGCAGTTATTATACTATCTCACAAGTTTTTGAATTTAAAGGGTTTTAGTAAATATTTACACATTTAAATATTTATACATAACATAAACAGTAAATATGTGGACATTAAAATGCAAAAAGCAAATATTTACACATAAAAGTGCAAATAGTAAATATTTAGATAGCCACTTTGTATAATACTGAGCCAAGATTTAATGCAGCAGTTTTATGCTACACCGAATAGCCCAACCGACCGCCACAATTTTTTATTCCCTTTACCAAAGAATAATATCGACGGATCAGCTCTGCCTCCCTGTAAAATTGAGCTGCACCAACGCCAACATTGGCTGCAGACAACGTATATAGCAAATATTTGGGCACACGCTCATCTTCAGGTTCCAACGGCATTACATCCGACTGATTTTGGCTGGGAAGAGGAGGAGAAATTTCATTTCAAATGGTTTCGAGGGTGAGCAGCTACCCTCTTCCCTTGGAGATATAACTATCGATGATGACAAAAAAGTACTGCAGGTTAAAATAATACTGATATATTTCTCTCTCATTTCATTACTTTTTTTCATTATTTCAATGTAAATTTTTGATTATTTTCTATTTAATTTTATCTATATAATTTTAATTGAAAAATAAAACTGAATAATATTTATAACAATTTTGTTAGCATGTAAACTTTTTTTATAATTCGTAATCCGATTTGTGTTACAATTTTGCTCTTGCGTGTTATACGTTTTTATATTATTATCATCTATATCTTTTAATATATTATTATTATATATGTTTACAGATGATGTCAAAGATATTTCACAGATCGACATCAATTGCAGCGGTAACGAAATCGATAATTAGTTGGATGGCAATGAATCCGAAGAAGACCAAATCTAAAAATTTGTTGGTACATTACTTTATTAATTTACACGTATTAGTACACTATACCGGGTGTCCGTTCTCAAAGTCGAACATAGGCGATTAACATTGTATTGAAGGTTTCTGTCGATTCCTGCTTGCCAATTCAACTTACAGGGAAGGTAGTAGTATCAATGAAAAGATAAAATTATTACGCATCAAATGATACCAATAATAATATTCTATATGCGATTTTTATTTTAAAATACTAATTTAAAACTTGGGAATTTTTAAATATGCCATGATTTGCTTTTCAAGTTCAATAGCATTTGTCAAAAAAATTGATAATTAGTTGGCGTAAATCAGGTATTTTCTGTCAACGTCTGTTAATAGCTATTTACGTTATTAGACCGGTAGCAACATTTTTATGGCCGCGCCAATACTTTACAGGTTGAGCCCGTAGGGCGAGACCTGTATGTTTGGCAAGGCCATAAAAATGCTACCGGTCGTGTATCGTATAAGATTTTTTAGGATACGAGTCCGGTAGATAAAATTTACCGGCCGGTAGTTCTACTACTGGTCTAGGCCGGTAAATTTTATCTACCGGACTCGTTTGTAACTATGTAAACGCTAGTTACCAATGCAGTATCCTAAAAAATTATTTTACGTGCGTGGGATGATGCCGCAGCTACACCCCCCGGAAGTGCGCCAGCTGGAGGTCCATTCACTTACTAGTGATACCAAATAAAGCTTAGGAAACATTTTCAGCCTTTGTGGTTTTGGTCATTAAAAAAGGTCACTGGCTCCCGGACTATTAGAGTTATAGCAATGTTAGGTACTGACTTTCATTTTACAGTATTATATTCTGCCATGCTAAGGATGGTAAAAACTGTGTAATAAGACAAGATTTGTAAATAGATGTACTTCTATTAAATATATACCTACCTTTATTCATTATTTTGGTGCGTAACTGTATTGATTGTTTCTATATTTGGTATATTATCTAAAACACGTTTTTTAACTAACAGGGGTATAATAGTCCCAACCAGTTTTAACTATGTGAATATAATCAATATCTTCAATAATATGTAAATATATAATATTAATTCATCAATAAATTGCTGCATTATTGTTGCATCCTCTTATATTTTATAATACACAACCACGTACTACACATTTGGCCAAATATAATTACCTACCTATTAAAGTTGGTCGCATGAGACTGTTCCAATTACCATGCCCTAGACAACCTTGTCTTCCATCTCCACAAGTAAAAATTAATCCATTTTCATTTAAAAATACACTAAACCCATTACCAGCTGCACATCTGAAAATATAATAATGTACTTGTTTGTTATCAAATATATAATTATTTATTACTTGACTATATTTTTTCCCCGTAAATATTCAACGCATATAGGGTGTTTGCGTCAAATACCTGTTACACCATGAGCCAACTGTCCATACGAATCCTTGCCCCAGGTATACACCAAGTTGTCTAAAAAATGCCACCACATTATTCAAGCATTTATTTCTTGGTTGCTTAATTTTATTTACCGAATGTTACAACAATAAAATGTGTTTCACTTCTGGAAAAACTAATTAATTTTTTATTTGGTAATTCGACTGGCGACAAGTCTATATCATCCCCTAATCCAATTAAGTGGTATAAAACTGACCTATCCCCAGCATTGCTACGACATATACCTATTAAAGTTAGTTCACTATTTTAAAATTCAATAGTTTACCTGTTGTCTGTTAAGGAATTTAATGATTCTTTTCTTTTTTCATCAGGCAAGGTTGTTTTCTGCATAAAATTTGGAATTGTTTTGTCGTGGATACTTTGAGCAGATGGTCTCTTAGTATAATCCTTTTGTAATATATCTCGTATTAATTGTGACAAATTATTCGAATATATATCAGGAATTTCTTCATATTCACACTGGAAGGTGAAATCATGAGAAAAGTTGAAATTAACCTATTGTAATTACACTAACCATACTTATTTTTTGCACCAATATAGATAAATTAGATGCTTCAAAAGGCTTCCGGAAACACGCAAGTTCGTATAAAATGCACCCTAGTGCCCAAATATCAGATTTCTCATCATAATCTTTTCCTTCACACTACAAATGCAATTAATTAGATAATTCTAGTCACTTAATATATTACATGTAATAGTAGTTTGTATACCAAGGCACTGAAGTATAACTTTTTATCACGAATGTGGATTTAGTTGCCGAGGCCCGTAGGGCCAAGGCAAATAAACCACATGAGGGATAAAAAGGAACTTCAGTGCCGAGGTGTACACTATGTTTTATTTGAAATCGAGGAATCGTGAAATTACAACATATTAACCAACTTTTGTAGGTTATGTTCGGTCGATTGACGTTTATCTGTCGCCTCGCCACCTACAAAAAAGTCGTAAAACAATGGATTACTTCACTGCCGATTTCTCGTATTTTAATGACGATTTCGGCGTACTTCACTGCCGATTTCAAATAAAATATTTTAGAAACTAATATATAATATATTTGCGTAAATGCATACCTACGGTATTAGTAAGTTTCATCATGTAATAGTATATTATGATACGAGTTTTATAAGAAGCATTTTGTAGCACGCACGGGTTTAGGGTACGACGAGCGAAGCGAGGAGTGCTCTAAAGGAGTAAGTGCTACAAAATGCCTTATAAACGAGGTATCATACAGTATTTTATCTACTTTGCCACTTTTTAAAACAAAAATTACTCTGTTTTTAGAATTTTTATTATAGCATCGCTTTCTGTCTATTACGATACGCAAACGCGAACGCAAAGTAGATAATAGTTATTTACTATACAAGTGGGATAACAGCAGCATTAATATACGTGTGTGTAAGCACACAAGTATATTAATGATGTATTGTACAACATTTTATCTACGACTGCCTAAAATTGAGAAAAGTGCATTAAGAGAAATGTCAGATCTGTCATTTTCAAAAATATTTTAGTAGGCAAATGTCATTATGTCATTCATTTGACACTATTTCAATTATGTAATGAAGTCATTACACAACTCAGTTGCGTAATGAAAGCATTACATAACTGAGTAGTGTAATGAGCTTTATTACCTAACTGAAATAGTGTCAAATGAGTGACGTAATGAATTACTTATCCCACCGGAGTAGATAAACAATACCTATTACATCTGCTACATCAGTCATTTATATTATAAAAACTTTTTGTTCTTGATTAAACACGTGCAATTTAAAATTTGATAATTTAAACAACTTGACACTTCTACTATTATAATAACTGTCACATTTAAATTTAAAGCATCAGAAGCAATAGAGCACATGACTTAATTTTTTAAAAACCAAACTTGATTTCGTTTTCATTTTCTCAGATGTTGTAATAACATGATAGACATACCATTTCAGGACTTAAATAGTAGGGAGTGCCGACCACCGTTTGTGCTTGAGCTCTTGTAGTCATTATTTTCGATATTCCAAAATCCCCAATTTTAATTGTACCATTTTTGTTAAGGAATATGTTAGCAGATTTTAAATCTCTAAAATATGGGAATGTATTCACATTATTTTTGGAATACAAATGTTAAATGTAGGTACCTATGTAAAATTTTATGCGAATGCATGTAAGTAATTGCTGCTGTAATTTGGGTCAAGATCTCCAAAATATCTTTTTCTTTAAAATTTTTTTGGCGTTCTCTCCTTAAATTGATTAATTGGGCTAGATTTCCATTATCTGCATATTCCATTTCTATGAATAGAGAGCCATCCTTCTCAAAGCTTCCCATGTACCTACAATATGAAATTTTTAATATTTTTTAACAATTAATTCATGATGTATAAATAGTTTTACTATATATATTTTATTATAAAACTATTAAATATAACGATAAATTATCACATATTATTTTTCAAAACTTTATTACTTAGCTTAGCATAGCAGCTAGAAGTCCGAATAACACGCATTCCGATTTGTTTAACTTATAACTGGAGTCTGATAGGGATTTTATATGATCACTGGTCTTATTTAACATCTACATCAGATAATTATTGGGATGGTGGCGTTGCAATAGAAGGTAGAAAAATCACACATTTCGGGGTCACCAATGATACCCTAATTATTACATTGGACTCAACAGATATTTTAATATGAACATCTTAATTGCCGACTTGCAGAAGAAAGTTGCATATATGAATTAGAGATAAATGAGAGTCAAACCAAACTTGTGATCCTAGGTAATAGTTAGAATTAATGAGCATCTTATATAAGTAATTAAGATAGCGAGATTCGTTATTTTAGAAAAGTCTGAGTATCTTGAATCAGCGATTTTGAATATTGGGAGATGCGAGTTTGGTACATGGAGATAACTAGCAACAACTGCAGCGAACCTACTCAGCTAAAATTTGGAAAGAAAATTACTAGACATGCCAAACTTCGGCTAATGCCGGACGTGAAGCCTCTAGGTTAACGATAGAGGTAGAATAGAGTAATTTGCAACCTGGTGTAGCAGAATATTCCGAATAGGTACCAGTGCTAAGAAAAGCCTGTTAAGTCCAATTTTTGTTATTTTATTGATTGTGCTCATTTTCATGGTCAACGATTCCATCCTATAGAGCAGCATGGGCCATATGCAACATCTCGTATAACCCATGCAATGTGATAGTCGGATATTCCTGTTTCGCAATTATTTCATACACGTTGCGCGTGCTCTTAATTCTGATTTAATTCCCTTTCCGGGGTTTCACTCCCCATCTAGCTGGCCTCCCAGGATGGTCGCGTTTTCTCTTATTGCTGCCAATCAGGAACTTGGTCTTTTTTGCATTTATGTTCAGCCGTATCTTTCGCTGCTCTCACTTAATCGGGTACATGTCTGTTGTAACTCTTTGGTACTGTTGGCAATCAGTACTGTATCATCTGTATATCTAAAATTTGATGTTGGCACCCCATTCACTTTTATACTTATCTTGTATTCTTCAACGACTTCGTCAAATATGGATTCAGACCAAAGATTAAATAACAGTAGGGACAGCACACATCCCTATCGTGCACCTCCCTGAGGAGTTTATCCTAGGCATAGTAGAAGATATCTACCTCACAAAAAATAATGTATTCCTGATATTCTGGCACGAATGTTCCTTAGTGCCCTAGGAGTGACCCTTTCAAACTCCCCGTCTCTGGGGTGCCGGCGTCGTATCAAGAAGGCGTTGGCAGTAGTTAAAAAACATATTTTGTTCAGGTAAAGTACCTACCTTTTCTATTTTGAACATAGAAAAACTGGAACGAAGGAATTAGAAATGCGATGAGTGACCGGAACCTTAATGAGGACAATGGGAAGATCGCAGAGATTGGAATCTAGGCATCGGACAACGTCGCCGAACGTTTTATCCGATACACATGCATACATAGAAAATAGCTATTTATATATCTAGGGAGCAAAGGTATTCATTTCTTCCCGCGGGAGGAAATGAACCTTTGCTCCAGTGATATATTGTAGTGTCAATTGCACTACGTTGGGCGACCATTATTATGGGATGGCACCACGCTGGGCGACCATAATTATGGAGTGCTAGCTCCACCTTTTTGGGCTATATAAATCTACAATGAATATACCACTCTACTTTTAAAATCCTATTATTAGTTATTTTAATATTATGCAATGCATTTGAAACTCTCATAAGGGTGTGGTTCGTTAATCAAGTTACCTATTCAAGGGTAATACCACAAGTAGTGGATATATTTTTGACAAATATTTTGCGGTTTCCATGTAAATTATTGCGTTTAAATTTCACGATACAAAATCACATTAAAAATGTCACGAGCCGAAGGCGAGTGACATTTAAATGTGATTTTGTTGAGTGAAATTTGCAATAATTTCTATAGAAATTGCAAAATATTTAAACAAAATATATCCACATCGAGTGGTATTTGGGACGATTATTTAACAATATTAATAAATAACGGTTAACTTTATTGAAAAATAATCCAACAATTAATATAATTCATTCTCAATTAAATTCAGCGGAATACTTCCAAAACACAACATTTTAAAATTTTTAATGCAAGCCAAACTTTGTTCACACAGTTTGTTAGTGTTTAATTTTACGTAACCTGGCGATATCACTAAGGACATAACATCGTTGCTAAGCGATATTTAGCAACAAGGCTGTTTAGTTTTTGAGTAGATGCATTGTTTTGTGAATATTTTGCATGGTGCCCAATATTCACTGATATACTGCTGTTATTGGTTGAAAAAAGCAAATGTCTGCAATATGATTGGCTTATATGTTATAGTGTTGAATAGTCTTTGATATTCTAAATTTTATATGAATTGTTTACCACTGACTGTTACTATATGTCAGTTTGACTT
This sequence comes from Agriotes lineatus, assembly GCA_940337035.1. NCBI lineage: Eukaryota > Metazoa > Arthropoda > Insecta > Coleoptera > Elateridae > Agriotes > Agriotes lineatus. The sequence continues at coordinate 98,728,252 of OW679194.1, read as the reverse complement.
TTAACAAGTATAAAACCACAACAAAATCAAAATTGACAAATATATTTTCCCTTTTCCCTACTCAATTAATTGTTTTTATTATTTCTTATTAGAACTAACTAAAACAAACCTGACTTCCTTTCACTTTAAAGCTACTCACAGCAAACACCACTGATTCTGACGTTTCTCAGCTAAGCTCAATGTCAGCCTATCCTCGATGTACCTTCAACCAACTAAAGAACTCCCAAAAGTCAAAACTCTGGGCTCCTGCAGATCCAACTTCACTCCTTACATCCCCCGTGTGTGACCGTCAATATCAGCTTTCTGGTAAATTCCAACTAACAGATAATACCCAAACTAATTTTCTTCTTCCGCAGCTCCTATCCTGTAGTAACCAAGCCACTCCAGCAAACCTCAGCAAACCGATTCCCGTCCTCTGTAGAATCCTCAACTTCAATAATGACTGTCAATTATACCTTGCAATGCACCAATAAATCCAAATCTATTCAAATAGTGTCGTCTTCTTCTTCTTTGTAGCTAATTAAACTGTATTCCACAATCTCTTCACCGATTGTATACTCACATCAACTCTAGTTTACATTTTCGCTTATGTTCACCTCGTAGATTTTTAAACAACCCCTTTTATTTGCATATAACCAAATCTCATACAAATAAAGGCATAATTTCTAAGTTTGGATTTGTTCTAAATAGATTTTTTCAAAAACGTCTGTACATAATTTTAGTTTGTTATTAATCATCGTATTTTAAACAAAATTCTCCTTTTATAGAGTTTTTCTACAGCCGTGATTTTAAACTGTTTCCAAGGGTCATATGCGGCGTGCTTTATGTTGTCTATAAAACACGCCATTCCATTTAAAGCACGGAGTACTTTAAGAGGTTATAAAACCTTATTTGTGAAGATTAAAAGTACAGTTATTATATCGGACCGATTTGTATGCGGAGCCCCGAGTGCCCGATTGGAGAGGGGCGGAGCCCGATGGCCCCTTTGGAGAGGGGCGGAGCCCCAAGGGCCCCCTTGGAGAGGGGTGGAGCTCCAAGAGCCCCCTTGGAGAGGGGCCGAGACCTGAGGGCCCCCTTGGAGAGGGGCCGAGCCCCGATGGCCCCCTTGGAGAGGGGCGGAGCCCGATGGCCCCCTTGGAGAGGGGGGAGCCCTGAGGGCATCCTTGGCGAGGGGTGGAGCTGCAAGAGCCCCCTTGGAGAAGGGCCGAGCCCTGAGGGCCCCCTTGGAGAGGGGCCGAGCCCCAAGGGCCCCCTTGGAGAGGAGCGGAGTCCCGAGGGCCCCCTTGGAGAGGGGTGGAGCTCCGAGGGCCGCTTTGGAGAGGGGCGAAGCCCCTAGGGCATTTAAGCTAACGAATTCCTCGGCTGTAGAAAAAATATTGAAGCCAACTCGTGTTTTACAGTTTAAAAATCTCGGTCGATCATAAAATTCTCGCTTCGCTCGAATTTTAACATGATCGACCTCGATTTTTAAATCTTCTGTAAAACACTAGTTGCCTTAATAGCTATACGATTATTACTGCCCACTTTTAAAATTAAATAATCTGATCTATACATACTACACTTATTTATTTTCATAGCAAGCATATTTGTCTTATACTAACATAATCTTATCTTCCATCACCATTACGGAATACTCAAATGTTATAACTTTCCAAATAAATTCCATTTTGTCTCTAATTTAATCTGTACGAGGTCCGACAATTATATTATAAGACTGGTGTAAAAAATGTACTTTATTTTAAAAATAATACAATTTAACAATGTACCCCTTCAAAGTACTCTCCTTCCCTAAATATACAGTGTTGCATACGTTTTTTCCAGTGCTGGAAACATTTTTGGAAGTCTTCTGATGTGAGACTGCGAAGTAGGGTTGCCGTTTTTTTCTTTACCTGTTCTAAAGTCTCAAAGTGGGTCTCTTTCAACAATTCTTTACTTTTGGGAACAGGTGAAAGTAGCAGGGGGCTAAATCCGGCGAATACGGTGGTTGGTTAAGTACAGGGATTCTTTTATCCGCCAAAAATTGCTTCACGGAAAGAGCATTATGGGGACCATTTTAGCACACACTTTTGGCATGTTCAACTCGTTATGTAGAAGTTATCGAACTGTCTCTCTGTTAATATTTACCATTTCTGCAAGCATTCTCACACTCAGACGTCGATCTTTTCTGATGATTTCATTGATTTTTTCACCGTTTTCGTCGGTTTTTGATGTGCTGAGGCGCCCTTTGCGTTCATCATCTTCGACTTCCTCCCGACCCCCGGAAAATCTCTTATGCCACATAAAAACCATTGCACGTGACATACATGTTTCCTTGTAAACTTCTTTCAACAGTTGAGGACATTCTGTCGGAGATTTCTTGAGTTTCACTTGAAACTTCGAGTTGATGCGGTGCTCGACTTTTTTTGTTCGCCATAAATCCGGCGCAGGCACTACACACAGTCCGCTTCTAACGACTGCTCACACCAAATTAAACAAGTTACAACGACGTGTTTGGTGTCTTTCGATCGACAACATGCAGGCGCACACAACCATGTCCGGCAAATCGTCTTGCGAGTTGAAACCTGCTCTTACAGCGCCCAGTCGTATAATATAATTGTCAGACCTCGTATTACCCAATTCAACTTAGCCAACAATCTTATTTAAAATTTCCTAAATTTGATTCTATTAATATACCAATTTTATTTCTTTTAGTTTTCATTTAATATGATTGATCTTTATGTATCATAATAATATATATGATTTTTTCTTCGATTGCATGTTCTATAGCGTGAAATTTCAAAAATTTTGCTTTAGGAAATCATTATAGTGACTCTAGAACATTTTGTCTAATTTACAAATCAGCATAACGTTGTAAAGCTTTGGTGCGATATCCATGGTAACATAAACACAAATGCGGGAGTAAAAAAATATTGGCTCCCGCCGGGAGTTAATAAAAATTGGCTCCCGCTGGTTGGAAATTGACAGTTTTGTTTCTTAAAACTAGGGCGCAAAAGCCGACAGTGAGTAGAAAATAGTTATTTTCATAACGTGTGTCGAAAGTAGCAAATATCGTGCGAGTGTTGATTAGACAAACGAGGGCGTAGCGTAGCGAAGCCCGAGTGGATCTAAAACACGAGCAAAGATATTTGTACTTTCGAACGAGTTGTGAACACTATTTTTCAGACTACCGAAAGAAATAATACGAATAGGAAAAACTTTATTTTTTACTTATTATAAAAGTTGATCGTAATTGTATTTTCAGAACAATTTGTGAAAGTAATAGGATGTTGTAACGATTGAAAGGTCTGTTCCTATGAATACGTGCTTTCCACTGTTTTTCCCGGTCTTACATAATGTTCATAATGTTTTTCATTTGCTGTTGAAGTTTCAGCCACTGCAGGTAGCTCAGAGTCTTCATTTAAGGAGTTTTAATTTGTTAGATACAGATTCGTCAATGTAGCCTTCTGCTACACTCGTGGATTTCTACCCTCCGTGCCGTTTCAGCGTGGTAATATCGCCACCAGCATTCACTAACATGGTGGCAGATGAGCGCCGAAAACAATGACCAGTATATAAGTGCGGTTCTTTTAGGCCTAGGAAGATTGCAATTTGATTAGGCACACTGCCGATTTTATTAATTCCTACTGGCTGTCTTGTGCACTTTTGATTTTGATAATTTAGGAAAAAACGGCGTTCATCTGTTCCCGGCGGACGAAGAGCAGCATATTTTTTGTAAATGTCATATAATTTACCAGTCATTGTAAAAACACGTTCTGTTTTGTCTTGGTGTCGCGTAGTGTGATGAGTACGCAGAGTTAAGATCTTCTATGTCGTCTATTTTTATTTGCGCTATTTCATGTTTTCGGCAGGCGCCACTGATTCCACTGCTAAAACCGTCTGAAAAAGAAATAAAGAAATAAAACCAGAGGCATTAGTTAATTGTGCGGTTTTAGAAATGATTTGTTTGAAACTTACTTTCGACAATAAATATTTTTCATCTGGCGCTTCTTTTAGGAATGTCTGTATTTCTTGTGTTGTGAAAGTTTTTGATTTTATGGGTTTATATCCATCCGATTTGCGCTTTAAAAAGGCTCTTAATTTGGAATATTGGGCGATGTCCACATCTTCGTGAATACTCAGTGTGGATTTTAACATTGAATACTGTGTCCACAGAGTATTGGGTGCAACATTTTCACTGAGTTCGCCAAAGTATGCTAACAGGATAGTTTCCGAAAATGTGGGTATATTCTTCATTTTACGCCAATCCATGAACTGTTTGTACGAAAACTCGTACCTTTCCTTTGATTTTGATGGTAACAAATTGAAAATAGATTCTTTAGCGCGTTCTCTGATATCCGGCGGCGCGGCGTGCCCTGATACCAAAATCTTCACAATCACTATTAATGTCAATTTCCATTTCCCAAACACACACACTACTTGTTTATGGAAACTGAACCCTTGAAATAACTAATTTTCTTATTAAAACACAAAAATTCACGTAAATACTTCAACGCAATATTAAGTTTTTATACGTTGCTATATAAACAAACAATAAGAGCGTCCCAAGCAAGTATTGTTTTTGTTCCAGAGTACTTGATCGGCTATTATTTTATCTGTTTTTTTGGCAACGGACAAAATACTGTGTGATATGACCTGTGCGATATGGCCTGTGCGATATGAACCGTGCGATATGAAATATGCGTAATTGTCTTCTTTCTGAAGTAGGTTGCTATTGTGATATGATCAACTTTCTTATCAGGTAGTCTGAAAATATCATTTATCCAACACCGTAAGCCCATAACTATGGTGATTTTTGGAATTTAAAGTGGCCTACAAGTCACTAGTGACTTATAAACCATAAGTCACTAGTGTGTTATAAACCATAAGTCACTCTTGATAAAAAAAACAATTGAAAATTAACATTTTATTCAGAACACAGATCCTCCTTGAGTTTTTCTTGCCGTGTTAATTTTTTCTCCCAACGACTTTTCAATGTACCCCTCTGCCACAGTAGACGATTTCCATCCACCGTGGCGTTTAAGCGCTGTTATGTCGCCTCCACCATTCACCAACAGTGTAGCAGAAGACCGTCTCAAACTGTGACCAGTGTAAGCCTCTGCATGTGGTAGTTTCAAGTAAGATGCGATTCGGAATGGCACCTTAGACAATGTGTTTATTCCAACTGGTTGAATCGTGCATTTTTGATGTTTGTAATTCAAAAAAAATCTACGGTGTGGTAGCTTAGCAGGTCGTAATTACAGTGGTTATATAAGGACAGTGTGGTCAATTTTGGTTCTGTTTCTGATTGGTTGTTTTAAACGTTTTACGAAATCACACATAGTCACACAAAATTGCTTCTAAGTCCTTTATTATTGAAAGTAGCCCCAATATGAAGTGGAATGAAATAATCCTCATAAAATTATACAGTGTTCTGTGTAAGCGAATGCCGAATTTTCGTTTGCATAAGTAAATGTCAACGAGTTAAAGTAAAATGCTTTTTGCGAAAATTGCGCATTAGTCCAAATCAAAAGCTATAATAAACTATATAAATGTCTTAATGCCAAAGATTATTGCATCAAATTAAAGAGAATTTATGGGCTACGTAACACTGAATATTCTATTCCTCTAAATTAACTGGTGAGATAAATACAACGGTTTGATTATGAATATATAAAAAAAATGTTGAGTTTTTGTACGTAATCTCTGTGTCGATCAACGCAAAATGTTGTCAATTTTCGTTTTCTATGTAAAAAAAACACAATAAAGAAGATAAAAAAGGACACCTTGACTTATATTCCAATATTAGGTTGCTCGTTAACGAGCTTTTTAATCGCTGGCAGCGATTCCTTACGTTTCACATTGTCTCTTGCCGTTTAATTCTGTTTAAGTAATATTATTGACATTCTTGTAAAATTAATGTTAGGTACACTGCACATTTTTTGCCCACCTCATATTGCACACATTTTCGCGATCGTGGGTATACAGCGCTCTGCAAAGCATCTCCGAATTTCACATATGTCTAGTCCGTATAAAATGACGTTTATGTCACAATTTAACAGGGTGACGTTTGTCTTACAATTTAACAGGCTTTACACAGAACAATACCTAAGGGCGTGGCTGGTTGTTGTAGAGACGACTCTTAATGGCTGCCTTTTTTAAAATTGACGACACTGTCCTTATATAGCCACTGTAGTCGTAATGAAATATAGTTTCTATAGAGATCAATAGGAGAATAGGACTGACAGGATATCCCTCGTTTCTGACAGTGAAACTTCGAGGTTTGTTGGTTTTTGTATCAGGAATGGAAATATACAGATATGATTCCTTGTCTTCGATGTGCTCAACACTCAAATTTGTCAGCTCATTACAATGGCATGCCTCCGCAATACCCATTATTAGTGCAACCTATAAACATACATTTAAATAGGATTTACGGAAATCAAATATCTCACCTTCTCCATCAGATATTCACTGTCCGGAGCACTTCTTAGAAACTGCTCAATATGGTTCTTTTCCAAAATCTTGGCTTTCTTTGGTTTATGTGCTCTTGACTCACTTTTCAAGAAAGATATAAGCCTACCATATTTCGATATATCGACATTTTTATGAAATTTTAACGTTGCTTTCAACATCGAGTATTTTGTCCACATTGACGAACCTACATTTTTCTTTCCAATTTCAACAAAATACGCCAACAACATTTCTTCGTTTATACCACTAACTCCTTTCTCTTCTCTCCAGGACTTGAATAGTCCGAATTCTCTTTCATAAATATCCTTCGATTTCTTGGGTATTATTTTCGATAATGCTAGTTTAGCATCGTTTTGAATTCCAGCCGGAACAAATACTTTTTCTTCCATTAGGTATTCGGCGTCGTTTTCGCGTGTTGACACTTTTGTGAAACCAAACATGATTATTGTTTCAATGTAAACAAAACTTTTATGTGCCATAGTGATCGCGTCAAAGCCTTCCCATAAATTGAACTACTTTTAATAATTTGTCAAATAAAAATGTCACAACTGTCATCAGAAAAAGGATGCGTTTTAACGAAATTCTGAAGGTGTTGGATAAAATTATGTATGGAACTCGTGTGTTATCGGTCATAAGTCACTCTTAAAAATAAAGCCACTCGCACAAAGCGCTCGTGGCTTAACCGTTTTTTCTCGCGACTTATTTCCCTTATAATACACTTGTACCAAAATAGCTATTTAAGATACAAGTTGCAAAACTCCGTGTTTTACGCACACAACGTGTTTCTACACTCGCTGTCGCTCGTGTGGAAATTTTCACGTCTAGTGCGTAAAACACGTTCATTTTGCAATGTGTATCTTACAAGATTTTTTCTACATACGTTTCAAAAGAACAAATAGGAGTAAAATAGTTTCGTTCATGAAATGCCGAATTAGCTATGCTAGTAGGCGTGCGTCAGTTACTTGGTTGTTACGTAATTTTCCAGATCGTTCTTTACAAACAAGATTCGTTTGATATGAACGCGTTGTGTGTTTAAAATCTCCGACTAGGCAAAAATGAGCGATTCCGGGCTTCCATCCGATATTGAAGATGCAGCAGAGGCCGCAGTTTCGACGCTCATACCGGAAAAATCAAGATCCGTCTACGCATTGTAGGTTGCATTAACCTACAAAAAATTCAAGGGATGGTGTGACCGAAAAAATGTGCGTGCTGTCGCAGAAAAGGTTGTGCTGGCATATTTCTCTGACCTTTCTACGACTTATAAGCCCTCTACGTTATGGAGCACCTATTCTATGCTGCGATCCATGATATATTTCAAGAGAAACCTGGACATTAGCAAATATGCGAATGTTATCCCCTTCCTAAAGAGAAAAGCCGAGGGATATAGGCCTAAAAAGTCGAAAATTTTTACAAGGGAAGAAATCGAAAGGTTTTTGAAGGAAGCGGACGATAAACATTATTTGTTAATGAAAGTAAATGCAGTATTTGACCAAATTCTTATATGCAGCACATCACTGACGTTTTATTTAAATTCTAGGTAGCCGTAATTGTTGGTTTATCCGGAGCTTGTCGCAGGGAGGAGCTTACATTCATGCGAGTAACTGATATTGAGGATGCCAGTACTTTCATAAAAATTAATATTCCATTCACGAAAACCAAGGTTTCACGAATGTTTACAGTAACAGAGGGAAACATCGATGGCATTAATTTTTTGGAAATTTTTTGCAAGTATGCAAGTCTACGCCCGAGCAGTACGGACCATCAACGATTTTTCGTTGACTACAGAAATGGTAAATGTATTGTGCAGCCTGTAGGCATAAACACAATTGGTGCTATACTACCTAAAAAAATTGCTGGTTTTCTTGGACTTTCAAACTGTGAGGAATATACTGGGCACTGCTTCCGCCGATGTTCTGCTTCGTTTTTGGCTGATGCTGGTGCGAGCATGTCGACACTCAAAAGGCACGGCGGCTGGCGATCAAGTTCTGTCGCTGAGAGTTACGTCGAAAGTTCCTTGGAATATAAGAAGAGCGTAGCAAATAAGATTTTGGGTGAAAAGGAAAGAGGACCAGTAAAGGTACATGCACCGTTTTGTGCGGCTACACCATTTCCTGCAATTTCTAAGAATATGCAAATGTTACAAAAGAAAGATAATTTAAGTGTAGCATCATCAAGTGCCCATTTTCATCAATTAAATAATTGTGTTGTACATATTTATCAAAAATAAAAACTTAGTTAACTGTTGTGTTAGTTTTAAGCACTAGTGCTTAAAAGTAAACTCTTTTACGCACTAGTGCCTAAAAGAATGTCGTTTCGATACTCAAATGACAAGCAAAACGGTAACTTTTTGAAACGTTTGTAGAAAAATAACTATAAGAAAAGTTGTTCATAATCTACAATTATGGCGTCTTGCAATATTACAGAAATATCAAGTGACTGTTATGAAACATTGTTTATTAGGATTTCAAAAGTGCTGCATCTCACATACACGGTTTTATAAAAGTAGGTCATATTTCTGAAATTTTGGATTGAGCTATAATTTTACATTTTGAACAACTTTTCTAATAAAATTTCTCTGTAATGTAAACAGATAAGGTACTTTATCGTAATTATTTCTAATAAACACACGGTTTCTTCTTCTGCAATTTGCTCCAAAAAACTACGACGCCGACACCCCAAAGACGGCGACTTTTAAAGGGCCACTCCTAAGGAACTAAGGAATATTTGGATAAAAAAAAACTACATTTTTCTAGTTTTTGAAAAATGTGTCTAATATGCGAATATGCCTGAATTAGTTGTGTTGTTATGTGTGCGGTCTGGGGGTCTAGGGGGAATTTATCGAAATTTCGTATTTTAGAAATTTCGTCAACTTTCTTAAGGACAATTACATATTACTTTTTTAAAATTTGTTTTGTACCGAACAAATCTTAGGAATTGCAGCATGATCACCAACCCACAAGAAATGGAGGGATTATGCAGAGAGAATAGTACAGATTGAAAATAATAATAAAGTAAATATTCTCGATTTCTTGCGTGGAATAGCAGACGACACAAGATTTTAGAAAATGTAGGTTTTGCGTCAGAACTTAACCTGCTAACCTCAAATTTGACATAGACTTACAGTGCCACCAACAAAATTTTCAAATATTCGGGTAAATAGATTTTTTTGCTGTACCAGTCTTCTGTGCAGCCGATAGTATCTATACATAATATATATGCTCGCATAACGTATTATTTACCATATCAATTGAAAAAATCTGGTGTGATACACGCACACAACTTCCTTTTAGAGTGATCCTATTTGTTTTTTAATTGTTAAGCATTTGTCAAAAATTTTCAAAAATTACAAATTCTACAAAAAACGGAACAAAATAGAACGTTAGTTGATGAGACAAATGTTCTCTAAAATGTTAAGCTGAATTCAAAAATGTAATAATATACCGGGTGTTCTATTTAAAATAGGAATAAATAAAAAAATAGAAAACAAAAAACAAAAGAAAACCATTTTAGAAGTACCTATTCAACTGGAAAATCACCTATCTCACATCAATACACATTAAAAATGTAATAAAAATGTAAAGTTTGAAAAAATCGTTAGAGCCGTTTATGAAAAAATCTAAAAAAACTGAAAAATCACAAGAGTAAACACCTACTTCCGGTTATGCGATTTTCTTCAAAAGCTAGCAAAAGGTAGTTCGGGTGGATTTGCCCAGTATAATTCAACTCCAAACTATTTTTTTTAAAATAAATCTATTATCCTCAAAGAACCTGATGAAATTTCTACAATGCAAAATTTCGATAAATTTTCTTTTTGATTCGATTAATTGTGTTTCGATAAATTGTATTTGGATTAATTGTCCTTTCGATGAATTGTCGTTTCGATGATTTGTTGTCGATGAATTTTCCGGTAACGGCCATATATTTAACTAGCTGTTACTAGGACTTCGTTCGCGCGAGGTTCGTTATTTGTGTATTAAATAATGACTAATTATTTTCTGTCATCCCATCTCATCCCATCCCATCCCATCCCATCCTATCCCCGTTCCCGCCCCGTCCCCATCTCCGTTCCTTTCTCCGTCCCCGTCTCCGTACCGTCGCATCCCGTCCCTTCCCGTCTCGTCCCGTCCCGTCCCGTCCCCTCCCCTTCCATCCCACCCCTTTCCTTCCCTTTCCGTCCCGTCCTGTTCCGTCCCGCCCCCTCTCGTCCCGTAGCGTCCAATCCCGTCCCGTCCCTTCCCTTCCCGTCCCTTCCCTTCCTTTTCCGTCCCGTCCCGTCCCATCCCGTCCCTTCCCGCCCTATCCCTCCCCCGTCCATCCCATCTCTTCCCTTTCCTTCCCTTTCCGTCCCGTCCTGTTCCGTCCCGCCCCCTCCCGTCCTGTACCGTCCAGTCCCGTTCCGTCCCGTCCCATTCCGTCCTTTCCCGTTCCGTCCCTTCCCTTCCCGTTCCATCCAGTCCCGTCCCGTCCCGTCTCGTCTCTTCCCTTATGTCATATCGTATTTTAGGGTTATTTCCCCATTTCACCCCCTAAGAGGTTGATTTTCGGAAAATCACGAAATACGTGTTTGCTTATTTGTTTTTAGGTGTACTCCTACGAAGTTTCAAGTGGAAATGACTATTTAATATTATTGACAGGTAGTAAATGGCGGACAATAAATTTAGGCCGGCCTGTAATTCGCTTGGCATCTACTACTACTACCAAAGAGCATATAATTATATGCTCTTTGCTACTACTTATGTCCTATTAACTTCAATTTCGGGTTTTCCGGCCTACATTTATTGTCCACCATGGTAGCCATCTTGCTTTGTGACTCAATTTTAAACTCAAATATTGTAATAGAACGATTGATGCAACTAAAACTAATATGAGTTGTTTAGCTAGCGGACTTTCTCCACTGTCTGAGTGTTTTTCACACGACGTTCGGGAGTTTTTGATCTACTCCCGTCATTAGGCGTGCTTTCGTACGTTTTTTCTACGTACAGTAGTGCCTACCCCGGGATTTGAACCCGGGACCACTGATTACTTGTGGTTACGAGTCTGTCACTCTTACCACTGAGCCACCAGCGCGGGAATATACAGGGTGTCCAAAAAATGGCGGATTAACTCTACAGTGCGTTACTTGGGGATGCCTAATGAACCATGGAAAAATATGAAAAAAATTCCCTGGGCCGTATTTTTCGAAATATTTCTGGTCAAAGGTGGGTAATGAAATCCATTTATTTAAATAACTAGTCCTAGTGTATAATTATAGTGTCAAATATATCTGGGACTTATTAAAATATCTGTTTTTTTTTAATATTCTTGGGATTTAACTAAATTGTTTTCAATATTTAAGTATTTTAAAAAACTGATTTCCTGTTGAGTTTGTCAATTACTAAATATGGCAAACAGGCTTTGTACAATAATAATATACGAAATCAAGCTTGGCATTGAAATATGTGTTGTATGAATAATATGTTGGTGGCACTGTAAGTTCATGTCAAATTCGATGTTAGCAGGTTATGTTTTGCGACAGTTTGTGTCAAAACTGACGCAAAACCTAACATACTCACCTCGAATTTGACATAGACTTACAGTGTAACCAACATATTAACAACTTACTATGGATACATTTTTGATTGAGAAATTGTTGCAGTATCAATGTTGCCAGATTTATTTTTAATAATTTCGAAATATTTCGAAAAATACGGCCCAGGGATTTTTTTTCATATTTTTCCAGGGTTCATAAGGCATCCCTCAGTAACGCACCGTAGAGTTAATCCGCCATTTTTTGGACACCCTGTATTTTGGTATTAAACCTATATATAGGTTGTATATGCTCGGATTGCATTACATTTCGGAAGATTCGTGTTTATAAATAAGACGATTATTCAGGGGTTTAACGGTTGGCTCGGCTACAACGTCGTTTAGCCTTTGCGTCACATTGAAACTGTGATAGCTCAATTCTGCAGCATCAGCGCTTTCGCTCGTAATTGCAATATAAGTTTGGGCCCTATTTCGAATCGCCCCCAACAGCTGTCAGCGGCTAGATGCATAGATACCAGCGAGGGTGTTGACACATAACTCACGTTATGTTGACTACTGCTTGGATGTTGTTTTACATGTTTTAAGCGGTATCGTTACTGAAACCTCGTTGTAGTATTATAACGGCAGGATAGACGATAAAACATATTTTCAATTATAGAATAGTTACTTCTTTCTAATGCCATATAAAAATTTAACTGCATTTGGGAATTGTACTCAAACTTCGTCCAGTAATATATCAATTACTGCGCTCTCCGACAATTTTTTTAAAATTTTTTATAATACTCGATCAGTCCTACAATATATTTTTTATGTTAAGCTGAAATACGTTTGTTGTTTTTTTCTTACTAATTTTTTTATCTATTTAGAAAACTACCTATTCTAATGGCGTTAGTGTAGAATTTTAAAATCCCTTCACTTTGACAATTATAAATGAATCGGCTAATTGATAATTCGAATGCGGAACAATTTTTTATGTTAATAATTTGAGTAAATTTTGGATTATTATATAATATTGCATTCGAGCTTAGTTTATGGTTTTTTTATGCTAGTATAAGATAAAGTTGCTGATAAGTATATTTACCTGATTATATTTGGATGATTGAGGGATGCTAAAACCTTGGCTTCATTAAATGCTAACTGTTTTTCAGTATCAGTCATTTCAGACAGAAATATTTCTTTTATCACAACATCTTTATTATCACAAAGTCTTTTATACAACACTGCCGTTCCAAATGCACCTTTAAAACGTGGTTGATCTTAGATCAACAGGTTCAGTATTATAATATATTAGTGACCTACCTTTCCCAATTGATTTAATTCTCTCATAACCTTCAAAAGTATTTTTTTGGGTACCCATTCTAATACTTTACTAAGAGAAAGTTAATAATACGAGACTGAAAAACAAAATCTTTGTACTGGTCATGTATAAAATAAAAAATTACTGCTATTTCCCACGTATTGTTTATTTTGTGTGTATAGTATATTACCATAGGAACTGTAAGCTTGGTTATTATTGACGTTCTCATGTGATTCCTGTACATTGATTACATTTAAAGTATGTCAACGGTCCATTTGTACGTGCTAACGACACGGCAGGAATCGAACATGGAATAGTCAATTGATTTTATGACGTCAGTTCTCGGTAAAAAAACTTTATTTTAAATATTTTTTTTTAATTTTATTGTTTGCAACACAGTGCACCTAATAAATTAAAGAATTATTAATGATCATATTAAAAGAATATGAAACTTAAAGAGATAAAAACTAAAAATAGGAATTCAACGGGTTTTAAGCTAATACGAGTAATGGCATCAAATTGAAAATTGTTACAAACAGACGAATCCCAAGTAACAATTTAAGTTTTTTAATAAACTACAGGCCTTCCATAAGCACCATTTATAAAACCATTCATAAATCTATATTGCTGAGACAGTAAAGTTAGGAGTCTAATAATAAACCCAAAAAGAGCCCAAATAATTACGTTCTGCAAGAGGTTGGCAAAGCTAATAGTTTAAGGGCCGGTTGCAGAAAGCAATGTTAAGTCTGATGTTAGCTAACGTCGCGTTAGAGTGAACAAAATCGCATCAATTTTTGTTTACTAATGTATTAGTTACCATAAACATTTGAGATTTGATTCGTTTTTGTTCACTTTGACGTCGCGTTAGCTAACACTAGACTTAACGTTGCTTTCTGCAACCGGCCCTAAATCTCTTATACAACCTATTCTACTTATAAATACTTTAATTGGTTACTCTCTGTATTAGCTTGGAGAGCTTAATAAAACCTATAATAAGAGTATTTGATCTTAGATGATAGGTTGTATTACATTCTTAATGATGCTATGCATATAGCTAACTTACTCTTGATTAATGACAACTATAAAACTATTTTATTTTAAATTATTAATGCCCAGAACATTTTAAGTTACTATTGCCTACGGTAAAGTAAAAATGTTTTGCACTTACCTTGGAAGTTTTATGCTTTTTTATATTTCCTCTGTAGTCAGTACGTTTATAAACTGGTTAAATGCGCTATGTATTCTTAAAAATTTCAAACGACAAACAGTTTACTGATGAAGTTTTTGTAAATAGCTATAAATTTTACCATCCCCCTCAAAAAATTTAAAGATTTATACATTTTATCAAAAATTATTTTTTTCAAACTATCAATATTTTGTTTATAAATGTTATAAAACTGCATTAATACATCTCGTATGTAATAAAGCGACTTTTTTACATAAAAATGAGTGGAATCAATGTGTTTAAATGCGTTTTCCCAAAACATTGCCCAAAATGGTCGATCCATTGTTTAAATAGAACACTTTGGGAAAATGGCCGCTTTGGGTATAAAACCCTTATTATTCTTTAGTTAAATCATTCTAAAGATGCCTAATTCCTATACAAGTAATAAATAAGTCAATAAATGTTTGAATAAGAATACTTAGACTCCATTTAGTTACCTATACGGTCCTGTAGGCCTGCATAAAACAGTTTGGATTTAATTAAAGACATATCACCCTGTTTAAAACTCAACCGCTTTATGTCAGAACTTTCATAAAACTGATTAGTTTTAATGTGGTTTTATGATTGTTGTTCATGTTTGCCGCCTAAATTTCTACCTAACCTATAAAAATAATGTAGTAGTCTTTGCCTGTGTGTCGTAAACAACTTAGATCAACATTTATAAGCGGTTTGTGTTCGAGACCATCTCGTTTAAAACTGTGAAAACCATTGAAGATGGCGTAGTTTGTTTATAGATGGTCTCATCAATATGGGAAGAAAATGGGGTACTAAGATGGCCTAATAAACCTAGTAGACTTGTTGACAAGTTAAGCCACCAAGAGTCTGGTTTGTGTGGGTGCTCTTACTAATTTTCAAATAGTAGTTTATTTTCATCTTCCTTTAAAAATTGCCACTATTTTTTTTCCAGTTAGGTACCAATAGCTTCTAATTGTGACATAATTTTATACACTTTGCAGTATGCAGCCACTAACGCTTGCTACTTTCATAACCTGTTTTTTAAGAACTTTTAGTTTTATTTTAGTACATTCCACACCAATAAGATTTGAGAAGCATTTAATGAACACATTATTGCTTTATTGTGCCCGTTAACAAGGTTACAATTTCTTAAGTGTAAAATGTTTTAAAATAGGACTTAGGATACCTACAAGAATATTTTGTAACACAAGTTTATACCTAAGTGATTAAAGCAAATGTGTCGTTGAATGATGTATCAAAACCAGAGAGTTTTATAAAGTACAGTGAACAGTAATAATAAAACTTCTATAAAACTATAATTAGAAAAAGACCAAAAAGCTTTATGATTCAGTTTTAAGGTACACTACAAGGCTTTTTAATAAATATTTATACTCTAGAAATATATTTACCCTTCAATAAACCAAATTTAAAACTAATTAATCTACAAACATCCTTTATACTTAAAACCTCTATAAAATAAGAACCATGCTAAATAGCATTTAAATTGTTACTTGGGTATGTAAATATATAACATGAAAGGAATAAATTATTGAAGTAGATTTTGGTATGGGACAACTTTAATGGTTTATTGAAGGTCTGTAATTTTTATTTTTTCAACTGCTGTTTCTATGAGTTGTGAACGAAGACGCGGATCAGATCGCTATCTGAAACCGACGGATCTCTGAGCAACAATGTACGGGGGGATTAAAATTACACTGAAATATTTCTGAGGTTTATTTTTACTGCCTAAATAATCCTGAGGTGCTCATTTTTAATTTCTTAATAAAATTTCAACCCTTAGTAATCCTAGTTTATTAATAACATGTTTGAGATACACTTTAAGATACTCTCAAGATAATTAAGTGCAGAATATAGTTTTAGCAAGAAAACTGTTTTTAGGAGTCCTGCGTTTACTGCATAGATAAGAGTTTCCCAAACTTTTTTAAATACCACCGCCTTTTAAAGCATGTATTTTATCAGTCCTTCCATAAAATTAGTGAAAATAAAACTTTAATACGTGTACCTAATGGCCTAATGCCTTGGTTCTCAAAGCGTGTTCCGCGGAACACTGGTGTTCCGCGATCCACTTTCAAGTGTTCCGCGAAAAAAATCAAATGTACAATTCAATTAAAAATTGTTTGAAAATAAAAATCAATTCAATGTTAAAATTTACACGTACTATTGCGGAAATATAAAGCGGGACACTAAAATTTGCCTAAGTTAAATTGTCGTAATGAATTCATTGTCGATGCTACCCAAAGCTGCTTATATTGCATTAACCAGTTCTTTTTGGTTCATAGGCATGTGGTTTTTGAATTAAATAAATTTAGGTTAGTTTTGCAGCATATTATTTATTGATTTATATTGCATTTAAAAAAAAATTATATTAATGGATAATTTCGTCGTAAAGAAACTTAGTCTTGATTACGATAATGACAATGGTACTGCTAGCACTAGTAGAATTGAAGAGAATGAAGAAAATAGAAAAATTGTGAAATCAACTCGAAATTTTAAAAATATTTTCCATTGTTAAACACAGAACAATATGATTGGATAAGAAACCCGTTTATTTCTTCTGAATTTTCTAGTTTTACTTTAAATGAAGCAGAAGAATCGGCGTCGCTTTCTTCAGGTCGTTGATTAAAATTACAGCTCCATGAAAACACTCCTGATAATTGTTGGATCTCTGTTAAAGATGAATACCCGAGTATAAGCAAAAAATCCCTGAACATATTATTGTTATTTTCTACGTCATATCTTTGCGAAGCAGGATTTTCAACTATGGTCAATATAAAGACAAACAAACGCGTGTGGCGTTATCATTTATTCGTCCCAATATCGCTGAGGTCTGCAAATATCGTCAAGCTCATGGATAGCATTAAGTTTGAGATTTTTTTAAAAGTATTGTAATTTTAACTGTGTTTTCAATAAATATTGTTGCATCAATCAATATCGGTACATATTTTATTTATATACATACTATTTTCTAAAAGTAGCACTTGGAAGCATGGGGTTGCCAATCACACGCTGCGACACGATTCCTTTTCTTTTTTGCTCTATAATAATAGAGTGTTTTTGCGAACATTATTCTGTTTGTTATTGCTCTTTTGGTTTCAAAAAGGGTAGCAACCCGCGCCCCCTGTTTTAAAGTTTATGCTGTATTGTAGATGTTCCGCCTAAAAATATATCAGAGTTTAGTGTTCCCCGACTTCAAAAAGTTTGAGAACCAAGGGCCTAATGGTATGAGACTACTTTTTCTGCATCTGGTTCAATATAGGCAAAGAGCATTCTTAAATCGACTAGTTGTAGTGGGTTTATTTTTTTCGTCAATAGGTTCTTAGTGGCACTAAATCCACGTTCAACGAAATATGGACGTCGGAAATCCATCAGAAATGAAGCCAACAGTAATTACCGAAGCACTGTGCCGACAAGTTCTAATAAATGCAAGACACCGTTTGGAGGAGTGCATAAGACGCCAAGGACAACATTAAATTTAGATGATATTATTTTTAAGATTTAATTTCCAAGAGTTATTAATTGTATTCCTGAGTTTAATTGATTCAAAGTTTTAATAACAAGCGAGCTATATATTTTTTTAAAACGCAATTCATTCTGAGACACCCATTAGTATGACCAAAAATTGCCGGGTTCCATAGCTCTGTTGGTAAGCATTTTGGCTACTGATCTAAGGGTCGAGAGTTCGATCCCCGATCCCGATGAGGTTTTTAAAAAAATTTAAAAATGGAGATGAAAACTTCTACTGAATGCCATCATTCGAAAGTGATGTAATGCCGTGGGTACCATGTTACTACGATGTGTAGCATGTAAAAGATCCCTTGCTAGAGTTGAAACTCCTTAGTCTCGGCAAAATTCTAAGTAGGACTAAGGTACCTGGTACTCTGCATGCCTAGACCTTGTTCACGGGGTTGGCAAAAAGGGCCTATAAAGGCCTACTTGCTTGACATCAGTCTCCCCACAACTAATATTACTAACTACTAACTAATAACCAAAAATCATTTTCATCTAGTACGGCTATGCAATAGTTCCTAATATATGAATACAACTATAAGTCACTTAAAATCAAATGTCAAATTTAACAGTTAAATGTAAACCTAGTTGCATTCATGGTGCATAGAATACAAGGTGTAACGTTCCGCAGAATGGATGCATTGTGGGAGGAGCCTCAAATTCAACAAATAAGGAATGGGTCCACGAAGGGAACGAATGGTAGTACTGAAGTGTATTGTTGAAGACGCTGTCTATGTCAAATTCGAGGTTAGATTTTGCGTCAGTTGGTGTCAGACTGACGAAAAACCTAACCTCGAATTTGACGTCGACTGATAGTGCCAGCAACAATACACGATCATGGTTACACAAGTTAGCGGCAGTGACCAGTGACGAAAGTTTGCGGGTGCCCCTAGCATTAACCTATATGTTTAAGTTAGTTAAGTTGTTTAATGAGTTAATTAATTAGTTAGTTAAGAACAGGGCGTTGCCAAATACTGAACCAGTGAGCGGCAGCGCCTGGCGAGGACAGTTCGTGAAAGACCTTAGCAATAAATTACAGTTAGGTTAAGCCAAGTAATTTAAGTAAATAAGAGACAACACAACTGAGTACAATCCTTGCGAGAACGCAGTGTAATACTTGCAGTGGAACACTGTACCAATTATTCATTAAGTATGAATAAACACATAGTACTTGTTACACCATGATCGCGGCCACGATGGATTTCCTGACTAGGTCCATTGGGGATTGGTTGACATCTCCCCTCTACTTTCTGAACGACTGCGCATCTCCGGGAGCGTTTCACCTTGTATTCTTTATACCATGGTTGCATTCATAAATTAGGAACTATTCCATAGCCATACTAGATGGAAATTATATTTGATCATACTTTACACAAATAGTGCAGGAAAAATAAGCCAAAAAATTACACGAACATTGAAAAAATTAGCACAAGCAGGAATTTGGTGGGGATGTTATACTTACCTTTTTATTTAATATACTAAAAGTTCCCTATAATTCAAGCTGTGCTCAGGCCGCCATATTGAAAATGGCGGCACAGTTTTGGTTTTTTCTATATAATTCCATAACCGATGCAGATATAAAAAAAACTTCCAAGAAAAAATGTAGAACATAATCAAATAAACAATTTCAGTTTTTAAATTATTTTTTCTCTAAACCTTATTGTTTTTCAATTATGAGCTGTACAAGAAAAATCTGATGTGATACACTCACACAACTTACTTTTACAGTGATCTTATAATTAGTCAAAATATTTGATTTTAAATTTTTAAGCATATGTCAAAAATTTTCAAAAATTACAAATTCTACAAAAACAGTACACAATAGAGCGTTAGTTAAAGAGACAAATTTTCTCTAAAATTTTAAGCTGAATTCAAAAATGTAATAATATATCGGGTGTTCTATTTAAAATAGGAGTTAATAAAATAATAAAAAAATAGAAGAAACAAAATAAACCGATTTTAGAAGTATTTAACTGGAAAATCACCTATCTCACATCGATACACATTAAAAATTTAATAAAAATGTAAAGTTTTAAAAAAATCGTTAGAGCCGTTTTTGAAAAAGTCGAAAAAATCTGAAAAATCTGAAAAATCACAAGAGTAAACACCATACTTCTGGTTATGCGATTTTCTTCAAAAACTTGCTGTCGCATCTACATAGTACACAAAACTTATATATGAAGTTTCAACGCCATACCTCTTTTCGTTTTTGAGATATTCTGTTCACAGACAGGCCGACAGACAGGCATACACACAGACACACAAACAGACAGACAGACCAATGAACAAAAACATGTTTTTTGAGTTCACGGGACTCTAAAACGTGAAGATCTGTTGAAAACTCAATTTCGAATTTTTGGGGTGAATCCAATACTTCCTTTATCGTAAAAGGAAGTAAACAGCGGGTAGCCGAGCAAGCAACATGCTTGAGTCTTAGTTGGCCAGACCTTGTTCGATCCATGTTGGCTATACCTACTCCAGGATTTTAAATATCGTATACTCTCCAGCTACATGTTAACGCTTGTGGTAGTCGTTAACCCCTGGTAAGGGAACACATCCTCAGTTTTGACGGGCAAGGCTAGCCATCTATCAGGCTATAAGTAAAGAAGGCTCACAGAGCCACAACAAATCAGGCCGATTTTCTTGCAAATTTTCGACATACCGAAGCAACGAAATTTGCACAGGAATACCTTAAACTGTTTGTTGTTTCTACATGTGGTTACAGGTTGCGATTGTGACACAATGTTAGCGCCGTTTCGTAAGAGAAATATTAAAGAGTTATGCATTACTTATAGAAGAAAAAAAAATGAAAGCTGCGACAAGCTTCCATTATTTATTGAGGATACTATACTCTACGATGACATCGCATTTGCAGACGATAAATTCTTATTTGTCTTAAATATGGAGTAACAGAGTCTCCACGAGTATAATCTTTTGGTCAGTAAATAGCAATTACATTCTAAATTTCACTTGGCAGTTTTACCTCCTACAAGTGCAGCAGCTGCCAATCACTCATGTGTCATATACCTCTCTGTCCAGTAGTAGATGCGTAATAATTTAGAGCCAACTGTCATAACAACAGACTAAAAGTTCAGAGTCCTTGAATAGGAAGTAATACAAAAGTAGATATACCGAGGTTGTGTGATCGCAATGATGGAAATTCTTGAAACAAAATTGGCAGATAAATCTACATAGCCAGGAGAAATCGAGATATTATGAAAAGAACAAAACGGTGCTTCCTGCATGTCTTGGTATGTTGTAATAAGCCTTAGAAATGTAAACTCTCAAAGGTGCAGACCGAAAGAAACTGGATGCTTCTGAGATGTGGCGTTACCGGAAACTACTTCCCATTTCTTGGATGGAGCGTCAAACTCAGACATGCATCATAGACGAGCTAGGCGTCAAAAGGAGAATTTATACAGTTATTTACGAACGTATCCTGAAATATTTCAAGAACTTATCAAGGCGCAGTAATGATATGAAGTTGCTGATGATTGAAGATAAAGTCGAAAGTAGGAGAACCAGATTCGCTCGTGGCGCCGATAGACAGATCTGATGCGGGAGATGACTGTGACCGCTGTCCTTGAGGCAGTTCGTATGCCGGCTAATAGAGGAGAATGGAAGGCAACCATTGCACTGGCAGTCACCACATCCTGTTAAGGTATAAGAATTGACGAGGTTGGCAGTTAAGCCTTCCACCTTTCTCATTAGCTAAAGTTGATTTAGTTACGACTAACTTCGACCGAAGATATAGCAAGCTGTATTTTACAGTGCATTTTGCTCAAAATTGAAATTAACAAAAAATACTAGCATACTACAGCCCATACTTCAAAACCATAAGGTTTAAAGAAAAAGTGGATATAAGAAGAATTCTTTATTTTATTGTGATCTATATTTTTAGTACCGTCGTCTGAAAGACGAAGGAAGAACGAGAGCTACGATTTTATGTTATAAGATGTTTATGAATTATTCTTTGTTATAGCTCCTGAAAATCAGGGGTGGATTTTTTTTATCTAGATTGCTGATTCTGAAATCTGATGTTCTGATTTTAATTTTATTACAGTCAAAAATAACTTCTGTCAAATGATGTCAAACAGATTTGAAAATTAAATGACAAATACCAGATCGTTTCATTAGTCACACAACAATATCAAACAGTAAGTAATTCTTTAATAATAAATTCACCTTTTAAGTCTTTATTTTCTTTTAGTGCTTACCCAAATATCTAAAGTGACCCACCTTTAACTCGAACTTACAATGTCCTAGATGTCAACTAATCTGCTCCACTCTGCCTACTACCACAACCGCTTCAGTCCCCAAACACAGCAAACAGCTCCAATGACATACAAGATGTCCAAACTGACCAGAATCAGGAACACAAACTCCTACACAGCATGGAACCAAATACACCCTATCTGCAGCCACCAAACTTCAACACTGCATCCGCCAAATCCTTCAAACGTGCTTCCTCTACCAATGGTCCTTACTTGGAATTCTCTCCTAGCACCAACAGGTCGACGTAATCCAAATCAATTGATATACAATGTAAAATGTAATTCTCCAATAAACCCCACTTAGTACTTTTATCTATTTATTCTCCTTTGTAGATTAGTTCTGCTCCCAGTTTATTTTTTTACCACATACTTGCAAGCTTGCTTAGTTTTATATCTCTTCTTCTTCAATTAAATTTCATTTTTATATCACCACGCAAATTTAGTCTTACAAATAACCCTTCTTAATCTCCAAACCTATTAATTTTAAAATAGGGTTTATTTTATACTTTTCTATTACACCAAATTAATTATAGCCATATTTTTGAATTTGTTATCTTAATACTTAAAACAAAAATCCTTAACGATATCATTTTCTACTTTTAACACTCTATATCCTTATTTTTGATTTCTACCTACTATTTGTAATAATTTATTTCGATTAAGTATTTGTCATTATCTTCAAACCTTATTTTTTAATATTACATTATATTTGAATCCATCTGTTTTTCAATTGGCCATATTTTATTCAAGTATAAATTCTATTTTCTTTTCTAATTGCATACTAATTATTCATATTCCCAATTCACATTTAAATTGATCCTGATTATATTTAACTACTAGCTGTTACCCGAGACTTCGTACGCGCGAGGTCCGTTATTTGTGTATTAAATAATGACTAAAAATTTTCTGTCATCCTATGCTATCCCATTCCTTCCCCATCCCTTTCCCCGTCCCTTTCCCCGACCCCGGCCCTTTTCCCGACTCCGTCCCCGTCCCGTCCCGTCTCGTCCCGCCCCGTTTCCTCCCCTCCCATCCCATCCCTTCCCGCCCAGTCCCGTCCCGTCCCTTCCCGTCCGGTCCCGTCTCATCCCGTCCAGTCCAGTCCAGTCCCGTCCCTTCGCGTCCCGTCACGTCATCTCCTATTTTCACCTTCAGGGGGACAAACTTCCAAAAACTTTGAATGACATAGTTCAAAATTTAATCTTACAAAATTCCAACCCCTCTTTTACCCCTTTATTGGTTGCATTTTTAAAAGTCCTTTCGTAGCGGATGCCTACTCTCTATGAGAAATCTGCCTGCCAAGATTCAAATGCCATTTTCGCAATCAACGTACCAAAAAACCTTAATAACGACACCTATATCGATTTTTAGGTTTATTTACCCAATTTCACCCCCAAGGGGATACATTTTCGGAAAATCACAAAATACGTGTTTGTTTATTTGTTTTTAGGAGTAGGTACTCCTACAAAGTTTCAAGTCGAAATGTCTATTTAATATTATTTTTCCATACAAAATTGGAACCCCCATTTTACCCCTTTATTGGTTGAATTTTGAAATATCCTTCCTTATTCCTTGTATACATCATAAAGGGAACCTCTGTGCAAAATTTCAGCTTTCTAGGCCCAATATATATAGATTGTAATCCCTTAATGATATTTTAAAATCGATTTCCCCTGTTTACAATATATATACCTGGCATAAAACCGTGAAAAGTTCCGACAAATATATACAGGGTGAGCACCTTAAAAAAATAAAATTTAGTTTATTTTTGCATTAATTTTGAAATAGAAGGAAGTAATAATTTTTACATAGGCCAGGCTTTACACTTGCCGAAAATACGACTCAACCGATACAGGATAATGTCACAAAAGAATCTAATCGTTTCAACAATAAGACCGTTCTGTTCAAGAGAGGCGCGCGCCGCACTCGTTCCAATGTCTCGATGGCGCAGGTGCGGCGGAGTTCAAATCCCCCCAGCGAGCTACATTTTTTTATTTGAAAATGTATTTAATGTATCAGAAACGAAAGATATTTTTACTCCTAACTTAATTTGATTTTTAAAATTATTTAGTGTCAATGTCCACGACGGAAGTTTTGGGTAAAGCCTTTTACAGATTTTTACTTCCCTCGTCTGAAAGACGAAGGGAGTATTGTAATTATGAAAAAATCACCTTCCGAGATTTCTTCAGATCATCACGTTTCAAAGTCCCTAAATGACGAAAAAAGTGGTTTTCTTAATTTCGTCTGTCCGTCTGTCTGTCTGTCTGTCTGTCTGTCTGTTAGCAGTATAACTCAAAAACTATTTGTCTAAGGAAGACGATATTTTGAATAGATATTTTATATCTACCTCGCTTGAAAGCGGTACAATTTCATACAAATATATACAAGTTGAGCACCTTAAAAAAATAAAATTTTGTTTATTTTTGAGTTAATTTTGAAATAGAAGGAAGTAATAACTTTCACATAGTTCAGGCTTTACATTTGCCGAAAATAAGACTCAACCGATAGAGGATAATGTCACAAAAGAGTAAAAACATTTCAACAACAGCGTTCTGTTCAAGAGAGGCGCGCGCCGGACTTATTTGAAAGAGGCTCGGTAGCGTAGTTGGCTTTATCGGTGCAGATACGATCTCTATGTAGGTTGGTTACCAAATTATGTAGAAAAACCTAAAATGAGCCGCCATTTTTTAATATGGCGACTGTAGCACCACTTCGATTTTAGGGGACCTTTAGTATATTTATTAAAAAGGTAAATGCGACATCTCTACCGAATTCCTTGCTTGTACCAATTTTTTCAAGGTCAAACTCTACTTTTCTTGCACTAATATGTAACAGTGGTAAACGATAAAAAATCTTCTTCGTTTCGTGGACACAACAAATTTTCGAGCAAACTGAAACTGAATAAGACGTTTAAACATATTTTTTGCAGATGGAAATTGGAAACTCTATTTTTGATACTCATGCAAACAACTTGTATTATCAGTACAATATTATTAATATATTAGTATAAGATAATTTTGAATTACTCAATTTCGAAATGTAACGCGATAAGAAACAATTTCATTGTGGTAGACACTAACGCTTAAATGCGCTCATGAAAGTTGTGGGTGTTTTACTTTATTAAATAAAAATCACTAAATCACATCTGCAATACATATATTGGTCAGCAGTGGGTATACATTTACTTTACATTAAAGCTTTTTATTTCTATCACATTTCAAACTTTGAAAATAATGTCTAAACAAAGAAATCTGTTTGATAGACAAACAATATAAATGTCACCTATTCTAATTTTAATAGAAGTTTTCTTTGTAAAAACTAATAATTTTTTAATTGTTAAATGCGTTAAATTTTTATCTCATTTTTCTTATTATATATTTCTGAAGTCAATTGGGTAAATTTAAATGACATATTTTATAAAATGTTGCCCTTGACAATTTAAAATATATATATTTTTATAGATAGGTACATCTTTTTAAAGCATCACATATTTTTTCACATAGAGTCTAGCAACGGATATAAAATTGAAACTATTAAAGCATAGATTGGAAATACTTCATCACATTTTATCCAGTTTTAGTAGCTAAAAATTGTTATTTTACAACTCCCACGGGTGAGCATTATAAAATGAACCATTGATATGGAGTAAGTATAGAAATTGAGGCAATTACAGAAAATAACTTCGAAAAATATTCATCTGGTTCGTGGTAGTGTGGCAAGAGTAGTAGTTACAGTTTTGTTTAACATGATTCACATTGAGAGTTATAAAGTATGGTTACACTATTACGCAAAAAATAGGTCGAAAGGCTGCTACTAACCACTCTGATCAATTCTACGACAGTATTAGAATAAATTATATAAAATTATAATAGTATAATTTTTGTACGAATATTTTAATTAAATATATGGTAAACATCAGTCTAGTAGTATATTTTTCTATATATAATAATCTTTAATTTATTGTAGAGAATATTTTTCTGTTATGTATGATAATAATAATGAAATCCACTATATCCCGGATAAGCGTCTGTACCGACCATAAAAAGAGAAAGATTCGGTTATATAACAAAAAACGTGCATCATTCCAAACTTAAATTTTAGAATTTTTACTACAGGCGTAATAAAGGCAATTTATCAGTTTTCATTTTTTGTATACAATTATCAATAAAGAAAGATCTGTTTTGATTTTTCAATTTTGTAAGGTTATAATTGAAAATCTGGGACACGCTGTACATCGTGGTTTAGATAAATCATTCCATACAGTCTCTAATCTCTAATTAATTTATGTGAACATATAGAAACTATCTTCATTTAGAAACAAAATATATAGAAATGATTTGATAGTGTTTGTAATTATGTGTATATTATAGGAATTCAAACAATGTATAAAGATTAACATAAAATGCAATTAATAATTAACTTTTTTCTTTATCTGTTGGTTATGTCGCAAAATTTTACAATTGTATGCGGACATCAGCAGAGGAAATTTCCAATACAGTTATTTATAGTCCGTTCACTAAACATAAAAACACAAAGTGGCCTTTGATTTCTAAAATTTCAAGAGTGTACTTCCAAAATTCATCTTTTGTCTAGTTACTAATCCAAATAGGTTAAGGGCCGGTTGCAGAAAGCAGTGTTAAGTCTGGTGTTAGCTAACGTCGCGTCAAAGTGAACAAAATCGCATCAAATTTTGTTTACTAATGTACTTATTAGTTACCATAAGCATTTGAGATTTGATTCGTTTTTGTTCACTTTAACACGACGTTAGCTAACACCAGACTTAACATTGCTTTCTGCAACCGGCCCTAAGAGTGTGACATTTAATTAACATCTGTCCTAACTACTTTTAAGGATGTTAAACAAATACTGTGTTGGATACTACTGATGTAGCATTTATTAATAGGTGTTTTAATTACATTTTATAAAAGTTCAGGCAAGAATTTCCAGAATAATATGTACTTTGACACTGAAATGATGAGATTTATTAATTTTCATTTTTAAATTCAAAGTCGCCTTTATGCAGGTGTTGGAAATATTTGCAAAATAAAATACAGAATCCCTAGCACAAAAATTTTACGGATATGCCAACTTCAAAAAAATAAAAAAATAAGTGTTTTTGTGTTTACTGAATGGCCTATATATGGAATTTTATTTCCTGTGCTTTAATTTTACAAAAAAATATTACTGTAATAAAATATGAATTCTTTAACTGTCGTCTTTGATAATTTTAAGCTTACGCAGAGGTATAATTCTAATTAAGTCTTATATTCATTATTCTGTCTTAAAATGCGTTGTTTTCTTTTTTTAACATGTTGAACACCGTTGTCTTTCTTCTTCCATTTCAGAATTCAGAACAGAATATATACTTTCTTTATTTGGCTCCTGATATGCATCACCCTGTCGGTCCATATGTTCCCGTATTTTTCGAGCTAATATCAAAAACGATTCTTCAATGTTTATATTTTCTTTGCATGATACTTCTACAAACGGAAGGTCAAAGGCTTCTGCCATCTGAAAAGAGTGGTAGTATGAAATATGAGAACGTATTTATATCCATCTTCAATTGAAGATTGCAATGAAGTACAAAAGCAATGGGAATCATATTTAAGTGGTGCTTGTTTATTATTGAGCAAGTTCTAGACACATGCATCATCAGCTGCCCTAGATATAACTACTTTTCTTATTGCATATCAATTACATATTACATGGGTAAGTAATTATTATCAAATCAATGTTATTATCTTCATCGATGTTGTTAAAGACTATTTACCAAATTAATTTGAGTATCGTTAAGATCTTCATTACCGCACTCAATGTGGTAATGGACATTACTTACTCCGTGCGGTTTTAGATAGTATCACAGTCTTTTATAAAACAAAGAATACATTGAACCAGCATTTATTGATGACGATAAAATAATATTGAACAATTGAACAACTCGTTTGATTGCCGCAGAACTCGGCTCACCGCCTCGTTGAGGCAATGAAACTCGTTTCTTTAAGATGCTCATAATCAAACTAGTATCATTAATATCTATAATAAATTGCATATATTATTATAAATTGAATTTATAACTAACAACTTTAGAAGAATAATTTTCAAATTAGGATGGTGGGAACTGCAAATTCAAAGTAGTACTTACCAATTTATTCAAACGTTTTCAGAATGAAAATTATTTATTTACTTTTAGTCACCTTATGTTACGCTATGAATTCCCACAATTACTTTAATATTGATTATTCACGAAACCTTTACAATAAAACAGTAATTTCCAGCTTTATATTAATTTGACATGATGCTATATTTGTTTTTATGTAAAATTAATACAGTTGTACCGGATAGATTGATATTTCAAATTTATTTACTAGTAATCGAACTAATCTCGCATATCAACGAATACTTGCAATTGAAACTTTAAATTTGAATAAATATTATTTAAACATTTCTTTTCTATCAAAAAAATATTTACTGTACCCAACGGATATAATATACTCTTCGCTACACTTACCTTTTGACCATTGTCATAGTCGATACTTTTTTCAGTTGCTTCACATTTATTTCCTGCTAAAACTATCACCACACCGGGTGCAGCATTCTAGAACAGAGTTAGTTCACTAATCATTGTTATTTACATAATAAATTAGGTTTACCTCTTCTATATTTTTAAACCAATAGGTAAGATGATTGAATGATTCTAAATTCGTTACATCGTACATTAAGAGAATACCCATAGCACCTCTATAATAGGCAGTGGTTAGCGTTCTAAACCGTTCTTGGCCAGCTGTATCCCATATTTGTAATTTGACTGGTACACCATCAAGATTAATAATTTTTTGCTTAAAATCTATGCCTGGAAAACAAAATTTAATTTTATAAAAATGACACGCATAGCATAATCCATACGGAACGGTGGCAGACCATTTAGATTGCCCCAAGGAATACACCTGACACATGGGAAACAGCAACAGGGTGTTCAAAAGACAATGGAAAAAGCGAGTGTAAACACTGGACTTACCGATGGTGGAAATGTATGTGTCATAATAACGTTCATCACAAAATCGGTGAACCATGCATGTTTTTCCTACATTCGAATCTCCCAAAATTAGTATTTTATAAGTAGCTGTAAATTCTAAGGCCATATTTTACTGATAAGCCGGAGTTGTTCCAGTATTGTTGCACATCATGTGCCTAACAATTGATTTTTCGTTTAAATTAATGCGCAGTCGCGCTAATAGAGTAGTGAAGACAGCGCGGGACAGCTAACAACTGCTTGATAATATCTAAAATAATTGTTATTATTACTGGTTTTACCCTAAAAATATACAGGCGATTAAAGTTTTAATAAAAAACGTTAATGATCATTGTGAATTGCTATTCATATAAATTATTTAATCAAAAAATCATTTTGTGTATTATGTGTTCATGTGATTACTAAGGTACCATTTCCTACATTGCATTTTATTTAAAACCAGTTGAAAATTCTAAGCCTAACATTGCCAGATGAACTCGTAAATGCATTTAAAATGTTGCTTTTTTTCTATTTGTCTGCCATTTTTTTTACTAAATGTTAGGTTGGTTCTTCAAATATTTATATTCTACTTTTTCATCTTCTATCTGAATTTGAAGTCAAACATTTTTAAATTAAAAAAGCGCACACGTACACACATTGGATAAACACAATTAATGAATTCAGATACGACTCCTTTTTACGGAGTTCGTAAACATTAAAATTAATCTTTTCCAATAAAATGTTATGAAATGTTAGTATAAATATTAAATTACTCTGACGCACTTTAATTTTTCTGAAATTAAAATTAGACCAACAAGGATGTAGTAAAGGTTTAATTTTCGTATTTTTTCAATCCCCAATAGTATATTCTACAAGTTAAACAAAGTATAGTTTTCCCATGCAAGGCGCGAGCACAGAAAGATAATTTTCTTACGTGTTTCACGTGCTATTTTTTCATGTACTGCAGGAGAATACCTAAAAATGTTGATGTAAAATTATTAAAAATCATGTGAAATGTGCATTTAGAAATTAAACCATGCCTTGCTATGCAGAAACGTGTTGCTGTGCAGAAAGGCACTACTTTTCTAAACAATTTTCTGCCGCTATGCAAAAAAGTGTTGCTATGCAGAAAAGTACCACTTTTCTAAATGATTTGTATTTAGAAATACAGTGCATTTCTTTACAGTGCGTGAAAAAATAGGTTTTCAGATCGATCAACAACTATGCGTAAGCCTATGCATTTTTTAAGTGTAATATATTTTACTGTATGAAATGCCATATTTTATTTAAAAAATTCACGAGCAGACAAAACAAACTTTTTCATAAATTTAAAATCCTAAAGTTGGAAATTTCGACATGAGTGTGTTTATTTTTCTGTGGCTTTCACTGTTCCATCTGATTTGAATACATCTAGTAACATATTTAATTTAAAAAATCATTTTACCGAGATTAAGATCAACTCCTGAAAACTTGCACTTGACGACTGACGCCATTTTCTCACACATGAAAATTCTCAACCGTGTGAACAAAGGGGCAATGCGGACTTAAGAGATACGAAGTCGGTATATCAATCTACAGTTATTGCTCTGGGATCCTCAAGAGAAATTACTGCAACTGGACCACTGCGCCTAAAGAAAACATTGATCAGTTTCTTGTTTACATTCTTTCCGCCTACAACTTTATTTCTTCATTTCAAAAACCCAAATAATTAATTGTTGTTTGTTTTCATGATCGTAGTTATATATTAATCACGTTTCGTTAAACGCAGGGCCGGCATAAGGTATAGGTGGGCGCCCCATACAAAGCGGTATCGTTTTGATGCTTTGAAGCAGTTTTTAGTTTCCTAGAATAGTAAACGTAGCGACGCAAAGAATGTTTCCATTCGTAAACAAACCAGATTACTTCATAATTTATAAAAATGAAAAAGTGCTCCCTATGTTGACTGCAACTAATTTGACACATTATCAAAGGCGATTGTTAGAGAGAAGTCGAAGCTAGTGTATTCACGACCAGATATAGCGAGAATATTAGTGTAATGCTTCCTGGTGTATTTATTCAATATTTTAGCATTCATTAATGTTGCCCAAACAATTAGCAGCTCTAAATGGGCCAGGTTCGATTTAAATTTACCTTTACTGATATAAGAAATACTAATTAATAAAAATTACGTTTATTTACCACTATGTACAATTTACGTCTTAGATATAAAACTATTTTGTTGTTGACCGCTTGTTAATTTCAATATTAAGAATTATTTTTCCTAAAAAAGGATGCATTAATAGATGTCATTATTACACTATTTTTGATTAATACACTCTTTTTCATTAATTAACCGTTTTTGTGATTTTGACGTTTTGATGATATTTTGCATGGGGGTTAGTTGTATTAATCAAATTTATTAGAGTACTTGATATAATTATTTTATATTATTCACAACGAAATTATTAATACTACAATTATTGTTCAAAGTTAAGAAAGGAACAGATACAGTATTTGTGTTATGAACATCAGGATTTATATTCTTCAAATAATTTTGGACGTTTTCGAAGTTGTTTGAGGTTAGGTTGATTTCAGCTGGGGTTTAGTAGAAGATGCTGTCTCGTTTGTGCAAAATAATTATTTAGCAATGTTTACTTTATTTTGGATTGAATCCTCAATGTATGCCTCCGCAACATTGCTTGATTTCTACCCCCCTCCCCAGTCTCTTTATTGCTGCAAAATCTGCCCCTGAATTTGACAATATTGAGGCAGAAGATCTACGGAAGCAATGTCCTGTATATAGCTGTGGATGATCCAGTTTTAGAAGCTGTGCAACTGTACCTACATGGTATTTTGGCAAATGTGTTGATGCTCACAGGGTTTGTAGTGCATTTATTGTTTCGATAATGTAAGGTTTACACATTACCCTTTTGCTGTGACGTAACAATTTTCTCTCTTTATTTAACTAGAAGGAACTGGACGAAATAAAGAACCCGCAGTTCTTGGTCAGGTCCGCTTTAAGTATGGCTTGTTTTATAATACTGTGAGTGTGACATTTGTCCAAAATGACAGTAACATAACGCACAATAACAAGCAAGCGAGCAAGCCTAAGATCTTATTTTAAACGTTAGGCACTTCTTCGAAGAGGAGAAACGTCGGATTACATAAGTCAAGAATGTCTTGGTTTGAATATAATGTCCTAATTAGAGCATCCCTTACATTAAAGATGGTATATGTCAAATTCTTTCTAAAGTCTACTACCTGTGATCTAAATGATCTTTTTGAATTTCAATGCAATATAAGACATGCGTTTTAAAAGCTATGTTTTGTTATTCTGACGTCACAGAAAAAGGGTAATGTGTGGACTTTACAAAGAATCGTGTGTGTTTTGTATGCTGTGGTCTCAGTGTTATATATTGTCTGATCAATTGTAAGAATGTATTTTGATCATCATTCACAACCGTAAAAACTCTTTTCTCATTTGTTTTTGATCCTGGTATAGTGATTAGAAATTTTGACTTTAGGTCTTGAACATTACTGGTTTCTAACTCCAGCAGTTCATGCGTCCTTAACACTCCAGCTATTCCAACAATTAGGACGACCTATACAGTGGTTTGTTTTTTTTTAAATGCTTTGCTTACCTTGGTCATTAAGAACAAATTATTATGAGCGTCAAGAATGAATGTTTGCACCTGTCTCTTTTTCTAAAATTTTGAATTTTTTTTGGACGTGTCCTTCAGTTTGTCTTTTGATATACAATATCAATTTGTTAAATTTTCCAATATCAATATTTTTCTTCACACGAAGAGTTGATTTCAACATTGAGAATTTTGGCCAGAGGCTCGCTATTAAGCTTTTTTGAGCAATGTTTAAAAAGTATGCCAGGAAGACAGGCTCCGTGTAATTGGTTATATGTTGTTCAGTACACCAGGTATCAAATTCATTATACGTTTTTTCGTAAAGATCTCGACTTTTAGTTGGTAACAAACTGGAACATGCATTGTTTGCACTTGCCAACACTGCAGCAGGTAGTGCAACAGTGTTTTCTAACTCTATAACTAAACAATTACGAATTCACATTTTGCAATTCACATTTCGACATTGACAACCTTTTTTATTATAATTCGCATGTCATATTTTTCCATGGTAACTAGGTTTTTTCGCAAACGTGATTCTTACATGAAATTGTAAATGAATGGAGTTGAAAAGATAACATTGGTTTGATTTGGTCTTGATTTCAAATTTTTTCACCACAAAAAAAGATTTTGTGGTCAACGAAAAAATGTTGTAATCAACTCGTTTGTTAATGGGCGATTAATAATGTCAACTATTAAAGGCACTCACTTTCTATCACTAATTTGTGCTTTAAACAGTTTCGATTATTAATCGCCTTCATTAACACACTTGTTGGTTAAATAACTATAAACCATTTATAACCATATATACAAATAAAGGCTAATACTATATTCCACTCGCAGCTAGACAGCTAGGCCGCCAAAGTTGCAAGAGCGGCTTCTGCTTCTTCACTGGTTGACGGTCATTGGAATGTCCAGGTTAATTGGCTGATGTTGGTAGTACTGCGAATTTATAAGATAGTTAGTTCAACTGTTAAAACAAGTGCAATAAATACATAGTGTTATCATTTGCTTTAATTAATGAAACCAAATAATTGTTTATATACCACCTGGGTTATCGTCTTTTGAAGGCGAAGTGTCCCCACGTGTCCAGATGTGGAATTTGGATCACTCATAGCAGCGGGCAGCGAGAGGTTATCTTCTTTTGATAAAGGTGGACGGCGTGTACCGAGGACGAATAATTCTACTTAGGGTACGTTATTTTGGACCTGGAGGAATCGCTTATTATACCGGGATATTCAGACCGCGTTTCTGCCAAAATAATTTGGTGTGGCCGAACTTTTAATTTGCATCGGGGCTTGCACTTTCGGAAAAATTCCTTTCTACGGAAGCTAGTTGGATTTCTGGGAAGTATTAACGCTATTCACCCACGTCCCCAATTTCCAGGCACACGCTGGTGAAGGCTGAGAAATTACCAGGACTTGGGACTGTTAATTTGCAAGGGAGCAACGTTGCCGAGTTCCAGGAACTCGTTGATTAAGACTGAAAAATTATTGGGGGCTTTGTGGCTATTAATTTGCCAGGATACAATGTTTCCGAGTTCCAGGCACATGTTGGTTACAATTGAGAAATTATTGGGAGTTTCGTGACTATTAATTTGCCAGAACACAACATCCCCGAATTCCAGGGACACGTTGGTTAAAACTGAAAAATTATATAAAGGGTCGGGCTAGCTAACCCTTTTTCTTCGGAAATCTTGGTCGAGATCTCTTCGAATAATTTCTCGGTGGCCCAAATGGGCCTGGAGCAGAGTTCTCCCAGCTGACAGCCGCGGGTCGGGTCGGGGAATCGAAGTTTGCTTTCGGAATAATTCTAGAGTCCCGCGGAATATTTCATTTTATATTTGACTGTCGAATTTCCTCTCTGATAAAACTTAAGAGTGGAAATGCGCGCTGAACGAGTTATCGTGTCGCTTGCGTACCGCGGTAAATCTTCGGCCGAGGGCACTCTGAAGCGCATGAAAGGTTAGAAACGCTACAATTAAAAGCACTCGTAAGTTTATATTAAAGTTCAATAGGAATTAATTAGGAGCAAAACGTTACACCTGCCCATCTCTTCGGAAAGTAAAGGTATACCGGTGGAGAAAACGTCAAGAAGACACCTGGAGGTCGGTTGCCGGTTCGTCGAGAAGTGTTTACAGGGTGAGTACGTTTTTACTTTGAACTGGTTGAAAATAGAAGTTCCGGTTTCAACTTATATTCTTTTTAGGATCTTTCAACGGCAGAAATACATACATAATGCACATGCAAAACTAGGGCAAGTGAATTTCAGGAAAATGCAGGGGTCGTGGTGTCGACATGCAAGTATCTCAGAATGCAATTCAAGAAAAACATAAGGGATACATTCAAACATTCTGAAACGAATATAGTGGTCGCAGTATCGACGCGCAAACATTCAAACATTCTAGAGCGTACGCATGGGTCGCGGTATCGACGTGCGAACATTCAAATATTCTGGAGCGTCTGCAGGGGTCGCGGTATCAACGTATAAACATTCAGGAATTATTTAATTATGCGAAAGCATTCCGGTTGCAGGATAACCTACTTTCACACAACTTTTCAACTGGGGGAGATTGCAGAGGCCGCGAAGACCGGCGTACAATCTCTAGAAAACAGGCGCACATGGTTGAGTTTATAAGCGCTGGTACAGGAATTCGCCTTACTACATTCTCTCCTTCAAGCTTCGACGGTGAGTCTATAAACTCCTGTTAATATCCGGTTTACGGTAACAAGGAGTCCGGAGCGCTTTAGGGGTAAGCTTTCGTATTACCTAAGGCGGCAAGACATACATACACTCTTACATGCATCTTTACAGGTACATCCGGTACTCATAGGCGGTTCTACGAGGACGGATACTTCGGCGGTCTAGGGTAGTGCGCAGTAACTGGCACTAGGACATTTCTGGATTGGTATACTGTACCAGGATTTCAGGAGGATCTACCAAGGCAGGGACCTCGGATTTCTAAGCAGGGACCTAGATTACCGGTGACATCACTCTTTCTGGGCTCTGGTACAATTTTTGATTGCTAAGCTGTAACATGGTTTGTACATATTGTTAGAATATGAACCTATACTTATGCCTCAAGTTCGTATAGACCAATATTTTATAATTTCTAGATTGCTCGGGTGCCAAGGGAGCGAGGACGGCTAGCTAGATTAGTTGGTTTCCTAAATCTCTGAAAACTTTCATTAAATCAGTCGAAGTCAGGTCCCTGCTCGGATACGCTATTTTGTAATGCTTTCTGGTGTATTTATTCAGTATTTTAGCATTAATCAATGTTGGCCAAATAATTAGCAGCTCTAAATGGGCCAGGTTCGATTTAAATTTACCTTGACATATTTAAGAAATATAAATTAACAGAAATTACATTTATTTACTACTATGTAATTTGCAGCGAGGCTTTTGCTTTCGGAAAAATTCCTTACTACGAAACGTAGTTGGATTTCTGGGAAGTTTTAACGCTATTCACCCACGTCACCGATTTTCAGGCACACGCTGGTGACATCTGAGAGATTACCGGGACTTGAAACTGTTAATTTGCAAGTGAGCAACGTCCCCACGTTCCAGGCACACGTTGGTTACAATTGAGAAATTAATGAGGGTTTCGTGATTACTAATTTGCCAGAACACAACATCCCCGAGTTCCAAGCACACCTTGGTTAAAACTGAGAAATTATTGGGGGTTTCGTAACTATTAATTTGCCCGAGCACAACGTCCGCAAGTTCCAGGCACATGTTGGTTAAAACTGAGATATTATTCAGGGTTTTGTGACTATTTACCTAAAGCAAATTATCCACAAGACGAAAATCTTGGTCGAGATCTCTTCGAATAATTTCTCGGTGGTTCAACTGGGCCCGCGTAATATTTCATTTTATATTTGACTGTCGTGTCGCTTGCGTACCGCGGTAAATCTTCAGCCGTGGGCACTCTGGAGCGCATAGAATGTTAGAAACGCGACAATTAAACATTCTTAATTTTAGATTAAGATTCAATAGCGATTAATTAGGAGCGAAATATTACATTAGGACCACTGATCAAGACGATGCCCATCAGGAACCAACACTTAAGGTGCCGGTACGAGTTTTGCAATCTCGGGGTACCCGGCAAATGGACCTGCGAAAAACGGTTGGGCGCGTGGCTTACTAACCCTTGGGTTTATAACCATTCTCCAGGCAAAAATCAGTTAAAAATACTTTAACTTCGCCTCGGAAAGGACGGCTACAAAGACGACGACTAAGGCAAAGGATATATGATTTGACTCTTGGAACGTGGAACATTAGAACACTTTATTGAGCAGGTGCCCTAGATACAATACTGACTGAATTTAAAATTACCTAAGTATTACGGCAATACAAGAAATGGGATGGCCGGTACAGGGAAAAAATAAAAAACCAGACTGGGAATATCTTCTACAATGGAACGGCAAATAACCCTCATGAATTTGATGTTGGATTCTTCTTCCTTCTTCCTCTTACGTTAGGTCAGTGACTCGTTCAGTTCCACAAATTTGTTGGTCTATGAGCCTTTCCCGTCGGAATTGAGGAAAAATTCCCTTGTTAGAAGTTAATGACTCACACAGATGTTAGCATGGTAGCCGGGGACCGTACGATTTTTAAATCCTTCTACAGTTGCTGGAAATAAAAGCCGGACTCCGGCCTGAGAGTCGATATTTGTTAGTTGGGCTTTCGGGTTACAGTCGGATTCATAATAGCTAAAACCTCCCAGATGGAATAATAGACTTTGCACTAATTAATGAGAGAATAATCTACATACGGGTAAAAGCTAAATTCAATACATTTCTCTATTCTTAGTCCATGCCCCACTGAATAGAAAGAAGTCTACCTAAAGAACTGTTCTACTTCACCTTCACGTTAAGATTGTATAAGATTATAATACGGGACTTTAACGCAAAAATAGGAAAATAACAAGTTTACTTACCAACAATTGAAAAACAGTCTTCACGATATATCGAACGACAATGGAGAAAGAACAATAGAATTTGCCGCATCACTTTGCACCATAAACAAATTGTTAATGGTATCTGGGGATCACCGGACGGAAATATATTCATCCAAATTGATCATTAACGGCTAGGCATTACTCCAGTGTCACAAATATAAGAACAATGAGCGGGGAGACAAAACTAAGGGAAGAATTTAACAAAACCAGAATAATTCTTACCATCACAATACCGAGATATAACACACACAAGCTTAAGGGCGAAGAGACTCAGATTATATTTCAAGAACGCTTAAGAAGGAACACAGATAATAGTAATAAAGTAATGAGCAAGAGGGAGTTGAGAAAATGTGGTTGAGACTAAAGAATAGCTATCCAGGGAAAGAAGAAAGAGGCATGGTAGAACCATAAGAGGGAAGAACAAACAAAAGAAGCAAAGAAGGCACTACTCCAAAGACCCACAAGAGCGAAAACTTAAAGGCACCAAGTAATGCGGAGGGAAGCAAAGAAACTCTGTAGAAGGAAGAAAAGAAAAAATACTAATGACATAGCGGAAAGAAATAGTACATTATAATTAGTAAGGCTCTTGTCCCACAGGAAATACTTCTCGTCAACAATCAACCTATGGCCGAATATAGCCGAGGCATGGGATCACTCCATTGAAATTAAATGCCGAATCGAAAGAGCCAAGGATATTTTCCTAAACATGAAACCACTTTTACAGTGCAGAGTCTTAGGTCCAGATCTCACGAAAAGAATCATGCGTTGCTATGTTTACTCTATTCTCTTGTTTCCAAAAAAGGACGCAACGTCATAAATCGTGACAACTTTCCCAGGGTTTTCTCTCAGCCATACCCTTAGTTCGGGTCTAGGACAACTCGGCGCCGCCACTTTGGCGCCGCCACTTTGGCGCCGCCACTTTGGCGCCGCCATCTCGGCGCGGGGCCAGTTCGGCGCCGGGACAACTCGGCGCGGAGCCATCTCGGCGCCAGCCAACTCGGCGCTAGGCCATCTCGGCGCAGAATTCAAATTCTCAAACTACAGTAACTACGTAAGAAAATTATTATAAACAAATAATAAATAAAGTGATCGCCAAAAAGATGGCATCAAATGAAATAAAAGTATTTAGAATTTCTTGGAAAATCAAACACTGACGGCCAGAGGTGGTTGCAAAGTGATTACAAATGGGCCAAACAAAAGTGGTCACGTGACTTCCGTTATTAGTAAAATATTACATTTTTAAAAAATAATTACGAAACATGTATTTAATAGTCAAGGTAGAGACACATTTTACGAAAAAAGGTTTTCTGGCCTTGAGATTGTTCAGTCAGCTAAAACTAAC
The DNA here is from genome assembly GCA_940337035.1 of Agriotes lineatus. Taxonomy (NCBI): domain Eukaryota; kingdom Metazoa; phylum Arthropoda; class Insecta; order Coleoptera; family Elateridae; genus Agriotes; species Agriotes lineatus. The sequence continues at coordinate 98,689,072 of OW679194.1, read as the reverse complement.
ACACTAAAAATCTCATGGAAATCTTGCTTAATTTCCGAAAAACAGCACTTTTTGGATTTACACAATTTCGAAAAACGCCATTTTCTAACTAAATAAAGTGTCTTTTATGTGACAAATATTTCTTTAATGTTTATTTCCCAAATCAAAGAATTTTATTTTTAACAAAGTTTTTTTATTATGAAATAAAAAACTTTGTAAAAAATATTTGTTTTTCTATAGCAGTCTTTGTTAAAAGTAAAATTCTTTGATATGGGACCTAAACATATAAGAAAATGTGGGAGATCAAAGTTGGCCGAAGATTTTGAAATTTGGTATAGGAGCCTAGATGTTGATTCTAAACAACTTTTCTTAATAACTTTTTGTCGTATTTGCTACATAAAAGGCACGCTACTCTACAGTAATAGTAGTTTGCATACCAAGTCCCTGAAGTTTAACTTTGGCAAATAAGCCACATGAGGGATAAAAAGGAACTTCAGTGCCGAGGTGTACACTATGTTTTATTTGAAATCGAGAAATTGTGAAATTACAACATTTTAACCAACTTTTGTAGGTTATGTTGACGTCGGTTGACGTTTATCTGTCGCCTCGCCGCCTACAACAAAGTCGTAAAACAATGGATTACTTTAATGCCGATTTCTCGTATTTTAATGACGATTTCGAGGTACTTTAATGCCGACTTTAAATAAAATAGGTTTTTTTAAAACTTCCAAGGCATACTTGATTTTTCAAAACTGAAATGCTGTTAGAAATTCGCCTTTAACCAAGTAGGGCTAAACCCCAAAAAATGAAAATTTAAATCGAGAATTTTTTACCTTCTACAAGAGTCGTTTCACCTGTCCGGGGACACACTTTATACAGGGTGTTCGGAAAATACGTGTACAACGAAAAACCACAAGTTCCTTGGCCCAAAATATGATGATTTAACTCAACTTACTTATATACCGGGTGACTATAAATGATTGAGATTTTTTTTCTTAGGTTGGCACTGTTTATGTTGGTGACACTGAGAGTCTATGTCAAATTCGAGGTTAGCAGGTTAGGTTTTGCGTCAGTTTTGACACAGAATGACGCAAAACCTAACCTACGAACATCGATTTTGACATAGACTTACAGTGCCACCAACATAAACAGTGCCAACCTAAGAAAAAAAATCTCAATCATTTATAGTCACCCGGTACAAAGTTGCTTAGTTTAGTCTCTAGAGGTCTTCAAAAATTACTAGTTTTTCAAGTAAGTCGAAAAATCTTTGATAGATTTTATCCATTTTTTGGCCATGCGTTTGTACCAGTAAACTATAGCCTTTTGTGGAATAAACCTTAATTTCGAAAATTACAGGGTGTTTAAAACATTGTAACAATAAATTATCCACCCATATTTTTTTAAACCCCTGTATAATCACTACCAATGTTTTTTGTGAATAGCTACTTTATTTTAGAAGCTATAACCTCTCTTACAAAATTTTAGTTGGGTAAACGGTTTAGCCACAAAAAATATTTTCTACAAGCCTGAATCAGTAGGTAATTGTAACTCAACACTGGACTTCTAGGGATTTAGAAAGTATTTTTTTGTGGCTAAACCGTTCACCCAACTAGAATATTGTAAGAGAGGAAATAGCTTATAAATTAAAGTAACTATTTAAAAAAAATTGTAGTGATTATACAGGGGGTTGAAACACTTCAAAAAGTTAATCATTTTAAATCATCATATTTTGGGCAAAGGAACTTGTGGTCTTCCGTTGTACACGTATTTTCCGGACACCCTGTATTCAAGGTGATTTTTAAGTTGATTCTTTTCTTTTACCAGGATATAAAGCTAAAAAAGTAAGCTTGTTTTCATTTACCACTTTTGCGAAATATCAAAACTAACAGAGGTACAGGGTGTTCAAGTTTCAAATTAAGAACTAAAATTACTTACTAAAAATTAAACTAAACTTAATCTAACTTAAATGATATGTTCAAAATTATCAGCATTCGCTTCTACACACACGTTCCGCGTATCAGAGCGATGCGGCAGCGGCATTTTGACGACACTCCCACTCATAAACATAATCCATTATTGTAGCAATAACATTAAGAAAATTACAATGGGAAACTAGTTGAGAGGTCATTGCTTGACAACAGAGATAAACAAAAATAAAATTGTCCAGCCGCCTTTGCCCCAAAGTTTAGTTTTTAATTTGAAACTTATAACACCCTGTACCTCCTTTAGTTTTGATATTTCGGAAAAGTGGCAAATGAGAAAAAAAGCTTATTTTTTTAGATTTATATCCTGGTAAAAGGAAAAAATCAACTTAAAAATCACCAAGTATAGGTATACAGTGTGTCCCCGGATAGGTGAAACGACTCTTTTAAAGGTAAAACATTCTCGATTTAAATTTTTATTTTTTGGGGTTCAGCCCTGCTTGTTTAAAGGAGAATTTCTAACAGCATTTCAGTTTTGAAAAATTAAGTATGCCTTAGAAGTTTTTAAAAAACCTATTCTACTATAGAGTAGCCTGCCTTTTATGTAGAAAATATGACAAAAAGTTATTAAGAAAAGTTGTTTAGAATCAACATCTAGGCTGCTATACCAAATTTCAAAATCCTCGGCCAACTTTGATCTCTTACATTTTCTTTTATGTTTAGGCCCCATATCAAAGAATTTTACTTTTAACAAAGACTGCTATGAAAAAACAAATATTTTTATTTCATAATAAAAAAAACTTTGTTAAAAATAAATTTTTTTGATTTGGGAAATAAACATTAAAGAAATATTTGTCACTTAAAAGGCACTTTATTTAGTTAGAAAATGGCGTTTTTCGAAATTTTATAAATGCAAAAAGTTCTATTTTTCGGAAATTAAGCAAGATTTCAATGAGATTTTTTATTGTGTGTTAGTTTTAGCTGACTGAACAATTTCAAAGCCAGAAAACTTTTTTTCGTAAAATGTGTCTCTATCTTGACTAGTAAATGCATGTTTCGTAATTATTTAAAAAAATAAAATTTTACTTATGACGGAAGTCACGTGACAACTTTTGTTTGGCCCCTTCGTAATCTCTTTGCAACCACCTCTGGTCGTCAGTGTTTGATTTTCCAAGAAATTCTAAATATTTTTTTTTCATTTGATGCCAGCTTGTTGGCGATCACTTTATTGATTATTTATTTATAATAATTTTCTTACGTAGTGCACACTGTAGTTTGCGAATTTGAATTGGGCCCCGAGATAGCCTAGCGCCGAGTTGTCCGGATTCGCCTTAGTTCATAGTATGCTGACAGAGGGTACATGAAGGCTACATCGAGTACAGTGGCTATATAGTCACTGTAACATCGAGTGGCTGTAACCGATGTGTGCAGTGTGGAAGCAACATCAAAATATCCACATGATTTTCTTTTGCCAAGATTATTACTTCTAGTATTGACGTGAGTAGTATGATCATCACAGATTAATAAAACACCCTCTCCAGCTGTAGGCTTCGAAAATTTAAGGAAATGTTTGAACCATTCTACAAAAATATCTGACTGCATCCATCCGGATGGGTGTGTGAAGATTTTTGTGTTGGGGGAAACACCCTTTTCAAACGGTGGATTAGCTCGGGCCCTTGGAAATATCAGTGCTGGTGGAATATAGTTTCCAGTAGCCCTGAAACAAATCTCAACCGTGACAAGGGTTCCTCTCTCAGATGACGATAATACGCCCACCTGCTTCTTCCCCTTTCTAGATATTATTTTAGACGGTTTGTTGGGCACAGTAGTGATCCCAGTTTAATCACAATTGTATATCCTATCCGGAGCGTAGCTGTGAGTTTCACACGACCCTTCAAGAAGATCGAAAAGCTTATTTATGTTAACCTCATTAAATGCTGACGCTCGTGCTGCTGACATATTCTCAGAAAGCCGTAAAGATACCGGCTCTCTTAAAATGAATTACATCTAGTATGCTTTGAATTTCCCATAATGCAATCTAAAATTTTACTTGAAATTGGCAAGACTGTAAGTCTATGTCAAATTCAAGATTAGTAGGTTAGGTTTTGCGTCACTTTTGACACAGACTGGAGCAAAACCGAACCTACTTACCTCGAATTTGACATAGACTTACAGTCTTGCCAATTTCAAGTAAAATTTTAGTTTGCATTATGGGAAATTCAAAGCATATCTACTAGATGTAATTCATTTTAAGACACCCGTAGTTCTGGATGTTGTCGGAGAAATCCAGTCACCTAATCCTTTCCTTCTCTTCGTTCTACTTTATTGAATGAATGTGCGAGTTGATTTCGTTCAGCGAATTGAAAGACGAGATCTCTGAGATTTGATCTTGTCAGGCCGAAAAGTCGTTTTTCCATTTCTAGGAGATACTCGACAAGGATATGTTCTTGCTCAGCACTGGAGATTGTTCGAAATCTTCCCAAACCTTTCTTTGATCCTTCTTCCACAGGCTTCTTCAGTCTCCTAAATAGTGTTGCAACTGGAACATTGTGAATCCTTGCTGCCGCATTTATTCCTGTTCCTTGCCTGACAGATGTTAGTGCCGTCTCCATTTGATTTTCATCCCATCCCTGTTGATTCGTTTTCCATGTGTATTTGTAACCCATTTTGATCTTGAAAAAATTATAATAGAAAATAAAAATATTTCAAACATTGCGAGCAAAGTGAAATACTATTTCAAATTGCTCACTTTGCCCGACAGGATGTTACAGGGGCAAAAAATAAATATCAATTTGCAACACAGTGGAAATAGCATGCTTATCTGTGATTATACTCTCAAGACTTTGTTTTGTCGAATTACAAAGAGTAGGCCAAGAAAATAGTTAGTAAATCAATGGCAAGGCTTCCAAAATACAGAGTAATACTTACAATTTTTTACGGCCTGCTGAATTGCGTGACAAACGTGACATTTGTCAAACAATTCAGTAGGCCATGCAATTTTTACAGCGAAAACACAATACCAGCATTCCACACTAGCACAACAGAGCACAGCCATACTTCACCCAGAAGTGCCAACTGTGTAAAGCTAACGATGCATGGTGGTTGACAGAAAGCCCGCCCGGCTGTTAATAGGGACACAAAAACGAAACTCAATCAGAAGGACTACATGTAGAACTCGAGAAAGTGTTGGGCAACCCCTTCTTAACATTCAAGATATGCCCGTACTCCGGCCAGGGTGTTGCATTACTAGTCTCTAGAGTAGTTGGTAGTCTTCCACCCTTGTGAATTGCCTTCCAAGGCTTATAAAGGTGGCGCTATGGATTGCGTTTGCACTGGAAGAAATATATGTCGTTTAACGACGTCTGTACCCCTGGAACGACGTGTCAAGGTGGTGTATCTTCCACATTGCCTCTAGACATCAACTTTAAGGAAGGCCAAAGGGGTAAACTTAACTACAAGTTCACCGCCTTAAATATTCCGAAAAGCTGCTTAACAGTCTAGGTCATCGCAACCGTAGTCGTAAAAAAGCGGCAAGATGAAGCTCCTCCGCTAACCTTCATGGATACAAAGTCCAACCAAATATTTTGTCCCGACTTGGAAGACTAGAGAAGGAGCTAGAAAAGACATCGCTGGTAAACATTTCAGTGACGACGAATTAAATAAATACTTCATATTTACCCATGTGCAGGACAGGTACACTATACATTAAAGAGATTAACTTGCAACACTGTGTCAGACCATAAACCTTTAGAACAGTTTTGGTACATAATTGGCGAGTTCGCCTGTATTTCGAGTCAATTTTAGTCATAGTCCATCGCATTCTACTGCAGCGTTTAGCATCAAGCATAAAAATTCGTAACCTTTGTACAACCCTTGCATAGTTGCTCCTTGCAGCTGCAGACCCCTTCAGACGTAAGAGCGTTGATATTCAAGTTATTTAAAATTTAGCCCGTGAGTGCAAGTAGGAAGGTCTCTACCTCTCTCGCTTTCTATCGTTCCCGAGTTGCCAGCTGTGTGTAGCTCGCGCCGTGATAGGGCGCTTCTGGTTACGTAACGGCGCACTAATTTCGCGCGTTGTGCTTGGCGTCTGGTTTGTTGAGTCAGTTAAGCCCCAGCCACGAGTGAGTAAAGTCGTCAGAGCGTGCTGTTTTCCTGCCCCTCGCCCGTTTGGTGCGGGGGCGGTGTTTTTGGCAGCTGGGGTTACGATCATATTTAAGTTTCTCGTTCAGTAGAAGTCGCTTCTTGACAGGCGTCCCGGGTAGGTTGTCGGTGTTTTTCGAGGTGTTGGTGATGTCCAGTGTGACGGCTCAAGCCACTTAATAATTTCGGAGGCCTGTGGCCTGGTTTTATCAGTCTCTTCGAACGGGATTCTCACGAGTGTGTTGACTAACAGCCGTACCGATGTTTCAACTTGCCAAGGGGGCAGAACGATTCCGTGTCCCACGATTAAATTGGGGATATTTCCTGGACGCCGTGCCTTCACCTGCACCATACCATTAGTAGCAAAGCGACAATTGACGCCCACCAACTGACGCCGTTGCGTTTGGAGGCTGACCCACCTTGTAACTGATATTCGTATTGTATATATAACGAGTTAAAGTTAAAGTTTTCAAATTGATATCACCAACGTCATTAATTGATTTCTTGATGTTGTTTACTAGATTACAATCATAACCCATTGTAATTGTGATCATGGCTACTTGATAATTGCACGTCTTAATGACAACCAAAAACCTTTGACGGGCATTTTAAGGTAAACGGTTGCTTTTAGGCGTAAGAACTAAGAGTACATTATTTTTGTGCTTTCTATATCTCTTTCAGATAATAACCTAAAATATGTATACTAAAATTCAAATTGATATCTCTACATTTGTGGAAATTAACAAAAAAATAATAAAAAATTGAACTTCAAGGCCCTATAACTACTTACTGAAGGGATTTTGTACTAAGGTATATTGGGTTTAATCGATTTATTAATACGTAAGAAATCTATGACTAATCGGTGTCCCATTATTTTAGGGACTCCCTGTATACCTCAACACGCTTGCCCTGTGGTGTCTCGTTTTAGGACCCCGACCCCCTCCCTGAGCGCATTTGAACCGAGGCCTTTAGCCTAAGTATTACGATTTCCAGGGTGAGCGCGCCTCTTTCCCGGACTTGTCGAATCATTTGGTGCTCACACAGTGGTGAGTGTCGTTACGTCGATTTAAAACTGTAACAACTGCCAGGTGGCTGAAGCAACCTTATACAGAAATTTAGGCAGCACGCAAGACATTGCCCTCATCCAGAAATGTTTCATTATTAGCTCGATGATCTCTGGACTGAGCATCCTAAATGTTACTATTTTTGTGGATAAAAACACAATAGATGACCATTTGAATACCTTTCAAGTAGTGATGGGCTTATTCGAATGAAAAATAACCGGTTATTCGGTTATTGAAATAACCTATGTAACTCGGTTTTCGTTCCAAGTATTTGAATGAAAAATAACCTCATGCTAATACGTACTACGCTTTGAATATAAAACCTCTATTCAAAGGTACTACGTGCCGTATCTCAGCGACCTACTCAGTGCTCAAAATTCTGTAAATATAAATACGTCATAACTCATAAACAAAGCAGGTTGTATTGAAAACACCATTTGGTTATCGCGTAACTACCTCCTATCATAAAAAATATCAAATTCTGGGGACCTGAAACCTGAACGCCTAAAAACTGCAAACGCATCAAGCTATAAAACAATTTTTTATTTGCTTACATCTCCAAAGGGCCTTTAACCCGCCCGATTCATAAAGATAAACGTTTTACTACGATTAGCAAGCAGTCCGCATATTTCTTTCTTTCTACACTTCTTAATAAATAGCTCTTAATTTCCAATATATAACACATAATGTACGGTCGGCGCCTTAGAAATCGGGAACTACACACTATTATGATATATTTTGCATGTATTTTTTAAGTGTATAAACTGGGTTTTTACAGTTATTATGGTTTTAATTGTTACGTCAGATTGTTTATTGTTTGTCAATTATGAAATGCCATCTCACATTAATGAAGTAACCGGAGCAAGAATACTCCAAAGACTAGAAGAACATATTACGTGTCCCGATTTCTAAGGTGCGGACCGTACATATTATGTTTTGGTTGCTCTGCTATCTGCAAGTTACGATGTCGATGCAGATGACGGTGAACCGATGTCGATGCAGATGACGGTGAACCGGCAAATCGACTTTATTCGAATGATTATTCAAATAATCATTCGGTTATTAATATCATTCGAATGCAAATAATTTGGTTATGAAAATTGTCCGGTTATGCCCATCACTACTTTCAAGTGCAAACCTAGAAATGCCAAACCGACGTAGTGAATTTATTTGCTTTATGTCCCGATGCCAAACTAATTGATATTATATTGTCCTGCTTGAGTATTTCGACAAATGTAGTGAAGCAACACGCCTACATCCCAGGGAGATGCACTGAATCTGCCCTACATTTTGTAGTTAAATGGATAGAAAGATCGTTAGGCAATACGGTATATCCATAGACATAGAAGGTATTTTGATACAAGGGGCATTTAACAGTATAGGCATTGGCGTAACTAGAGTTTTTGGCTGGGTAGGGCCAGACCCCCCAATCAACCATTGGCAGTACCTATCCGTATGAAGACATGAATTTACATACATTACCTTTTTTGCATAAATGTATTTGTTTTTGGTGCTGTTATAATACAATGTCTATGCAGAATAAATGTAAAAGTTACATCTTAACCTATTTAGAGTAAAACTCCGCTTTGCGTCGTGCTCTTAAACTCGCGCACGTGCTTTAAACGCGTACTTATACACTAGTATCATAATATACTATTAATTTCTTTGAAGTACTAGGGATTCTGTATTTTGTTTTGCAAAGGTTTCCACACCTGTATACAGGCAGATTTGAATTTAAAAATGACAATTAGTATTTCTCATTGTCACTGTCAAGGTAGGTATTCTTCTAGAAATTCTCAGTAGAAATATAACAAGTGCTTGAAAAATTTCCGGAAATATTTGGAAATATGTTCTGCAGCTATTTTTTCAATAAGTGCATGAGTGCATGCCAACTGAAAAAATCCCGACTCCGAAGGAGGAGGGATTTTTTCAGTTCGCATGCACGAATGCTTTTGTTGAAAAAAAATAGCTGCATAACATATTTCCAAATATTTCCATAGGGAAATTTTTTAAGCACGCGTTATATTTTGATAGAAAATATCACGAATGAAAAAACACAGTAAAGAAAACATTTTTATTAAAAAAATTACGAAACTAATATCTAAGTACTAATAGTTTACGGTTTTTTGTGATGACAGTGACATAAGTGGAAATTTTCCGGTAAATTTCCGATTATCAATTTTCGCCGTTACCATGGCAAATTTCTAACTAAATTTGCATAAGGGATATTGTCACCTGAAGTTTTATAAAATGTAATAAAAATACCTATGAATAAATGTTACGTCAATAGTATCAGACACAGTATTTGTATAATACCTTAAAAGTAGTTAATTACAACATTTGTGACAAATGGGAAGTAACTGTCACATTCTTAACTTATTGGTTTTATTAACTTTTTGGAAATACATTCCTAGACAAAGATGAATTTTGGAATTACACTCGTGAAATTTTGGAAATCAAAGGCCACTTTGTGTTTTCATGTTTATTGAACAGGGGGATACTGGGGGATACTTTTCCCAAGAACCATGGAAGATATTTTATAGCAACCATAGGTTAACTGAAGAAACAAATTAACATTACAACATTACAAAATAATACATTACTGCAATACATTTAACTCACTGAACTCAAACTATTAACAGGAAGCGACTTTTGATGTGACACAAATTGAATCTGCACAAGCAGCTCTCAAGCCTGTGCAGTTTGGTTTAGTAACTTAAACTTTCTGGTATTACTTCGACACGAAGTGTACGAAGTATTGAAATTCCCTCATATCGAAAACTGCTGAGTCAAATATCTCTAAAATTCGTGCCAACCGACTAATGAACCCACTATATCAAATCTCCGTCTTGGCTGTGCAGATCTTTTGGTGAAGACCCCAGCCCACTAGATCCGTCCCCCGTATTGGGGGGTCCCTAAACGTGCTGTGCGAGGCATGTATGTTTGTATGTGTACACGATTCCGGTCGCCAGGAACCTTCCTGAAGTCTTGGATCGTTTTCATACGATAGGTCCTTCAAAAATGAAGGCAACATCAACTTTTGAGGTATGGTCGTCGGCAAAACAAAATTGTTTTTGGTTTTTTTTTTTGATAAATAACTGGTTTATAACATTTCATTGTATTAGCGAAACAGAGTGATGCTGAGTGTCGAAGTGTTCTTGGAAAGCAGGGAAGGGTGCTTTTCTTGGGTGGGGGGTACTGTATATTTTGAACTTTCTTTTGCTGCTAAGTGGCACTCGTATCAAATTTTGTACAAAATTTAGTATCCTGTTGTCTTTCAAACGTGTACGTACTTCATTGGCATTATTAGGGATGACACAACATAAACACATGCAGAAAATAGGTTAAGTGACTTTCACAAACCAATTAGTCCTAGCAAAAAGACAAACTAAGTGCATAATTAATAAAGCATTTGAGGGTCTTAATTGTTTATATTTGTCTATTTAATAGTTAATATAGTAAACTTGGTATAAAATGACTACTCTATGTTGAATTATCCCAACTGAGAAGGTTTGACATCACTAGTGACTGCTGGTTGTTGTGTTGTTTGTTGTAGTAGATTTTTGCTAAACCAAGAAGGTCGTGGTTTCTTCATTTCTACAATACGCTTTCCTTCCCAAAATTCTGAAGATTTTTCATCTTTTTCACCTTCATATAGGACAACTACTTCCTTCTCAACAGGACTCAATCCTAATTCATTCTGGATTGCATCTTGCATAGTTTTTGTTTCATCAATAACTTTCTTGTAGCAGGTAGCTGTAAAAAAACTATATATCAAATATTTTATAATTTCGTTGTTATTAGTTTTGTTTAATAAAATATTTAGACATTTAAACATACAATCAAAAGTAATAGTTATTAATAATAGAATATAATAGATTTTTTTCACATATCTCATAAATTAAAATAAAAGATGCCCATTGGCTAAATATGAAAAGTCAAAGATATCTTAAGTCTGCTATATTGTTTCATAAAATCATTCGAGAGGAGCAACCAGCTTACTTGTATAATAAAATAATGTTTGGGACTGATGCGCTTAATATAAATCTTCGGCACAGAGGTCTACTCACGATTCCGCAGCACACTACTTCAATGTTTTTAAGCATTGCTTTAGTTATAATATTGCTAAGGTACAAAAATATTTGAATGGTTACTGGAAAAACAAGGTTGATGTGTGCAACTTATCGATAAAACATATTAGATTTGGCTTATAGTTTTCATGAACGTATTTAAGTTTCTGTGTTAAGCCATTATTGCATAAAAATTATGTTTTTGTAATTTCTTCTATACCATAAAATTGGTGGTCTTTTTCTTTGTATGTTTGTTCGCTATCTCCTCCGAAGATACTGGACCGATTAAATTGTATGTCTTAAAAGTTTGCTAATTTTTAGACTTAGGGTACTTTTATGCTGCAGCTTCGCAGCTGACACATGCATGCTCACCCAATCACCTCGCTGGTGGCATATAGCTGTGATGCTCGCTGGGAGCATTTACCCTGCAGCTGGGTAGTGGTGCTCGGTTATTGGTTGTTGCAGCCTTCGCTTTAAGCAAGCATGTTTTCCTCATCATCTGACAGTCATAGTAATTCATTTTTAACAAAAATGTGGTTTGCAACATCGTTCCATAATTTATCCAATTTGAATCTGTTGTGGTGTTCTGCATCCCGTTGGTCCCAAATAGCTTTGCATTTAAAAACAGCTGATATAAGTGTCTGCTTGAAATCGACACTCATACGTACTTATATAAACACATCTTGCTTATTAACACCGCACGGTTTGTAATGCAACAAGGGAGGAATAAGTATTGCGGTTGACTGCGGGTGGGATGAGGACCTTTGAAGGAACCAATCACAGAACAAGTTTAGGGATGCCGGACGATGGTCCAGGCTTGAAAATCAAACTAGTTTGTCATCATCGGTGTGGCGGGAGTAGCAGCGTACAGCGAGGCGAGCAGTGCTGCTGTAGGATAAATGCCACAATAAAGAATGCTAGTTTTGTTTCACCATCGCTAGGCACCCATGTGCTCAGCTCGGCAATGTGCAAACAACGAGGCTGCAGTATAAACGTACCCTTAGATCGTAGGCCGGTTTTTATTTTCGAAAAAAGTACGAAAAAGTAAGGTAAAATTAAATTATAAAACACTAACACCCGTATTCATAGTCGTTCGCCAGCGGATCGCCGGCGACTCGTATTGAATAGTATGTTGGCGGCACTGTACGTCTATGTCAAATTCGAGGTGATCAGGTTAGGTTTTCCGTCAGTTTTGACAGAAACTGACACAAAATCTTACCTGATAACCTCGAATTTGACATAGACGTACAGTGCCGCCAACACACTATTCATAACGAAACTCTGGCGATCGCCGGCGATCCGCTGGCGGACAACTATGAATACGGGCGTGAATGTTCATATACCATTATAGCAGCCCCTGATTCAACAAAGCATCGGTGGTTCAGTGGTAGAATGCTCGCCTGTCACGAGGGGCGGCCTATGTATGATTCCCGGCCGATACATACTTTTTAAATTTATATTAATGAATCTCTCTTAAATTAGCGAACCGAAGCGTAGCTCGGGTGATTCACTAGTTTGAATATAATATTTTTGAATTTGTTTAATTTTAAATCTCTGTATACGAATAAATTTACTTTCATGGTAGTTATAAGCTCTCATTACAAATTAGGTGCATCGTCGAAAAGCCATCGAGTTCATACATACCTACATACAGTGCGTAAATTAAGTATGGAAACGGTGGTATTATTTGAATACGGCCATAGATAGAACTCTGAAATTTGGTATAGAAGTAAAATATACGGTTTTCTACTAATATTCGTGGTTTCAATTTTTTTATCGATCGTTACGACTGCAGTACGGCCAACTTGATTATTTTTTTTAATTGAAATGGGGGTCGAAAGTACCATCATTAGAAAACTGTTTTTGTTTAGAATCCAACGATGTAGCACTTGATATGGCAGTTTTGAAAAATAACTTCACTATACCAAATTAAAGGTTGTAGATAAACATTTATTAGATAACTGAAACCGATAGTAAGCGCTGAAAACAAAACAATGCCACTGTTGTTTAACAAATATTGAACGTCAAAAATTATAAGTGTTGTTTGAATTTGCGTAGTTAGTGAGAAAGTACAATGGAAAATCTTACAGAAAAGGAGAGAATAGAGATTCTCATGATGATAGGGTATGGTGATAGAAGACGTAGTTATGCGGAAGTATGTAAATTTTTATACAATGATTAAATGGGTATTATTCATTATTCATAAATGTACTGTTTAAACTTAAAAAACAAAACAAAGCATTCACCGCCTACTAAATTTTTAGCATATCTAGCAAACCGTTGAAAGTAATATTCTCAAAGTTTAATTTGGTATAGTAGAGTTATTTTTCAAAACTGCCATATCAAGTGCTACATTGTTGGATTCTACACAAAAAAAGCTTTCTAATGATGGTACTTTCGACCCCCATTTCAATTAAAAAAAAAAATCAAGTTGGCTGTGCTGCAGTCGTAACGATCGATAAAAAAATACCATGAATATTAGTAGAAAATCGTATGTTTTACTTCTATATCAAATTTCAGAGTTCTATCTATGGCCGTATTCAAATAATACCACCGTTTCCATACTTAATTTACGCACTGTACATTAATTATGGTGTTACAAATTGAGGCACAGGCCATGATGGATTAACTATTCTATACAATAACAATGCATTTCAAAATACTATTGGAATATTAGGTACTGTTTTCATGATGGTTTTCTCTTGTTTTTCATACTAACGTCACAATCGACATTACTTATTAAAGCACTTTATACAGAGTGTTTCAGAATTCATGCAACCTGAAATATAATAACAATTATTTCATAACTGGATAGAAATACGTTTGCCGTTAAATATAAATAAATACCTTTGCATTCATATTCATGATTGGCAGTTTTTGTTCTGTTTTTCCTAACTTCAATGGATTAACAATGTCATTTTACCAAACTCGATCCCATATACTTAGTCAATAGTCTTCTGTCATCCAAATCATTTCTAAATGTCCAAGCAAAGTCGCAAATGAGGTTTCCTAATTTTCAAGTTCGAAATAAGTTGACCATATCACATTTAGATGCCAAAATCTCTCAGAAAACTTGTATCTCAAACACAGTTGTAATATTGAACTCTTCAACAAATGACACAGAAACTGAAAGTACGACCTTAACGTATTAGTATAGTACAAGAATTAAAGGAATCGATGTCGTAAAACGATTAAGATATTAGCGAGTTTTTGCACGTCACGTTAAAATAATGTTACGCTAAAATCGAAAAAATTTGGATTTGGACTGGCTGTACCGTTGATGTCGCTAGGTAACATGAGCTTTAACGGGCCATAATTTTAGCGGAACGTTATGCAAAAACTTCCTATTGTCACTGGTTTCACACATTTATTGATTTAAATGTTGGATAAACTGTATTTCAGTGATGAAGCATGGTTTCATTTAAGTGGCTACATGAACCGTCACAACAGCAGGATCTGGAGCAGTGATAATCCTATGCTTTTCACAAAATGTCATAACCTGACCAGCAATTTGGCCCATTATTTCTTGAAAGGATCGTTTAAGACGTTGTATATCGTGACTTAATAACTTTCTTTGTTGAAAGAACGAAATGATGGCTATGTTAGAAGAGTTTTCTTAAAATTACCCGATATTCTAAAATTTATGGTCGCCTCGATTGCCACATTTTTCCTTATGGGGATACTTAAAAGAAGAGGTTTGTTAAAACAACCAGCACACCGTAGATGAACTGAAGGCAGACATCAACGTGGCAATTTCAAACAATGCACAGCAAGGTATCTGCATACATGTACAGAATCGCAGTTGTATTCAAGAATGAGGAACAGTTTGAACATTGTACATATTGTAGTTTTCATTTTGAAATTTCCTGTAGGTAATTATAATTGTTTAATTAAATTACTATTACAATATGAATTGCGTGAATTCTGAATCACTACGTAGTTGGAATTAAGTTGAATAGTTTGTAATGGTTAGCTTAGTATTTGTGCAAAATTGTATCGCATAGAATTTATTATGCTTACGACATAATACTCCGACTTCATGATCATCTCCGCACACATTGCACACACGTAGGGTTTTTTTAGGCAGCATGATTTTCAGAACGTAATCAGGATGTCCAAACTTTCGTTTCAATCGCTTCTCAATCGTTCTTCGATTACGAGGCACGGCCCATAGAAATCCATCTCCAAAGATGTCTTTAACTGTAATTCTCTGTGGAGGTGGCTGTGGAAAGGCATCCGCATTTGCTACAGCAACACAAAGTCCTTCTGTCAAAAAATAAAGTGAGGTTATGTAGTGGTCATGTACGTGATAACATTTGGAGATGCGAATTTTCTAAAGCATTATGTAATAATTCTACCTGGCGGAAATCTTCTCCCAAAAAATGTCGCAATGGCACAGTCTAATCGCTGGACTGCGAGATTCAACCGATTTAATAAGGAAGCAGCCATGATCCCCACGTTTTTCGATCAGCTGTAGGGGGACGGTGCCCCAAAAGTGGAAGGTGTTGTGCCGTGCCTTCACGCGGTCTCCGATCACCTTCTCACAACAGTCTTGGCGATGGCTTGTTTAGGGTCTAGTAGGATCTGTGTTCGGGTGCAAGAGAAACTGTGTCAGTTGGGACAATCACCACAAGTTAGAAGAAAAATTTCATCATGTGCTCGGTTTAAATTGGGGATTTCGCCGCCCTTCAGGACCATTTTACGCGAATGTCAGGTAGGATTTTTATTGTCATACTCTGTTTCTGTTGTTTCCCCTAATTCAACTCGAAAAACATTTTTTAGCAATTTCCTATCGATTTCGAATTTAAAAAAGATAGGTGCCTGCAAAAGGAGAAATTTATATTTACCTATTTACATTTGTGAATGTCCTGATCGGTTTTACTTTTTAAACACGAGTCTGTACAAGAAACGACGAATATTGATAAAAATCTATCCTGAGATTGATAACGAATGTGTAAACTTCAAGAAGCTTGAACATAGAATCCTTTGGCGCGCAATGTATTTAAACTAAGACAGCTGGAATAATTCTAATTTTATTTTTTTGTGTTGCCAAATTAATCAGTTTGATTATGTAGAGTTCGCTATATAAAAATCTTATTTTACTAATTACACGATTTGATGCAACCCCCGTATCGTGTGTTTTAAAAAATATATTCCAAGGCTTGTTATAATTTTTGCATAAAATTAGTTTTAAACGATTATCAAAAAGGCCGAAATTTATTAAATTATAATTCTCAGTAGATGCCAAATTTGTAAAGTGCCCTTTTGCTATACTTTCTTGTTTTAATTTTAAATTGGAAGCATCTGCCGGCATCCTTAACTACAATTAATTGCATTCAATTTGGCAACTTCACCTTAAAATTGCGCATGTGCAACAGGTTTGTAGCGCAGTTTCCACTTTTTCAAATGGTCGTTATTCCGCAATCCTTTTAGTTAAACGCATTGGTTTCCATACAAGTTTCAAGCGTTATTGTTTAATATTGCATAAGAAGATTTGCTACACTTTAAGTGGGAACGGCTATCGAAATATGCTGTTAATTAAATTATAAGTAAAAAGTAGGCTAGCAAGCGGATCTAGTTGCGTTCTTGAAAAATACTGTGAGCATAATTCGTACAACTTTCTCAATTTCTATCTTTGTCGTACTTTCTTTTAAATAATGTGTTGTCGATTAAATACCCCAGCATTGGTAGTACAAGCTATTGTTTAATTATACTGTTTAATAAAAGTTAGTTCTATATTTGCTGTGATACATTGCATTTAGTATTTTAAATGTCATAATTCTACAAGGGGACTCTTTCTAAAATAAATATTTTAATATACATCTTTCAAATTGTAGACTGCAGACTTTAATGTTAATTTATTGCCAACATTTTAAATTTTGCTTTCGTTAGTAGTTTTATTTTCTCCATGTATACATAGCTATTTTCACAGTTAGTGCTTTAAAACCAAATACCTACAATAAAAATGGAATATTTTGCTTTTTCCACGAGATGTAGAGGGAAACTTCGGTTGCTTTATATTTTATTATGTAAAAACAAATTGCAAATGAGGTCTGTAAGAAATTACAGAACAAATAGTTTAACAGTTATTTATAAAAAATGAACATGCAAACTACCCCACGCAAATGTTACTTTAGTACTGGTAAAATATTAGCAGTGCTATGACCACATTACTGCAGCAGTTAATGTATAAGGTGCTCCTGAACAAAGAAGTAAACAAACATTATTTAACATGACATTTTTTTCTAGATTGTGAATATAACCACTGAGAAATGTTGCATGTTTTAGGAAAATTTTTGCAATAAAATTAACGCTAGGTAGTAATATTATTTATACGTACTTATTTAAAATTTAAGAAATGTACGTGTTTGGCAAGTCTTACCAGTTATAGCAACCTACATTGGTGTTATTTTTCCGTGTAATTTTCTGTTCGATTAGTATGTTATAGTTCAAACTAGATTACTTAAATTTGCGATTACTTGACTACAACATTTTTATTATGCAATAAATTTTAGATTAATTTCTGTTTTAGTATAAGTACTACGTGCTTTAATGAAAAACAAATTATTTTGTAGCTAACTATTCCTCTTCATATTTTTGCTTAACCTATATAGGTAGTGTACCTATTAATAAATTGTTATGAATATGTATCTAATAAAATGTTTATTTTATTGTTCGGCCATGCTATAAAGTTATCACTCATCTAAACTAGTTAGGGGTAAATTATTCAATGAATGTTTTCTATTAAAACTAAAAGTAGTCGAAAATATAGTATTTTACTTCGAATCAATTCAAAATTGTAACAAATAAAGTATAGACGAACATTTTGTTGCTAAGTAGTGGCGGATTTTTAACAGATTTAGAAAATTTAGAATAATTAGTCCATAAAAATTAAAATTTCTACAATTAGTGAAGAGCTAAATTGTTAATGTGCTTTGTATACACCCAATTACACCAAATAATTGAACGTCTACATTCAGTTGAATCGTCGTTAGCATAGAAATCAAGTGGGCTTCAACTTTAGACTTGCACTCGCCAGAAATAAAACACGTGACATGTTTTATGATTTATAAGTAGAATTTCGATAGTTTAGTATTTTCACTTGGCTCGCCGAAGGCAAATTCAAGTATTGTAATTGTGAAAAAATTACCTTTCAAGATTTCTTCAGATCTTCATATTGCAGGGCTGCCTGTGTCTGTCTGTCTGTTGGCGGTACTGATTAAAGCTATTTGTTGTAGGAAGACGATCTTTGACATGCGTATTATTTTCATATATTTTTGTAATAGGAATTTTATATAGTTAACATAGTTGAATGCTCGATACCTGAAGAAACATTACTTGTGAAAATAACATGTGTTTTGCTAATTTTTAATTATTTTTTTTTACTTTTTGAATTTGTTAGTATTTGTTCAAAATATTATTGTGAGGAGTCAGTTCTGGACATATAAAGTACAGCATTTTATTCCATAATGTGTCGCATTGTTTCATTTTTGGATAAAGGTTAATATAAATTAAGCAAATTATTAAAAATAAACTGGCCGCTGTAGTTACTACTGTAGGTATGCGTGATATTTTAATGATTTCAGTACTGTAAGGTTACGTTCACCGGACTGAAATCAGTATTGTCAACAAGGAAATGCAACACAGTATGAAGTAATTATATTTAAAGTGTTCAAATAAAACTTCGCAAGGTAACGCAATTTGTAATGTAATATTGACGGTGGTGGAACGACGACAATTATTTAATTCTAAAGTTTTCAATGACCTTATTTTAGAAACGATGGCCAACCTCGATGTATTTTTCATTTGAATATGCTTGATTCTATTAGTACGAGTAGTTATACAATTACTAAAAAATTAGTGAAGTTATTCTTCTGTAACAAAGTTGTTATTTAATCACACGCCACATTTCAACAGACATTTTTATAAATAAACAGTACAAAATTGGTCTACGATCAGCGTTGCCAAATCTCCAACAGCATGGCTTGTAAGTGTAGGAGGCAGTGTTATTATACTACTGACTGTAGTAACGGGTGTCTTAAAATGAATTACATCTAGTATGCTTTGAATTTCCCATAATGCAGTCTAAAATTTTACTTGAAATTGACAAGACTGTAAGTCTATGTCAAATTCAAGATTACTAGGTTAGGTTTTGCGTCAATCTGTGTCAAAACTGACGCAAAATCTAACCTGCTAACCTCGAATTTGACATAGACTTACGGTCGTGCCAATTTCAAGTAAAATTTTAGACTGCATTATGGGAAATTCAAAGCATACTAGATGTAATTCATTTTAAGACACCCGTTACTACAGTCAGTAGTATAATAACACTGCCTCCTACACTTACAAGCCATGCTGTTGGAGATTTGGCAACGCTGATCGTAGACCAATTTTTGTACTGTTTATTTATAAAAATGTCTGTTGAAATGTGGCGTGTGATTAAATATTAATATGTTAGACTGCTCTAAGTTTGACGAAATACATTTATTTATATTACTGTACTGTTCGTGATAAGTGCAAGTAAAATTGCTGCTAGAATTCATGGGGTTTATTAAGTATTTCACTGAAGTAAGTAACAACCTAACCTCATTTTAGGGCATTTCTTGTAACTTTTAATTTTATATTTAGAATGCCACGAAGACGCTGTGTACCAACCACAACAGTACCTTAAAAGAACATCGTATGCAAACGCTAACAACATTTTCTTTTCAAATGAACGAGATCCGAAAGAAAGCATATGGCTTCGTGCAATAGCACGAGAACGTTGGACCCTAACAAAAAGTTCTGTCATGTGTGAAATACATTTTAATGGAAAATACATTTGAAAACGTTAGAAATGAGAGTGGGGAGATGCAGAACTGGTGATGCATTGCCCTCAATTAGCTGACAAAGCTGTCCCAAGCGTATTTCCAAATTTACCAACATATTGTCGGCGAAAGCGCCTCAAGAAAGGACAAATCCTGAATGTAGAAGACAAATATTGGAAAGACATGCACAAATAGTGAAAGTGTTTTTAAGTGATGACAGCAGCAGTTTTTTTAAGTTTATGGAACAATTTGCGTCACACAAATTTAGATGTTACCAAGCAGATAAGTTTATTATGTTCAAATATGATTATTTACAGCTGTAGCACCATATTTTTGCATATATGTTGTACTCTCAAGCAGCAGTGGTGTATAGAAAGTTAGAAACTTTAAAATAATTACAGAAATGTTCTTTTATACATATGTTACATAGGTTAGGTTGTTTTATTTTTATAAATATAATGTTACATGTTTGTATTACTTGACTATGTAAATAAATGTCACCATTACAGAAGCTATCTTTAGTTAATTACAGAGTAAAATTTGATAAAGAGTAAAACTGTGCTCTTTAAAGCAAAATTATTTCAAATGGGAGTATTGTAATTTAGGACCACCAACTATCAGAGATGCAATGTTGCCAAGTCTAACAGCATGGCTTGTAAGTGTAGGAGGCAGTGATAATAAACATAGTTAATGCTGCTTTAAATAGGAATCATGTGCGAGTCGGGGGGAACATTTTAATTTATATGGCTTGTTACGTTTTGCTGAAAAGAATTTAGATTATACTGGGTCATGTTCATTATCACATAAAATTTTGAAGTTAATGAGCGACAGTGACAAAAAAGAAAATAACAGACACATTTTAGTGGAACAGCCCCGCATAATGTTACAGAAAGATTAATTTATGAAAACTTATTTAAAATATAAAGAAGACTACTCCAATCTAAGATTCATTTGCATTGATGAGAGCTAGATTTACAAAAACGGCTGTCCTACTAAATCTTGGACTGGCGACAATATTCCCAAAAAAAATTTAAATGGAGGAAACCAGAAGGTGAACGCTTGGTTCGTAATGGTTATTCATGCTAGATCTTCTGATGGCTTCCTGGAGGGCTGTAGTTTACTTTTTAAAATCCAGAAACAACGACATGGTCTACCATAAAACTATGGATAGTCAGCTATTTAAAGAATGGATACAAAATCAATTAATCCCAGTTCTACCACTTGATGGTTTTAAAAATGTTATTATTTTTGACAATGCTCCATATCATTCTGCCCGTTTAGACAACCCTCTAACTGGTTAGTCAAACAAAACTGCAATGCACACGTATTTAATATAGCGTAATATTACATTTGAACGTACATATACAGGGTGATTATAAATGCTTTTCCATCAAGTACCCTTTGAAATATTTGTTGTATTAATAATATGTTGGTAGCACTGTAAGTCTATGTCAAATTCGAGGTTAGCAGGTTATGTTTTGCGTCAGTCTGTGTCAAAACAACAATCCGATTTGAACTGGAGATAAACCAAGATAAAGACGTTAATGTAGAAAAAGATTAATTTATGAACACACCATTTCATATGTTAAGGAAATAGTACATTGTGTATCTAGGACGAAAAGCGTAACATTCCCGGACAACTCTGAATTGCCGAGCTCAACAACACATGAGTCTGGGAATATTGCTTTTTGTCCAAGATACACATATTATTTTTCCGCCGATCGATACGAGTAATTAAAAAAAATAGGAAAACGTGTCTTTTCGAAAAATTATCCCGGCCTAGAACGGGAATATTATTCATGTACAGTTTTATTGTAAATTACCTAGCAGCGGCTGATGTAATGAAATGTTTGACTTTGTTCAACAAAATTTTATAAATAATGTGTCAATTCTAGTACGATTGGCGGAAAAATTAAAAATCGAAAATATTGAAGTGATTGATGTACTCATTGGTGCACATTTCCACCCTTCTTTTAAAATGTTTGTAGATCTAATAAAATTAGTAAAAAAGTTTAAAACAAATTTGGAGAATATGTTATAAATGCGAAGTGTTGATATTAAAAAACAATTTATACGGGTTTTCTATGAAAAAATCCTAGTTTTCTTATTTATTTTCAACTTTGTGTGAGTTTGTAACGTTTTGATCTGGTATTCTTTGTTAAATGTAGCACACTATTTAGTTGTATAGTAAGAAGATAAATAAATCTTTCTCTCTACATCGTAACTATAAGGATCTCCTTCGGCTGCTACCTTAGGTGTTTTAGTGCTTAGTCGTAGATAAATGCTTCTTCTCCGTCTCAGGCCAGTAATGCCTGCGACTACTACCATCATGTCTTTTGGCACAGGAATGAGTAGTCTTATCTGTTTCCATTTATGGTACATGCTCATCGACGGAAAAACAGGATACAGGAACCATTATTTAAAAAGCAACTGTTGAAATTGCTGTTACGTGGTAGAATGTCCTGCTTGATCAATGTACATGTAGCAAAAACGTTTTGATTCTGAGAACTCTAGTAAAAAATCTTGACATTTACTATTCAATGGCATTTATTTAGAAAATATAGCAAGACCCAATAGTTCTTCTAAGTAAATATAATTATTAGAAATAGTATATTATGTAACTAGTAGAAGAAGTGTCCACTTTTCCTACGCGTTTCACATTGCTATTTTTTCTTCGGTCGAAATAAATGCAAAAAATAATTTTATTTTTACTGTTTTTATTGTTGTGAAGTAATGACGGTAACATACTGGAGTCGTGCATTTTGCTGCCCAAACACACGTCGGAAATAGTTATTTGTATACCAATGTTTGAAAGTATTCATATGCAGACCGCGCAGCAGGGGCTGCAGTAGGCAACGTCTGCAAACCTACTTTCAAATAGAGGTGTACACAAAATTTTGTTTACGATCGAAAATTAGGATTAATATACTCGTATAATAAATAAATAATAATAAAGTGCCTCAGTGTAGTATTTAAAAGAATCTGTAAATATTTTGCAAACCAAGCTATTAGCAGCTGTCTGCAAACAACTCCAAATGTCAACTTTTTGTGTATTTTTTCGTCCGATCGTACTAATAGTTATTCATTGTTGCGTTTATTCCGATCATAGAAAAAATGTAAAATTTCGTTCGTAAAAAGAAATAATAACTATATTTTATCTACGGCAGTGTGTAAACTTGACTTTTAGTTGGCAGTTTTAAGTTTGTAAAACGACTCTTTAATAACATGTTTTCATTAGCTCACATCGTCAGTAGCAGTGTGTTTAAAAAATCATTATGCACGTCGTCAGTATTATAAAATTAAAATAAAATATTTTTTTATATTTACCGTATTTTCTAGATTTTATCGTAGATAAAATATTGTACGATACACATGGGGGCTCGCAGGGCTTATAACGCTCGCTCACTCGCGTCTTAACTCTGCCCCACTCGTGACTAAAGACTAGCTTTACGCACTTGTATCGTAAATTACTATTTTAGGAACCCCTGCCAAGCATTTGGTATCTTTCGAGGATTAAATGCGTTTTCATTTTGGTTTAATCTTCTCCGTTTTCGCAATAAAAGAATAATTTTGTATTGCTGAGAGAATGATAATGTAACTGTATACGCTTGGCCTGCCGTATCCAAGAATAAATAATATTATTGCTAGATCTATATATTTTTTATTAACGTAACCATCTAAAAGAAACTTATGTGATTAGAGGTTAACAATGTCGTTATACACTTTCATATGTTATAATCGTCACTATCTACAGTGAAGTGTATGCCATTTACAGACCCTATGAGAGCTTCGAATGCCATTTGTTTCGTGATACAGGGTTTTCCGATTGCTTTTCACTATGTATCAATTGTGTTTAACGGTTTGTCAGATGTAATTCCTATTCCTATTTGTCAATATTGACAAGTGTTAACAAGAGGGAAAAGCATTTGAGATAAAGTGAAACACAACTGGTGAAAAGCAATCGGAAAACCCTGTATATTAAGTTTTGCTGATGAAGAGGTTTTATTTAAATGATTTTACAATTATCTATATATTTTACAGTTGTTAATAATCAAATATAAATACCTGACACCAAAGCACATCTTTAGGAAAATATAAATGTACGTTTGTTGATAATATTACGAAACTGAAATAATAAATAGTACCTTTTACAAAAAAGAACACATCTCTCTCTCTCTCTCTCTCTCTCTCTCTCTCTCTCTCTTTCCCTCTGTTTGCGGATTAGATGTCTACCTGGCTCAAAACCGAATATACTTTCGGTCAAATATACACAAGGTGAACACATTAAAAAATGAAATGTTCTTTATTTTTGCTTTAATTGAGGAATAAATGAAAGTAATAATTTGCTCATAGCTCATGTAAAAGAGACAAAAATTGTCAATGATCAGTGCGTCGTATATAACCCAGTCGCGATCACAAATGCGAAGCGTTCCTTCGTGGCCGAACGGGACTGGGAAACGGGTTGCGCCTTGAAATCGCTGTCCCACGTGTTGAAACGGCGCTGCGTTCGAATCCCACCGCTTGCACTGCTCTCTTAAATTTTCAAATTGATGTAATTCGCATTACCAAGTGTTTCCTTTTATTGTTTCAGTATTATAAGGGACGTTAAGGTATTTTACTTCTAGTTTTCTTTGATTTTTCAAAATTTTTAGTGTCACAACTTTCACTTGTAATGGAATTTCTGAGTAAAGCTTTTACATATTTTTTTAGTAATATGGCGATTATTTACTTAGAATGAGATATCTTGACATTATTAGGACACTTTTTAAAGAAGAATTGATACTAACTTTCTTATTTTAAATGCACATTAAAGATGGCTATAATACAGTCAAGGAGATGTTATTTTCTTTTTTTTTACTGATAAGGTATACTGCACTTATATTAATAAATAACGGAGATATGTGAAAGAGATCATTTTTTGATAGTATGCAGATTGATTAATCAGAAATTAAATGAAAGCTTCAATTCTCCTTTTCGTCAATTTTGATCGTATTATGAAAAGTAAGTTTACATACATTATTTCATTTTACATAATTTGGATTTGCATTCGGTAGCATAATTTCCCAAACGAAGTAAAAATGGTTTCTACAACTCCCTGAATATGAAAGTGCAATTGATTGTTCTGCAAAAAAGCTTAACCCCATTAAATGGAAATTTTTGTAAAAAGTTTCTTGTTCTACGTTTGTTCGGGAGGTAGATTTTATGCAACGTAGTGATGAACATTTTATCTCTTAAAATGAGTATTATTGGTGAACAATGCAGGTTGTAACATTTAAGATAATGGAATGAAATTAGTTGCTTAAGATTTTTCCGTAATACATACGTGTATTCCGATTGTTTTGGAGGGAAGATAAAGATAATAAAATACAATATTAGAAATAACTATTATTTAAATCAAAAACATTTACAAAATATAATTACTAAAGTACGACTAAAACTTAATGGAAGTGCTAATTGAAGCTTTTATTTGTTTTTGGATTAAACAATCACAGTCTACTATAAAATAAATAAAGTTACCTCTAATTGATGTCTTTTATATCGACGTGAGTATTTGAGTTAATAACCATCCTGCTTTTATTTATTGTCAAACATTTTGAATAAATTCACAGCTGTCATATTCATATTTCAAACCAAGCATATTGACATTTTTTTTGAGAAAAACGGTAACGCTGATCTTTTTAGTATTTCTTCGCCATGAAAGCGCTACGGTAAATACATGTGACTGACTATAAGGTATAATAGTTATATGTGCATTGACAAAAGAATTCTAACGTGTCTGAATAAATTTGGGTTATTCAAGCATAAAAAAATAACGTTTGATTTACTGTGTTAGTTACCTCACGTCCCGGTCGATCTCTATTGTGGTTTTGGACTCACCGAACTAGGTATGTGAAATTGATAGAGATAGATCTAGCCGAACCAGCGATTTAATCACTGTGTTATAAACCATTGTGTTCATCCCCTTCTTCTTCTTTTTCTTCTTTTTCTTTTACTGTAGGCTGCTGCCTGTTTTTCTTCATATTTTTCATGGTATGTCGACAGATAATGATTGCTAACTTTCACACTACCTTTGCATCAGTCTGCATTGATCTCTTTTACAAGCAAGTTTCAAATCTCTAGCATTGTTGTTCCATTAATTTCATCTTCCTTTCACGAAATTTACAATGTCTTAAACACATTCTTCTCTGACAGTGCCGTTTTCTACGTCTATCCAACCGTGTTTTACCAATTATCTTTCTTAATGGGGCCATTTCAGTAGTATGTAGGATTCGTTTAGTTTTAGATGTTTCTGCAGTAGTCTTAGCTCCATGACTTAATGTTGGTTGTACAGCGGTTTATATATCCTCACTTTTGTTTGTGTGTAGAAATACATATGTCTCCATGTTATGTCTCTGAAACGGACCGATATACTGGCGCCCTTTAAAGCTTGGTTTTGTGCGTCTTTGTATAGATTAAGATCATTTGAGGCATACACTGTCAAGTAATTAAATTTTATTTACGATTACAAGCTTATATTGACTGGATTTCTTCGAAATAAGTAATGATTCTGTTCTTGCGGTTCACTAGTACTTTTGAAATTGTTTTTGACCTAAAAAGTCTCAGCCCCTGCACCCGTATCCGTAGCGCCCCGAATTTTTGAAACTTCCACATTCCATGTTTGTTCTAGACCTTTACTTGGTCTCTTCCTAGCAGTTATTGTTTCCCAAATTATTTTGACTTTTCTGTTCTGATTGATACGATTTACGTATGCAAACAACCGCAGTTGATTATTTTCCATTACGGTATATATTGACTCTACCCGTAGTCAATTTCTGTTTTGTCTTTGAATCTGGGAGACAGTTTCAAAGACCTATTCTCTGGCTGAGAAATTTTATTTTTCATTTCTACACCTTTTGCTTCTGCCTTTTTCTTGCCATACGTAATTCACTTTCGCACGTTAGGATTGGTGTGGGCCTCAATATATTTTCTTTGAATACTTTCATTTTGTTATAATAACTTTGTTTAAGGCATTATAAAGTTTTTCTAATGCTTCTGACGTTTCCGTTATCGAATGCCTTTTCAATATCGATAAAAAGCCATGTACAGGTACATCTTGTTCAGTCAATTTTACTTTTTCGCCAAGATGTTGTAAACCGAAAATCAAGCCCTTGCGCTCCACTTAGATTTAAATCAGCACTGTCTCTGAATATATGCTATAGTTGTTTTCTTATAAAAAAATCGAACTTGGTGCATTACAGTGTTTATACTGATAGTGCCATACAGTTCGGGGGCTTTATACTCAATGGAGGTTTTGAGTGCCATAATATATACATATTTACAATTTGAAGTCGTCCTCAGCCTTATTGCATAATACCCCACTGTTTGGATTTCAGATTCTCTTCTTTGAGAAGATTTATGAATTAAAATCCCCCGGTTGACGAAATTGGATTGGGATATTACATTTTTTAGTTTTCGTGGCCTGCGGGAATCGAACCCATGTTATCTTCTTTAGAACAAGAGGCACTCCACTGATTTTGAGTAATCACAGGTTACCCCTCGGAAATCGTTAACATTTATAGATATGTCTTGATATTCACTTTCCTGGCATAATTAAGTGTAATTACAATTAGTACCTGTGTCTTGAGAAAATGTTTAAATGCTTATGACATACATACGCAAACGTACTCTTTTGCCTCTTTTTATTACGTAATGAATAAAAATCGAATTGTCTGGACTGGTGTTCGTATTTTATACGTTCCTGTTTCCAACCACACTCGTTCAACTGCATTGCTTTTCTCGCAGACACTTCCTGCATATTACCTAAAACGTGTTTCATCTTGCTTTAGGTAATTTTCAAACTTCAAAGGCTAAATGTCGAAGTTGAAATTACTATACTATTGATCAACAAGACGAAGGATGATCACACTCTTTCCATTTTCCATTTCCCAAGCTTCGGGAGTACGCAATACCGGCTCGTTGAAAGAGTGCATTAGCCCAGAGTGGAGGTGAGAGTGGCCTTGCTCCTCCAGAAGTATGTCAGATGTTGCTTTCTTCTTCTTCTGCCGCTGACCACGCGTGCACTCGTCTGACCGTATAGTTCGATTACGGTTAGATATCGAATGCCTTCACGAATTAAACCCAACGAAATCGAGCCCACCTTAAATAGTTTAACTTCCGTCCAGACTGACATTTCTGTGCATTTTGGCTTAACAGGTATACCGTCTGAGCAAGATAGTTTCAAAATAATTTAAAAACTGACAGCAAAGCTTTGTATTTTTCTTTATTTTATCTGCAAAAAATTGGCGCTACACCATATTATATGGTTTGTAAAAATGTACAGCTTTATTCAAAACGTAACTGTGGAAGATAATTCTAACGAGGAGAAGGAGGGTGAAATACAAAAGGATCTATACATTTATTTTAAAGTCTCCCTATATATTTCTTCTGTAATAAGGTGTTACGTTAATCGAAAGCATTAATTTACTATTGGCTTATTTGATGTGACCTTTTAACATCATAGAAATGCTATAAAACCTGTGGTTTCTATTGATTTATGAAAATTGTAATGTTCTTGTTAAGTTTTACAAAAAGTATTGATAGGTAACCGTAGTGTTACGTGATTACATGCGTCTACGTAAATAATATGGAGGCACTAAAATTGCACATAAAAGGATAAAATACAATTACACTTTTATAATTTATAGAAGAAACACAAAATTGACTTAGAATTTTAAAGACGATAAACCAAAAGCTGTTTATAAAGTTGTAGAAACGAATAACAATAAAAAGCGACAGTTCAACTAATTACAAATCGTACATATAAGCCGTTCACGACCTTTTTGGGACAGAGTTGGCTATGATTTTTTCTCTTCATATTGGACTGACTGATTCGATGATGTAGCGGATGCAACTTTTTTTTTTTCTGTCAGTGTCTGTTCGACATTTTCTTGCCAGCACATTGCCAGATTGATTATTTTAATATTCGTAAGAAAATAAATGATTTATCAAATGTGTAAAAATAATTTTAATTTCCGTAAAAGGAAAAGTCAAAATGACCAAAATAATTTTGTTACAACAAAAAATTTCCATTAAACGATGCTACTTCCACTTTAAAAAGGACAGACCAAATTTAAAAGAACTCGAGTCGATGTGGAGACTAGAGAATATCCGGCAACAATGTACCTATTCAGAAAATATAACCTTAAACTGAAAACAACCTAACCTAACACAGAAAGTGTCAATTTCCATGAGGGAGTTTAGTTGCAATAGAGGTTCTGCCAACAAAATTACTAGATGGTCATAGCCTCACCTGACCCAAAAAGATCGTGAACGGCTTATACTATACACTATCCAGTCCATTTACAACATTCCCGGTTATAATTGCACCTAGCTTCTAGATTAAACCTGACGTTTACTCAGCTGTTCTGCAAAACTACGCTATTCAACAATAGTTTTGGATAGTCCGTTTTTCTGAAAAATGTGGCCAAGTAAGCGGGTACATTTTTTTTCTGTATGTAATATTTGATATTTTTGATTAGAAACCATTGAAAATGTGACACCCTATACAGTCGAGCCAAAATAATATATGAATAGATCTTCAATAGAATAACGTTTAGTTTCTATTTTTTATGTTTCACAGTACTTCCTGAACTAGAAACTGACATACAGTGTGTTTCACTTGGAATGGGGACACCTACGTATCTTTTCTATTTTTAATCATAATGATTTGACATTATAGTGGCTTGTACAGACTTCCAAAGGGACTTAAGCTACCTATATTATTTCCACTTTTGCATACTCGCCTCCTATGACGACATTTTTAACTTACCGTGGCGATTAAGGTAGGCTGAATATGATTTCAAAAGCAATAATAATTACAATAAGGTCAATATATAAAATAGCAACATCAACATTTGTTATAATTTATTTTGTTTTTGAAAAGTTCGTTAGTTTTTGGAGCGATTTTTAGTGTTTCTCTTTCAAAAATTGTACCAAAAATTAAATCGTTTCACCTAAATTTTTATTTACAAAACAAATTGGTCATATAAGCAAAATATGAAAATTCGGCTTTGAAATCTTCTCCACCATCAACATTTTTTAAATACGAAACTATGTTGTAAACAATTTAACAAAGAATTGTTTATGCGCATTTATTATTTAAAAAAGAAAAAAGTGTGAATAGCATTTTTAAATAATTCAAAGTAAAATTTAAGCATTTAAATTACAATGGCATAAAAAGGATCCTGAAATCAAACTTTATGTTTTATTGTTGTGGTACATTTCATTATTTTACTACTATTGAAGTGTAAGTGCTAACTTTTCAAGAAATTTCAACAGAAAAATACAAAATCACGTAAGAACTTATTGTAAAACATTATAAAAAATTATTAATTTTTGATTTTATATTTCGACTATTATTGTTTCTAAAAAATGTTCTTTTTATTTTTTGCGACAAAAATTCATTTTGAGGATGCTAAAAAGATTTTTGAATAGAACTCAGCCTATCTTCATTGCTGAGGAAGTTTCGGATAATTTTTAATTTTTAATTGATCATAGTTCAAATAGGTATCTGTAGTCTCCTTAAGGACCTGTACAAGCCGCAAAAATTCCAAATCATTAAGTTTAATAATATAGAAGATGTTTAGGTGTATTAATTTCAACTGAAACACACTGTATATAACATAATTTTACAATTACCTATTCTGGTTTATGTAATTCGTAATCTGCGAAGGTAACTTAGTATAATAGAACCTTTGTCAGTGTGCAGTTTGCTTCCTATAAATTGAATTCAACGGAAATTAGTGACATAAACTTTTGATGTATTAACTGTAAAATATTTCTAGAAGTTTGCTACTCAAACTTCTCATTGTTGCTTGAAAAACACTTGGGAACCATTGTTGAAATTTGGAAATGCTTAGCAAGTAGTACCGTGTCTGGTAATGTTTTGGAGATTTTTGACCTGCAAAGTATTGCTGAGGCAGAATATGGTTATTAATCGTGATGTGCTGAACAATTCGTTGAGATCAATTTTTTACCCAAGTTGGAAGATAATGTAATTTAAATGAAATTGTGGTAACTTTTATATTATACTCGAGAAAACATCCCACTCGGCCTGACGGTATCGATGGCCCAACTTTTCTCTCGTGGTGTATTTGTAATATAACACTCTTCTACCATAAATAACTATTTCGCCCGTTGACGTAATATTATTATTTATAAACACGTGTTATGAAAACTATAGTTACAAGAACCAAAGACGCTGGTTATTTATTTTATTTCATTTTTTTTAAATTTATTTCGTACTCAGCCAACAGCCGTTAGACGTCGCTGTACATTTTATGTATGAGGTACATACATACAAAACTTTGTGTACGATCGAAACGGTTTATAAAGGAATATCAAGATCATATAAATTGTTGCCAATAAAAGCATGGTAATCCTCATAGTTTTCTTATTTTACCTGAATATTACAATTACTTTAAAAATATATAACGCCAAAATAAATTTCATTATTTTTCTCCACAATATAAAACTGTATACCCTAACAAAATTGACTGAGTTTTCTAATCATGTTTAAATTGTTGAAAAAAGGGCAACCATTAATCCTAGCCAGTGTACTCTATGACTGTTATCCCAAGCATGTTCTGCCAGCTTAGACTTAATGAATCGATAGGTTTTCATCATATTTTTATGTTCTTTAACTCTAACTGCTAAAGGTCGGGATGTTTCACCGATATAGTATTTCCCGCATTCACAGGGGATACTACGAGGGCCACTAGAAATGTTATCTACCTGGCCATGAAAAAAACAATTGACACGATCAAGCTTTATTTGTCAAATAGTGGCGTCCAATCTAACCTTACGTGGAAAATTTGCGTTACTTGTGATAATTAGTTTAATTTTTATAAGGGGTTTTGTGAGGGAAAATGAGTGACTTGAAATTAGAATATCGCAGCGTCATTAAATTTCTTATAAAAGAGGGCCACCAGCCAAAAACCATTCTTGAAAGAATGGTCGTCGTGTATGGACATGATGCACCATCGTATTATGTTGTAAAATTTTGGTCTAAACAGTTTCGGTGGGGCCGTGAATCTATCGAAGACGATCCCAAAAGTGGAAGACCAAAAACGGCCACGAGTGAGGAAATTACGCGAAAAGTTGAGGCCCTGGTGCTCGAGGATCGTCGTGTGAAGGTTTCTACCATTAGTATGACGTTGGGAATATCTGAACCTAGCGTAATAACCATCTTACATGACAATTTAAATATGAGTAAGGTGTCAGCCAGGTGGGTTCCACGATTATTGACACCTGAACAAAAATTGCGTAGGCTGGAAATTTCGCAAAGTCATTTGAAAACTTTGGACCAAAATTGTGACTTTTTATCACAAATTATAACGGGTGACGAGACTTGGGTGCATCACTGGGACCCTGAAACAAAATCAGAATCGAAGCAATGGGTTCATAAAGGATCTCCACCTCCAAAAAAGGCAAGAACGCAACCATCTGCTGGGAAACTGATGGCAACAGTTTTCTGGGATGTGAGGGGCATTCTTCTCATCGAATATATGCCAAAAGGGACCACAATAAATGCAGATGTCTACGCTAACACTTTGAAAAATCTGCGTAAAGCAATTGATCAGAAACGACCCAATTTTTCCAATCGAGAAGTGTTTCTGCTGCACGACAATGCAACTGTGCATAAGGCTGCCAAAGTCCGACCAATTATGCAGGAATGCAGCTTTGTAGAGATAGATCATCCTCCCTACAGTCCGGACCTGGCTCCATCTGACTTTTACCTCTTTAGACTGCTAAAGAAAAACCTTCGAGGGCGCCGTTTTGACTCTGATGAGAGCCTAAAAGATGCCGTAGACCACTTTTTCAACAATCAAGAGGAATTCTTTTTTTACATTGGTATAAGTTCATTGGAGAACAAATGGCATAAGTGCGTTGGTGTAAGGGGGGATTATGTTGAAAAATAAAAATATCAAAAAAATCCTATGTCTTTTGTTTCATGGCTAGGTAGATTTCTTTTCTAGTGGCCCTCGTATATATACAATTCTTTGAATGTTGTTCTTCGGTCAGTTCTTACAAAAACTAAACCGTTCAACGAAGAACAACATTCAAAGAATTGTATATATAGTATCCCCTGTGAATGCGGGAAATACTATATCGGTGAAACATCCAGACCTTTAGCAGTTAGAGTTAAAGAACATAAAAATATGAAGAAAACCTATCAATTCAATAAGTCTAAGCTGGCAGAACATGCTTGGGATAACAGTCATAGAGTACACTGGCATAACACAAAGATCTTGTCTAAAGAATCGATGTCAACTAAACGAAAAAATAAGGACACGGCATATATTTTACTTAACGAAGGAAAATGCGTGTCGTCTTTCTCAATATTTTTAGACACTAGTTGGCTATCCATTCTTAAAGATCAGATCAAGTAGGTTTAGACAATCAACAAACGTCAGTGTCAAGCAATTGATTGGAGGTTGGTGGTTTTCAATCTCCGTGAAAAAGCTAAGTTTTCTTGTTCCTTTTTAATTGTTAATCGTTGATAACGAGGGCAGATTGTCCCTCGAAACGTTCGTTATTTAATACGTTATTTAATAATTTTAATTTGCAGAGTGGCGAAATACCCAAAAAAGAATATGAATTATAGATTCACGCCACAAAGAAGTTTCAGAGATTATCTTAGCGTTTATATGTATATTTTTTTGTACATATTACAAAAACAAAACGTTTCAAACAAAAATTATAGATAATTGCATAAAATAACACATAAAATATATAGTGTGTCCCAGGATTGCTGTTACTACATGAGTGGGGTGGACTAAAAATGTTTGGATTTTATTTTAAGATTGTGGGATTAGGTCATGCTTGGTCTGAAGAGAATTTTAAGAATATTTTTTTGAAAAAACAAGTCGGTTTTGACAGTGAAGCGAAAACTATTTTCTTTTCAGGTAAACTACCCGTTTTGTTCATGATACGGCAACGTTTTTCCAAGACTAGATCTTACTGAAATTTTGTAAAGGCCCTTAATTTATCATTCTGAACAACTTGTCTTCGAAAACTTTTGCCGTATCATGAACAAAAAAGGTAGTGTGCCTGAAAAGAAAATAGTTTTTGCTTCACTGTCAAGGCCGACTTGTTTTTTCAAACACTAGGCTGTAGAGAGGACACAGATTCAGACGGCAGACCGACATCATTTAAAATAATATTCTGAATCAGAAACATGAAGTCGGATATTTTCACAAACACAAACTTTTTCATGATTACCATACTTTGATCATCTGAATATGGAGAATGCATGATACAATAATTAGAATAATTTTTTGGCTTTCCAGGGTTTTATGTTTTAAGCGTTGATAATATCTCTTCATTTCTACAGTGCAGCCTAAAATAGTTTATCAATGCCCGAGGCTGCAGTTAAGTACATAGTCTAAAACTTGTTGCTATGGCTTTTTATAATTCTTTAGTCATGGTTCTGCCACTTCCTCCAAATTTATTGGTATCTCTCTCATTTACTTACCTTTCAGGCTTCAGAAATTTAACTTACTGTCATGTCGTGCGGTAAACGATTAAAAAGTCTCAAACTTGCTGCCATGGTTTTTTACTGCTTTTTACAATAAAGGAAGGATTGGATTCATCCCAAAAATTCGAAATTGAGTTTTCAACAGATCTTCACGTTTTAGAGTCCCCTGATCCCAAAAAACATTTTTTTTTCATTGGTCTGTCTGTGTGTCTGTCTGTGTGTCGGTCTGTCTGTGTGTCTGTCTGTGAACAGAATATCTCAAAAACGGAAAGAGGTATGGCGTTGAAACTACATATATAAGTTTTGTGTACTATGTAGATGCGACAGCAAGCTTTTGAAGAAAATCGCATAACCGGAAGTAAGTGTGATTGTGATTTTTCAGTTTTTTTCGATTTTGCAAAAACGGCTGTAACGATTTTTTTTAAACTTTACATTTTTAATGTGTATTGATGTGAGATAGGTGATTTTCCAGTTGAATACTTCTAAAATGGGTTTATTTTGTTTTTTTTTCTATTTTTTTTATTAACTCCTATTTTAAATAGAACACCCGGTATATTATTACATTTTTGAATTCAGCTTAAAATTCTAGAGAAAATTTGTCTCTTGAACTAACACTT
Source organism: Agriotes lineatus (assembly GCA_940337035.1). Taxonomy (NCBI): domain Eukaryota; kingdom Metazoa; phylum Arthropoda; class Insecta; order Coleoptera; family Elateridae; genus Agriotes; species Agriotes lineatus. Next base: position 98,653,955 of record OW679194.1, on the reverse strand, counting down.
TATTTTGTACCGTTTTTGTAAAATTTGTAATTTTTGAAAATTTTTGACAAATGCTTAAAAATTTAAAATCAAATATTTGGCTAATTATAAAATTACTGTAAAAGGAAGTTGTGTGCGTGTATCACACCAGATTTTTATAATCCGGTTATTCATGATTCAGTCACTTGTGTCAGATTTATTAACATTTGTTATTATTTATACCGTTAAGTATGTTATGGTAATCTTAAGTACAATCACTACGTTGCCTTCCCAGATATATAGGAAGAACGTTAGTTATGATACGCGAATCTCAACTGCAGTAGCGTATTATATTTCATTGCGTTCCGGAGGGACGCAAGTGTTATCTTATCTTTGTCGATGCAGTCTAAGTAACCTAGTGGCATACAGCGCAGGATGCAAGCAGTTGTAATTTAGAATTTGTACCATTCACATGTATTTAAAATTGTAACTCCGTCTGTGTATTAGCAGTATGAAATATTTTTTTTTATATTAATCACAGTTCGTAAATTTATTTCGTTCAGCTTCCATAAATCAATCTACTGTCATTGGAACTTCTGCGGTAAACGAATAAAAGCGGCCAATAGTTCAAAAATAGTATAAAACTAGGCACCCGTGTGGATTAACTTCTCTCCAACAAAAATATAGTACATACTGTGCATAACTATCAGCGTAGCAGGAACATTACTATACAGTGTGTCCCAGGAGTATTGAGACAAGCTTACGTTTTTACTTCCTTTTACAATAAAGGAAGTATTGGATTCACCCCAAAAATTCGAAATTGAGTTTTCAACAGATCTTCACGTTTCAGAGTCCCCTGAACCCAAAAAACATATTTTTTTCATTGGTCTGTTTGTCTGTGTGTCTGTGTGTCTGTCTGTCTGTGAACAGGATATCTCAAAAACGGAAAGAGGTATGGCGTTGAAACTTCATATATAAGTTTGGTGTACTATGTAGATGCGACAACAAGCTTTTGAAGAAAATCGCATAATCGGAAGTAGGTGTTTACTCTTGTGATTTTTCTGTTTTTTTCGATTTTTTCAAAAACGGGTCTAACGATTTTTTTTAAACTTTACATTTTTATTACATTTTTAATGTGCATTGATGTGAGATAGGTGATTTTCCAGTTGAATACTTGTTTCTTTTGTTTTTTTTTTCTATTTTTTTTTATTAACTCCTATTTTAAATAGAACACCCGGTAGATTATTACATTTTTGAATTCAGCTTAAAATTCTAGAAAAAATTTGTCTCTTGAACTAACACTCTATTTTGTACCGTTTTTGTAAAATTTTTAATTTTTGAAAATTTTTGACAAATGCTTAAAATTTTTAAATCAAATTTTTGGCTAATTATAAGATCACTGTAAAAGGAAGTTGTGTGCTTGTATCACACCAGATTTTTATTATTCGAATTACAAAAAATTGCGTTCACAAAAGTTGAATGGCAGCAAACTTACCAAAATATCGCAAAACTTATCTTGTTATAACATTACCGGTAAAACCGAGAGTAGTATAATCTTTGCTTTTTTAAAATGCAGTATGTAATTGTTTTACCCGTATCGTATAGGCTATTTGTCTCTTTCTGCTAATACCAAACAATGTATATTTTATTTAATAAAGAAATTATTAAACATCTTATTACGAAAATGCAGATTTGTTGTCTTAACTGCTTTGTGCTTAAACTAAGAATGCACTGATTACCTAGTGACAGAATTTGTTTATAATTTATGTATAGTGAATTATCCACAACAAAAATTATTAGTTTTATTATTTGTGTTTTAAGTAAAATACACCTTGATTGGTTTTAGCGGAAGAGAATTAAATGGTCTACAATATGTAAGTAACAGATGTTGACATTGCTATTTAAAAAATGATAGTTGATACTACTTCCAGTATTACCGGTAATGATATAACAAGATAAGTTTTGCGATATTTTAATAATTTTCTTATTGTGTAACCTTTGTTTGAGCTACTTTTTTATATTTCGAATAAAAAAGTAGTTATAAACTTGTCTTAGTAGTCGTGGGACGTACTGTATAACAATAGTCGCATGTGTATTGTAAGTGGCAAAACTAAAAAATGTAGTTATGATAAAGCATCTGAGGTATTTAACTTAATGTTTCTAAATTTGTTGTTATAACACTTAAACGTTGTGTTACTATACAGGTAAACTTAAGGCTCCGTGTGAAAATAGAAAAAATGCATTTATAGTTTCCCTTTATTAACCGTGTTGAAATAAGCTGCGTTTTTAAAATTCACAACGTATGACAATTGAAACTGACGTAGCCTTTAAAATACGTATTAAATATCTAACAACCTCACGTACTTTCTCAAGTTTTTGATTTATGCTCAATTGTGCAGAAAATGTGTCAAAACCTTATGACCATGAATTATTTGTCAGCAACACCTGATAACGACTTACAGATAATCAAAATATTGAAATAGGTTAATAAATTTGTATTAAGTGCAAGCGCACCAAGAATAATTGGAAAAGGAGCACTTTGGAAGTCACGTGAAATAATTTTGCATAAAATCTAATAATTTGAATAATCGGTAGTGTACTACATTAAGTTAAAATTTTCTGTCATGGTTTTCTTGTTCCTGGTTTCTAAGGCTATATTGATGGTGCAACTAGAAATTTATAGCAGCATGTAGCTACTTTTTATTAAACACAGCCTTGATCTGAATATATCGTTGCATATCTTCTGATATTAACGTGTTTATTTGATTGATTTTAATTATAGTTATTAATGCGTACAATGCAACCATTTTAAGAGTAGCGTGGTGTTATATTATTTAATCATACTTATTGACTAGTAGCCGAGAAAAATGATTTTAACACAAATTCATTCGGAAATTCACAGATTTAATGTCCTCTCACGCTGGTGATGTATTACTAGTTCCTTTAGAATTATATATCTGTTTACCGCATCCTTGATCTTTTATGGAGGTTTAGAACTGTCTGGATTCGATTTTTCTACTTCCTAACGGTAAGGTTATGAAAGTGCAATTATAATAATATCGACTATAGCCTCCAAGAAAACACTGCTTTCCTACATCGATTACTCATTCAATTATTAACTTACTTGTTTAGAAACGCTGTGGCCATAGCGATCTATTGGTTTCTGTATTTGTTGTAAAAATACATATTTTTTTCACTTCGAATTTTCGGTTTTCTTATTGTATTGATATGAGATGGTACAATTTAAGAAAATATTTTGTCGAGTTTAACGTTGATTAACATTTTATTTTTATAATAATTTCATGATATAAATTAATTTTAAATTGATACTGACTGCAATTGTAACGTTTCTGTTTTTACAAACTTTAAATAGCTTATACAGTATGTCTCAAAAAGAATAGGACACCGATTAGTTATAGATTCCTTAAATTATAATAAACCGATTAAATCTAATATACCTTAGTACAAAGTCCCTCCAGTAAGAAGTTATAGGGGCCTGGAAATATTAAAAAAAATCTTTTTATATTTTATTGCAGAATACCGTAGTTTTGTTTATAGCAAATAGGAGCAAAGTAACCTGAACTCCCTATAACAGAGAAATGATAAGATTAAACGTCATACTACAAAATACTCATATTTTAATTTGTTTTATATAAAAGAAGCTACTGGGGTCAATGAATTGTAAATGGTGAAACTAGTAAAACTGATATCGCATCTTTTAATTCGAATTATTATCTGCACGTCCACTATACTTGCAATAATTTCATACACCAGACACTCTGTCTACTTCGTCTAATTTTACGGTGTATGTATATATTTTCGATGGTAGAAATTTCACGTATTGTATATTCGTTGGTTTTAATATAAAAGCAGTGAAAGAACACTTTCTTGATGGCCTAGAAATTGCTTTCAGAACTGCGATACTTACTGTTGAGGTTGGATAACTACAACAATAAATGCCTTACAAATAAGCAATTACCTGGTTTTGAAAAGCTGTATTATTGTTGGTGCTTTACGACGAATAGGTAACCTTAATTTCGTTACCAAGGTGTTAGCTTAAAAAAAAACGTTTGACTTGCTGCATCTGAATATGTGACACAGTACGACGAAAGTTTTTCGATTTAGAACCTTTACTTATCACCAGACTGCAGCGCCCCTATTCGCCTTACTTAATATTGAATATCCCTCGATGAAAAACCAACCATTCTAGGGGAAATTGTCAACTTAATTATAATTGCGATACTTAAGTTGTAAGTTATTGTTGAAATAACAGCCAAGCTTATATACCATTCAAATATTTTAACCCTGCATACTACTTTCAACGGTCATCATTGTTTCTTCCCTGAACTTTAAAAATTGTCTTTTTAGGAGAGCCATTTATTTTAAACTTGAGACAAGCATTTTCAATCTGTATACTTTTTTAGTAATAATCTGCTCGAATTAGTTCCAGAAGTGGCATGGTTGACTTTGTTAATTATTGAATGATCTTAATGATGAGCTTTGAAATGGGATATATAAAGGTTGTTTTGGTCAGCCATTCATAAAACTATGTCAATTGGTAAAGTCAAATGACTATTTTAAAGATCTATAAAAGAAATGCATTTTTATACGAACTTTTACAAATAATTAGATTATGTTGGCATATATAATAGAGTAGGACAAACAAAAAAATATTTAAAAGCATTTCAAAGACTACTGCTAGTATAATTATTATTATTATCACGTTATTTTAATTTCACTGCTTAAAAAGTGTTTTTCGGACAATGAAGATGTGTTTAACCGTTCATATTTTTTATGATTCATAGTGAGAAACATTTGTACTGAATAGTAAATAAGAACATTAGTGATTTGTTTTTGAAATGTAACGACTATATTAATACGTAATACCGAAATAAATCATTACAAATAAAAGTAAATTTGATAATTTAATTTAATCATTATCGCTTCTTTAGTATAAGTGTCACATATGTTTCAGGCCATGTATTGAAAAAAATGCTTCTGCAATTACATTTCAGTTTGATGAAAAAGTTTTGCCTACACTGAGGGCATTGGCGTTGACTATAAAAGTTATAATATCACTTTCTGCTTTCTATTTTACTATATCTCTTATTGTGATAATTTTATTATATACTGAAATGTTTTTTCTACGAGTATATAATATGCTGCGTTGATTATGTTAATTAACTTCCAGACTAATTTATTCTACCAGTAGGATGGCGTATGGTATTAGGTAATCGATTCTTTATGGTCATAAAAATGAGTGCGAATGAAATCAAAATATGTAATCGCAGAAGTTGTTGCAAAACTTGTACGATGAATTTAATTTGCACACTGAAATGTCAACGGTTATCTTATGAAAAGAGATAAATTTATTAAGCATGTTGGTTTTTTATAAACACTTTTCAAATCTTTTCCTATTAACGAAATAATTGAAAGTTCAATAGTTTCTTTGAGGTTGTGTCTTGATATATCGTAGTTTATTTATTACCTGTAATCGTATTATTTAGGTTGGGCTAGTGAAATGGAAGCCATTAGTAGTGTGAATTGTCAAAAATCACTTGTTCTTTGACAAAAATACATTTTTTTCTATAGCTCATGTTAAAGTGTGCTTTTATCATCTCAAAACAAAAGGTCAAGTTTTACTTTAACAGCAAGGGTAGATAAAGTAGCACTTTAACATCAAGGATAGATAAAGTAATTTAATTTTCTAACTTTTGTTTAAATTAAATATGACAGCTTGGTATTATCGTAGCAACCCAATCTAGCTGCTGACATTTTGAAATGTGATTGACTGTCCTTATTTTCTTTTGAAATTGTTAAAGTTCTTGCTATAGAAAAAAATATTGTATTATACACGACGATAAAGTTATTTCTATCCACTCTTGTATAATAAATTACTATTTAAAATAAGAGTTTAGTTTACAGAAGCACTAATTACCGGTTTAACTAGACACTTTCCAACTTTCAATTTTTAATTAAAGCCTTAATGTAATTTAAACATGAGACGATTTTCTGTATACTTTTTTAGTTATAATAATTAATAGAATTTTCTTCGATTTTAGACGTCAAGGAATATGTATGGTTGAATAGACGCAAGTCTTATAGCATCGCTGTAAAATAATAGAAACTAACTCTGATGAAGCGTATATTTTAGTGGATCAAGTTATTTGATTTGCCTGCTGACTTTAGGCCTGTTAATTTTCTTATTGCTTTTACCACCATCGTGATTATATGCGAACCGTCTTTTAACAGAGAATTTAAGGTGGGGGATGCGTTGCAATTTTAGAGATATACAATATCAATGTGTTGTATTACTATTCATTGTTGCACAAGGATTTGTTGCTGTCATAATTTATGTTCTATCAATACCATTTTAGGTATTTTTAAAGGGGGGTATGTTGAATATGATTAACATTTTAGATTTTCGTTTAGAAATAGGTGGATGTTACTTAATTGCCTACTGTGAATAGATAGCTCTACTCATTTCAGTAAGACTTTTATAGTCACTATAGCTTTCAAAATTGCCTAGTCGAAGTGTATTTCTTCGATGTCTAAGATAATGTGATGGAGAATACGTTTTGACATTAATATAAATCACTATTAAGAATTACGACCAGCAGAATTATCCAAAGTAGTATATCATTTTTATAAAACATGTAGTTGCTTTCTGTAATAGTAATTTATTATACAAGACGATAAAGTTAAATTTTATCCACGAGTAAATCGTTTAACGTCGAGACGAAGTCGAGACGTTAATGATTCAAGAGTGGATAGAAATTACTTTATCGTCGTGTATAATACAATATTTTTTTCTATAGCAAGAACTTTAACAATTTCAAAAGAAAATAGTGACAGTCAATCACATTTCAAAATGTCAGTAGCTAGATTGGGTTGCTACGATAATAGGAAGCTGTCATATTTAATTTAAACAAAAGTTAGAAAATTAAATTACTTTATCTATTCTTGATGTTAAAGTGCTACTTTATCTACCCTTGCTGTTAAAGTAAAACTTGACCTTTTGTTTTGAGTTGCTAAAAGCACACTTTAACATGTGCTATAGAAAAAACAATTTAATATGCACTTTCCGCCTCATGAAGAATCTGTTTAAATAGTATAGTAGTATCGAAAACAATGTTTTTTTTTATAACAGAGTTTACATGAATCTTCATCAAACTAGTTGTCAGCAAACTGTTCGAATTCATATTTTACGTAGTGACAAACCCTAAACCTTCCTTACTGACATTTTCTGATATAAAATATAAGAAGACGTCAAACGAGCGTGAAATAATGCAGATTTGTTAAAACAGTTTGACTCGATATAAAGTACACCGAAACTAAACAGCTGAATAAATATTAATAATATATCTACAAAACTATTATTACTAATAGATATACAGTTTATATAATGATGTGTTTAATATATTTTTCTTGGGTTGCAAAATATTTTTCATAACGCCCTTGAAGATCGTTAAACATTGCCCTAAAAACAGTATTTGGAATTTCATTTATGACTGCGAATATCATCTTTTAATTCGTTGAGATTAAGTGGAACTGAATCTCTGTAAATCCCTTCATTAAAAATTCCTAACAACTATGGATAGTCGATTTACTTTTGTGATTCATCGTTGACTTTTCTGAGGAAAAAATGTTTTTTTTCAAAATCTAATTGACATGTTCATTATCTCTAGAGGTTCTCCTCCTATCAGAACTACCTTTACGCTGGGCGAGTATAGAACTAGTACTCCTAAATTTCATCACAAGAATTATAGCGCCAAACGTATTAAAACAATTGAAAACTATGTTTTTTAAATGGAACAATGAGTTTCTTTAAACAGTTGAAAACTACAATAAAAGGGCTTTCCAACGGTATACCGTATTTGCCAGTTCGTTTAGAAGTATGTTCTAAAAATCAAAATTACGTAAAACGATTTAAAAATAAATGCTATTGTTAATAAAACTCATATTATTCCATTTAAAAAACATAAGTTTTCAATTGTTTTAGTACGTTTGGCGCTATAATTTGGTCATACGAAATTTTAAAAATCAAGTAGCGTTTTTGCATTTTTTGTTGAATTGTTAGCGATTTTGCATAATTAATGGCCTACTTTGGCTAAACATTTTTTTTCATATTTGAAAATAAGAAGTTCCTAAATTTAAATTTAAGAATGCTACCATAAAGCACCTTTAGCGCTGATTGCAAATCTCTGAAAATATACAGGGTGTTCCATTTAAAAAACTAAAGTCGTGTATCACTGCGCAAAAATAGGAGGCCGTGGCTTAAATTGATTTGCGTCAATTTGTAGATTGTGTACTGGCATGTTTTCGATATCTCTATGACTAACGAAGTTATGAGCTGTCTAGCGATCTAAAAACACCGTGTATAATTCAAATGTTATAATGTTTTGGTAAAAATCAGGTTGACGGACTAATAATTTAGCTATTAATATTGCATATAAAAATAAATAAAGAGCTTATTTAATTTTATATTTATGTATTTGCTAAATATTTTCTTGGCTAGCCAGGAAAGTATTTACATGACTGTTTGTATAAATCTATTTGTAGTTCTTTATTTGAGTCAGGTAAAGTACTTGCCTGACAAGTAATTTCAGACTGTGTACCTAAAGGTCTAGTTTCCATACTAAAATGAGTATTGTTGTAATTGAACATGTACTAAGCGATGTGCCAGCATCCAATTATATAAATATTATAAGTTATAGTTTATAGTGACGCACAGAGGGATACGTTAAACTCTAAATCTACTATATTTACTTAATACGTAGTGTAACACATAGGTATACTCTATTCACTATAGTTCCGGATTGTCAATGTCAAAATCCAATTAAAAACAATCCTTTATATCATGGTTAATACTTTTAAATCAAGCTATGGGTAACTAGAAAGAATTAAGTAAGCTACTAATGTCAAAACTATAAATTATAGGTTATATTTCGAACTGACTTAAGCACAGATAAATAAAAGTTGCTAGGTAACAAAATCCCAAATTTTCAAAATTACGGTTTTGCGTTGGCCAACCTAGTAGTAACAAAAAACCAATCGAAATTCAACAGTGCTACCATAAAACGTCATTTTTGACAATCCGGGACCATAGTGAATAGGGTATATGTGAAATTATGTAAAACTCCAATTTTGAAACAAAGTAAAATAGAAGCGAGTCACATTCCTTACAATTTATGTATAACAACCAGTACTGGTAGTTCTATTGTTAATAAATAGAGAAAAAATTATATATTGATAAGAAAAACCATTATTAACCCCCAAATTACAACACCCTAATTACAGCTTCACAGGTTAAGCGTTGACTCTAGTTGAAATTATCCTATTATCTGTTTTCCATACCTTGTCTCTTGATCGAAGTTGTAACAATGTCATACAATCTTTATTTTCACTCGCAAATATGCAAGTCTGATTTTAAACTGCACCTACCAATATTATAATTTAAAATTCTCGAGAAGAATTTCTGCATTATCTTGAAAGTTAAAGAAAAATAATAATTGGGGTGGAGATAATTTATTCGAATTGCTTACTAATCATGATACCCAACCTTCCCCTACCAAGTAAAAAATTAATGCAGTTACAAAGGCCATTGAAACCATGCGAACGATTTGGCCTAGACTTAACGAAATTTTGATGGTCAGTTAAATGGCTATCCTTGTCAAAAATTGGCAGTGCAAATATTAATATAAGTGACTTTTAGCATCCATTCTACTGTGCAAACTGACTTTGTTCGTCGAGGTGAATGCATTGTAGGAATAACCTTTTATCGAATATTACCTTAATTCGCTAATGGAATCTGACAAGCACTAGGAAGCAACTTTAATTGGAAAGTTAACAATAGGCACTTTATAGTAAAACAGAAAATAAATTTGGTTTTTATAATAATTTTGTATAATTTATCAATGGTGAAATATTTGTGGTGATGGCTATGTAAATGTATTAGAAAGAAGCTGTTAATGTATTGCGATAACTCAATTGAAAAGTTGTTACACAAATGCACTTATTACATTGGACTTTCTTTTGTAGTATGAACTAGATTTGACTAGAATACAATAATTGGCGTAGTAGTTTATAGTCCAACATCACGTTGTTTTGCTGTGCGACGATAAAAATAAGCTTCTGCAAAATTTCTAAGGCGATTTATTTTTCACTATAAAGCGTAGTATCTTAAAAATCATTTCCGCATTAAAATTTTGGTACGAGAAGCACGCATTGTTGGTAAAACGCCGTAAGTCACACGTTAAAAGATGAGGTTAGAATGTTATTACCTTGTCTTTAAATAGAATAGAGAAAAGGTGAATGCGTACAGGTTTGAATAGATATGCGTGAGTGTACATTTAATGATTTTTAATCATGTCATGAATTAGTCGTTTAAATTTCTTTAGATTTTACTTGTTTATTATGATGTACGTATCATATCTTGAATATGCATTTTTCATTTTTTATTCATTAAGCAACACCTAATTTTGCATACAATAAAATTTAATTGATTTGATTGCATTACAGTAAAACGTTACTACTATGTTACTGTACTATTACATCATCTAATTTATACTTTGTCAATGTAATTCTGATAATGCTGATTCCACACGCTGGGGATGTACTATTCGTTTTTCAAAGATTTGCATTTTGAATATAAATAACGTTTTAACTTTTGGGGTTGAAAATATTATATGTTTTTGTTTAATGCGCCGGTGGTGAATCAAGTTAAACTTCTTTCTTATTACTCTTTGGTTGTTGGTAAAAGTTGGTAACATTGTCATCAAAAATACTCCTCTACATAGAAGTTTAACTTTTCAAAAGAAATTTGAATTTATTTTTTAAGTTTTGTTGATTTAGTGTTACTTACCGAGTAGCAAATGTGATGCTTATCTGGAAGTACTAATACTCCACAAATGTAAAAATTTTGTATACATGTATTCAAAATTTAGCATGTGTCTATGGCTGTGACTGTAAATTTTATATTGAAGTTATGCCACATTATATTGCCGTAACATAACGTATTAGTAACACATTTAGTTGTTAAAACTGTACAATCTTGAGCAATGGTTTACTTGCAAAATTACTGAAACAAGCTATGCATTCATCACAAATAACAGTTTCTGTTTGCGACGCGTCCTTCTGTTAGTCTGACATTTTGAATTTTGAAAAAAATGTTAAGCTATTTATTAGTAGTTTTGGAGTCAGTTTGCATTGTGATTCATAAATAAAACTCTTTAATGCTAGTAAGACTGCTTTCGATCTTTAATAAAATAAATCTCGATTAGTGCAGGCAATTCTCATGAATTGATTATTGTAAACTTCAATTGCGTGTAAAGCACTATAATTGGTTTCAGCTCGACGGAGATACGTAGATAATAAAAACTTTTCAATGCTTAATTTTCTATATACTGATTAATTAAATATTAGTTATGGATAAAAAATTTATTTGAAATTTTAATTTATTGTTAGCAAGTCCTAGAGCAGTAGGCTTTCCAGGCCCGGGACCTTCCGGGATTCTACAAAAAAAAAAACGAGTCCCGGGACCACAGCCAGTACAGGCGAAGTCCCGGGACCATGTCAACATGCATGCGCATACTCGATATCAGAGATTTAGGACGGGTATTCACCGGCGTACGGCGTATTCCTCATGCCTCTTGCACATTCTGCATTAGTGCGTCTTGCTTAGGCAGGAGAGGTATGGTTTTCGGTAGGTTAAAATTAAAGCAGTGTGTTGTTTTACCAACATTTGCAAATGCTCTTTTATTTATGTATTTGTTTGTTTCTTTTGTTGGATTTAGATATATTTTACGCGTAGTCGTGTGCATTCGTAGTATGAGTAAGGTAACTAAATTTGTGGACTTTTAGAATTATGTGCGAAGAAGCCGAATAATTTTATACTTTTGGGTTTTAAAGGTGTTCGTTATTTATCTGTTAGAGCGTTAGAATTAGAATGAATTCCGATTTCCAACCCACCTTCATTCTAAATTTAAAAAAAAAAATTTGAAGTCGATATGGCAACACTTTTATATATCGATAGATCAACAATTGGCGAAATGTAAAATTTGTCCAAAAAAATATATAATCAGTTCACGCAAAAGCAAAAGATGAAAAGCGATAGACATTTTTAGTACCAGAAGAAAGTAATGAAGTTATAGGCGAGTCCCAACGCAGCTCATTATCAGCACAGAAATACTTTATTTAACTTAAAACACTTGTTTTTCTTTGCATTTTGCATTCGGAAATTTCACCTGAACATTATTTCCCTTTCGGGACCATTGTCGGGATCTTCGGGAAATTTAACTCGTAAGTCCCGAAAACACTTTTGGTCCTGGGACTTGGAAACCCTATAGAGCAGTTATAGAGAGTACACTAAAAAGAAAAAAAACTATAATCTTCAAGATTATTTTTTAACTGTAACTTTAACTGCGCATGCGCTAACCTGTGATTAGGTGAATTTCGATTTGTAAGTAAACGCTATCTGGTATCAAAATATAATTCGCCTTAAATTAAATATTGTATTATTCGTCATCTAGCTGCATTTGAGTTAACGCGACATGTATGATTATACACATCACGACGACTTTTCCCAATTACTAAACTGCAAGTAGGACTTAGCCACAGGAATTTCTCGGATATTCATAAGCGTGCGACGTTAAATTAAACGTTCGTTTGTGAAAGCCTAGTAAAATGAAAATGTAAATGTTTGTAATGTGTGTCAAACAATAGCATGTCAATCTTCCCGTTGTTATTCGTTCCATGTTAAATTTCACAAAATTGTACTTCGGTACTGAAATCCAATCTGATTGAAGGGCTGAATCGGAAAATTTGATGAAATATAATAAGTTTACGAGGAATGTTGATACGTGTTTTGGAGATGTAAGGAGCGTACTGTCTATCTCTCCAAGAGGGGCTTATTCGATATCGGACATTGGTTAAAACGACATTTTTAAAAACCGCGCTTGGCGTCGTACCACTTATGTTTATGGAAATGTGTTTCCTGTGGTAGTTTCCTGTTGCCTTCCCCAGATTGCGATAGTACAGCCGTGTTTAGAGTATGTGTCTTGTCGCTAATTTTAAGGCATACAGGGGTTGATACAGGTTTTGCAGAGGACACGGAGTGTAACGAAGTAACTGAAATTTAAACTCGCCTGGCACGATAATTATTTGAGTCAACTTAATGTAATCCTACTGCATTACAGAGTGGCTGGAGAAAGTCTGACACGCCCTGCACCTGTACTGATGTCCTCTTACATATGCGAGGTCTTCGGGTCTTGGTCCCCTATCGTTTGCTTAATCTTCTAACGCATTTTAAGTATTACGTGGTGACATTGAAGAAAACTACACCAACACTCACATCGACCATCAAAAACTATATAGAAGCAGCGGAAGTTTATAATTGATAAGTTTAGCATGTTTAATAGCGAAAGTTTTTTCGAGTCTGCTAAAATATCAACGAAAGCAGTATGGAGAATTTATAAATCCTTTTGTGTAAGTAATGGTCAATTTTCGGACCCTAATATTGTTCGCCGTCGCGAATGTTTTTGTGAAAAAATGAAATGTAATATGGTTAAATAATAGTTTGCATTAACATGCTAAATTATGAATACTTAAAAGAGTTAATAAGTTAGGCTGAAATCCACTGCTTTGGAATCATTAAGTGAATGCTTTATACTTTTCAATGTTTAGAAACTAAAATAAATATTTAGCCTAATTGTTATAATAAGCCAAACAACTTAATTAAATTCTGTAGAAAAAATAAAATGTGTATGAGCTTTTGTTATAAACGACTATTTGTATTTCACTAATACTTAATAGAGGAACTTCCCTATGTCGAAAGATACGGAATAGGCTTTGTTGTACACTTTTATATAAAATTTCAATGCAAGTAAGAAGAAAAACGGGGATTTACTATTATAAAAGCAATTATTAAACTAAAGTGCATTGAATCGCCGAACAGTAACTATTCAGCGAGAGGAAAGTTAATCACAATTTAATCCGTAATTATTAGTAAGACACTGTTCAAATCGATAGCTGGTTAGGTGCCCTAAAAAATTATTTCGTAAGTTGTTGCGTATTCAAACTTTAATAGCGAAATAGAATTTAGGTTGCGCTTTTTATTGTGAATATTGATCAAGGCGATTGTGAGTCAGTGTACCCCTAGGAGAAAAAATGAGGTCTTGTTTTCGTATTATCCTTATGATATTGTTATGTACTTCCTACTAATACAAACGTTGTTACTGCCAGGATTTTTGATCCATAACTTGAGTTTTAAGAGTTAAACAAATATTATGATGTATTATATCTGGGTTCATAAATATTGTGGCCGTTAATCTACAAAAATTACAGAAATGAAAAAGCAGCACACCTTTTTCTGGAAAGTTGCGTTAGCCGTATTACCGTAGGTATTATGGTTATTATCGTTTCTTGAGTAGTTTGTGTGGGGCATTTAGTCCAATTAGATTTAAATGTCTCGATGACCGAATTGTTGTCTTCTCTTTAGGTTCAAATTAATTGTTTAACTGTTTTTCGAAGCTGTATAATTCTAGAGGATTCAACTCTTTGGGAACTACGTTCGCATTGTTTGGAACATACCACTGTATAATAATTGATTGTCACAATGAGTAATCGTCAAATTTGGTTAAAATACCTCGAAACCTTTAATAAATGACCGCAACCTCTTGTTTAATGTGTAGTAATTTTTCTGAAATATGGTTGACTTCTAAGTCTAAATCGGAAAATGATTTGCCAAATGCAATAGTGTAAAACTGAGAAAACCGGGAAGCGAAGAAACATTAATTTTCACCTGTTTCATTGCGGGAAGGCTCTCTCAGAATGTTATTAATAAATTTAGAACCTCCAAGAAATTACGTTTGTAGATGAATGTCACTTCGTTTTGGCATTTTTTCGTAGCCCATCTTCTCAGTAACAGGAATTTGTAATCCGGAGGTACTATAGTATTTACTTGGTATTAGTAATACGCTATATGTAAGAAATTGTATAAATTAATTGGAGCGATGGAAAACACGTTTAACCGGGAAAGATGAACTTTATTGATTGTTTTATTTACATTTTGGTTTGGCTTTATTCGTGTTCCCTGACCATGTGATGGAACGAACATTACAGTAAACTACCTAGATCTGCACCCTTCTTGTGTACACTAATCTTGGGTCAGATCTTTTCAGTATTGCCTCTTTTATTTGGCATGTCGTGGCAAACTTGTTATTTCCAGATGTCGATGCTATTAGTGCACTTAAGGGTGGATTTTCTTTATTTTAGTTAGGTATACAAAATGTAATGAAAATATTGAGTTGGTTATAAATAGTCGTTAAGCACTTTCTATGGCGAATAAAAAAGTTCCAGTGTATATCATATACTTTAAAACCCGTCCAAGTTTAACAACTTCAGCTAATTTCTTGTATATCCGTGGATATACGAAATTCCGTCCAAGTTTAACAACTTCAGCTAATTTCTTGTATATCCGTGGATATACGAAATTCTAGGTATACTGTACGGCAATTCACCATGTCGCAAAGCTGCGTATATGGAAGTAACTTCGAAGATCTTCTCTAAATCACTTATGTTTAATTTGATTTAATATATTAATCTCTGACCTCACTCAAATTTAAGATGTTTATAACTCGGAAAGGACGTGTTGTACACTACATATATGTACAGGGACTGTTTTGTTCGTTTTAAAGAGTACTATTCGATTATGCCTGGCCAGTCCACTATTTTTGTTACAATTTGTATATCTGGTATACATGTATGTATCTGAGAGTACTAGTAAACTATTTAGTGAAATAAAAGACACACTTTCTTACTATACGAGAAAATGGAAAAGAATCAGTAGCTGGATAATAGAACAAATGAAGACACTAGGTAGCAGAAAATTATCTTGAAGAAATCGATGGTAGATACGAAATAGTCTCGTGTATATGATATAACGACTGCCAGTAAAACCAACAGCATTACAAAAGTGAGAATATCAGCAGGCTGACTATTTTAACGAATAATAATGACGGGTACAATAAAATCCCAGATCAAGTGAAAGGATTATGACATGAGTATTATGTGCCTCATAGCAAGATGCTATCGTACGATAATACGTTTTTATACTCCAAAAAAGGAGATAAAAAGAAAGGGAAATATTTTATAACACAGTACAACTGATGATAAAATGTTATAGGAGAAAATGGAGCAGAGATCCTGAATCAAAACTGCAAACTACTACTTACGTTCGTTTGTTACAGCAATATTCGACACTTATTCCACAATAGTTTTCGCATTATAATAATCTTCTTATTTAAAGACCGGATTTTGTCTTTTTCAGTTGAGTTAGATATTGTGGGTGTTCTCCAACATTCGACATAAATTTAATGATTTTATAAATCTTTCATAGACTTTTTATGTCCTATTCCGATATTACCTTCATGTAAGCAGTATCTTTCATTACTGTTTAGTTATTCCACTTTTTCATAGACTATTTACTGTCTTCCATGTATTGCTGTCTTACTCTCTATTCTATATAAAATTGACCCACCTTGCACGAATTCAGATTTGTGCTTTTAAAAGTTAGTGCTATGAACTAATGGTAGGTTCTCTATTAACCTTTAGTTGTCTAAGAAAAACTACCTCCATCTTGTTAGCTAGAAAATAAACTATTACCGATCTGTGTTCGATCTCCCGGTGTGTTGAATGATTTTGATTATGTTTAAAGAATGTACACTAAATACATCTTATAAAATATAAGTAAAAACAGGCCGGCTTCAGATTTAGTAGATCCTGTACTAGTAATGTTCTATCTAGAAATAAGTAATTGAAACACATACCGGGAAACATTAAATCATTCGACAGTGTATTAAAAATGACTTTATGGAGTATACGTACTATACTGCGTTTAAGGAACAGATTCAGTAGAAGCTCCTCCAACAAATAAGCGCTAAATTTGATTAGAATATTGCTATTGATAAGCCGGTCATATACAACGCAATTTTATTAGAATTTAAAAAAAATATGAGTTCTCCCGAATCTTAATAATAATAGTTCATTAGTTTAATTATATCAATAATAATGCAATATAATAGATTAAGAGCAATAATACAATAATCGAACTAAAAGGTTCGAAATCAGCTTTAGACCAGAGGTAGAAAGCTGCTCTATCTTTCATACTTAAAACTAATTCATACAAATTGATACACATTTTTCAGTAAATCCAAATATAATACAATAGTAGCAATGTGTAGAATCCGGACAGATGATAACAAAATAAATTCACAAATCTGCAATGGCTGTCGAAACCAAATTTTGATTTAAAAAGTATAAAACATATGTAAATTTACATAATTTTGTAAAATATTGATATCCTTAGCGATAATTGCAGAATTTGCGGAAACATTTGGAGCTGTGCAGTTGGACAGGTATCGTGTGGCTATCGTTGTATAGTATTAGAGCAACCATGCCATAACTTTATCCGACTTTTTAAACTAAGATAATAATTAAGAGCCGAGCGAGTGGGCTTTTATTGTTCGTAGGCGTCTCACAAAAATAAAAGTTAAATTAGAGTACAGTACAGTGAGAGAAGAAGAATTATTCAATCACTTATGCATTATTAACTATTATACACAAGCAACGTCGAGCTATTTTAATAGTTAATTTAAAAAAAAACATCTGCAACTATTTTTGATATAAAGCAATAAGGCACACGTATTTATTACAATCACTCTAGAAATTGAAAAATCAAAGGGCATTTGTTAGTGACGACAATCTTTACTAATATTTTGATCTTCTCAAAAATATTCAGCGTACTATTGCTAAAAAAAACTAGGATACGTTTTTTAGCTGTGTGAATCTGAACTTTTAACTGACAACCTTACTGTCAATAATGCCCAGAATGAGTTTAGTGTTAAAAGTTACGATTATTTCTTGCTTAAAAAACGGTAACTAATCGGAAAACTGCACATTTATCTAGTTTTATAATTGTTTAGAATTTTAATTTTTGTTATTAAAATTCGATGTTACATATGACAGGTTTGAATTATTCACATGACAGTTAAAGTCATTTCATCAACCAAAATAATAAAAAGTGATTGCTTCTGGATTTAGAACTTGTCCTAGTTTTTTTGGTAGCAATAGCATAGTTACGCCACTGAGTATTTGCTTGAAAATGCTTATCATTAAATCTGTTCGGACCTTAGTAATGGGTAATATATAGTTCGAGAAGATAGAGAATTAGAAAGTGATACACAGAAAAGCAAGGACACTAGAGACCAATGATGATGTTCAACAAAATTACCTTTATAGATACCCATATGAATAAATGTGGCGACGCAGTTTTCTTTCGAAGCTGATAGTGGATAAAGATTTTAATTGTTCCGGCAAATGATTATCTATATTCGTTATTTGATAACTGATAGATCTTTTAAATAATTAGTTTGTAACGTGGCTTTGCGCAATAAAGACCGTCTCATTGATTTGATTTTTGAATCTGTTCGTTAAACGTACTATAGAAGTATATATAGCAGTTCACATAGTTGTGACAATAAAAAACATAACGTGTAGCGTTAAAGTGGTTACATCACAAACTGCTAATCTCAATTTTAAGTAGTCTTTATAACGAGTCTGCAATGTTTGTTCCTGTAAACTGAAAAAGTAATACGTTGCGTACTGTCTACTGTTGATTCTAAAATGTGGAAACAAAGATTTAACTTGTCAAATATTTATCAACCACTGTATTGAAACAGACAAATTCGTCATTTACTGTTCCGCCTTGTGACATTGTAGCACTACTGAAAGTAACGCGCTGGTTAAGGTTCGCGCAACCAATTACCAGGCAATTGTGATGCAACTTCTAGCTATAGGTCATAACAAGCAACTTATGTTGATATGTCAAAATCGTGAATACCGCCTGAAAATCGGAAATTAGTGTTATTGGGGCCGCCAGGCTGCTTGCTACTATAAGCGGAAAATCGAGTCTGAATTAAGAGCAATGGATCTCTCAATAATACATATTTGTAGAACGTACTAACGAAAGTAGAACGGTCCAGATGCTTGATTTAAAAAGCTAACACTTTTTAAACTGCTTCAAGCTCTTGGTGCAGTCATCAAAGTATTTGCATTATTATATCATTTTCGTAAGCATGTTGCAGGACTAGTAGGGGATAATGTAGTATATTAAATACCAGCTGTAGCGCGCGGCGTATGTCGCATTTAATATGTAGGCCTGCTGCACAATAGACCAGTATCACAGAAATAATAAGGGTGTGTTTAAAGTTTAAGCGGAGCGTGTGGGCGACTGTGGGTCCCATTCAGTAAGGCAGTAATGAACCCTCCTTATTATTAAATGGAATTTACTTTTGTTCGAAGTTTTAAAAAACACGATTAATAGGCATAATAAGTAATTGATTTCTGTGATAATATCCCTATTAAGAGTAATAGGGAGTTTGTTTACAAAAACCCAAAAATAGTCAACCGTTGAATAAAGCCTTGGTATTTTATCCGGTTTAACACGGCATGTAGTGTTGTGCATTATTTGAGATGATACTGACGAAAACGTATATTAAATTACACAAGTTTTGCAGAATATCAGAAGAGTCAATATTAATAACGAACGTGATGATATGGAAAATAACTAGACTCTATTGTAAAATTTCTTAACGAAATGTTCTTCTTTTTTTTCATTATTCACATTTCAATATTTATTTACATTTACTTTTTACAACATTTATGGGTACAGGGGCTCAGCTCTGTGTTCAATGTGCTAGGTGATAGATTGAAATGTATTGATTAACAACAATTATACTATATTAGCAATTTCAATAAAATCCTTGACAAATATTAGAAATTTCTGCAATAAGTCCTCGACTTATAGCGATGCCCTTGTAATTTTCGGTTGAATAATGACTGCAGCCTAATTACTTTTTGTATAGCATACTTTATAAATGTTCACCGATGTAATGAAATATTCGATTTGTAACGGCGCGAAAGTGCGATTATTATGAAATTCAAACTTTTGTAAGTTATCTCTTTTATGCACAGAATAAGATAATATCTTAAAAATTAGAAATGCATTCAATTTATTGTGCTTAACGGGAACATTGTTCTTAAAATTGTTAATTATATAGCTTTTGTGATAGCAATAATTATAAACAAACTAATATTGGAGGAAAGTATGGAATTCAAAAGGATTGGCTTCCGAAATAGTTCCTTGTTTTAACTTGAAGAGAGATCTAAACATTCTTGAAAATTAGAGTTAATAAATTTAGTAGTAATTAGTAAAGTACTTAATCAGCAGTAATATTCCAAGTGCTTTAAAATAGCCGATAACATGTTGATTTTTTCTGCCAGAATGTTTTGCTAAGAAATTTGTTAAGTAAATTTGCCCCTCAAGAAGAATCCCGAGTGCGTAGGACGAGGGATTTTGGGGCGGAAAATTTATGAAATATATTTCTTCAGAGCAAAACATTCTATCAGAAAATCGTCAAAGTTTATTCAGGCTAGTTTACATGCACGCGGGATGTTCGGCTGATTATTTCCTGGATAAAGAGACAAATTTCAGTTGGGGAAGCACCTTTTATAATCATGTTAAAATTATTCTCAAGTGATTAAATTTTGACACGTTTTTAACTTCGGTTAAATTTTGACGTTTGAATTTTTGTCGTTATTAAACTCACACTCCCACTTACTTGAAGTGTTTCTTTGGTTATATAAAAACTTTTTTTTACGATCGCGTCAAAATGACAACTTTTTGTTTCTAGAGTCCAAAGTGACATTTGTAGCACTCTTAATGTTATCGCCCGAATTACGTCTTATTCGCACGTTGCCATTGGTGGCGTGTTTTAATACTATATTAAAACACGCTTTACCGTAAATTTGAATGTCAGCATAACCTAGAATATCTAACACAATGTGACTGAAAAAGTGTCACCGAACTAAGTTTTTATATTTCTGTTACGATCGTAGAAAAAATAGCTTATGATACACGTGTATAAGTGCCTTTAAAGCAATAACGACGTTAAATGCACTCCGCTTTACGTCGTGCTCTTAAACTCGTCGCACGTGCTTTAAAGGCGTACTTATACACTAGTATCATAATATACTATTAAATTAAATCACTTTATCTACCCTTGATGTTAAAGTGCTACTCATCTACCCTTGCTGTTAAAGTAACACTTGACCTTTTGTTTTGAGTCTATTAAACGATTAAAGCACACTTTAACATTTGCTATAGAAAAAAATATATTCTGTAACTTAAGCGAAGAACTTAACTACGGTAGTACCTATCGTTAAAAATATAATTGTTAATTTAGTTAAAGTGACCAACAATATTCATCTATAGTCGTAAATGGAATGGCTCATGAAAAGAATACGAATAGCAAATATTGTGTTCTTATTAAACGGTAGTTAATTTTAAAATGTGTGTTTATTTGAATTCTACATTATATTTCCTTCTGCTTAATTTATTACGAAGTGTACAATAGGCGAACCACTCTATCTACTAGGGAAAAACGTTTTAATTTACTTTGGATAGATGCTATCGAAGATCTGTAACATTTAAGTATCAACATAGTTATAGATATTAACGATTCAAGTTTTATTATGAGCATTTTAACGAAACGAGTTTCAAGTGCTATAAGCAAACATTTAATTAAATATTTTATCTTCATCAATAAATTCTGGTTCAATGTACTCTTTATTTTGTAAAAAAAGAGTGCGGTAATATCTATTACTGCACTGAATGGTAATATCACCTATAACCGTACTCATTAATACTAAAATTAATTTGGTAAATAGGCTGTAACAACACTGATGGAGATAAAAAATATAACGAAATTGTCACTTTGCAGTTCACAATAAATATATTATGTCGTGACAAACAAAGGAAAAAACCATTACAATCATGTTTAATTTAACAAAAATTAATGAATGTAGTCTTGATAAAGTTGCCTTCAAAAATAAGTACAAAAATTGCTGTGTGTTTCTAGGTTAAGGAAAGTCTGTGGCACAGCATACGTGCAACATCTGCAATATCACATTATACTTGGTTGATTTTTGACAAAAGCATGGACATAGTTTAATTAGTCTTTGTTTGTAATAACGAACTGTTATGAAATTGTTTAACGCAAGACCGACTTTTGTCCTTTTTCACAATTTTATTTTCAGACAGCAGACCAAAGCAGCAGAGTAGTCATTTGTAATGTAAGTGTGATCGTGTCACTATTTTAATTATTTAACTTACCATATAGCAATATTACAAAATTTTAATTGCATGTTGAAACTGATCTTATACGGCAGGATATTTCGCAATTTTAGCATTGTATACACGCTCGGATGGCAAGTAGTGATCGTCATTTATTTCACAGCCTCTGTGTGCATGAGGCCCGTGACTAAACGTAGCTTTATTACGATTTTCACTGTATTATAAATGTGGCTTTAATTATTTTAATTGCAAAGTATCGCTCTTATGGATGAAATTACTCTCATTTACACTAGGAAATAGGACAAGTTCGCACGTAGATTAAGCCTTTGACATTGCACATGTGGATATACATATGTATAGTACAATTGTCTATTTGACATTTTATTAATTTGGTTCTTAAAATTTAGATTATTTTTTATATTTTCAAAAATTAATAGTACTACCATTAGTCTACATTATAATTAAATTTGTATATATAACGAAATTGCATTAATTTAATTCCGTGCAATTCAGATGATGGCAAATAAAACGTTTTCATGTAAATACTGTTAACCTCCAAAGGTTTTTTTTTACACATTTGGTATTTGTGTAATTTATCTCAGGAAGTTCCTTTTACGTTTTATTAGCATTAGAGTGCAGTATGATCCAAAGTCAAACTTATTTGTCAAATAAAATCCTTGTTAGCATTATTGTTAATTTTGTGCCCTTGTCTCAGTCATTTCGCAAGGAAGGTGTACTCTCGCAATATTACTTCCGCATTTTAAACACATTACTGAAATTGCATATTAAATATATGTATGAGAGACGAAGTTGTTGCATTACCATTAGATTTATTTTAATAGTTTGTTATTACTTTACAAGCTTGCGGTACTTAATCATTGGTTTATTCGTTGAATGTGT
This sequence comes from Agriotes lineatus, assembly GCA_940337035.1. NCBI lineage: Eukaryota > Metazoa > Arthropoda > Insecta > Coleoptera > Elateridae > Agriotes > Agriotes lineatus. Next base: position 98,630,905 of record OW679194.1, on the reverse strand, counting down.
AAATTATTAGCTTTTCTATGTATCCTTGCCAATTTCACACTTCCGTTTATAGTGATTGTATACGATATTTTGTAATTTTGTAATATGTATGAAAAGAGGAATGAATTATTCTGAAATATCTAATCAACGAACGAAGCTTTCTCTACGATTTCCTAAAGGAAAGCATCCACATTACTAAAATTATTATATTAAATGTACGAATATCTGCATTTGCAGTACCTATTTAAAATATGATTGGACAGTGTTTTGCATCAGGACGTTAAATAAAAATATCACATTTCTAAAATCATCTGATTTGGAATTCCGTGGAGGATCTTTATTTTAGAAATTACACTTTGTGAGATGATTTGTCTAGATTTTTCAGAAGGTTGATCACACGGTAACATCTAGCGGCCACTATTTAAATGTAGTGTATAAAAATTATTCGTCTACATATGTACAACTTCAAAGAATTTAATAATTTAAAATACTATGTTTGTTCCAAACGCTATAAAAAAGGACAACTTAGGTGACCCGATTGGCAAGATAAAAGTGTTACTTTATCTGATGAGGCATGTAAATTTGCTACTCTTGCTACTTTATATGACTAATAATATAAAATAAGAAAATCAACATTTTAGCAATATAATTTATTTATTATTTGTCAGTTTCATCTATCATAACCATGGAAAAATTGTTTTAAATGTATCACGATGCTACTTTGATTTTTCACATTCTTATTATATTATTGCTTTCTAATTTTGTTGCAATTTAGGTATTCGTTGGAAAAAAATGTATGCCCGTGCTTTTGTGATTCGATTCAGGGGTCTAAAAACATCTAAAATTAAGATTGGAAAATTTTCCGATTGCCCTTTGTTATCGAGATATTGTGAAAAATTGATCACTTTTATCGGATGGTCGCTCTGATTAGCCAGGTACCGCGAATTCAATTAAGTTTTCGGTATCTTATTTAAATTCTGTCACTTTAACAAGTATAATTATTTTCTTTAATTTTTGTTAATAATCGAACACATGCTGTAGAGGGGTTGTGTTTCACTGTTAAATTGTGACAATGGAGGCAATCTATTTGAACACATTTTGTGAAAACAGTTACGGATAATATTAAATACCTACTAACGTTATAGCTTCTTATAAAGTTTGATTTAAAGTTAAAATTTAATTTTTCGTCAATAACTCGATAACGAAGGACAATTGGAAAATCATTGCTCTTAATTTTCAAATTTTTAGCCTCGTGAATCAAATCCCAAAAGCACGGGCGCCACTTTTGCGACACTCGGTTATACTACTGAGTTAGTTGATATATTATTTTGTAGCTTTATAATAACATATAGTGCGGAATAGTATCTAATAAATATAATTTTTTATCATTTTCACTTCGAAAATTAGAATTGAGTAATTGTATTGCATTAATTTTATATTGCCACAATATCGTAAATTTGTATCATGTGACGCTATTGCACATTGCAATATAGGAGTACTTTGAGTGTATTTACAGCCAATTGTGATTTTTATGTTGTCTATAAAAAAGACTCTTGTACTCACAGACCTAATTTAACCTAATTGGTAAAATATTGGAAAATCTTTACTAATTTAATGTAAAAAGTACGGACACTTAACAGTTATGTTTTCAAAATGTGGGACGTTTTGCGAGAGGTGTAATAGTGCGGGACAATTGACCAAAATGCGGGGTAAGTAACTATGGTAGTCACAGAGGATTTTCAGTTATCATAATTGATTCAAAATATCTCTGATACAGGTAAATAAACTAGGTCCAGGTAGTGCTGTTGGCGCCTCCACCATTTGTAGTACGTACATCGCGCATACAAGGTTACGAAAGCACACTTTAACTAAAAAAATCTGGTGTGATACACGCACACAACTACCTTTTACAGTGATCTTATAATTGGCCAAAAATTTGATTATAAATTTTTAAGCATTTGTCAAAAATTTTCAAAAATTGCAAATTCTACAAAAACGGTGCAAAATAGAGCGTTAGGTGAAGAGACAAATTTTCTCTAGAATTTCAAGCTGAATTAAAAAATGTAATAATATACCGGGTGTTCTATTTAAAATAGGAGTTAATAAAAAAAATTGAAAAAACAAAAGAACCCCATTTTAGAAGTATTCAACTGGAAAATCACCTATCGTTAGAGCCGTTTTTGAAAAAATCGAAAAAAACTGAAAAATCACAAGAGTAAACACCTACTTTCGGTTATGCGATTTTCTTCAAAAGCTTGCTGTCTCATCTACATAAACTACGAAACTTATATAGGAAGTTTCAACGCCATACCCCTTTTCGTTTTTGAGATATTCTGTTCACAGACCGACAGACAGACAGACAGAGAGACACACAGACAGACCAATGAAAAAAATATGTTTTTTGGGTTCAGGGGACTCGGAAACGTGAAGATCTGTTGAAAACTCAATTTTGAATTTTTGGGGTGAATCCAATACTTCCTTTACTGTAAAAGGAAGTAATAAGTAAGGATAAGAATTAATTAATTCTGTAACTTACACTATAGTATTTGTAGTCAAATATACAGAGCGATTAGAGAGAAAGAAAGTCTACATTCGAAATTTGTTGCATGACAATTTTTATGTGCAGGTATATTTTCTTAGAGCTGTCAAGTAAGTATTGGCAGATCTGTCTATTTTGAGAACAATAAAAAGTACAGCGGCGCAAAAAAATTTACATGCAAAAATTTAAAATGCAATTAGACATATCTCGTTCTTTTATCGCTCTTTATATATGATATGTTGCTAATTAAAACGTTTTAAATGTTTACTCTTCAGAATGAGTATGGAAATATATATACACTATGAAAAACTAATCGTAAAACAAACAGATAAAATTATTTAGACGAATTGCAAAAGATATACTGTAAATAGAAAAATAGCTGTAATCAATTAATAAACAAAATTGGTTTCTACATTGACCTTTCTAGAACGAAGTGAACTACTTGTTTTTGCCAAATATGTTTATAAAAATCTTTTTTGAATGGAGCACTGTAAATTAGGTATATATTTGAAGGTATTGTAGTTTTGCATAGATTAATTTTTAGATGTTTATCTTTCATTGGTTACAATCCGCTTATATCATTAAAAGCAATATTAGAGTGATTTGAAGACTGACAAATATGCACCAACTAATAAATTATGGATGTAATTGTACTACACGTAACTTCTGTAACATATTAATATGTTGGTATATTTAAAATAAATTGAGGGTATCTACACTACAAAGATGTTATTGTAATATATTTGGCTTAAAGTTTTAACGTGCACTCAGAATATATTTTTCAAATTCGCAACTTATCTTTTGACTATATGTATTAAAAAAAGCTGTAGTTCGAAGTTTTTTGTGATTCTGACCGCCGAATATTAGGTTGTCCCATCATTTTTTGTGCATAATATAGTAATTATTTATTAGATCATGAGTATTTATTACACGCAGCTTACTAATAATCCCCTTTTTTTCAAGTGTCGGTTTTGAATGGCAATTTAGTCGATCATTCAGAAGGCCTTCCTCGCGGAACTTTTTAAACGAAATGGCTGCAGCTTTTGCACTTAGGCCTTTTTTCCATTAGTGCCGAAAAGAGCTATCTGATAGCAATTATTTTACATCCATTGTTATCAGTATTTCGTTAAGGAGAAAAAGTAGATTTGTGATAAGTAAACAGTCAAACAAGTGCTATTTCCAAAAATATCATAGTTGACTAGATTCTAGTATAAAATGGTATATAGATAGATAGATCACAAAAGTTCAATCAATCTCTATACATAAGGACTTTTAGGACAACCTATGACAACTGTTGAAGTTGTGCAGTAAAAAATGTGCTTGGTTAACACTTAAATTGTAGGAATTTATAAAATAGAAATCGCAGTATATCATATAAGTATTACTTTAAAATGTAAATAGAAACTTGCTACCCGTGAAATAGAATGTCCAATAAATGAAAAAAATATTTGCTCAATTTTCTGAATAGAGGACAAATTTGCAACTAGACTGGGTGCAATTAGTGATTACAACAATTAAGTTTCAGTGATTGTTAATTAAACGTACAGCCTATACCTTTCACAAATTACAAATTTTAAAACAAACTAGAAATTTGCTACTGTCCTAGTTTTACTTTAGCAGCTATATTAACAATACAGACTGCATAATGTAACTGCATTCCTTTTCTCTCCAGTTAATTCGGAGTCATCCTTTGTAATGCACCCGAGACGATTAAACTTCGCAATTTAATTATTTATAAATTAGAAAATGTAGCTTAAAATGATAATGATGATTCGCGGTGCAATAAAACATGAAAGTTACAGCCATTCATCATCTTTTTTGAGTAATTAAAAAATATATTTATCAGAGACTATATGGAAGCAAAATATTTGTTTTAGCTTTAGTTCAGATTACATTTAATCATCAGCTTTCATTTAATAGTGAGAGATAAGTAGTTCATCAACTATGTGACATCAATGGAAAAGTGCAATTATTTTCTAGACTATTTGTTTTATTTGTGAGAGCGAGGATACGGAAGCTCTGACCTTCCGCCTTGCAGGCCAAGCTCCTTCATGGGGTGTCAGTGCCTCACCATTATTATTATTTGTTTTATTTTATTGTATATGTTGCAGTTAAATTCAAAATCACCCTTTATTGTATACAGTTAGTCATATGGAACAATTAACTAGTTGAGTTAAGGAAAACATATTATTTAGACATTATTCTACGCTTTAGGTAGATACTGTATAGAATAAATATTGGAATTTTTTTTAAATAAAAAATCAGGAATAATTTATGCGTAATGCATTATAACAAGTCGTATTGTTTGATCCGCATAATCTGCTAAACTCGCTAACGCTCGTTTTGACAAAGGTGGCGACTAATCAAACAATATCGCACTTTTTTAACAGATTATGTAAATAACTATTTCGAAATGATGTTGATAATTTTTATTTAAGACTTGAGATTGTTACTAGATATATGGAATAACTAGCTAATCCATACATTGGTTAGATAGATCATAGAATATTATTCCCATTTTATACATATACTAAAGGATTTCGTAGAGAGCCCGCGTAGCGCAGTCGGGAAAGCGCTAGGCTTGTATTAAGCAAGTCCTCGGTTCGACTCCCGTGGGGGTCAGAATTTTTCCGCAGCCTTGGCGATTGGAATCGGGCTCGGTGAGACCATTCACAGTTGGGCACCAAATTAACCGTGCTCTACTCAGAACTCCAGACAAGGTCAACACATCACGAAGACACACACCGTACGCAATGGTTGCTGCGCAAGCACAAAAGGCGCGCTCTAACTTTGTATCCCGAATTCGGGGCAAGTTGAGCATTGTACTGCCAGATGCTAGCGTATGAAGCAGCAACCTCTACACCGCAAGGTAAATGATGTTACAGATAATACATGCATATATACATACTAAAGGATTCAGTTGGTGTATGGAATACCTAGGAAGACCCTTTAATGTTAATGTTTACAACTTTTATTGTTAGTTGCATATTTGTATCAATTTTATTTTCATTTACGGCAATTTTCATAAAGTTTCAAAACACTTTAACATATAAATAGCTAACATTGGATATTGTAATATCTTTTAATATTTATTCCTATAAATACGAGACGCAGAAATGAATGGTTGCAACGATAGAATTACGTTCCGGTTATTGTTTCAAACAAGCCACGATATCAAAAGGTGAATGTGAAACCTTGATAGCTTTATAATCCTTTTGCATTAGCATCTTATCTGAAAATCTGGAAGGCATGAATAAGAACATATTGTAAAGATGTATTTACCACAGCAATCGTATTTAATATCGATTGTTACACAATATTTTTATTGTGTTGTTAACTGCATAATCTTATATCATTATCACAGTATGACATGTATTTCCCACAGTTCTTGCAAGCTAGTGGCCTACCATATTGTTATAATTATAATATTTTGAAAATCCTAGACTAAATAATAGTAAATTATTTTGAATAGAATAGTAATTCTTTTGGGTGACGTCTCAGTTACCAATACCAATAATACAATTATAATACTTTTATTTTAGTTTTCATGAAGGATTTAACTTAGGACTGTATTTTTTTAAGTTGTATTACTTTATATGAATTAAATCTTGAAAGAGAACTACGGAAATAAGAAATGTATGTTGAATATATACTTTTTCCGTTGACTGTAGTACCCCGAGAAAATATTACGTGTAATGGGGGTAATTACATGTAATATTTTCTCGAGCTGTAAAATCTGATTAACCAATTTATTTATGGGATTTTTTAAACAATAGCATAACACTGTCATCTGGGATGCCATCAAATTGCAGGAGGTGGTAATAAAAGGGGAAATATCACAGTATTTACATAAAAAATAAGGTGTTGGCAATAACTATTATAAAAAATATTTGGCTTACTAGAAGATAGAGTCGTATAAATGGAATATGTTGCCTTCTCTTTCGCCATCATTGTTTTGCATTTTAATTTTGCGGAACAGACAATTTTGTTGTCTCGCTGCTAATCGCACTCTCTTACTTACAACGTTGTGTAAGATATTTCTGTGTCAATATGTTGCACAACACACTACAAAAAGCGTTAATTTAATTCTAAAATGGATGTCATACCCCACTAAATTATTTAACTTCGTTCTGTAGGTTACTTGACGTTTGGAGTCGCGATCCATTAACGACTTTTTGATTTTGCGAATTTCATTAACAAGGGCTAAGTATGTCACTGCCATTACTGTACGCGCGCGGATGCGTCTGAGACGCACAGTATACAAATTGATTAACTTTCTGCTGCGATTATATAATTTTCTGTTGGGAAATATCTCGATGCATGCCGTCCTGAATCTCGCTTGTTCATCTTGCGGCCATTTAAAATATCGTCGGATCTTGTGTTTTTTATATAATAATTACAATTTGCTGCAATATTGAAATATTTGTTGCGCCATTGGTGTGAGCTGTTGACATCGTGCACGATTATCAAGATTTAGAGGTGGCTGGTTAGTAACAGGAAAGGGAACGTTATTCTGTAGGGAAGGGAGGAAGGATTCTATCAGTATCACACCTTTGAATTGTTCGCACAATATTTTGGGCTTGTATGATGGTTTTTTGTTCTTCCAATAATAAATTATTTTTCAAAGTGGATATGGACTTCCGTAGATTCGACTTAATAGGTAATGCTCCTCCTGTCTTTGCGAAGCTTTATCTGGAGTTGGAAATCGCTGATCTACATCCCAATATTGCATTCATTCTATACCTACAGCACTTCGCCAAATAGTTTACTCATACTGGGAACATTGCATTTGTTTTACATAAGCGTCCTTAGCATTGTCATCTACATTTTTAAAAATAAATAACTAAGTATATTTGTATATCTTTGGCAAGAAGCAAATATTCTCATTATGACGATGTAAGGTATATTGGGTATATTTTGAATATTCTCGAATATATGGAACAAAAGGAAGAATAAAATTTAATTAAAAGCAAATTCTTGAAACAAATGGAATAACTTCTTTTGAGTCCACCACATCGGTGAACTTAGTACAAATCAAATAGTTTTTGCGTTTTTAAAATTAAATTGAAAATAAAAAAGTTACCGAAAAAACCGTTTTAACATTTTTAATAACGAATGCAAGAAAAACAACTTTTGCTAGATCTAACACGGTTAAAGAAGGTTTAAGATTATCTACAAAGTAAAATTATCTTAATAAAACTACTAAAGCAGTAAAGGGAAATACTTAGTAATGCGAATTACACGAATTCGCAAAAAACAGTCAGTGGGCGACGACATAGGCATAGCCGTAGCGAGACTAACTTGGGGTTGAAAGTAAAAAAATGATTTTTTTTGATGATTTAAAGCAGACTCTATTGTATGAATAAAGAGCTAAAGCTAAAATAAATGCAAGTGTTTTATAGTTATTTGTTTCATTAGTACAAAAAGTGCTGGATTTCGGGACAAGTAGGACAGATCGAATTTTTTGTGCGAGTGAAACATACTATTTTTTCTCCAAATTACTCATAAATTCGGTAATATGACTTATTATTTAGAATCAAACATTGCAGGCAACACCGTCGAACTCTCATGGCGCAAATACTATACGGGAAAAATAAACAACAACGGCGGCGATTGCCGAATATTCACGAAGCGTTTGTTTTTTATTTAAAATTTACCTTGTAAAAAACCCTATCTTGTGTCCGTTTTTGTGTTAGTGCAAATATGGATCGAAAAGTTGCCAAGGTATTGGTGAACATCCCGAAATTACTTACTTTTCATACAATATGGCGTCTTATTCGTGTGATTAGAGAAAAAAATATTTGTAACGTATGTTTATCGCTATAAATTTGGGAACATTTGTAGGACTTGGACACAACCGATTGCGGTTAAGCTTATAATAACAAGCATGTTGCTTTTAAAATGAAGCATTCGTTTGGCTAAAATATGGAATTTAATGTATTAATAATAATTAAAGTATTCGAAAAAGAAGGGTATGTGTTTAAAACAAAATATTGATGGTATGTCCACTAAAAGGTTGAAATATATGATATTTAGAATATGTTAATGTGGAGTAAGTTTTATACATGTTTTTAATGTTTCCATCTAACCATTGATTGAGCCAAAATGTTTGTCGTAAGGGGTATCTGGTAGACATTAAAATAATTCCGTACACAATTCCAATATACACATATCTTTAAATTCCTGTTATTCTAGGTAAACACGACGATCTGTTACGGATTTTATACATGATTGTCAGGGATGTGCAAGTCTAAATGAACTCTGACAATTTTTAGTTATTTTTTATGTATTGTAAGCACTTGGCTAATCAAAATATTTATCACATCTTAATTTGTATACTTTTTCTGCTAAATGTGACGGTACAAATAATGTTACATACAATATTTTCCATACCATCATCAATAATGTCTAACGAAATTTTGCATTACTGATTTTGGTCATTGTTGAAAATCGTGTAGGTACGCTTCTTATTTAAATCTGATGCTACTTATTCAAACTAGGCGCTAATTGAAAGTAAATTACCATAACTTTCTTTTGCCAAATTAAGTTTCGTTCCTGTTTTCAAGTCACCAATTGTTAAATTTAAATTCTGAACCACAATTCGCTCAATGGCAGTAGCTACTTTATATTTTGTAGGTTCACCTGCTCGCCTTACTAGATCTGGTTAATTAATGCACACTGCAGTACTGCATTTTGTATACCGAATAAGTTACATATATATGATAAGGAAAGGCTAAGAGCTTTCTTTTAGTGAAATGCGTAACATCAGTTATTTGCGTTTCTGTAATAATATATACGTGTTACAGTAATAGTAATTAAGGTAGTTTTTCAAATTCTTATATTTATACTATTCGTTGAGTTGTAAAAAGTAAATATAAAGTGGTATTTAATATATTGTATTTAGCCCATAATCAAAATAGCGTAAAGTTGTGGTACATATGGAAATGACTCCCAACTTATAACTAAATTTCAAATAAGCATTCCGAACTTTGAACTAAATGGTACCTAATCATAACTATGGCCGTGATTGGTCGAAACAAGGTAATCATTAGAACCATCTGAAAATCAAATATTTTTCAAAATTGTCAATTTGACATTCGGTATGAATCTTAAAACTGCAAAGGCAATTCGATAAATAGTGAACATAAGGCTGGCCTACAACGTTTATTTGAATTATATAGGACAACATTATTGTAAAACACGAGGAGTCAAACAAACTTCTATTTTCTTAATGTAAAATTGTTTGAGTTTGAGTTCAGAGCGACATCTACGGCATTCTTATTTGAAATTTAGTATAGTTGGTGGTTTGATAATTGCTCTTTTTTGTTAAACCTTATTAACAATAAAAACAAATTAAATCAGCTTAGGTAGCATATTTTGAAATTAAACGATAACATTTTAAAAAATGGAACATTACAAATGTAGTTATAATACATAAACTGCTTAAGAAATATGTGCTAGTACCTGCTAGTAAATAGTAATGATTAACACTGAAAGTTAATTTTCAACATGTACGGTTACAAGATCATATAATCAGTAATCACAACGGATGTCGACGATTTTTTTAGTGAAAGTATCAGCTCATTCATTAAACCTTGACCTCCATAGTTTGCACAAATGTTATATTGTAATAATAGTCAAATATACAAAGTCTTTTTTAAGTCGACCGTGTGGCTCCTGATAAAGAAGTTTAAAACTCCTCCCAGTAGGCTGTTATATGGTTTATTAGGTTGGATTCAGGAATTGTGGTAGAAGTCAAATTGTGACATGAAAAACTGGAATTTTTAACAATTCTGACTCAAATTATACGGAATGATAGTCACCATTTAACTGACAACAGTGCAAGCTTTAAAAAATCATAACCACAAATTGAAAACAACATAACCCAATTTTGTCATGTCTAATCATTTTGCATAACAAAAATTTCACTCTAACTTAGCCTACTCGAAGGAGGAATGAATTATAGTCGAAAAGCCTCATTTTTCAATTTAGCATATAGAGTAAACTACAAAAAATAGAGAAAGTCAATGTTATAAAAACATCCTAAATAGTTTAATAAGCTTCGAATGACGTAATTTATGTCAAAAGTAAAAAAAATGTGCTTTTTGATTCGCATGGGTTCAGTAGATATGCGAATATATTTGCAATTTTAATGAGGAAGATATGGATTATTAATGCTGATAATATTTTTTTCTATTGCACCGAAGTGACTAAATCTTTGAAATAAAGCAAGGGTACACAATTTTTATAATGATACCATTCCCCTCAGATCTATCTCGCTATGGTTTGATAATTACGACGACCAAAACAGTTATAGCAAATTTCACTTAAATCCAGTTTCAAGTTATTATATTTTAAAGTTTATACACGACAGCGAAAAATCCGTAAATAGTTATCACTGTTATCAGGGTTCATAAATTACGACAAAATTCATTAGCAGATAACTATTTTCAAACATAGAATAATCTTTCCGCGCTTGTAACTTGAAAATGATGACATTATTGTTATTTAAGTTTTAAATGTGATGCTGACAAGTATAAAACAAATGCATATTTATATCTGTATATTGCAGTAATTACAGAGGTTTTTAAGGGTAATTATTGTAAAAAATAAAAATGACGAGCTTTCAACGATTTTCATTCTTGCTGATCACCACCTGTTATGCTGAAATTGTCTAACCCACATTTGATCGCCGCACAGGAATGTGAAAGTGATATGCTCGCTGACTCTCAATCTCAACATCAACCTAAAGTGACCACCATTTTAGTCTGCCATGCCAGGCAACTAACGATTAACATTTAAATGATCCCCATATCCAGTTTTTTTTTTGTTAAATTTCGGCATTGTGTAATGGTGACATCTACAGCAGTTTATTTTGTTTCAAAATTCGTGTGACCGTGGTTAGGACTTAATTCATTTTAAATTATACATCATTGTAGAGACTTGGCCCATTGAACTTGAAATCCTTTCTCCGGGACATAATGTTCTTATTAACTTTTTCTATCATTGCTGAGTAGCTTATATGGCAATTTCGTAATGCAATTGTGCCTATTTACGAATAAAACTTTGATAGAGTAATCAGAGCTATTAATAGATGATTGACATTTTTTATAATAATGCAGTGTGGTGAAGACATTCTTAAAATTGGGAGATTGGCAAGATATAATAGAAAAAATTAAAAAGTAGGTTGAACAAATGCAATTTTTAACAGTGCGTAGTAGAAGTAGCATTATTGAATTATTGATTTCATATGTAAAATCAACATTTTTATGTCTTTAAGTTAACTTAAATGTAGTTTGAGTAATGCATTTTCAAACATATTTTTCTTTATTGAAATAGTTAGTACATCGAAATGTAGAATATACCTATATAGTAGATTTTACAAATGTCGTCTTCAGATACACAAGGGAAAATTAATTCCGGAATTTTAGGAACGAATGGTAGGAATGGAGTATTTAGAGTGCAACAGAGGAAAATAGAACCAACAAAAAACGAGACCAGGTATACAGGGTGACATCGAAAATGTGAAAAAAATTTCACTGGAGAATAGCTTACATCAAAATAAGAGTATAGGTCCGAAAATGCATTTTAAGGGATTTGGCATATCTACGCGATTTTATATGCTGAATTAAATGTTATTTTAAAAAAATGGTATATGTTTAAAAGGGGTAGTTTATATATAAACTGGCTAGGGAGGGGGACTGTTTTATGTCATAACTTTTTACAGTCAAAATTTTAGTTAGTTCCGGTTAGGTATTCGAAAAGGTTAGACTTTTTACATAAAAATGGTGCTCTTATTTAGAATAGCTGAGAGCATTAGTTTTCGCGAAAAGCGAACATAAAGCTTGAAGTTCGCTACTTCAGGAGCGTAATCTACTCATCCAATGTGTTTTTCCATTTAACCTTCTCGGAGCTGTAGCTCTCATAAAACGCATTTCCGAACCTATATTTATATGAACTATTCTTCTTACTTTGATGTAAGCTATCCACCGTTAAAACTTTCCTCACACTTTCGATGACACCCTTTATATTGCCAAAATGAAATTATTTCAAAAAGGGGTTCGAAGGAGTAAGGTGATAAAGAAGTAAGGATAGATAAGAAACAAATAGTAGTAAGATTTATAAGGGATACGGTTTAAAATGAAAAAGAAAAAGAAGGACTCTGGCAGATGTTGAAAGCCTCCGAGGATAAATTAGAAAAATTTAAATTAGGGAGAAACAAATCATACAAGACGAAACTAAAGCATTTTTGATGGTGCTGGCGTTAGAACTTTAATTTTAAAACATGAAGATTGAGAAGGCAGAAGGAAGATACGAAGAAAATAGGAGTAAATGGAAATTGAGTAGTAAAGGCAAAATAGAAATTTTAAAAGACTGATATGAACTACCAGATGGAAAAAGTTGCATGAAAAACGATCTTGTAGTAGCAGACATTTTAGTCTAGACATAAATAGTGAAAATCTATAAAATTGAAAATTAAATTTTAAACAAGTAGCAAGTAGTATCAGTGATGGTCATAAATGATATGAAATGACAAATGATAAAAAAGGTTACAGGTACAATTTTCGAACAAAGTAGTTCCGAAGCAGAAAGGTCAAAGCTGAAGACGAACATCGCAGTAAATAAGATTAGTGGCATGTATATAGGATGTAATTTAGAGGTTCCCCAGCATAACTGACCTGAATAGACTAAATTTGGGACACCTGAAATTCATGGCATGTTTCACGCCAATTTATGATATCGAAAAGCAAGTGGACGACAGTCCATGACCAAACGAGCTCAGCAATGCATTTGTCGTTAAGAACATTTAGCACATCTCTAAATTACTTGTTTATTTATTGTTTAACTTTAATTAAATATATTCATGTCTGACCTGATTAAACTTGTTATTGCTATAGCTCTGTGTATGAGAACTTTTTTGTTGCCTTTAGTGAGCACTATTATGCTACACATAGCCAGTGCATAATTTTTATTACACCCTGCATTTGTATTGTATATTAGCTAACGAGTATTAGGACTTCATACCAAGAAAGTAAATGGTATTAATATATATTTTCATTGTAAATGAAAATGCTTAAATAATAGAGGATAACTTCAATACATTGGTCCCATAAGAGTGAAATAAAATGGCAATAATCTATATGGATTATGTTAAAATAACTATTACACAGTTCTGCGTATTTATAGAAAAAGCGACTCTTTAATGAAAACTTGGAGAAACCTAAAAATCTGTGATAAGTAAAGCCGCACATCATTCTTCTTACAAAGTAATATTGTATATGGCAACGAATACTTTAAGAATTATAATAGAACAAGCTACGAAATTTCATATCAATGTTTCTACTATACATAGGCTGTATACGTCATAATTAGTGTTTTTTACACTGGTCACGTAGCCACAGTCTACTAGCTTAGCAACGAGCCCGGTAGGTGCGTTTTTATGGCCTAGGCCGAATCGAAGTCTCATCAGTAAAAAGTGCAGAGTGCCGCTCTGGTCCCCAGTGAATCTGTTCACGTGTCCATCTTCATCATGCCTGTTTATGCCGTGGAATTAGACGAGCATCTTTCATGGGACGTCGAGATGCCAACCCTATCTCATATATGCGATTTCGTATCATTTACCAGGATACTGCAGCCCCAGTAGCTGCTGACGTTCCTACTAGTGATGGGCTTATTCGAATCAAAAATAACCGGTTATCCGGTTATTGAAATAACCTGTGTAACTCGGTTTTCGTTCCAAGTATTCGGATGAAAAGTAACCTCATCCTGATACGTACTACGTGCCGCGTCTCAGCTACCTGCGAGTGATCGAAATTCTGTAAATAATACGTCATTTATAACTCATATAACCTTTTCTACGTATGTACTTGATTGACTCAAGTGAAGCTCGCGGCTGCTTGTTGATGTTATTAAGACATTTGAGACTCCCAGTCGACGAGTTAAATTTATGAGGCCGTTCCTATTAAAGATAACGTTCTGCTGAGTATGAGATTTGCCGAAGCTGTGTTGGTATTAATTTATAACGGCCTAAATTTTTGCTTCGAAACGCGGTTGATTATGCCTAATAAGGGATAAACAGAAAGCGAAATAAGATTTTGCAATATCGTAACAGATTTATATTTAATTTTTAATAACGGAGCAGTCGGGACAAGAAGTGGATTTCGATGTTGAAAATTTTAAGTGTGCGTCCTTAGAACCGCGGAAGGCTGAACGTAGATAAATTATGGATTCTAAAATATACCGGTATGATGTGCAAGCGAAAAGGGAAGGGTGGCTGCTAGAGAATTTTAGGAACTAAAAATAGATTCAATAGATACTTTGTATTCGCATATTTATAATTTCTTTATGATTAGTATTGATATAGCTATTCTCAATGGTTTAAACTCCTTAGAAATCAAATAAAAATCATTTATACAATTATTATAATTAACGATTAACTGAGTTCCTCTGCTATCTGCAAGTTACGATGCCGATGCAGATGACGGTGAACCGCCAACCGACAAACCGGCTGACTTAATCGAAACGAATCGAGAGCCAACATTGATTCGAATGATTATTCAAATAATCAATCGGTTATTAATATGATTCGAATGCAAATAATTCGGTTATGAAAATTGTCCGGTTATGCCCATCACTAGTTCCTACCTCAACTGAGTCGCAGTAGACGTTGGGTTGTTTTTGAGGTCCACAGTCAAAAATTTGACTGATTACACTTGTTCGTAGCAACTGCGCAATATAAACTTGCCGTATACCTCCGTATAGTAACCCAGTACTTCTGCCAACTTCTTCGATGGTTAAATGTCGCACTGATTCAGGTTTTTAGGTGGTTTTCCTGAGTCAACAAAGTACTTTCTCTGAGGGAGGAAAATGCTAGGGCAGTATTTCTGCACCCTTCCTGGTGTTTCTTCCATTCTCCACCCTCCCCCTTTCTCTCACCCATCCTAAAACTCCCGTTCTTGGCTTGGACGCAAGGGCCCTATATCAGCCCGCCCCAGTTGGGGGAATTGAAATTACCTTGAACCTACCTTTTACAGGCATGTTGCTAAAAATTAATTAATAGGCAAAGTCATCTTCATACCGGCTCTGTCTTCACTATTAATACGATCGGATTTGAACAAATGCTCTCGTTTTCATTTGAATAGAGGCAGACCAATGGGTTCAATTACTTATAGCCGATTCTACAAACCAAGGATAAAGTTATCCAGGAAATGAATACCCTAGAAACGATTGCTGTAACAGAGGAAACTATGACAATTATAACTAGGATACCTTATTCTAGGTACAGTGACTATATACAAGACAGTGTGGCCATACGATTGTTGGCCGCCATTAACAGGCAAATTTGAGCGTAGAGATATACAGTGCCTTTCGAAATAATCGAACATTTTTGAGTGGTCATTATTTTGGCGCTAGTTATGTTAACTAGTTGATGTTAGCTACACGTGCAGTATAATTTTTGGACATTGACATTTCTCATTGGCGTTCGTTTGTAGTGCTTTAAGGTGTTACATGAAGTTTACAACCGGTTTCAGTTATGGTAGTTTACAATACAGCTAAATGCCGTCTTCCTGTTCCCTGTCTCCAAACCTCCCTCTCCTGTGCTTGGTCTTCTTCCAGGTTCATTTCCTCCATGACTCTCCGAATACCCTCATTCCACGGTTTGCGTGGTCTACCTCTTTTTTTCTTACTCGGCGGCGACCATTTAAAGATCTTCATAGGCCACGTCATCGCCTCCATTCTTATCAGATGACCAAACCAGTTTAACGCTTTCCGTTCAATTCTGTCCACAACTGATTCTGGTGCCTCCATTCTGTGTCTTATTTCCTCGTTCGGAGACAGGAAACAGGAAGACGGCATTTAGTCTTCCTGTTTCCTGTCTCCAAACGTCCCTGTTCTGTGCTTGGTCTTCTTCCAGGTTCTTCCATGGCTCTCCGAATACCCTCATTCCACGGTTTGCGTGGTCTACCTCTTTTTTTCTTAACCGGCGGCGACCATTTAAAGATCTTCATAAACCACGTCGTCTCCTCCATTCTCCAATTCTGTCCACAATTGATTCTGGTGCCTCCATTCTGCGTCTTATTTCATCGTTCGTCACTCTATCTCGTCTCGATACCTTTGCGCTTTTTCGTCCATTTGAACTGTGTTTAGTCTTCGTTTCATTTCCGCTGTTACAGTCCATACCTCATACTGCCATAACATAGCACCGACTCTACCATTACTTTACCTATTCTTTTTTTGTTTTTGTTAGAGATAGTATTGTCCCATCAACTTGATTTTAAGTACTTTGTACTATTCGAGTTCTGATCTCTTCTGTTCCCAAACCTTTTTCATCGATTGTATTGTAGCACCGAGGTATTTAAACCTTTCTACTTGTCTTACTGCGACATCTTCATTTATTAAGACTTCATATTGTGCTTTCGAGTTGACTACTAAATACTCCGTTTCCTCTAAACTTATGCTAAGGCCCCATTTATCATATATTCCAAGTCGAACGCATCTTGTGCTATTACAACAATAGCATAATTATAAATTGTTACATTTAAATACTGTGCAGAATATTAGTTTTTCAGGGCAATAGATGATAAAATTTGACCCGCTTGCGACGCTAATGAATTATTTGACACTGGCAATTTACAATTGTCAGATTTGAAAAGTTTTATTTTCTTCCATAACCAAATGAACAGGTTCTACCAACCTCTTTGAGAACAACTTAGAAGTAACTAAATATTTTGCCTGTTAATGGCGGATATTCGCGTCGACCAATAGCGGCGAAGACATCCCTATGGCCACGCTGTCTTGTATATAGCCACTGTAATTCTAGGTATATACTTGCATTGTAGAACTGGTCCTTAGTGGGCATATAATCAGATCTATAGATTCTAGATGTATGGTCTTATTCCTTTTCACTGTAAAAACGCTCACCAAAGGAAGAATTAGCGCGTCTAAAACAAGAGCACATTGGAAAGGTTATACACTCGCAGTTATTCGCAGTGGATCTGGAGGATTTGTTGCCCTATATTATATTTGCTTTATTGAGGTCAACCTGTCCGGGATGGAATAATTACTTCGACACGAAGTGTACGAAGTATTGAAATTCCCTCATATCGAAAACCACTCTGAGTCAAATATCTCTAAAATTCGAGCCAACCGACTAATGAACCCACTATATCAAATCTCCGTCTCGGCGGTGCGGATCTTTTGGTGAAGATCCCAGCCCACTAGATCAATCCCCCGTATTGGGGGGTGCCTAGACGTGCTGTGCGGGGGATGTATGTTCGTATGTGTACACGATTCCGGTCGCCAGAGACCTTCCTGAAGTCTTGGATCGTTTTCATACGATAGGTCCTCCGAAAATGAAGGCAACATCAACCTTTGAGCTATGGTCGTCGGCAAAAAAATTTTTTTTTTGTTTTTTTTTTTATAAATAACTGGTTCATAGCATTTCATTGTATTAGCGAAACGGATTGATGCTGAGTATCGAAGTATTCTTGGAAAGCACGGAAGGGCGCTTTTCTTGGGTGGGGGGTACCGTATATTTTGTGTTGGAATACCAGAATATTGTTCTTAACGCGTCCTTTTGCCGAAATATAATCTTTTAGATAAATACTCGTACTTTCTGTCAAGTGTGCAGAGCGTATCTCGAGACACTGGTGCATATTTCTTCAGCAGTCTCACTATACAGTGTGTCCCAGATCGAGTGGGATTGCATGGGTAACTTTCTTATCATTGAAGATGGAGATTTGGTGAAATAGGCATTGTTTTGCAGTTTCATATGCTGATTTAAATCTGTTTGAAAAAGTTCAAAATGTCGAACGAGTCACAAGTTATTTCAAAAAAACTAAAAACTGTCATTGTCTTGTAGGTCAAATATCTTCGTAAGTATAAGAGATACGAAAAAAAGTTCCATAATACATTACAATATAAAAATTAAAATTAAAACAAGTAAAATAGATGCTAACGTTGAGGACGTTAGCACTAAGAATCAATTTTTTTGAAGAAGATCTGATTTCGAAACATGTCGCCAATTTAAATAAATGTACGTGGTGAAGACTACTGAGTTTTATTACTTCGTAACTAAACATAGTTGACACCATTTTACGATACGACGGGTTACTTTACGCAATACGCAAACTTTGTTATTGTTTTTCATTATAGCTACTTACCTACTGGATTATACATTTAAAAAGTAATGTCACGATTTTTTGGTTTTTCAAATACTTAGTACTGAATTAACATACTAACTATTATAGGAATTACATACAAAGGTTTTCTAAAATAAATTTCACCTAATTTTGTTTGGATCCATGTAAGCGTACTTGATTAAAATGTAAAAACAATTAATTTTATTGGTATTTTTTATTCAATCATACGTTATCTTAGATAGTTGAAAAGAGAATAAAAAATTATATTCAGCAATCTAAAAATCCAATATGGCTCCTATTTAACTTAAGGAAGTTGATACGAGTACCTCAAAAGCAGCAATCTAAAAATCCAATATGCCTCCTATTTAACTTAAGGAAGTTGATACGAGTACCTCAAAAACGTTTTAAATTGGCTTTATCGAAAACAGTGACTTTCATATGAAACTTTTTTTCGTATCTCTTATACTTACGAAGATATTTCATATACAAGAAAATGACAGTTTTTAGTTTTTTTTTTAAATAACTTGTGACTGGTTCGACATTTTGAACTTTTTCAAACATATTTTCAATCATAATATGAAACTGCAACACATTGCCCATTTAACCAAATCTCCATCTTCAATGATAAGAAAGTTACCCGTGCAATCCCACTCGTTCTGGGATACAGTGTATAACCCTCCACACAGTGTAGCTGCGAGAGTAATCTGCTAACATCTTGAACATGTTTGCGGTATCGACTCCAATTCTTTCATACCATATGTTCCCGTAGACGCAAAGTGTGTCGTAGAGAATCTTATATGTTATATTTATCGGAATCATAATTTTCCCACTACAACACACTTTGAAGTTACCAAACCTAATATAGACCTGTAAAAATATACCCAAGGCTCATTGTAAATGTGGTGACACGGTGTTACTTTGTGTTGGGGTTCTCTCCAATTTAATGATTTTAGATCTGTTATAAGTAGAATGTATGTTTAATGACAACTAAGTGTAAGACTGATATAATATGGAAGAATGACATAGAGGGATTTTTTATTTGGTAGATTAATTAGTTGACTAACAATTCCTGGATTTTTTTTTGAAATGATTAAGTAAAGATTATTAGCGGCTGAACTGAACTAAGTAGACAATCATTATAGTTTTTACTTCTCTCGTCTAAAACGTGAAGAAAGTATTGTAATCGCGAAAAACTCATATTCCGAGATTTCTTCAGATCTTCACGTTTCACGACGATGACGAAAAACAAGTTTTTTAGTTCCGGCTGTCTGTCTGTCCGGCCGTCCATCTGTTCGTCCATTTGTCTGTTGCCGATATAAGTCAAAAATTATTTAGTGGATTAGGACGATATTTTGCATGCTGGTTATATGCCTTCCCGGTCTAGGACATTTGGGCGCGGCCGTTTGGGCGCGGCCGTTTGGGCGCGGCCGTCTGGGCGCGGCCGTTTGGGCGCGGGGACACTTGGGCGCGAGACACTTGGGCGCGAGACACTTGGGCGCGAGAAAGGGTCAACATTGGGATTCAGGAACACATTAAGTGTGAATAATTTCAATTTGCCATAAATAAACAAACATTTATTAAATCATTATTTATCCTGAAAAGTTAATGTAATTAATCAAACAATATTAAAAAAATAATCCAATTATTTATTGAAACCGTTCTGAGATTAATTTTAAATAAGGTGGTAGTATGTACCTGTATTAGATAAATTTTGAAATAAATCCGAATAAAAGAAGGTAGAATATTAGATTAGTTTTGAAATAATTCTGAATACATAAAAAAAGCAGTACCTATGTTAGATATGAAATAATAATTCTGAATTGAAATAAAGATGGAAATAGATTATATATAGGTGTTGAAAATAATTTTAAATAAAAATTCATTTATTGTGCTGGTAAATGAATAATGCTGTACTATATTTAATCGATTGATGGTTCTAATGTTTAATATGATTCTAATATGTGTTCTGTTTTGACCGAAACTAGTCGACTTCGAGTTTTGTTTATAATGATAATACTTAACAATAAACCTTAAATTTTAAAGTAATCAATTATTTTCGTTATGTTATGAACCGACTAACTGAAGATAAAAGCAGAAATAAGAATAATAATAATAAATAATCATATAAAAAGATTAATTTTAATAATCAAAATTTATTTTGGACATTTTTACCATTATAATACATATTATTCTTAAAGTAAATATATACAATTTTTTAAAATATAAACAAGAAGCATCTACGCATTTATTTCATAATTGTACGAAATGCCTCTTAAAAATTCTAGAATGTCTCTATTGTTTACGCCGTCTACATGATTATATTGATTATTATAATCTTTAACCAAATTTCAGGCTGTCGACGAATCT
>OW679194.1:98498075-98609778 GCA_940337035.1 Agriotes lineatus | reverse complement strand
ATGTTGGGGATATGCCTTCCTGACATGAAACCAAAAAACGTCGGTAAAATATATACAGAATGAGCACTTAAAAAATAAAATTCGGCATATTTTTGGTTTAAGTCAAGAACTATTACTTAAATGAAAGTAATTTTGGACCCAACATTTACAGGGTGAGCACATTAAAAAATAAAATGTTTATTTTTGCTATAACTGAGAAATAGAAAAAAAGGTGATAATTTGCACATAGCTCAGGCTTTGCCCGTGACGAAAATGGGTAACCCATCAGATACAGGGTAAATATTGTAAAAAAGAAAAAAGGGTCAACAATAAATGCGTTGTATTTAAGGCAGTCGCCTCTCACCGATGCGGGGGGTCCTCAATGGCTGAGTGCTGCGAACGGGCGGTTAACTTGCGTGCTACCGCCAATAATTGAAATTGCATTCGCAGGCTCGTTCGTAGGCGCTGAAGGTCGCATCCCACCGCCGGTAATGTTTTTTATTTGAAAATTGATGTAATTCTCATTACCAAGTGTTTTCTTTTATTGTTTCAGTATTATTATGAACGTGAAGGTATTTTTACCCTTATTTTCTTGTTAGAATTGTTTAATGTCACAACGTCTACTTGCGAGGCAAGTTCTGTGTAAAACTCTACAATCTTTTGCTGGTGCATTTAGAAAGAGGGAACTTTATAGTCCATAAATTACATGTGTTGTGAGCACCCATTAGGGTGAGCGTATATTTCACACCAGCATTATTTAATTTTTGAACAATTTTAAATACTACGTTAATATATAGCAAACTATTTCCTAGATTGTTGTAGCATCGTTAAATTACAAATATTGTAGTAATTTAGTAAATTTTAATTGTGAACTTTCCTTTGTTAAATTTGATCATATACCGCAACACACTTCACCTATGTAAAAACAATGCTCCTCCAAATATATTTCGAAAATTTTCATTGTAGACAATAAGTTACGGAATTCAATAGTTACGGATCATGAGATTGCTGCCTCTTAATTAAGCGATATTATTATATAATTTATGACAGCTTACATAAAATGTGTGAGTAGGTAATGATCTATAGAATAAGGCATTGACGTACGTTTGCTACTCCAAGCAGACCATTTCTAACTTTTGTCCGATGTTATCTGGATGTAAGCTATAAAAGAATTCACTTTTGGTAAGTGCGGAAGCTTTGGCGTCTACAAATTTGACATTTTGACAACCTTTAACCTATAATAGAAATTTAAGTTATTTTATTCTGGGCTATGTACAAATTACAAATATTAATTAGTTTAATATTGGTCTATTAAACCTATTAACCGGAAAAGGTTACATGTTCATATAATTCATATGCAATACTATTTTGATGCTCCAGATACTGTAATTGCAATATTCTGAAAAGAAATATTTACTGTTGTGAAATCACATACATTCTCGCTTTCGATTTTTCTTAACAAACCTATTTTGCAGTAAAACATGATTTAAGTGAACTGTATCAGCGTTGCTAATCTTCTTTCCAAATCTGTTACGTATTTCTTTGAATGTCAATTTTATTTTTAAATTATGTAAAGCTATGCTATTAATACGTATGTATTACCAGCAACATTTAATTTGGCGTTTCTAATATGATTTTGTTGCACATCTGATTTTGAGTGTATTTGTTTCTTGTTTCTTATTTTTATCTTTTTACGGTTCAAACTCTTATGCTTATTCTTGTTTTATTTGGTTGTCTGGTTTTTAATTTTATTTATATATTATTTGTGCATATACATTTGCTCTTGACAAAAACAACGGAATTACATTGTAATTGGTAAGCATGGTGTTTTAATGCTTTCTCCTTTGTTTGAGAGAGTATCTATACGACTCTGAAGTAGTCCGGTGTCTAAGTAAAATTGTAGGTTGCCTTCTTCATTAAATTACAACCACAACTAACGGTGGTGGAAGAAAATGCAATTTATTAAGTACCATGTGGAGTGACTGAAGTTATATAACTATTTACGTGGTACCAAGTACTTACATATACACTAATAAGTGCATTTATGGGCGAAATCAGGGTTATAATAATAATTCTTAGTGCACAAATGAAGTAAACATGTTATATCTGTGAAATCATTTTGTTGGTGCTTTTTTTTTAAAGCTCAAAGGTCATTGAATCTAGTCGTTCTTCCTGCTAGGCATCTCATTAGTATTGTGTAGCTATTTCGTTGGTATGAACAGTAGATCAGCAACGATTTTCTACACTTATCATTGTGTTGAGAGTTTATGTAATTTTAATGAAATTCGTTTCTATGACGTATTACCGCCAGATGTTTTGAATCAAATTTAATTTGTGCTATTGGGAAAGGAGAGTTTATTTATAACATTTTTAAAAATTTGTTCATGGCTACAGTAATTAGAAAATTATAATTTGCTCTTGTAGCAAATTTGCCAATTGTCATTACAGTAGCTAACCTATTTAAAGCAATAATCCTTAGGTCTGTTTTATTTGTACGTTGCTTGAAGTAATTAGCAACAAAAATTAAACACTTCTTAATGCTGTAATTTATTTTTATAGCACATGTAATACTTATTTCAATGACTTCTTAGAGAAGTGTACTTGTATTTTGATATCTTTGTAGAAATATGAGTATAACGTGGGAAAAACTCATAGTAATATTTTCAGTTTGTTATATCTGTTACTTTATATAATAATTTGTCAACATTTTTCATTATTTCTTGTTCATAACATATTTAGCTATTTAATTATCTTTCATTACATAATATACATACGTAAAATGACAATCAAATCAAATTTTAAGAAAAATATCCAAGTAGATTATCACATATCGAAGAAATAATTATCGACAGTTGCTTAAGTATTTGAAATATTGTTTAAACATTGACCTATGTAATATGTATGCCTAGTAGGGAGACGGGAATCTTAAAATGTTTGCACTTGAGTATTACAAATGTACAAATATTTTCTTTGTTACTGTGTAGAAATACTAAAGCCATGAAAAGTAGCTTCATGCCACTTTATGTTTAGTTGAAACGTAAAATAATCACCTTATGCAATAATAGCAAGAAGGTAACTTTATATATTTTTGTGAGGATATAATTCATCGAGTGTTGTACGAATTATCATCTTTTATGGTTTATGCTAAGAACATTGGCCAATAGGACATTGTACCATACTAACAATAGTGATTCACTGTGGTACACGTTAATTTGGTTTTGTTTCACTTGCTAAATAAAATAATTTAGAAATGTCAGTTGGTTTTGCTAGTTTGGACCGTGTGCTCAAAAAAAAAAACGTATTTAGGACAGGCCTTGGAAAGAAAGAGAAAAATCTAGTCATGTCCTTAATTTAAGTCTGTAGGTGAATGTCTGATTGCATTTTGTTTGAAAACATCTGTCACTGTGACAGGCAAACGTTTACACTGCATTAAGTTTACTTGTATCAAGCGAAAAGAAAATGAGAATGAGATGGCATTTACCCAACAACAACGAGTGTATTAATCATAACAGTCAATAAAAATTGTTTTTATTAAATGTGTTGTATATTTTTAGAAAGATAGTTCAAGATCAAGATGTAATTTAGTTCTCTCTAACTTATGGTAGTTCACTTGCTTCAATGGGTATGTTTCAAGTTGTGGCAAACTTCAATTTGATCTTGGCATGCTGCGAGTAAGTTTTTTTTGAAACACACGTTATAAAAAGCAACAAAGTGCTAAATAAATACTTGTTGGGGAAATAATGTTAAAAATGAAATAGTGTTACGCCCTTTCGGCTATATATTTGAAATGATTATATTCAGTTCCTAAATATAATTCGTAGTACCTCCAATAATCTATAATTTGTTACGAATACTATTTTGTTATAATAATGCTCGACGGCTTGACGTTAGCTCATTAAGAAGTTATATGTTAATTTCTAGGCAGTAACTATTTTCCCTCGAGATTAAAGAGTTACTTTGGCAACGAGTAATAGTCAGTGAAGTAATCCATTGTTTTACGACTTTTTGAAGTGGACGGGTTGCCAGATGGATCAACATAACCTACAAGAGTTTGTTAAATAGTATATTTCATTACGAGTCTGGAAATAAGGATGTTTATGTACGCGCCTGACAAATTCTCGGGAAGTCATGCAAACACGGAAAAATCCATTTCTGGACGTGTAATAAACGATATTTGTTATTATACTTATCTGAAACAACGTAAAAAGGATAAGAAGTAAATTTTATTTTCAAAGTAATAATAATACATCGTAAAAACAGGACCAAACACGGTTAACATGGCCATAGCAACGATTATTTTTTATTAATTTAGCGCACAGAAAAAATCGGACATCTGGAAAAGTTTTCCGTGCGTTGTTCTGAAAAAGCCACCTTTACGTTATTGCAAAAACAGATGAAAACAAGGTGTTTTCAGAGAAGTATAATGAAAAAAATATTTCACAATTTAAAAAAAAACATAACGGTACTGAAGTTTTTTTTTATCACTCATCTCATCACTACTGATGAATAATTATGAACATCTCGATACAAAAATCCGTCAATAATGACATTTTATAGGCTAGTAGTGCAAAAAATACATCATGATGCACGGCACAGTTACTCGGCAAAATGTTTTGCATCATTCTGTATTTATTTTTTTACACATAAACTATTAGCTGTACGAAAAAACTAAACGAGCTAAAAAGTTTTTAAATAAATTAGGCCTTTCGGTAAATATTTTTATTTTCAAATTCCTGTCCGTTAAAAAGTTTTTTGGCGTCGAGTTGTTCAACCTGAAATTTAAAAAAATATTTCAAAAATAATGATAGAACATATCTACTAATTTTCACTTTAAAGCCGTTTCCAGTTTTCAGTAAAATGACAAAACCTAATTCTAACCCCCTTCTTTAGGAGTGGGAGAGATTTAGAAGAAAAAGTTATATGCAACATTTTTAATGTTCTACGTCCTCTACATCTTTCTTAAGTATGGTTTTAAAGCAGCCTATATTTGGGTGGGGACGTAATAATGAACAAGACTTAGAGGAAGGCGGCTTACCACCTATTGCGGGACCACGAGAAAAAAAAACCGAATGAGAACCACTGGTCTAAATTGCAGACCGCATTAATCTTTTTATTTGGGATACTCGCTTATCAAATCTAAAAATATGAGGACAACCCCAAAAATGACATGAACGATACAGTTTTATATGTATTCGATGTGTAATCTTCTTTTTTAACTTTTAATGTTCTATCTTAGGGGTTTTCTGCCATTGAGATTGTCCAGTTTGCTAAAATAACAGGCTTTAAAAAAAATCTCATTGAAATCTTACTTAGTTTCCGAAAAATAGCACTTCTCGGATTTTGACCATTTCGAAAAACTCAATTTTCTAAAGAAGTAAAAATCACTCGGTATATATGATAGGGGCTAAACAGGTTTTTGGACAAGCACATTGACATAAACAGTTTTTTTGAAAAATCGAAAATAAAAATATTTCCCATATTATGCCGACTTTTTGGCGCACACTGTATAATCACGGTTCCTTGTTAATATTTTTATCAAGTATATGATTGCGGAAATAATAGTTATTTTTGCACTTCCGGGACTAAAGTTGATACTTTAGTCCCCGTAAACAGGGACTAAAGTAGATCATTTAATCCCTAGGGACTAAAGTAACTCATGTAATCCCTAGGGACTAAAGTAAAAATGATACCGTAACTATGGTAAATTTATGTACACACGAGGTTAGTAGGTTAGGTTTTGTTTGTCATCTGACACACACTGACGTAAAACTTAACCTGCAAATGTCGAATTTGACATATACTGACAATACACTTCAGTACTGCCAACTGATTCAGGCTATCCAGGACCTGCTGCAATTCAGTTTGTAATAAATTATAATTGTCAGTTTCCAAATTGACAGATTCCAAATTTTGGAAATGTTTGATGATAATGTTCCCAAAAGTGCAAAAAATAGCGTATATTACCTCGGGACTAAAGTGCCTAAATCCCTTGAGTGGTTATTGCCCTCGGGCTTCGCCCTCGAGGCAACAAACTCCACTCGCGGGATTAAATGGTGCACTTTAGTCCCTCATGATATAATATACTATTATATATTAAGGGCGTAACCAATACAACGTTTTATTTTATTTTGGTTCTCAAAATGGACAAATTTCAAGGATTCAGTATTTTGGCTATAGATTACTGCGTCATCGGTGTGCTGGCGCTGTGAATTTTTGATGTACTATGGTTTGTATGCAGATTGTTGCTACACTACAATGTGTTTGTTATACTGCTTAGAAACTTTATAGGTTCTCGGGCTATATTATGCCCGTTATTGAGGGTCAATAAAGAAGATTGGTTCCAAAATGAAATAAATAATTTGTATTTCTGTTTGGAACCATAATGCTGTTGATTGGCCCTCGATAGCGGGCGTAATATGGCTTTTATGGCTGTAGTGCCTATAAAGAAACCATAGTACACCAAAAATTCTCAGTCAGCACAACGATGACGCAGTAGTTTCTAGCCAAAATACTGAATAATGATTCTGAAAATCAAAATAAAAAAAACGTACACCACGTGCATAAGCAGTATTATAGCTCTCTGAACATTTCAAGCTCTCCGCTTCGCGTCGCGTTTTCAACATTCTCTCGTGCTATAATCTATTGATTATGCTCTTAATTCTTCAATAACTATTATTGCTTTAGATCAAGTCATACGTTTTTGCCTATCACAGCATTGTTAAAGATTCGTTGTATTAGTTAATACATTTATGATTGCATCAAGAATAACAAACTAATACCAATTAAGCCAGAATTTTGGTAGAAAATCGAAAATACACAGGGTGATTCAAAAGTATGGTTATTAAATTCAGTGGGTGTATTCTGACCTAAGTAGAAGTACATTGCACTAAAAATAATCGATTATGGGAAAAAATGGCATTAGGATGTGGTACACACTTTTGAGAACCATTATCTAACATCAAACCAATTAAGTAATCAAATAAGAGTACATTAACCGCTTTCCAAATGTGATTGACATACCCCAAGAACTGCTTTTTGCTTCTGCATTTTATGCAAATTCGATATTATCGCAACCATATGTGCGAAACTATGCTTATAGAAATCCATTCCAGTGACCATCAATCAATTTAAGCAATTTAATATTTTATAATCGAGTACGAAAATTCTAAATTTTAATCTTTTTCATTTCAGGATACAAATCAAAGCACATTAGCGTCAACGGCGGCCAGTACAACGGCTGCAAGCAGTTGGCATCCGTGCAGTAGGCCAGAAGTTGCTGCGACAGCTAGAAGTTTTAGTACTCTTCGAACATATCAGCCAGGCTCTCTACCTGACTATAAAGTAGATCCTTATCAACTATTAGAAGATGACCTTAAAGATGTATATGTCGACATTCGAAAGGTGGGTAGGTTTTAGCTTTATTATTGCTATTGTCTATACTACATTAAAATGTTATTGGAACCTAATTGCCGATTAGGAATTACTTCTCTTATTTTATGAATAAATGTACTAACGCTACAAGATTAAGCAAACGTATAGAAATGTGGTTATATTTATGATATTAATAATTTGAATATGAATTATGGCAAGAGATTTTTGTAGACTTTTTTCAAAAATTTGACTCGGTAGTGGTTACATTTTTCGTTTTGTGGCTATATCTCGCTTATTTATGAAAGTATAAAAAAGTAATTTTTACATTCCTTAGGAAGTTTTTTGATAAGTATCGAGGGGCCTAGGCAATTTTTCAAAAAAAGTCTGTAAGTTGGACTTATAACATAAAGTTGTATTTTTTATATGGTTTTATATAGTTGGCTGTGTCATTACGAGAAATAGGATTTTTTCCCATTTCAGTGATATACAGGGTGTCCCAGACTTCACTCCCCAAGCCTATAACGTTGTTATTTTTAAAGATAACTATATTAAAATATATACAGTGTGTTTCACTTTACATGGAAGCACCCCTGTATTTTCTTTGTTTTTGTATGAATCGATTTGCATTTTTTACCAGTTGTACAACTCACCAAGAGGCATCTATTCATGTCCTTGAGCGCAAATGACGTTATTAGCCTGGCCTACTACGATCAAGAACATGGGTCCTATTGTCAATATTTTGCATCGCGTTAGAGTTACAGCAAAAAGTTATTGAGAAAAGTTGTTTAGAATCAAAAGAGTACCCCAAATACCGATTTTCGTTTAATAATTCGAATTTTTAATTTTCATCCATAAATTTGCCAAAGTCCCAAATTTCAACTTTTAATTTGGTATCAAATGGTGCCATGGAGAACCAACATTTTCATTATTGTTGCAAACGTCATTAGCTTTTAATAATGGCTGAATTACGTTTAACTGTTGCTGAGAAAGTAGAAATAATTAGAATTATACTCCATTCACTATAGTCCCTGATTGTCAATGTCAAAAACAATCCTTTGTATCACGGTTAATACTTTTAAGTCAAGCTATGGGTAACTGGAAACAATTAATTAGGTTACTAATGTCAAAACTATAAATTATAGGTTATGGTTAAATCAAAATATTTTTTTTGCACTACTAGTCTCAGAACGCACCGTTATTGGTCTATCTTTAGGTCGTGAATTTGATTTTCTCCACCAAGGGAGAGAAAGTAAAATAAACAATTTTCACCGTGGTAACTGATAAATTGCTAAGTTACCAAATATGACTATTTTAATTTTGACGTTTTAAAGAGCTGTATTGTCAGGTTGACAGTTAACATATTTTCGAAATTTGTTGGGAATTTAGGTACCTATTACGCCGTTTGGTAGTGCAAAAAATAGTATATACACCACGGTAGCGAATCGTCTTATAACCTTCGCGCTTTAGATACTTCGCGCTGCGCGCTCAGTATCTAATATGAGCTCAGGTTATAATACTGCACTTCGCTACCTTGATGTATAATATACTATTTTGCACTACTAGTCTCAGAACGCATCGTTATTGGCCTATTTTTAGGTCGTGAAGTTGATTTTCTCCACCAAGGGAGAGAAAGTAAAATAAACAATTTTCACCGTGGTAACTAATAAATTGCTAAGTTACCAAATATGACTATTTTAATTTTGACGTTTTAAAGAGATGTATTGTCAGGTTGACAGTTAAAATATTTTCGAAATTTGTTGGGAATTTAGGTGTTAAGCTGTTTGGTAGTGCAAAAAATAGTATATACACCACGGTAGCGAATCGTCTTATAACCTTCGCGCTTTAGATACTTCGCGCTGCGCGCTCAGTATCTAATATGCGCTCAGGTTATAATACTGCGCTTCGCTACCTTGATGTATAATATACTATTATTTCGAACTGACTTCAGCAAAAGTAAATAAAAGTTGCCAGGTAACAAAAACGCAAATTTTAAAAATTACACTTTTACGTGGTCCAACCTAGTAGTAACAAAAAAACCAATAGAAATTCAACAGTGCTACCATAAAACGTCATTTTTGACAATCCGGGACTATAGTGAATAGAGTATACTGGTGAAAATGCAAGATCCTTAGAGAAGTAGCTAGAATATTTAATGGAATGCATTCAGGGCGTGCACCTATTTATCCTGGAACTGTTTCAGAAATTAATCAACTTTTTAATTCAACTAGAAATGTTTTTAAGCCCAGACCAAGAAGAATAGTTCGAGAGCATCCCTTGGAGGAAATGATTTTGGCGGTTTATGACGCTAATCCTCCTGAGATATGGCATTAAATGTAACTATTGCACCATCGCAAATTTGCCGCTGCTTGCATCGTCAGAAACTAAGTGCCAGGAAAAATAGGTACACGCCCTGGATGCATTCCATTAAATATTCTAGCCACTTCTCTATTGGATCCTGCATTTTCACCAGTAATTCTAATTATTTCTACTTTCTCAGCTACAGTTAAGCGTAATTCAGCCATTATTAAAAGCTAATGACGTTTGCAGCAATAATGAAAATGTTGGTTCTCCATGGCACCATTTGATACCAAATTAAAAGTTAAAATTTGGGACTTTGACAAATTTATGGATGAAAATTAAAAATTCGAATTATTAAACGAAAATCGGTATTTGGGGCATTCTTTTGATTCTAAACAACTTTTCTTAATAACTTTTTGCTGTAACTCTAACGCGATGCAAAATATTGACAATAGGACCCTTGTTCTTGATCATAGTAGGTCAGGCTAATAACGTCATTTGCGCTCAAGGACATGAATAGATGCCTCTTGGTGAGTTGTACAACTGGTAAAAAATTCAAATCGATTCATACAAAAACAAAGAAAATACAGGGGTGCTTCCATGTAAAGTGAAACACACTGTAGGTATATTTTTAAATGAGAGCAAATTGTCTATAAGAAATTTTACAAAATCTGCACTTGTGTAACGGTAGCGATATTCAACTTTTTTTTTCAAATGAGATGCTATACTTTTTCTCAATTTTTCTAATAATACTTTTTATTCTCTTTACAACCATGTAAACATATATGGGTGTTAATGCGAAAATTTTTGAGAAAAATACAATTCAAAGTTTAAGCATGGTTTGCTTTGGAAATCACTGATTTTCGCACCTTGCTACCCTCGTTCGCTTCGCTCATTCAGGCATCAAACAGTTCTCGGTAGTGTAAATCTTACCAACATCCCTTGAGACAAAATAAGACAAAAAAAATCCTAGAGTTTTCATTATGACTGAAACGACAATTATGTTAGCAGGTTAGGTTTTGCGTAAGTTTTGACATAGACTGACGCAAAACCTAACATGCTAACCTCGAATTTGACATAGACTTAAGTGCCACCAACTTAAAATTTAAAAATGTCAATAAATTACGTTTAAAAAACAGGTTTGTAGCTTTAAATCTTCCTGCAACGTGAAAAAAATAGTATATGCAATTCGGAGAGACTGCTATTTTGCTTCAGTGCTATGTGACTCGCGGGCTTCGCCCAAATTGCACCTCAGCTAAATAACGCATTTATCTCCCTCATTGCATAATCTACTATTATCTCGTCAGCGGAGATAATAATTTGATCTGCCGCTGACGAGCGACGAGCCACGATGCCATGGCGATGAAGTGATAGATTAGCATTATCAATCAAGCAGTATAGTGTCACATTTTACTGACGTTTGAAGAAAATAGTATATTATGTTATTAGGAGTAAAAGTGATACTTTATGTGGCGAAGCTGAAGTTTATTTAGCCGAACGTTAGTGAGGCAAATAATTCAGCTATACCACATAAAGTATCACTGTTACTCCGAATAACATATACTATTTTATCCGCAAACGTATTCAGGTAAATTTCATTAATATAAATTTAAAAAAAAAAGGATGCATCGGCCGGCAATCGAACCCGGACCACCCGCGTGACAGTCGAGCACTGTACCCCTGCGCCAACCACTGTCGTTCAAATAACGCGCTACTGTAATGATATATGAACATACTGAATCACCCGAGCTAATAGCACACGGCCACAACAGCTGTCACACCATAACCCACGGCGACAGATGCTCCGATCTGCTGCTTAAAGGTTTATTTAAATTAAAACTTTTTAGTACTCTTTTTGAAAATAAAAACCGGCCTACGATCTAAGTCTAAAAATTAACAAAATTTTAAGCCATCATACAATTTAATCGGTCCATATCTTCGGAGGAGATAGCGAACAAACATAGAAAGAAAGAAAGAGAGCAACGATGTTGTGTGCTTAGGCAGATAAAGTACGCAAAAGTCGCTATTTTATCTGCTTAGGCAGATAAAGTGACACTTTTACCTTGTCAATAAAGACACATAAGTTGTCACTTTTGTGACGTTTGCGGATACACATATTTTTTAGACATTAAAAATCCAAATAATAGTTTCTTAGTTACTCCATCAACACGGGTCTTATTTCTTATTTTTGTAGTTACTACGATTTTCAGGAACATTTTAATTGTCTACTAATTTCGGGGGTCTTTACAACACCAAAATCTTCTTTTTTAAATTAGGTTAGAACGTATATTTTAGTAATATTGATGCTGCGTGTTTTTCTCTCTTAAAGCATTTGAAATTGTAGGAGTAACTATAAGCCGTTCACGATCTTTTTGGGTCAGGTGAGGCTATGACCATCTAGTAATTTTGTTGGCAGTACCTCTGTGGCAACTAAACACCCTAATGGAAATAAACACTTTTTGTGTTAGGTTAGGTCGTTTCAGTTTAAGGTTATATTTTCTGAAGAGGTACATTGTTGCCGGATATTCTCTAGTCTCCACATCGACTCGCGTTCTTTAAATTTGGTCTGTCCTTTTTAAATTGGAAGTAGCATCGTTTAATGGAAATTTTTTGTTGTAACAAAATTATTTTGGGCGTTTTGACTTTTTCTTTGACGGAAATTAAGATTATTTTTAAATTCTTGATGAATCATTTATTTTCTTACGAATATTGAAATAATAAATCTGGAAATGTGGTGGCAAGAAAATGTCGAACAGACACTGACAGAAAAAACAAGTTGCATCCGCTACTTAACCGAATCAGTTAGTCCAACATGAAAAGAAAAAATCATAGCCATTCCGTCCCAAAAAGGTCGTGAACGGATTATAGTTACTTTGCACTTCAATTAATAGGGAATGTTTACCTTGCACACTATCTAGGACTGTATTTTATAAAAAGTAAATCCAAATGGATAGATCTGTCTTGCTCATATTATGACCGATTTCGTGTATATGTTTTTCAAACGAGTCATGATGGTAAATGTCTAACGGAAATGATTTTCAAATTGTAGATGGTGCTGTGTCGCAGAAAGTTTACATTTATAGCCTAAGAAAAATAAAATTATGATGATAATATTGAAATTAATGTGAAGAATTTTACTAACATAAAATAACAGCAGTAAACAAATATCAGGGCAGGTCTCGAAATTGGAAATGAATTTTATGTGATAATTTGTAATTCATGATTTGAGTTTTATTATATTTTCCTAAATTTTTGTGTAGTTACTTTCTCTCATACGGTGTATGATAATCCCTAGTTTATAAGTCACAATGACATAGGAAAGGCAAGTTTTGCCCTGATAACTTTAATGTATACTTTTTTTTTGCTTTAATAACGTTCATTCTAGTTTAATATGACAAAATACTTAAAAGCATCATGCATAATGACTAATGACAAAAGTAAGGAAATTAAATGGAAATGTGATTATAGTAGTATACACTAATTAGAAATTACAATATTTCACATAAACTAATACAAGTTTAACGCAGGTATTTATTTCTTTTATATGGATAAAAAATCAACGTTCTGAGTTTTATGATCAATTAATTACTACTACAATATGAAACTACCTACTGCATTAATCTGTTTCACTATATTTACCCATACTTAATATATTAAAGATATATCTACGTTGATTCAGTAGTTTATATCTCTTATCATACAAGTATCTTCCGCTGTGCCACACACAAGCCGTCATCGCATGTGGCTAAGAAAGTTCTAATTTTATTTCATTGTAGTTTTTTTTAATGAGCGATGGTAAACAAACAAATAAATAATAAATAAATAATCATAACGTCTACTTTGAAGCTGTTTTTCTGTATTTAGTTTTTCAGTATGTTTGAAAATGTATGAGTCATTCTTTAAGGGGGGAGTGGCGATACTATAAAAATTAACACATGTTAATAACATGTGAGCAAACGAAAATGAAATCGATTATTAATTAACAGTATATTGATGTTTTAGAAAGAAATACTCATAACCTAAACGATTGCATAACTGTCACCGACTGTCATGTCAAAATTTTATTTAAAAATTAATATAAAAACCAACACTTAAACAATGTTACATCTGCTACATCAACCATTCCGATTACAGAAACTTTTTGTTCTTGATTAAACGTGCATAATTACAAATTTGATAATTATACGACTTGACACTTCTACTGTTATAATAACTGTCATCTTTAAACTAAAAACATTAGAAGTAATGGAGCACATGACTTAATTGTTTCTAAGCGAAGTTTGATTTTGTTTTCACATGTTATATTCATTCACGTTTAAGTTTCCTCAAGTTACAACAAAATTTCTGATATTTACTAGTAGCACACAACGTAGTTATTATAACAATGAAAATTAGATCGGTAGCAAAGATAATTTAAATATCATGTCACAAGTCCACCTTGACCTTGTACACAAAACAGTGGTTATTTGCATTGTTTACTTCCTTTAACATCATCAATCACCCTTTAAAATATGGACCATGCCTTTTGAAACACCGTGAATGTTATTTACCGTTAAATGAACTGGAAATTACGTAGTTAACAGATTTTTTCGTATAATTTAAATTATAGTGGTATCTTATGTTACGAAATAAATATGTGTTGTTCTAATTATATTAATACATGTTAATACTATTGTATGTATTGTGATAGGTGAAATTTTAAAGTAATATATTAATATCGCGGATGTTTTATTTTCAGCAATTAAGGTTAAATACGCATCAGGAAGAGTTATTTCAAATAGCAACGTATTATTTTGATGGCCAGGAAAAGCTATACGACCTATGGTAGGAATTCTTATGGGAAGGGCGATGAATTACCACATGTACAAAGACCGAAGGTAAGTTTTTACTGGAATTATTGTGATTTTAAAATACGTTTGATAGATTTCTGGTTGTGTTTCTTTCTCCCTTGATATTGAACCATGGTTACACTGAGGGAAACAAGTGCATGTTGTATAAACTGTTTTTGGCTTTAAACAAAGAATTCTGTTTTTAATGCTTAATTAAGGAATATTTTAGCTCTTAATTTTAGATTTTCAAATTTTAATACGTGCATAGGAAGTATAATGTACTGATTATGGTCTACAGTGGAATATAGTAATTTTGTTATGGTCGTTGTATTAAATAAGTTGCAGTATATAAACTACTCGTCATTCTAGACAAATAACGGCGAGTGACTGTACGTCCTGAAGTAATATAGCACGATTATAGCTTACGTTGCGAATAATAATAATAATAATAATAATAATTGTTGATTTTTATTAAATCTGTATTGATTTGTTCCTGCTACTACTGGTACTTGCTTTAGGAATTATACCTCATACTATTATATGGAGTTCCTGTCAACAATAAAATTAATATAAAGGATAAAGTTTTTGTATGGATATATTTAATTACTATAAGATATTTACCATTTACATGGAATTTAGTCCCTAGAATAGTTAAATAACATTCCTTTATCTATGATAGAAAGCTGAGTTTTGAGCACGGCAACATATAAGATTGTATTGGTGCCACTATGCAATCTTAAATTTTCTCACACTCTTTGTTTACTTATTTAAATTCCAACTTCATTTCACTACCAAATTTAAAACCTGTAGAATGTAAAAAATGGGGTACCATCAAACGCCCTATACTTGCTTGGTGTTTCTAGAACAGGTTTTGTGAGCCGTTCATTTGTTTTCCCATAACATTATGTCGATTGCATAACGAGCATGTTACTCCTTTCTATGGGGTGCGTTGCCCCTTGTAGGCGTTTCCTTCACGTAAATGTGGCTCGTGGAGCGTCTAGAGAACTGGATGACCTTGCATTTGTGATGCCCTACACAAGATTGAATTTTAATTCATTAAAGTCGCCTTGCTGTGCATTATAAACAGCAACACCGGATATGATTTTCACTTTCTAAGTGAGTTTTGTGGCAGTCGCAATGCATCAAAATTAAATTTCCTCTGATTATATATTCTGCATGCACTTATGATTGTGAAATGACAATCATAATTTGTGCATGCACAAATTGCACATAACATAAAAACTAACTGGGCTACTAAACCACTTCAGATCAGTCAAGTTCTTTAGAATTGGAGCATACTTTCGTGTTACAAAACAACTTGTTTAATTTTTTTGGTACGGTGCCTGACAGTGGTAATTGTGCTAGTAGTTATATGTGATCTCGATATTGATTTGAGTATCTACTGAAACTCAATCGGGTCTTAGCATCTTAAATATAAAAATGTAGAATGTGTTCTACTCCCTTCGCAGGAATTATTAAAAAAATAATCCGTAATAAATATCTAATGTGCTTAAAAATATACGCATGTTACGATTGCAAAAATTAATTGTTTCCCAACTGAATAGATTTTATGTCATTAGCAACTCCGTTACAGCAACATACGGCGTGTCTTTTTTAAATCTTAACCCCTGAAGATTTTGGAATATGTAACGCACCAATCAGTTTTTAATATACAGGGTGCTGCATTGGCGGACGCAACATAGAAAATCCCCATGCTAATTACGAGGCATTCAAATATGGGCTTCCCTAATTATTTTACAGCAAAATTCCATTTGGGTTTTAGAGGACACTACATAATGATCCAATTGGCACAAGTTAAGCATTTTGATATTTGTTGGCTCAGTTCGAAAATACTTTTATAAAGGGCTTGGCTAAATTTTGAAATGTTAAATTAAAATATTAATTTGGTCTTGACGAGACTGCTAAAATTTGACAGGTGACTGATAAACCTATTTGAAAATGGCGGATTGAATGAAAAACGACTTCAATGTTAGGTGCTTGAGTCAATTTTTTTTTATTCATAACGATATATGGAATAAGGTCATTACTGAGTTTTAAAAAGTTTGAAAATGAGCTGTTACTAGTGATGCAACAAAAAAAAACCGTTCGTTTTTTTTAAAAAAACCTGTTTTTTTGTAAAAAAAACCAAGCGGTCTGGTTTTTTTAAATACGTTTTTTTTCAGAATTAAAGTGTAGTGAATAGCAACAAGTAATTTGTTTGGAAAAACAAAAAACAGGTAAAGTGAATTATAGAATTTATAATAACAAAAAAAAGCAAATATTTCTAAAGAAAAATAGAAAAATAGCCAAAGTGGATATACAGGGTGTTTGGGAAGTCGACGGAAAAATTTCGAGGGGGAATCATTGGCCCAAAATATGATGATTTAACTCAACTTACCTATATACAAAGTTGCTGAGTTTAGCCACTAGAGGGCTTTAAAAAAGATTCGCTTTTTTTAATTTTTTCAAATAAGTGGAAAAATCTTTGATAGATTTTATTCAATTTTTGGCCATGCGTTTTTACAAGTGAACTTAAGCATTTTGTGGCATAAACCCTAATTTCAAAAATTACAGGGTGTTTAAAAACTTTGTCACAATTAATTATCCATCTAATATTTTTTTATGGATAGCTACTTTGATTTATAAGCTCTTTCCTCTCTTACAAAATTTTAGGTGGGTAAACGGTTTAGCCACAAAAAATATTTTCTAAATCCCTACAAGCCTGAATCAGTAATTGTAACATAACACTAGGCTTGTAGGGATTTAGAAAATATTTTTTGTGGCTAAACCGTTTACCCAACTAAAATTTTTTAAGAGAGTGAATAGCTTCTAAATTAAAGTAACTATCCAGAAAAAAAAAATTGGTAGTGATTATACAGGGAGTTAAAACATTTAAAAAAGCTAGTCGCTTTAAATAATTGGGGACCTGAGTTCGAAGGAATAATGGGTAATAATGCGGTTGTCTAATGCGTGACGCTCACCACATCACCACGTGTCATGAATTTGACACGCGACAGCCAGGTGTGAGAGCGAGGATATGGAAGCTCTGACCTTCCGCCTTGCAGGCCAAGCTCCTTCATGGGGTGTTAGTGCACCATTATTATTATTATTAATAATCTTTAAAGCCCTCTAGCGGCTAAACTAAGCAACTTTGTATACAGGTAAGTTGAGTTAAATCATCATATCTTGGGCCAAGGATTCACCCCTAGAAATTTTTCCGTCGGCTTCCCTAACACCCTGTAGAAATTATAATAATGCAGAAATTACTCGCTAACAGACATAGCTGACTCCTCAACTGACTCGGAGTCAGTATCCATGCAGTTTACGTCGCCCATGTCACTGTCTGATGACCCTGATGAATTGCTAACGTAACTTGATTCGTCTATCAGGTCGAGAGTTTCAGAGCTGGGTTCAGCTTAAAGCAACTTCCAATAGTAGGGGTGGGGCGGGGGTGCTCTCATAGACGCATGCATACGCTTTGCTGTTCTGTGAGTAATACGAGTAGGCAGTAGGTATAAAATGTTACTGTTATTTATTAAACATTTGTCTAGTGTGTGCTGTAGCTTTCTTGAACTTTAAAGTGCAAGTAAAACCAAAATAAGTTTAAACTTTGTCGTTTGCTTACATGCCGCCAACCATAGCTACCAAAACGTGCTGCCAATTACAAAAGTGAATAAAAAACAAAAAAAAACAAAAAAACGCGTTTTTTTACATCACTAGCTGTTACCAACTTTTACTTTCCAACTGATTGGGAAGTGGGTTCCCATGACAGCGGTCGGGAAGTAATCATTTCCCGGCCGCCGTTATGGCAACGAATTTTTGCCGCCTTGTATTATTATTTGATTAACGTCAGTTTTGAAGAACTGTCAAATCCATTTTTCCAATTCTTGTTTAGAATGAAATGGTTGTGAATAAAATAGTATACATACTTCGGTGGAAGTCTTCATCAGAGCATCGCGCTAAAGCTCACCTCGGCGCTGTACGTCTCGGTAAGCCCTCGGCTGTAATGTACTATTATGTGTGTGTCCGATGTAAGATTTGTTTTTAAATCGGCCGTTTTCAAATACGTTTATCAGTCACCTGTTAAATTTTAACAGTCACTGGTCAAGGCCGAATTGATATTTTGATATGTTGCGTCCGTCAATGCAGCATCCGTTTTTGAAAGATCAGAGTATCAAGTTATGCGATTAATCGAAACTGCCAAAATTGTTAGAACTACAGATTAAACGACTTTAAATTGCGGTGTAGAGGCTGGTGCTTCGTACGCTAGCATCTGGCGGTACAATGCTCAACTTGCCCTGGA
Organism: Agriotes lineatus; assembly: GCA_940337035.1. Classification (NCBI taxonomy): domain Eukaryota; kingdom Metazoa; phylum Arthropoda; class Insecta; order Coleoptera; family Elateridae; genus Agriotes; species Agriotes lineatus. The sequence goes on along the minus strand of OW679194.1, from coordinate 98,590,998 downwards.
TTCGGGATACAAAGCGCGCCTTTTGTGCTTGCGCAGCAACCATTGTGTGATATGTGTGTCATAGTGATGTGTTGACCTTGTTACTCTATCTCTTAGGTCTGTGGTTCTGAGTAGAGCACAGTTAATTTGGTGCCCAACTGTGAATGGTTTTACCGAGCCCGATTCCAATCGCCAAGGCTATGGAAAATTCCGGCCCCCGAGGGATTCAAACCGAGGACTTGCTTAATGCAAGCCAAGCGCCTACCCAACTGCGCTACGCGGCTTCTCCCACCTAAATACAAATGAATATAATTAATTTATAACAATTGTGCAAAGTGCATTTCGTTATTTTGCTCACACAAATGAAGTTTATGGAAGAAATTTCTTCTAACCCAACCCACATTACTAGAGTTCCAAAACTTCCTTCTAATATCCTCTTCAAATTTCGAGATGTCATAAAATTTTGAAAGCACTGTGCTTGCCTGATATTTAGTGGAACTTTTTCCGTTTTCCTAGCTGAGGTGATATGCTAATTGGGAAATAAAAATGCATTTCCTTAGCCAAGTCTGGACCAATAACGTTATCTCCTATGATAGCCCACTAAACATTAACATTAAACGCCCATTGGAAACGGGATTCTTGGAGCCAGTGTGCATTGGGAATTGTAATGGGAATTATGTCTATTAAAAGAACCATTATTTGTAAAAGTTGCTTCACCCGAAAGTAAAAATGTACGTGTGTAAGTTACAAACGAGTGCGTAGCACGACTTATGTAAGCACACAAGTATATTCATGATGCATTATCACACATGTATTGTACAAAATTTTATCTACGACTGCCTAAAATTGAGAAAAGTGCATTAAGAGAAATGTCAGATCTGTCATTTTCAAAAATATTTTAGTAGGCAAATGTCATTATGTCATTCATGTGACACTATTTCAGTTACGTAATGAAGTCATTACACAACTCAGTTGCGTAATGAAACCATTACATAACTGAGTGGTGTAATGAGCTTCATTGCCTAACTGAAATAGTGTCAAATGAGTGACGTAATGCGTTACTTATCCCACTAGAGTAAATAAATAAATAATGAACGGGGAATGAATCAGACGACATTAAACATACACACATACACAAGCAAACTAAAATGTTGGAGTAAAATGTTAACATATCGTAGCATTTTTGCTACATTAGCGGTTAATCGTTCAGACCAAAAAAATTAAAATACCGTTGCTCTTAATAGAGAGGCTGTTAACCATTTGCTAACATCAGTGGCTAATATCGTAACATGGTCTTAACCTCACTTTCTAACTTTTAAGAAGAAATAAGCAAATGCATATTTAACAATCAAGAACTGTTTGATTCATTCTAAGAAGTGTTGAAAATTTTGTCTACCTTGTAAGCGTAGGCACAGGTCTTTACATATTTTCAAATACACTTTGCAATACAGTCACTAGTGTATATAAAGCGACTGTAGTTTGCAACGATTGTGGTGTTGCTATATTAATTCCTCGGTGATGTATCTTATGTATTTTATGTATTGAATTTTTTAGAAGTGGAAACAAGAAAAAACGAAAAAAGTGTAAGAGCACAAGATTTCTTGAAATTAAGGTCTACACATGATCCTTTTCCTTTTGCTGTGACGTAACAATTTTCTCTCTTTATTTAACTATAAGAAACTGGACGAAACAAAGAATCTCCAGTTTTTGGTCAGGTCCGCTTTAAGTATGGCTTGTTTTATAATATTGTCAATGTGACATTTGTCCAAAATGGCAGTAAAATAACGCGCAACAACAAGCAAGCGAGCAAGCCTAAAATTTAATTTTAAGCTTTATGGACTTCTTCGAAGAGGAGAAACGTCGGATTACATAAGTCAAGAATGTCGTTTGAATAATGTACTATTTAGAGCATACCCTACATTAAAGGTTAGGTATATGTCGTTCAATAATATTTCAACATCGGCAAACTTATCTATGAATTCGTTTAAACAAGCTTATGATGAATACTTCCAATCACCATTGCCCAACCGTTGTCCGCTTGGAAAATATGAGTCTTGTTAGCTATTGTTAATTCGTTGGCCAATCTTCCAGAAAATTTACTTATGTACACTCGGGTGCAATTGCCGGCCGCCAGATCAGTCGAAGAAGGCGTACAGGTCTTTAAAATATAAGTCGGTAAAACAAAACAAGAAATTTAGATGCCCAGCGCGCCAACGATTTTTTCTGTGTTCAAACGAGAATTCGTAAACTGAAATAGCTTATGCACAAATACAGTTCCTGAAAGAGAAACTTCAAATAAGTTAGGTAGCCGTAACTAAATTAAACCCTCATAGCTGGCGTGATCACAATATAATTTCAAAATAGAATCACAATACATGTATATCACATTATAATTTCAAATTCAGAATCGTAGGTTGTCACAAATTATTTGTTACGATTAGCAATACGCATATAAGGTAGCTCAGACAAGTGTTACGCACAGTTTTTACACATTTCAGCAATAGAATTATTGCACACATTAAAATGAATTGCTGGGCAGGCAAAATCACAGCAGGTGTTCCGGTGATGCTTGGTTTCGGAGGAAATACAATGCGCGATTCTAGAAGGGAACATAAGGACGAACGACGCCACAATTTCCGGAAGCGTTTGCTGCGCAGAAAGCTGGTGGCTCGGGCGGATTCGCAACAGGGCAAACTTTAGACCAGGAGGAAAGCCTCCGTGTCGGGTCCTTTCCTGTGCTGTAAAAGCGCACGCAGCAGGGATCAAAACGGCTCCAAAGATCCAATATTACCATCTCGAAATCGCATAAAGCGTCCGCCCGTGGAAGCAATAACCAGCTGTAACTATGCCTCAGATCGGCTCTCCGGCACTAGTTGCTGTAAGGGAGGAGAACGGATCACGATAAAATACAAGAAGTACAATACATTTCAAAGCGAACTATTATACTCACCCTGGACAAATTCCAGGCATGTGCGACAACACGTGGTAGCGTAAAAATTTCGCCAACGGTGTGGGAATTAAACTTCCCTCATAATGAAAATCGGAGACTAGAATCCACTTCAAGAGTGTAGGCTCACATTACACAACCGAAACCAACAAGAGCCCAAAATTTCTATCCGTTTAACCGACATTTTATCGTTTCGCCGAGCGATGTTGGAAAGAAAAGCGCTTCGAAACAAATTGCCAGTTCTTAGAACTTTTCTAATGCAAGGCCAAGAAAAGTAGGCGTGGCGTTAGCGCGCGAAATTCAAACTGAGCAGTCAAAGACATCAGAATGAAAAGATGCGTAACAGTACGAAATAAAGACTACAGATCGCGAAATTAAATGAATCTGACAGTATGTTACAAAAATTTTATTATCTTGTAATATATACAAATAAATCGTTAGGAAATGAGTTGCGTGGACACAGAAATCAATTGTTAATAACAGCATATGTCAAATCACAGCTGCACATTTTCGGGTTTTATAGTACACGACTTCAAAATTCTAAAGGCACTTTTGATGAATTTTTGTTTTCTGTCCGTTACCGTTCAAATTCTTACACGAGACTTTTGAAATGTCCGCTTTCCCGTAAATTATGTCTCAGCTGCCTAATAATATTATGGCTCGAAGTTATTTGATTTGGATATCCACGAGCATAAAGCCTTACAGCAGCATCATCATTTCGTTAGTCTCTCTCCTCTCTTTAGCAGCCCGACTCCTTATCTTGTACCAATTGATGTCAATTTTTTTCTGCTTTACCTTTAATGTCATCAAGCCAGCGCCGCTGAGATCTCCCAACGTTTCAGTTTTGTAGTCAAAGTCTCCATTGTACTAATGTTGCATCGATGTTTCTCTTGTCGAGCGACGTGGCCAGGCCAACTCCATTTAAATTTTTCTACGCAAGTTATGACATCTTTCATCTTGGTTCTTTGCCTTATCTCTTCGTTCTTAACATGATCTCTAAGACTTAATCATTCGTTCTGTTGCTCGTTGAGTTATTCTAATTTTGTTTGGTGATTTTTCGATCAGCGTTGTGGTTTCCATGGGGAATGTCAATACAGGAAGTATACAGCTGGCAAATACTTTCGTTTTTAAATTAATTGGGATATTTTTGTTCTTTACAACTTTTGTCAATTTTCCTGTAGCTGCCCACGTTGGCTCAATGCGTTTGTTTATTTCAGCGGTCTGGTTTTCCTTGCCTAATCTGATTATACCACTCCCTCTAACATCAACCAATGAAAAACGGCAAAATGCGTAGTTACGCATGTACTAACTTTTGATAATGTACGATTACATAGCAACTGTGATAATCACGTACCTTCATGACTAAGTGATAGTCACATGCATTCACAAACATCGCGTTATGTGCTGTCAGTACAATTGTCATATATAATGCAACTAGTGCGTTCTTGATTATCAAATAATCATTTCTGTTTATACTCTATTCACTATAGTCCCGGATTGTCAATGTCAAAATCCAATTAAAAACAATCCTTTATATCATGGTTAATACTTTTAAATCATGCTATGGGTAACTAGAAACAATTAATAAAACTATAAATAATAGGTTATATTTCGAACTGACTTAAGCAAAAATAAATAAAAGTTGCCAGGTAACAAAACCCCAAATTTTCAAAATTACGCTTTTGCGTTATCCAACCTAGTAGTAACAAAAAAACCAATAGATTCAACAGTGCTACCATAAAACGTCCTTTTTGACAATCCGGGACCATAGTGAACAGAGTATACACGAGATATATTGTTTGGCAATCCTGCCAGTCCGAAGGACGAGTGTGATTGCCTAAAACAATATATCGAGTGGAAATAGAAATGATTTAATAATCAAGAAGACAATAGTTGCATTCGGCTAGATTATATCACTAGTCAATAAACAACGTTTGAATAGTGTATTTTATAGTACTTCATGTAACTAGTCCTCAAAGCAAGGCTTTAGGGGACGAGTCGTAATGTTTCCGGACGAGGCGGAGCGAAGCGCAGCCGAGTCCGTAATATGAAGATGAGTCCTCTAAAGCCATTTGAGGACGTGTTGCATACAACGTTTTTTTGTATTAGCTCTCCACACATTATAATATGAAGTTTCAATTACCATTAACGCGGCATTATATTAGGAGGCCGCGCGAAAATGTATTTTTCGCTCCCCAAACTGGTTACTTTGGAAACTGTCTAGGATCCTCAAAATGGCCATTTAGAGGCCTTGTACTTAAAGTCGTTATGGCAACTAATGTTTGAGTCCGCTAAAATGTTGCCATGACGACTTTAAGTACAAGGCCTCTAAATGGCCATTTTGAGGATCCTAGACAGTTTCCAAAGTAACCAGTTTGGGGAGCGAATACAAAAAAATATTAAAAGTACACTTAATGTGGTTGTTATGACATTTGTACTGACCGCAGGTAACGTGATGTTTGTGAAGGCGTGTGATTATCCCCTATTAATCAGGAAGGTATCTGATTATCAGTTGCTATGTACATTATCAAAAGTTAGTACATGCGTAACTATGCATTATGCCGTTTTTCATTGGTTGATGTTAGAGGGAGTGATATAATTATAACAACCACATTAACTGTACTTTCAATATTTATAAATAAACTGTTCAAACGTAGTTTATTGACTCGTGATATAATCTAGCCGAATGCAACTCGTGGCTCCTTGATTATCAAATTATTTCTGTTTTGTTGATATTCGTCTGAAGTCCAATTTCAATTGATCGAGTTTTTAGTTTTTTTAGCATATTCTGGAGTTCTTTTATGTTTTGACTGAAAAGAGCAATCATCCGCAAAACGGACCTTGCTTTCCTCGGTATTTTATTTGTTTGTGCGTCGTCTGCGATGTTTATGACTAGTGTTGCATGATTATAAATATTTTCAAGTAGTTTTCTGCTTCTTGAATCAATTATTGTATTGTTCATAGCTTTAAAAACAGGCCATAATTCCACTGAGTCGAACGCTTTGTTATAATCGACGAAATGAAGTAATGGTTCGTCATATTCATTATAGGCCATTCAGTAAACACAAAAACATACAATTTTTTTTGAAGTTGGCATATATGTAAAATTTGTCTGCTAGAGATTCTGTATTTTGTTTTGCAAAGGTTTCCATACCTGCATAAAGGTGACTTTGAATTTAAAAATGACAATACATAAATATCATTAATTCAGTGTTAAAGTACATACTATTCTGGAAATTCTTTCCTGAACTTTTATAAAATGTATTAAAAATCCTTTATCTAATAGTCTTGTCTGTCCGTCCGTCCGTCCGGGACGCTGTTTCAGCAGCCAAACCGTAAGAGATAGAGAAAAAAGTTATTGAAGTTATATGTTTGGAATGGTCATGTCAGCGCAGGAAACGAATTTCAGTCACGTGACACTTCCGGTTTTTGAGAGATCACAAAAAAGACCGGTTTTCAAATAGAACGCGGGGCTGCGACCCTCTGCGTCTTAAAACCTCGATCGGTTAGGCAACCACTTTGACACCTTCCAGGCCTGGTTACAGTTTTTATTTAATACGCGTTCTATTTGAAAAACGGTCTTTTTTGTTTTTTTAAATGAGACATGTGTCTCACTGGATTGCTAGTACTAATTAATAAATGCTACATCAATAGTATCAAACACAGTATTTGTTTAACAACCTTAAAAGTAGTTATGACAGATGCTAATTAAATGTCACAGTCTTAACCTATTTGTTTAAGTAACTTTTTATAAGTACACTCCTAAACAAAAGATGCATTTTGGAAGTACACTCATGAAATTTTAGAAATCAAAGGCTACTTTGTGTTTTTATGTTTAGTGAACAGACTATACATTTTCTACCAATGAGCAGACGGATTAAATGTATTATATTGTACTGTAACCCTTCCGAAACCTAGCTTGTTCTGGAGGCTGGTAGTCATCCAGTTTATTAGTTAATCTATTTGTTACAATTTTTTGTTAACAGTTTGCGTGGGTCCGGCAAAGGAGTTATAGGTTTATAGTTGTCAATATTTAATTTATCGCCATTTTTGTATAATAAAACTACCTTTTTTTATCATGTTTCTGGTATTTTTCAGTCTCTAAGATAATGATTGAGAAGTAGTTTTATAGACTCTAGTGCAGCGTTTTCACTTACTTTTATCATGTAATGCCACACTCTTCAGGAGCTCTAACGTTTTTCATGTGGTATAATGCTAATTTCACTTCTTCCATTGTGATTTCGGCAATTCTTCAGAACCAACATTCATGTTAGTTTCAGAGGTTATATTAGGAGATTTTGGATTTTCTTGTTTGTGTAATGCAGTTTAAAATTTTTCAACAATTTTTGTAATTTCTTCTTTATCGCCTTTAATATTTTTGTTTTGGTCTTTTAACTGATATAATCGTGGTCGATCAGTGTGATGAGATGTTTTAAGAAGCTTCACTTTTTTTTATTTTCTATTATCGTTTTTATCATTGTTTTGTTGTAATTTCTTACATATTTTCTAATTTGTTTCTTTACAATTTTGTTCAGTGCTTTATATTCTGGTGTTCCTTTACTCAACCCTCTTTGTTTCGCTAAAGTTCTCATGCTTCTTTATTTGGTGGTCTCCGAATATTAGCAGAATGTCTGTGCACTTAGAATTAGAAAACTTATCGTTCGACTTCAAAAATGCAAAGCTAAATAATGCATTTATAGACCGGACTCTCAGAGGAGTTCCGTATGCAAAAATTGCGGACCGCATTCTGACTTCTGATATGTATTGTAGTGATCCCAGAGTTCGAATTGACAGATGTTGCCAACCAGTATTGTGGTCCCCCTCCCCCTTCCCCCGCTGTTAATATTAGAAAATATTATTGGTTTTAATCATGGAACTTTATCAAAAAATGAGTACTTGTGGGTGCATATATGAGTCATAAATAAAATACAAGTCAGTACAGCTACATAAAACTTTTATTTTGACTCAAAAATTACCAAAATTACAAAAAAAATATCCTCTAATATGCAAGAAACAGTTTAATTTTGGCACAAGTTTTTGCAATCATTGTTTACACATTTACACAAAGATATACGGTTCAGTGTTGCTTTTTTGCAAGTACATGACATGATCTGGTAAGATGATGGACAGACTCGGCTAGTGCTACGTGTTTAGGTTTGTTCTTTTCAGTGATACAGTATAAAATGTCACAAAATATTGTCTTTGCCCTCCGAAGAGATCTTTCTCCTAATTTTTGGTTCTTCGCACTGAGTAATTTTGCATGACAGTAACCCATGTTGAAGGCAATTCAGTTTTATTAATTGCGTTTTCTAATACAGTCTCGTCACATAAATATTCGTCCGGTAAAAGTTCAGCAGCCATTGCCTCATCCTTTAGTTGTTTTGCGCACATTTTGATTTTATCTGTATCCAATTGACTGACACGTTCTACCACTTCGGTCAAGGGGATATTTGACAGGAATACCATTGACGATTGTGACCTGTCAACAGGATGTGAAAACAATACCTTTTCCCCATAATTTTAAATTAACAGGGCTTTAACAGCTCGGTTTTCCACGACTCCATCTTCCAACCCGGTGAGCTCAGCCATTCTTGTTGCCAAATAAGATAGTTCAAAGCAACAGGTTGAAAATTAATCTTTCAATTCATCTATCAATTTTTCAATGGAAGCCTGTATTATTCCTGGGGGTATATTTGAAGAGGGACGCCCTCGTTAATTTTCTAACACTCTCGTACAGTTTTATCGAACTTAACACTGTGACGTTTCACCCCCTTATTAAGGGCGCCAAAATCTGTACCTCGGTTTAGCTCTAGTCGGAGAATTACTTTTAGCTCAAATTGAAATAGATAAGTAATAACACAGGAGAATATTATAAACAAACATAATATGTTTAAATACGTAAATTAATAACTCAAAATGATTTGTATTTCAATAAATACATGAATAATAACGAGGGCTGTGTTTGCTTTCCCGGATGGGGCTGCAACCTCAGTCGCATGGGAGTACTACAGGCCTGCTGGTGATGGCTCGCTATAACGTACGCCGGATCTTCTAACAGCGAGTCCAATTAGGTCGGATGTCTTGCTTACAGATTAAGCACTTCGATTCTACTGGAAGCGGTTGTAGCTCTTTTGCAGCAGTGGTGATAACGAGTTATTTACAGAATATGGCTACTGCAAATATTCTGGATTAAATAGCAAGCTTATAACTTATAACGATTACCTGCATCCGGAGTTAGGTTCGCAAACGGCAAGGCGATTCGTGATTATTCCCGGCTGTTTGCAGGAAAAGCTGGCAGCAGTCGCAGCCTGGATTTTCAACACAATGGCAGCCTCGGGATTTCCGCTGTTTAAATGGCGGCGCACTGGAACTGGGATACCTTCGCCTACGGGCTTTTGGACAGCTTCCAGGGCGTTGTCGTCTGGTTTTACAGGTGGGCGCCTTATCTAGTGATCTTCAGGTGGCGACTTCTGGTACGCGGTTGTGTCGGTAGAAATCTCGGAATGCTTTAATATCAACAAAATTAAATGCGGCCTTCTTGAAAACAATTAAATTTTACGCTCTGGATTCAAGCAAACACGGACCAAAATATTAATGGCGGCTTGGCGGATTACAGGATAATTGACGTGCAGGCGTCGCGGTCTCGACTTGCAATTAACGGCGGTCTGGCGGATTACAGGAAGTTAAATGCACTTATAGGCTGACAGATACGCTGTCATCTCTCTAAGGGCTTATCATAACTGATTTTATTTCACTAGACAGATACGCTGTCAGGACAAAATAAAATCAGATCGGGATCGGTAGGAAGGTATCTGGAAAGGAATCTCAAGATCCCAGAATGCTGGGATCGGATGGGACAGGTGTTCTCAAGATATTTAGGAACAGGACGGGTATTCTCAAGATATCTTTGGAGCGGCTAGGTGTTCTCCTCATATAGGTTCCGTGCGTTCTTATAGACACCCGCGCTTCTTACTCCATGGGAAGGGAAAAACACTCCTTCGGTTCTTTTGCGCGGCTCACGCATCGGCAGCAGGATTCTGTTATCTTCTTTTGTCGCGGCGGCTAGATGTAAAAGCTTGACAACGCGATGAATAAATTCAAATACTTTTTAATTATCCTCAGAATTTTAATTCAACAGCAAACGTTACAAAACTTACTTCGTCTTTACGTCTTCTTGCTACACGTCTTATAGTGAGAAACGACTCGGGCTTTGGAACATTCACTAATTGTTCTGAGGAATCGCAAAACAAGCACACTAGTTTACTGGGTCTTTTTCTTTTTAAGTTCACGACTTCTAGTGACATTTTTTCCACAAAACAACTAACTTAATAGGGAAACAACTGTTTTAACAAAGGTAAACAATCGAAAACAACACTTATTTGACGATATTTGGCCGCGACTGGCGTGGATTTGGCGAACTGTCAACGTCGCAAGCGGTCGTAGCGTGACTAGAGCAGCGGTAAAGAGGCGGAGGGGGCGGAATGACAAAGGACCGTGCGCGCGCGCGGCAACATGGCTTTTTATACAGCCGAGGGTCTCAGGTACACAAATTACAAAACACTTTGCGGTCTGCAATTTTTGCAAACGAACATCCCATTGGAGCCTGCACTATTAAGTGCATTTAATTATAATTTTAAGATAATAACCACATTCCATTTTAATATTTGGGGGGGGGGGGTTGGCTATTTAACTTGCCACGCTGGCCGTGCGGGTTGGCAAGTGAGAGGTGGTCCTTCTAACTCGGGCCCTTGGTGCCACCGTTAATTTATTTATTCATAAATCTCCCGCTGCCATCCTTAGATTATTCTCCCCCTCTAAGAATAATCAGCTACGTGAACCTTATTCCTCTTATCTAGAGATAGCTTCACGCAGCCCCCTTACCTAGTTTTGCCTGTGAGTCGACACAGTGTACCGGGGTGTGGCACTTGGAGCCATAGGTGAGAGTTAGGTTTTGCAGTGAGAACCAAGACCTCTTATCTATACTCCTCTTTTAGAGTATACGACTGATAGGAGGATGAGGTACTATCTCTACTGCATCGCCCTACATGGGTTCGACACGTAACGAAAGTAACAGACATAGTAGAAAGAACAGCACGTCAAAAATGGAGCTGGGCTGGGCATATAACAAGAACAACAGATGAGAGATGGACAAACAGACTATTATATTGTAGGCCACGTCTAGGTAAACGAAGTAGAGGACGTCCGATGAAGAGATGGTCCGATGATATTGTAAATGTAGCAGGGAAGAACTGGATGAAACTAGCACGAGATAGGGAAATATGGAAAAAGAAGGGGGAGGACTATATCCAAGAATGGAGGGAAGCAGTCTGAGGAAGAAGAAGAAGAAGAGAGAGAACCACATTCCAGAACTAGAATGGGTCGTCTATTTTCTAATTTTAAGGCGTCACGATGTAAAATGGGCACCTTGTGTAAACGCCGCGCATAGTATAAAACGAATATGATTTTCAATGGGCTCTTTTTAAATTTCATTTTAAAATATATTTTCTAGCAAAATTGCCAGAATATCTTTGTATATTATAGTCCACCTAAAACTAATATCGAATTCTCTTCAACTAATTTAATTCAAAATATGCATCTTTTGTTTATCTCAATGCAGTATTCAGTAAAATATTTGAATCAGTAATGCTGCATTAGTATTCCTTGTAGACGTTTTTTAGTTGCTCTGTTAAATATATTACAGATCAAAAAATTTTGGCGAATACGTGAATTCGATTTTTATTTAGTAGTGGAGAACACAGATATACAAATATAAAAGGAGGTGTGGCCACCATACCACGTTCTTTTACTACGTAAATTTCTTGTAAAAATTAATTTTGTTCTTTAAAAGCTATATACTTGCTACAAAAAACTTTTTGAACAAAAGTTGTAGAGAATTGCAAAATGTATGATCTTGTTTTAAAGAATTTGATTTTTATCAAACAAATATTAAAAATCAAAAGTGTAAAGTACCACTTCCGGTTGGATGAATTTATTCAAAAATCACTGGGATCTCCGAATTTATTAGAAGCGTAGATGTAATTTTTCAGGCGGATCAATTAAACCAGCTGTGCTGTAGAGGGAACACAGGCAGATTCACAGGCTCACAAACTAACCGACCGACATAACTTCGAAAACAACTTTTTCTGAATCAGAAGACACAAAAGTCGATATTTCCGTATAAGTCTCGAGTCCGCAAATTTTCGTGATTAAAGCTGATAAGACTATTGTCAGTAAAAATATAACAAGTGCTTGAAAATTGTTCGGAAATATGTTCTGCAGCTATTTTTTTCAATAAGAACATGAGTGCATGCCTACTGAAAAAGTCCCGACTCCCCAGAAGGAGGATTTTTTTCTTGGAGGCATGCACGGATGCTTTTGTTAGAAAAAAATAGCTGCCGAATATTTTTTACAAATAATATTTCTATAGGATTTTTTTAGCACAGGTTATATTTTGATAGAGAATATCACGAATGAAAAAACACAGTAAAGAAAACATTTTTATTAAAAATAATAACAGAACAAATATCTAAATACGAAGATTATACGGTTTTTTTGTTAAAACTACAGTAAGTGGAAATTTCCGATTATCAATTATCGCCATTGCTACGGAGAGTTTTTAACTAAATATGCATAAGGAATATTCTTATAATAGTTTTTGGTTTAAATTGCCACTACAGGCATTTCCAAAGAATAATTATATGAAGTAAAATTGCGTTTCATAACAATGTATATTTCAAAAGAACGCAGGAAGCATCTAAACTTTTATCTATTTTTTCTATATTGTGAAATAACAACAGTATGACTGCACTCTACTGTAATGGTTAAGGTTACTACATTTTCGTTTCATATTTGACATTTAAGAATACCAGTTTTAGCCATAAAAGAGATGCGTGAGACTGTTGTCCATATTTAATTCTATTTGAATACAAATTGAAAATTTGAATATAGATGAAAGAATTTGCAAAAACACATCAATCGGGTATCAACCTATAATGTCGCAATTGGAAGCATATGCTACTGATTTAAATTTTTTATTCAAGGATTATTTTGGACTTTTTATTTGAACTCGAAATATCCTGATGGTAACCATAAACATTGACGAGGGCGTAGCGCCAGATTAGTACGTTGTTGTTCGATGGTGACCTTAACTATACAAAAAATGCAAAAATATAAAGTAATCAGTAATTAAAGAGGTCAGAGATTAATTAGGCATATATGGATTTTTATCTCTACATATCAGATAATAAATGCTTTAAACTCTTTAAAATTAGGAACCAATTGGTGTTTAAGGATTCTTTCTATGAGACAAATAAAAAAAACTAATGAAAGATTCGTGATATGTTACTAGTAATGCGCATTCACTGTAATTAACTGTAAGGTACTATTATATACAATTCATTCTTCTTATTTCTAAAACTGCACCTTTAAATTGATTGAATGTATGCAGTTAGTTAACTTGAAAGTTGAGATATGATTGGTGTTGCACAAGAAATATAAAGCAAATACAGGGTGATTTATAACGGGCGGACGCAACTTCAACAGTTTGTTGGGGAGGTCATTTTGAGTAAAAAATGTTAGATTAACATACGTAGGTCGTATTCCATTTAGTTAGCTAACTACAAGAGATCAAAGTTTTATTAAGGGGCGGGTAAAAGTAAAACTGCTCAAAGTAGCCAATGTTTCAAGCGTCATATCTAATACGTATGTGGGCCAATCATATCAAACTTTTTTTTGTATGATAGCCTGTAGTATTATCTGTCAAAGGATATGGATTTCATGGCCATTTATTGATAAGAAGGTCACTAAAAATATTTTAAAAACACTTTGCAATTTATCTCTAAAGAGTTTGTTTTTGCGTAAACAGAATTTGAAATTTATGTTTAATTTTTGAGAAAAACACCTTAAAATGAAAAAGTTAATTGTAGAGCTGGCCACTTTGTGTCGCAAGGCGTTTTTTTCAAAAACCATGCCAAGTTTGAACATGATGTGATAAGTAGTTTGTAGATTCTGAATAAAAATCTAAAAATTCAACATCTCAGGCGCATACCTTTTTAATTGTGTATATTTTAGTAAGGTATATTCGACCCTGTCTGAGTAAGTATTTTAATGAGAACATTGTCCCCCTAGACGGTGTCTCATTCTTCTCAGAACAACCTTACATTTAAAATTTCAGTTTCTAACTCAATTGAATTCAGTATGCACAATAGCTAAACCTTTGATATTCGTAAAACTGGCATTTTCAAATGTCAAATGTGCAACAAAATTGTAGTAACACCAAACAGTAGAGAACGGTAATAGCATTGCTATTTCATAACATACAAGAATTTGAATGAACGGTTAGATGGATTTCTGCGTTCTTGCCGTAGGTAATTTGAAATGGTACTATAATTTTCCATTGGTTATGCTTTTGTAGTTTTAACTAGTAATGAATGAAATATTAGTACATATGTTGTTTAATTCTTCATTTATTTAAGTAGAGATAGCGGGAACAATATTTTAAATTAAATACAAATTTATTCACAAAAATTAGATAATAGTTATTGGTATACCAAGGCCCATGAGGGATAAAAAGAAACTTCAGTGCCGAGGTGCACATTATGTTTTTTTTAAATCGAGAAATCGTGAAGTTAACGTTTTGTAAGTAGTAGTAGTAGAAGTATTTTCGGGGAGACTCATGTCTAGCAAGTAGGCCTTCATAGGCCCTTTTTGCCAACTCCGTGGGCGAGGTCTAGGCATGCAGAGTACCAGGTACCTTAGTCTTACTTAGAATTTTGCCGAGACTAAGGAGTTCCAATCTTAACAAGGGATCTTTTACATGCTACACATCGTGGGACACAACATGGGACCCACGGCTTTACATCATTTCCGAATGATGGCATTCTGTAGAGGCTTTCATCCGCATTTTTTTTTATTTTTAAAAACCTCACGGGTAGCCAGAATGCGTACCACTGAGCTATAAAGCCCGGCTGTTTTGTAAGTAACTCTTACAGGTTATGTTAACGTTTTTTGTCACCCATCTGCTACCCCGCCAACTACAAAAAGTCGTAAAACAATGGATTACTTCACTGCCGATTTCTCGTATTTTAATGACAATTTCGGCGTTCTTTAGTGCCGATTTAATAGTATATTATGATACTAGTGTATAAGTACGCCTTTAAAGCACGTGCGACGATTTTAAGAGCACGACGCTACTTTTTTAACGATCCTAACAGAAATATAAAAACTTAGTTCGGTGAAATTTTTTCTGTCACATTGTGTTAGATATTTTAGATTATGTTGACATTCAAACATACGGCAAAGCGTGTTTTAATAAATTATTAACACACCTCGCCAATGGCAACGTGTTAAAAAGACGTAATTCGAGTGCTAATATTAAGAGTGCTATAAACGTTACTTTTGACACTAGAAACTGCAAAAAGTTGTCATTTTGACACGATCGTAGAAAAAAAAACATACATATTTTCATTTTATGAAATGCATGTTGTTTGGATATTATACCTGTTACAAGAATAAAGTACTAAACAACCAACTATCAATAGAATGTATAAAAGTTAAGAAGACCGATCTAAAATTAAGAAATCAGAAAAGAAACAAAACTAAAGCATGTAGTAAAAGCTAATGGCAGAGATAAAGTAGAATAGCTAGAATAGGCATTTAGACAAAAATAAATAAATGGACAATGTACTGAGAGGGCTGCGTATAGGTTAGAGAAAAGCAAAGTGCAACACTGGTATCCACTAATATTCGATACAAGCAAGAAACAAGCAGTGGGATCTACGATCATAAGTGAACATCAGACGGCTGTTCTAAATGAAGAATTTTTATATTTTTTAAATAACAATAAAAATTATACATATTTTATTGCTTGAGAGAACCCATTATTTCAACAATTACTGTATCGCAAATAATGAAACGCATAGATACTTGAATTATAGATATCAGCACTTCATAAAATTAAAAAAAAATGTACCTGATTCGTACTGAAAATGATGAAATGAGGGCAAAATAGTGGTTTCAGATTATCTTCGTTAATCTCAACTTTAATATAAAAAATAATCTGCATGACCGGTTTGACCTTCGGCGCATGTGGCTAAATTATGGAAATTTGTCATTGATATAGTTAAATCTCATTCTACAATAATATATTTTTAAAATTATTATCACATATAATATCATAAGAGCATTAATTCTCTCCGGAAATTTTTTTGAGTGCGAGGGCAAATTAGGACGTTGTTGGAATGCACGAATAATAATTTCCGGATATGAATTAATGCTCGAATGCAGATTCGGTAAGAAAATCGTAACGACACAAACCTTAAAAAGAAGTAATGTCTATCTACAAAAACTTTCCAAGAAATTTTTGTTGTTGTCTTGGTTACGGGTCGTGAACTAATTTTTCTATTGGTCATTAATGAATGTCGTACGATTTTCAGTACAATTTTACATTTGGCTATATGAGCAACGATTTACGTTTATGTAAATTTATTTAGATTGTCTATATACAGGATGTTCCGCAACTCCCAGTAAAGTTTCAGGTAGCAAGCTTCAGCAAAGCATGATAACTCTAAACTTATCAACACAAACTCATTACACTGTCTAGTTTCCTCGTAGGAAGCATTAAAATGTTTGTTTAATGATTATACTTAACAAGAAGGCGGTTTCTTTTCTTCTTCTTCCTTCTTCTTCTTAGGCATATGCCTGTTTGTTCTTCGATTATTTTGCATATCTTTACTCTTTGATTAGGTTGTCGCTCCATCTTTTTCTTGGTCTTCTTACGTTGCGGTTTCCTATTGGCGACTTGTCTCTAGCTATTTCGACTATTCTTTTTTCGTCCATCCTATTTATGTGCTCGTTCCAGTCATGCTTTCTTTTTAATGCCCATTCATTGATGTTCTCTATGTTGCATGTCCTCCTTGTATTTTCACTCATCACCCTGTCCAATAGCGTTTTCCCAACAACTCGACGTAGTATTTTCATCTCGCTTGTTTCTAACGTTCTTTTTGTTTGTGAGGTGTCAGGCCTGGTTTCTGCGGTGTATGTCATTATTGGCCTCACGGTGGCTTTATAAATTCTTGATTTCGCTTCATCCCCTATATATTGGTTCCTCCATATTCTGCTGTTGAGACATGCTGCTATCCCTGTCGCATTGTTCACTTGCTATCTTACTTCCGTCTCGACGTCACCGTAGCCAGATATTTCTACGCCCAAGTACTTGAATTTGGATACTTGTTGAATAATTTTACCATCGACAGCTAGCTTACATCTAAGAGGCGTTTTGGATGTTGTTATACATTTTGTTTTTGAAGCGGATATCACCACGTTGTGCGATTTAGCTGTTTCATTGAATTGGTGCAGCAGCCTTTGCAGTTTCCGCAACTAGTACTGCGTCATCGGCATATAACACATTGTGTATCCCCTCATATTTCGCACCTTCCTTATGATTTTCTCCATAACGATATTGAAAAGTAGCGGACTTAATGAGTCTCCTTGGCGAATACCACTTTCTACTGAAATTGGTTGGGTTAATTCTCCATCGATCTTAGCTTGTATTTTGTTTTCTGCGTAGATGTTTTCTATTACTTTAATTATATGTATATTATACGGTATATTCAGCTCGTACAATAGGTGTATTATGTCTTTCAGTTGGATTCGATCGAAAGCTTTTGTCGGATCCACAAAGCACATGTAGGCTGGCCTGTTGTATTAATAATAATAATAATAATAATAATAATAATAATAATAATAATAATAATATTTATTCCATTATCTACATATGTACATATATTTAGAATTTATAATATAATGGAATCTTAAGGTGAAGTTCAGTAGCCTGTTTTTCAACTCCACCTTAAATATGCTATAAACAAACTTAATTAAATTTCGTGCCTAAAATACCTTTTAAACTTTTTTTTTTGCTGTTGATGAGAAAGAGCAACTGAAATAATTGCAAACAAGCAGAGGTTATCAGGTTAGGTTTTCCGTCAGTTTTGACAGAAACTGACACAAAATCTAACCTGCTAACCTCGAATTTGACATAGACGTACAGTGCCGCCAACATACTATTCATAACGAAACTCCGGCGAGTCGCCGGCGAGCCGCTGGCGAACGACTATGCATACGGCTGTGACTGTTTTTCACTAAAATGGATCGAGACCTTATAATCACCCTGTATTGTTCCTTATGATTAAAAAATGTATTGTTTATTCTTAATTCGGTTAGTGTGCATAGATTAATCAGTAGCTCTCCATTGTCGTTTATGACCTCTTCGTTGAACCTTTGCTTAATTCCCGGTATTATTTCGCTTCCGGTGCGGGCATTGAAGTCTCCTAGCACTATCAGTTGTTCTTCTTTGGGGAGTGATTCAATTATATCTTGGAGTTGGTCGTAGAATTCTTCTCGTTCTTGTTTAGGCTTGTTGTCTTCTGGTGCGTACACTGATATTATGTTTAGCTTTTTGTTCTTTGTTCGCATTGTTGTTATTAGAATTATTGATGATATGTAACGACATTCTTCTATATTTGCTCTGAATTTATTATGTAT
Source organism: Agriotes lineatus (assembly GCA_940337035.1). NCBI lineage: Eukaryota > Metazoa > Arthropoda > Insecta > Coleoptera > Elateridae > Agriotes > Agriotes lineatus. The sequence goes on along the minus strand of OW679194.1, from coordinate 98,572,532 downwards.
TGCTATGGCCACACCTTCCTTAGCTTTGTCTTGTTTTTCTACTCCGTTATATATTACCAGGTATTCTGGATATTGTTTTTGGCCTTTTCTTTTTTTTTTGTTTCTTGTAGAGCACATACATCAATTTTGTGATCTTTGAGCTCTTTTAGCGTCTCTTGCTCTCTGGTGTTAAATGATTTAATGTTCCAGGTCGCACAACGTAGTATATTTTTCTTTTTCCATATCTTTATCCTTCTTCTCGCTTGTGTTGTCACCTTTGGATCAGTCTTGTTCCGATGCTCAGTTTCGGTTCTGTGAGCTTTAATGATTTTTTACCTCAGATAGGTTGCTAACCTGGTCTGAGGAGGGTTCTTATCCGGGACTTGGGACCCGGCAACGGCGGAGTTAAGAAGGCTGTTTGGAAGTGACAAATTGAAATGCCCTAATAAATATTATTAAATCCATGGTGTGAAGAATACAAGGTGTAACGTTACGCAGAATGGAGGCATTATGGACGGAGCCTCAACTGCAACCAATAAGAAATGCACCTACAAAGGGCGCGAATTTTAAATGGAGATGGACCATTTTGATTTTATTAAAGAAACTAGCGGACCCGACAGACGTTGTCCTGCCCGCTGCTTGCTATTAGCGGACCCGACAGACGTCCTGCCCGGTGCCTGCTATTAGCGGACCCGACAGACGTTGTCCTGCCCGCTGCCTGCTATTAGCGGACCCGACAGACGTCCTGCCCGGTGCCTGCTATTAGCGGGTTCAGCAAACGTTTTCTCGATTTTCGAATTTTCGATTTTTTTCATTTTAAAACATATTGGGGGGTAGTGGGGGGTGGTAAAATTTTGGGGTTATATGTTCTGATATGCGGGAAATCTTAAAAAAATTAAAACAAATAAATTCGTCAAAAATTTAAAAAAATCCTAGAACCCGATTGCAGCGCCACCTACCGAGTCCAATTGTGAATCTAAACCATCCAGGGACCCACTCAAACACACACAAAAAATTTCATCAAAATCGGTCCAGCCGTTTAGGAGGAGTTCAGTGACACACACGTACAGAAGAATTATATATATAAAGATAATCACTTATAATACCATGAGTAGTCAAAGTTATGTCGACTATTTTTGCGGTGGTGTCACGAATGTCCATTGCGCTTTGGTACGATTAGGACGAGTGCGATAGCCCAAGCGCAATGGGACATGAGTAGTGATACCACCGCAAAAATAATCCACTTAACTTTGACTAAGAATGGTATTTGAGGGACTATTTAATGAACCATATACTTTTTCAAATTAGTTTTCAGTAAATCTAGCAACAAACTACGTGATTTCTATAGTAACAACACACTGATATTGACTTTTTCTAATAAAAATCACATTTGTTTAAAATAGTCAAGGGTAATACCACAAGCAGTGGATATATTTTTGACAAATATTTTGTCGTTTCCATGTAAATTATTGCGTTTAAATTTCACGATACTAAATCACATCAAAAATGTCACGAGCCGAAGGCGAGTGACATTTAAATGTGATTTTGTTGAGTGAAATTTGCAATAATTTCTATGGAAATGGCAAAATATTAAAAACAAATATATCCACTTCGAGTGGTATTTGGGACGACTATTTAACAATATTAATACATAACGATTAACTTTATTGAAAAATAATCCAACAATTAATATAATTATTCATTCTCAATTAAATTCAGCGGAATACTTCCAAAACACAGCATTTTAAAATTTTTAAAACAAGCCACACAGTTTGTTGGGGTTTAGTGTTACGTAACCTAGCGATATCACTAAGGACAGAACATCGTTGCTAAGCGATACTTCGCAACAAGGCTATTTATTTTTTGAGTACGTACATTGTTTTGTGAATATTTTGCATGGTGCCCAATATTCAGTGATATACTGCTGTTGGGTCTAGGACAACTCGGCGCCGCCAACTCGGCGCCGCCACTTCGGCGCCGCCATCTCGGCGCGGGCCAGCTCGGCGCCGGGACAACTCGGCGCGGAGCCATCTCGGCGCCAGCCAACTCGGCGCGAGGCCATCTCGGCGCCGAATTTAAATTCGCAAACTAAAGTGATCGCCAAAAAGCTGGCATCAAATGAAAAAAAATTGTTAGAATTTCTTGGAAAATCAAACACTAACGACCAGAGGTAATTGCAAAGTAATTACAAATGGGCCAAACAAAAGTTGTCACATGACTTCCGTTATCAGTAAAATTTTACATTTTTTTAAAATAATTACGAAAAAATGCATTTACTACCCAAGATAGGGACAACATTTACGAAACAAAGTTGTGTTCTGGCCTTGACATTGTTGAGTTAGCTAAAACTAACACATAATAAAAATCGTATGAAAATCTTGCTTAATTTCCGAAAAATTGTACTTTTTGGATTTACACAACTTCGAAGAACGCCATTTTTAACTAAGTAAAAATCACCCAATATATCTAATACGGGCTAAATTATCTTTTATGTTTAGGTCCCATATCAAAGAATATTACTTTTAACAAAGACGGCTATGGAAAAACAAATATTTTTCAAAAAGTTTTTTATTTCATAATAAAAAAAATTGTTAAAAATAAAATTATTTAATTTGGAAAATAAACATTAAAGAAATATTTGTCATATATAAAGCACTTTATGTGTAATTCCAAAAAGTGGTATTTTTCGGAATTTAAGCAAGATTTCAATGAGATTTTTTATTGTGTGGTAGTTTTAGCTGACTGAACAATCTTAAGGCCAGAAAACTTTTTTTCGTAAAATGTGTCTCTATCTTGACTAGTAAATGCATGCTTCGTAATTATTTAAAAAAAACGTAAAATTTTACTGATAACGGAAGTCATGTGACATCTTTTGTTTGGCTCATTTGTAATCACTTTGCAACCACCTCTGGTCCTCAGTGTTTGATTTTCCAAGAAATTCTAACAATTTTTTTTCATTTGATGCCAGCTTTTTGGCGATCACTTTAGTTTGCGAATTTAAATTCGGCGCCGAGATGGCCTCGCGCCGAGTTGGCTGGCGCCGAGATGGCTCCGCGCCGAGTTGTCCCGGCGCCGAGCTGGCCCGCGCCGAGATGGCGGCGCCGAAGTGGCGGCGCCGAGTTGGCGGCGCCGAGTTGTCCGGCTTCGACTGCTGTTATTGGTTGAAAAAAGCAAATTTCGGCAATGTGATTGGCTTATATGTTATAGTGTTGAATAGTCACTTGAATACCTTCTAGGAAGATATATCCACTGATATTTTTTTGATTGGTCAAGAAACGTCAGAATTCTGGATTTTCGTTGGTCACTTTTTGACAGATGACAGGTGAATTGAATAGTCCAAACTATTTACTTTAAAAATGATGTCATTCTTGTTATACGTTTGGCAGTACTGAAGTGTGTTATTGGTGACGTCTATGTTAAATTCGAGGTTAGGTTTTGCGTCAGTATGTGTCAGACTGACGAAAAAACTAACCTGTTAACCTCGAATTTGACGTCGACTGACAGTTCCAGCAAAAATATACGATCGCGGCCATGGTGGATTTCCTGAGTAGGTGCATTGGGGATTTGTTGACATCTCCCCTCTACTTTCTGAACGACTGCGCATCTCCGGGAACTTTTCACCTTGCATTCTTTACACCATGATTAAATCTAGACAAAATAATAATGTACGAAGTAACATTTTTATTTACAAAATTATGTAAGGAGCAAAAATAATTCTCAATCAATTATTTGGCTCAAAAAACATTACAACTGTAAAACGTTTTCAAAATGCTCCCCATAAGCTTCGCAGCGCATGCATGCACATACAATAATTTCATCTTGAATACGCTGAAACATTTTGGGGTTAATGGTGGTGGCTGATTCATGAAATCGATCGGTAAGGTCTTCTCGAGTTTCAACAGGAGTAACATAAACCAAATTCTTCAAATGGCCCCACAGGAAATAGTCCAAAGATGTTAAATCCAGATTTCTCGCTGGCCAAGCTCTTCGACTTTCACGAACGATCCATTTCTCAGGGTAATGGTGGTTAAACTATTGCCAAACCGCACCTACTTAATGACTGCACAGCATAGAGCTGCACCCACATATCGCACCGGAGTGCAAGAAGAATATCCTCCAGTATGCTCGGAAGGTTATCATTTAATAATTCTAAATTTTCTTCATTTAGCCTTTCAGGAAGTATAAAAAGACCACTCAGCCTGTCTCCAAGTATTCCTGCCTATACATTTACTGAAAATCGTACCTTGTAGTTTCTTTCGTGAACGGCATGAGGATTGTCATGGACGCAAACGTGTTCTCTATGACAGTTAATGATGCCGTTTCTTGTAAATGTAGTTTCGTCCGTCCATAACACATTGCTTATAAACAAAGGATTTTTTTTTCTATGGGCTTCTATCAACCACTCGCAAAAGGTAAATCGATGTGGATGGTCTTTCTGCAATAAATTCTGAACTCTTGTTTTGTGATAAAAATACAGCCCATCATCTTTTAAAATCCTATGCACACGAGTTTTAGAAACACCCACATTTTTAGAAATACTTCGTATACTAGTTTCTAGATTTTCAGCTATTTGTAAAACGTTTTTCTCTTCAGTTAGGTTCCCTTATTCTTAGTCGACCTCAGTTCATATTATGAGCTGGAATAATGGTTCCAGTTTCTCTTAGTCTTCGATCTGCAGTTCTTAGCACAGTATGAGAGGGACGCCTTCTGTTGGAAAAACGTATGACCCTTGCAGCTTCATTAAAATTTTCTTGACAGTTTCTGAAAACCCATATCATGTCTGCATATTCATATGCCGTGTAATTCATGGTACAAAGACAAATTATGATTGAATCAAATCAAATGCAAGTGAAATTACAATCTGGAATAAATCTGATGCCACAACTGATAGTCAAAATTTGACATTAAGACTTTTGAATGTTTGTTTCAATTTTTATTTTTTGTTCATATCAGTCACCATAAATATGCTTTGTTGTCATGTACAATTTTAACAAAATTTCTTATCTTTTAACACCATTTCAAAAACGAAATACGAATAGTAAAACATATTAGTCAATTTTTGTTTTAAATGTGTTTCCTATTGATAAAATACGCGTTTTAAGTTTTCTTAATAGTTCTTTATAATTTGCTGTTGGAGATAACGTAATTAACCACACCGTACAAGAAAACTAAGCTACATAACACAATTTTTTGCAGTTTTGTGTTCATAATTCATGATAGAAAAAGGTTACCTGAAGCTTTAGCGGGAGTTACGGGACACCCTGTATACCAGAAAGAATTACATAAACTACGCATGAAAAAATTAAGAACACGGCTGTTTAGTTATATTAAATTATGGTCTGTACACTGTCTCCCAACTACAGAGTTGATGACGTATGATCAGCGATGACCCCTATTTGTCAAATGTACTCATACAACTAATTTTTTAAGTTGCATGGTATTTTGAATCATGAAATTGTCTCCATCTTATCAACATTCTTGGTAATTGGAGTCTTTGTGAATGGGGATAGACCAGCTACCTGGTCCGAGTGCATTGTAAGGCTTATTATAGAACTACACATTGTGCAGTAAAAATAGGTCCGAAGGGGAGCAAAGAATTATTAATATAAAGACACCATTACAGTTTTGTTACTTTACTTGTCTGAGGGAAGTATTGTAAACGTGAAAAAATCACCTTCCGAGATTTCTTCAGATCCTCACGTTTCAGGGTCCCTGGATGACGAAACTCATGTTTTTCTCAAATCCGTCTGCCTGTCTGTATGTCTATCTGTCTGTCTCTCTGTCTGTCTGTCTGTCCGTCCGTCCGTCTTTTTGTCCGTCCGTTCATCATATTAGATATCTACCTGGATCAAAACCGAATATACTTTCGGTCAAACATATACAACGTGAGCAGTGAGCACCTTAAAAATAAAATTCTGCCTATTTTTGCTTTAACTTAAGAACTATGACTTAAATAGAAGTAATATTTTGCACATAGCTTAGTTTTTTACCAGTGGTGAAAATATTCGTAATTTGAACCCAACAGATAAAGGTTAAACACCTTACAAATATGTTTTATTGATATTTTCAAAATTGCTACTCTCCTTTTACTTGCGAGGAAAGTTCTGAGTAAAGCTGTGTAGAGGTTTTTAAAGTGTATATCTATGATTAATTTCGAGGTTTTAGACAATTGGAAATTAATGAAATCATTATTCAGTTACTTCACTTAGTCGATCTTCTTCTACCACGACGTATCGTGGTATTCAATGAAATAAAATAAAATCAGTGGTAGTAACAATAATAATAATTAATCGATGTTAATCCATATAAGGCCACACACCTCAGAGTTCACAATTCATTCTGACATGGATGTTGATATTCTGACGTTGTCTCTGTATGTATTTTCAATGCACTGTTGATTTCAGTTTTAATGATTTTGATTATTGATAATGGACTGAATAAATTATCGAAACGGTTAAATTGCCTTTTACCTTTAAATAAATAAAGAAGTGTAGCACTTTAGATTTCAAGTATTTTAGCATTAAGTCTTAGTCTATTTTTAATTCTTCCATTAGTAAGAACTGATGGCAATGATTGATGTCATTTTATCACTCCTTAATTGGGTTCTACAAAATCCACAAATAAACATATAGAGCTTTTTTTGTGACAAAATCATTTTATAAGCACATACAAAGAGAGCTGAGGTTGCAGTTAATAATCGTAATTTAGAAACTGTACACACAGTTAATTCTCGGAAAGTTAAACCATGCCGTATAGCATTGCTCAATATAAGCAACACTTCGATAAAACGTCGCTTAGCTCTATTATTATGTTATTACTGGGAAATTACGAAATTTTATAGAAGACACGTCTCCCAACAATTTGTCCGCCCTTGACTTATACAGAAACGTGTAGACATCCAGGTATCTACTCTCATATCTCAATTAAACCTTTAATGCAGTCGTAAAAACAACTAATACAAGAAATAAGTGTACAACGTTAAACTACCATCGAGGATGTTTGTACCAAAAGTTTTCAGATTGTTTATTCATGACTTTTATATTTTAAAGAAGATATTTTGAAAACATTCCCGTATTTGTAGTAGAAAATGTAGCTTTTGATGTTGTCTGTCTCTGCAAAAGAGTTATCGAAACGATTATTTTTTTAGATATATAATTTTCAATAAAAAAATGGTTTCTTTGGAAATTACAATATCGAATTGTAATAAAATCTAAAGAACGTTTATTTGCATAGGTGTTCAAAATCCTCTCATTCAGTTTTAATGCAAAAAGTACGTTACATATCTGTTTATTGAATTAATTTCATTAACATTAACATAAACGCCATTATGCACAATAAAACTAATATTTAACTCGTATCACTTTTAACCAATTAACGAATTTTACCCAGGAGCTAATCCTTCCTGATGGCTTTTTGCCTTTTGGGTATTTCGAAATTATCAAGCAGCTAACTGCAACAATATCAACTACTGGTGTTAATTGTTAGCGTAATAACTATCAAATTAATACAAATAATATTTGGAATTTTTTAGTTTAAACATCCTATACTGCTCAACAATGGCTCTAATGGTGTAAAGGTGCTCGGAAATGTCAAAACTGGCCTGAATGTTTACCTCATATTTATATGTAATATTATTCCCAATAACGCTGACGTGTTAATGGGAGTTAATAGTATCATTACTTAATTATAGCTATAATCATGAAGTACTTGTATAAAACGGACACAAATTTGGAAATTATGTTATAGCAAGAAACATTTTTTTTTAATTTTTGGGTAGAAATCAGCGATAACCACTGAAATAGTGAAAAGAGTAAGTAATTAAGAATGGCATTTCACTTAATTAGATATTTACCATAAGTATAGAATTGCTTACGTAACACAAAGCTGAAAATATTTCAAATTATTATATTGGAGAAATGCAAAATAAGGTATTGCTTTGGATTATTAATTAAGCCCACTTGGATTAGTAGGAACATTTCAAATCTATCTGAACAAGGCTGGTCAAGCTATTATCACCGTAGTGTTGTCAAGCCGTTATATTAGAAATTACATCGCAAAATAGCTATTTATGACATTAGGCCGGTAGCTAAATATTTATGGCCGAGGCAGTACATCACGGTTGAGCCCGCCAGGGCCATAAACGCGAATACCAGTCGTGTGTCATATTCATTTTTTTTTGTATAGTGAATAAGAACAAGAACCATTTTGATTTTATTAAATAATTAAAAATGCTGTGATAGTTGTTATACGTTTGGCAGTACTGAAGTGTATTGTGACGCTGTCTATGCCAAATTCCACTGATAGTGCCAACAACAGTGTACTTCAGTACTGCCAAACGTATAACACGAATCACAGCGGTTGCTAGGTGCTACCGGACTCGTTGGTAGATGGTTGCTACCACATCAGTATACAAAAATAATTATTTATTGTAAAATTGTTTTTGTTCAATCCGTATGTACTATTTATTTGACTTCTATATATGTATAATTGTACACATTATACAGGGTGAAAAAAAATTGTGTTATAAACTTGTTCAATAAAATAAGAAAAAAGTTCATATTAACATGGGTCCTAAATTGCGTTTTAAGTTACATAGAGCACTGCGAAGGATAATAGTTCTTTAAGCTACAATGAGTGTAAGGACCTTATAACACTCCAGGAAGATTTTTAATATACAATTTATTTCGAGAATGTTAATTCCTTACATTCCAAGTCGTTTGTCATATTTTTTTCACTAACGGCAACTTAAAATAAATATTTCTAAAAACGAACACTGGTATCAGACATTTTGATTGAATTAATAAGTCGGCTATACCCACAGAGAGTCAGAGCAAAGCGCCATTGAATTTTCTCGTTTTAAAAGAGAATTATATTTAGAAATTGGAAAGTGAAAATTGATGAAGCCGCAAATACTGCCTGTTTATATTTACTGCCGACGAAACCAGGAAACAGGTACGAACTAAAATATTAAATCTGTAATCGTTCTTTATTTGTCAAATCCGGACTATCCGACGATTGTTCATTCTTGCTTTAGGAATATTATCAGCCACCTATAGTTCCTCTAGCCATGGATGTAACCAAGGATGTCTATATTGTTCCAGGCCATGACACTGGTTCGTATGCTAAATTTTCTGCTAGGACATTCCAAGACATTCAGTTTTACAAACTTTCAAATATATAATCGACGTTAATAAACTATTTTGACGAGACAGTCAACATCAGTTGCAAAAATGCGTTTGAAGTATTGATCACTTGCTCCATATATCAGCGTGATCAAACTTCCATCAAATGAAACAGTGGCACAAAAATGGTAACAAGTTTTGAATTGAGGTGACTGGCGGATTGGAAAGATTAGTGTTTGAGAAAAAAAAATCCGGTATATAAGTTCATAAGATGAGGAGACTTGTTCCGATTGCAATACCACTAGCTTCCCGGCAAATTATTTTGAAGAAGTTGCCGTTTTAGATGAAGTGAAAATTAGTAGCGATTTACTTGCAATGGGTAATTAGGTAGCTACCCATTAGGACTAGTTTTTAAATCGAATATTATGGTGAAGTAGCGCACTACGATGTAAATTGCAACGATTTTAAAGATTTCCTTTCAGCTGGCATGTATCAGAATGACAGGAACAGTGCACTGATAGATTGTTCATGTAGTGACCAAAATAGTATTTTTTTGTTATAGGTTGCCAGATTGTGGTAAGTCATTTCAAAGTTCACTTTATAGGCCCAGTGTCATGGCCTGTAACAATATAGACCGCATTGATGTAACGCCTACTTACATAAGCGGTAGCGGTAAAAGAGCATTTATTTAATCAAATGAATACGGAAAAGATACATTTGGAGAAATGGTAAAAAATTTGGAGTAATATTCAGAAGAGATAGTTTCTGCAACGGTGATGGGCAGTTCTTATCAAGCGTCTAAATATGTATGAATTCTATTTGTATAACTATTCCAAAAATGTAGCTTTTTACACAAGAAAGCCACTGTTGTTTGAAATTGCCGAAAGCAGTAGTCTTCGGCAACATTTAACCTATAGCTTGGAGGACACTTCATCACGAAAATGTGACTAATAATTAATTTTGCTTGCTTATTATATTTTTATTTCTCCAAAACTACTGTCGAAAGGCTAAACAAAATAAAATGTGATCTACGATACATATTCGTACTGTTGCTGATATTTTGGGTTAGACCCATCGGTAGCCCAATCAGAGTAAAAAACAACAATGTGTCGCATTAAACGTTTTTTTATTAATTATTTAGATGACACCATTAACGGAGCACGAAGTTATAAGAGTTTACTGCTGGCGGATTCTTAAATCGTTCAAAAAATTAGACCGTCCAAGTAATTACTTATTTTAACAGAGCCGTGCTTGGTTAAGCAATTCCGAAGCTGACTTTTGGAAGTATTTCCTAACAACTTTTAATGGTAATTATAGTAATAACGTTGGCTGACTAGGTTGCCCAACTTATTGCTCTTAGATTTTTTGGGGTTACTGCTAACACAGAATTTATGAAAATTATATCAATCAAATAAATTAAGCAGAAGCAAATATTAATTCGACATTAGGAAAATAAAAATTCTTAGGCGGACTATTTCAGACATTGAAACAAACAGTTTCACGCTAAATGAGCGTGTGAGTGAGGATATGCAGTAACTTGATACTATTTTTAAGTCAATTAAATGATTTCATATTCTTGCTTTCTCCAATTTTTAGTAGGTGAAATGAACGTTGTTAACTCATATTTCATGTATAATGATGCATAATTAGTGATTTATTAACATTGTTTTAGTTGGCCTACTTAACTACTAATTTAAAATTATGAACCATAAATTAAAATAAACCGAAATATATCGTACATCATTAAAATTTAAAAAAAACAAGACGTATTCATTGTTATAAAAATTGTATATGGCCCTCAATAGAGAAGAAGCCGATGTTAATAGTGTCTAATACACAGTGCTTTCGTAAACTAGTGGATACATTCGTAAAAAATTCAAGGAATAACTTTTGGAAAAAATGCTGACACCCGTCGATTTTTATTTTTAGTTGCGCTTTTTTTCAAATAAAATTTAGATATACAGGGTGATCTGCGTAGGAGGTATGACGTCATCGATGTTTTTTTAATGGCAACCCCCTTTTTTTATTACGGAATATGAAAGAACGCATTTTTTTACTTACGCCAAGTTGATTTTTGAGTATAGATCACACGAACAAAAACTAAGAAAAAAAAATAAAGATTGCAAAATAATCAATTTAATTTTAGGAAATATGATTTTACGTTTTATCAATGACCGCAATCAATAAAAACCATATCAGTCATCTTTGTTACTGTCAGACAGACAGCGGTGCACAATTTGAACATTTAATTTAGTGGTTTTTGCAATTATCATTGCAATTAAATTTAGTATTTTGCAGTTTAAAATTTGTTTTCTTATTTTTTGGTCATGTGACCTATACTCAAAAATCAACTTAGCGTAAGTAAAAAATGCGTTTTTCATATTCCGCAATAAAAAAAGCGGCTGCCATTTAAAAAAAAACATCGATGAAGTCATACCGTCTACGCGGGTCACCCTGTATGTATAGATTCTATTTGAAAAAATGCGCAAATAAAAATAAAAATCGACGGGTCCCAGCGTTTTTTTCAAAAGTTATTCATTGAATGTTTAACGAATTTATTCACCACTTTACGAAAGCACTGTATATATTGTTGAAATGTCAGAACACTATTTTATTTTTTAATTTTATAACATTAAGCTTTAAAAGTTGCATTATGACAGTCTTCGCATAATATACAAATGTTTCCAAATGAAGACAAAAGAGAAAAAAATAAGTAAAACTCTGTGAACTTGGCCAAAATTTGTTTTATAATACTGACCAGCCCCAATTTGACGTGATTCCCATGCAAATACTTGAACAACGGTCGTAAGAATTACGTCAATCTATAAATTAGAAAAAAATGTGTCAAATTTAGTGGTTGATTACTAGATATTCCCTGGTGCCAGCTTAAAGGGGCTTTTTGGAAAGTATTATGCAGGAAGTTTATTCTTAGCACGAAGTTCATTATTCACTATTTATTGGGAAAAGTGTGATATTTTCCATCTAAATTAGTATTAAACAATGGCAGTAAATTTTAAAGATGGCCAAGACTGTGTTGTATCTAATAAAAATGTATCGTTTTAATCAATAGTGTTTTATATTTCATTTTCCCAAAAAAAAATGCAATTATCTACTTGCGGCTATGATCGATTATCTTTATTATTGTTTTTACGCTACCACCCTATTTCTACTTGTTTTTTTACATTAGGGTTTGTTGTCTGTGACCGAAGGCTCAACTTACCGTATCCTTGTTGATTGATATGACAACAACAAAATAACAGCCCCCTTATGAAATATAACGGTTCTAGGACCGTTATAGAAAATTATCTTGTATTTGGTTACTGTAGAAACAATAATCACGTACTTTATTTGAGCAAATAATATCTGTCGTATTCAACGGTATTTTTATTTTTATAAGTTGATAGCGCAAAAATGGGTATACGACACTCGATCGTTAAGTGCATTATTAGAATAGCTCTCAAAAAATAGAAAAACTCGACCCTTGATTTCCAACTTTTTCTCATTCTGTTCTACGGCACATACCGATCTTGTAACGCAATATACTATTTGCGCTATCATGCTATCAACTATTTTTAGCTGTTTTCGGGTTTATCTAGGACTGTTAGAAAATTATTTTGTATTTTGTTACTAAACAACAATCACGCACTTTATTTAAGTTAAAAAAATATTCTACAGCTTCCAAATATACTTTTTTATAGTTAACGTTAATAACCCATTTTATACGACATTCGATCGTTAACTGCCTATTGGAACAGGCCTCAAAAAATTTAAAAACTCGGCTCTGTACTTTTAACTTTTACTCTGTCGATTCAAAGAAACCTACCAACTGTGTAACGTACTATACTATAATCACCTTGTCAGTACTCTCTTATAATATTAGTAATTTTATTTTAGTGCCGTTCTAGCATCACAAAGAGAAGTGGCGATGATATCAGAAATGATCCATTCAGCCTCTCTTATTCATGACGACGTTATCGACCAGTCAGATTTTCGAAGAGGGAAGCCCAGTGCAAACGTGCTTTGGAGTCATAAAAAGGTAGGATTTTTACGCAATTTCCGTAATTCATCATTCAATGCCAGAGAGTTGTTGATATGCCAGAGTGACTCCACTGGTTCATCTGCAGTCAGGTACTCGTTATTTATGTGCATTAATATAAAATAAATGTAAACGCAGTTACGATCAGTATTCTGCTCATTAAACGCACTAATAATATCTTCTTTCTGGTGAACGTGTTTACCCTGAAAATGGTGGTAATCAATTCAATGGTAATCGCTAATCCTTTACTTTACCGAAGTATTATTTAAACTGAAACCGCCTCGTTTTTATAGAAATTAAAATAGTCAGAATCGTTACCACTTTTATTTTTATTCTAGAAGTGACCGTGTCACCTGCGACTTGGAAAGAATTAATCATTGATATATCCGTTAAGGCCCGGTACTTAAACATTAAACTATTCTGATTTAATTTCATTACATTGTATAATAAAACATTCAAGGTTTGCAATGCAGTTATTATGCAGCATGTGCCTTATTTGGGATTCTGATGTAATGATTTAGTTATAGTAGCTAGTTATATAAAAATAAAAACTGCTCTTGATGATATTAGTGTACGATACAAGACCATAGCATAAAACTGAAAATGAAATAATGAATAACATGCTTTATATAGACCCCCAAGGGCACTTAAGCTACCTATTTGTATTATATACACCTTTGAATACCCGCCAACTGTGATTAAACTATGTTAAAAACGATTAAACTTTGGTTTGATGTCGTTTTATGTTTTGAGCATATTTCGATTATTATTGCTTCTAAAATAGTTTTTTAAATTTTTTTTGCAACAAAAATTATCTTATCCGAATTTCTGATGATACTACGAAATATTTTGAAATTAAATTCAGCATAAATTTTGATCGCTAGGGTATATTTCAGAAAATTTGCATTTTTAATCGTTCATAAGCAGGGTTGGCAAGAAACATGATTTTTAAAATTAAACAAACATGTTTTATTTGCTTAAAACTGTGTTTTTGTTTAAAACACATTTTTTGTTCAAACAAAAAATCACGTTTTTTTGTTTAAAACATTTTTTTTTAATTTTGATAATTGTGGTAACCTACTTGTATTAGTTTAGTAGGTAGCTCTTGTAATTAGGAAAATCCCTTGTAAAACTGAATCAGTATTATGAATAAATGCAGTCAACATATTAGTTTCAATTCAACTTTCAGCTACTGTTTGCGTTTGTGGCTGAACGCACGAAATTTTTTCATCAGATTTTTAAGTTTAGCCATACTTTAAAATTCGAAAGACTAAAAAGTTATATTAAAAATTGATTCGAATCATGACTGAAAGGAAACTATAAACTCTTCTTGAATTATTTTTTAAAACTAAAAACATACAACAATAAATGCGTTAGAACAAAATGTAACAAATGTAGCAAAAATAGCGAGTTTAGTAGCTTGCTTGCAGCGTGCTTGAAAACGCTGTAATACTGTAAAATACTAAATACATATATACTAGCTACAGTATCGATTTATTTTTACTTTTCATTAAATTTAGGACAAACATTGGTTTGAATTACATTAATTTTTATAGTAGGTAAATAAATTTACTGCTGTGCCTATGGTCTAATAGCTTTTATTTGATTTTATTTAATTTAAATCTTATTCTCAGAATTTTATTTAAAATTTGTATTTAAATCTTACCTTTTGTCCACAGTCTTTGTTATTCGACTCTATCTCAGGGTTACTATTAAAATCAGATTAAGACATAAACACTGAATAATTATAATGCAAGAAATAAGAAAATTGTATTTATTAAGCAATATTTAATATCTGCCTTTATTATACGTTTAACACCTTTGTTAATAATATTTGATAATTACTTAATTTAAGTGAAATCAATTTTAGATTAATATTACTGTCTGCTTACAAATTTTATCATTATCTAATTTATAATTCAATTGAATTCAATTTTAGTAACTCTGTAAGTAGCAGACATATTTTATATTACTACTTTCCTTTTATATGTGTCTTGTTTTAAGTTGAAAGTTAATAGACTCACTTTGTAAGCCTTTATCTTCGAGCTCTGCATCTTCTATAATCTTCTATTCGCCAGATCTCTGCTACAGCTATTCTCGTTGTGGTTGGCAGCACATCCTTGTATATTAGTAATCGATGCAGTAAGTTTTTTATTTCGCACTAATATTTGTCTATCACACTCTTTAACTGCATGACAATATAAACGGGTACATACCAGTACATTAACGTCTAAAATTGACTATTAAATGCAATTTCAATTGGGATTTGTGTGTATTCAATTTATATTTTTATACAACTCATTTGTTCTGTTTATTTTTAAACTACCCGCCAAAACCAATGCTTATCCAACAAATAATAATACAGTTCTCTTTTATTACTTGTTTTGACTTGTCTAATTGTCATAAATCATATTTTTAGGTTCACAGTTTTACATTGTGTGTTTTCAACTACTTGACCAAATATGTAAGAATTAAACTTTTATGTTACATTTTATAATAATAATTACTTTTTTCAGACAAGTCTTCACTAGTTTGTACTACAATTGCAATCAAAACTGCACTCTTTACGAATGAATTGCAAATACCGTTGTAAGAAACGGAAATTCCAATGATAAAACGAAACCATCACTCCTTTTAGGAACATTATTTTAAGCTGCTTTATTATTATGTAGTTATTGAATGCTTTATCATTTAATGATCATATCATTACTTAAATCTACAAAGTTGTTCTAAATTTTTATATTAGCACTAGTGTCAATATGAAATCTCATATTGCAACTAGTGCGACTATATGCATCATTTTGACGTTGAAAACGACAACGAAATGTCATTATATTCGGTCAAAATTACGGAAAAGTATATATAGTTTTACACCAAATTTATGTTTTTTATTCTTTATATACTATCGGAAGACGAGCCTTTCTCTCAACAGAATCACTGACTCGTCTAAAGAAAGTTATTTATTTGAATAGTAACTCACGTCGATTTTTCGGTTAAAAAATCTTCAACAAACGGCCATCCTGCCCCTTCTCCTTCAGGATTTTTAGAAAAGTTTAAACATCTTGAAATACTTTTATAACGATTCCTGCTCGTGTATTTTCTAAAACATGGCAGGTTGTCTAGTAGTCCTGCAGGCGTTTGGTTTGAATATCGCCCATGTGTAACCGCAAGCCTAAGAAGGCCTGCAATGTTGGAACTGTAAAGAATTAAATTGTAAATTTTAAAGACATTGATTTAAAGTTCGAACAGTGGGAAATGATAAAACCACCTGCCTTAACGTATTATACCCGGTTGTCCCACAGGAAAATTTAATCTTTAAGGAAGTGGTTACTGTTTCATTTAAGCATTTTTTAAATCTGCCATTTAGGGCTTGAACCTGATCTGGATTATAAATTTTCACAAATTTGGCTTTAAACTTCTTGTTTTAAAATTTTTGCAAATAAAATTGGTGACTGGATGATTTGTTGTTTGATTTTAAAATTATAATCTGCCGTTCCAATTTATTAATTGTTTTCTAAATTCTTTGTATCTAGAAAAGCTGTGTAATTATTTATCCTTTCTCAAACTTCTGGGTATTAGTTTTTATCTATTACCAAAGAGCAATGCTCTGTGCTATTACTATATTTTCAGTACAGCAGGCACTCTCTGGAAGTTTACCATTATTATGACTAACAGCTGTAATAGTCTTAACCAAGGTATTTTGAACGAGTAACGTTTGTTGAAAATGGTGGTTGTCGCACTTAATTTCAATTTAGTGTCTTTAGTTTGCCAATGATCGTCTGGGAAGTGAGCTTCACAGTCTGCCGCTGCTTAAAATTTCGCGGTTCTCATTTCTTAGCCAAACTGATCGTTGATGAGCATTTTTGGACAGATTTAAGGATATAACAATCTTCTGACCGATTTTTACACCTTATTGCACTACAATCTGTCATGTCGAATTTTGGATTAGAACTGGAAAAAATTTGAATTTTTGCGGCTTCAATGACTGATCCAGCATTAATCAACTATTATTTGGAAAAATTGATCCAACCAATCAGAATGGATCACGCTGTTGTTTCTACTCTTATCGAACTAATATACAGGAACTCTAGAATACTCTTGTGTTGTTTTTACATGCGGTTAGAAGCTGTGATTGTGGCACAACCGTAGCACTTTTTGAAAAGAGTAAGATTAAAGGTTTATGTCTTTTAGATCAACAATCCGCAGCTGCTACAAATTATTTATCGAGGATACTGTATCCCACGATGACATTGCAGCTACAGGGTAGAAATTGTTACTTGCTTTATGATATGGGGCAACAAAGTCCCAGCCACTTGACGTCTATAAATATGTTTCCTATAAGCGTTTCATCAGTAAACAGCAATTACATTCTAAATTTCACTTGGCAGTTTTACCTCCTACAAATGCAGCCGTTACAATCACTCATATCGCACATACCAAGCCCAGCAGTAGATGGGAAATAGTTTAGAGACTACCTGGGGTGGGTAATTAACCCTTCCATCTTTTTCCTTAGCTGAATTCTACTTGTATTTAGTTGTGACTAACTTTGACTAAAACATATCAATATGAGCTGTAGCATACTTAAAAAATCGTTAGATTTACAGGAAAAATTATTAGAAGAAAATTTATGCTATTATGGTCTAAATTTTTTATTTGAAACTTTTTCTTATATCTGCAACGGGTAAGGAATTTACTGGTGACTGATAAACGTCGTTATAAACGACCGATTAAAAGAAAAATTCGTACATCGGATACATATTTGCTCAAGCACCCATGAGTGAAATAGTTTTTTCATTCATTGGTTGTTAAACTGTTAAAGTTTGATAATAAATAGCTCAGGTCGGTTTGATATTCTTATTTCAAATTTAAAATGTTTATCAACATTTTTAATAATTACTGTAAGTTTAGGGTAATAAAGGATGCTGCAACTACGCATACTGTCTCATCATGTAGTGTTTTTTAAAAAGCCAAGATTGAATTTTGCGGTAAAATCATTAGGAAAGCTATTATATGAATGCCTCATAATTAGCATGGGATATCGTATGTTGCTTTCGCCAA
Organism: Agriotes lineatus; assembly: GCA_940337035.1. Classification (NCBI taxonomy): domain Eukaryota; kingdom Metazoa; phylum Arthropoda; class Insecta; order Coleoptera; family Elateridae; genus Agriotes; species Agriotes lineatus. The sequence goes on along the minus strand of OW679194.1, from coordinate 98,554,337 downwards.
TGCAGCACCCTGTATAGTTATAAAATTTAATTGGTATAATGAACATTCGTGCTAAGGATTATAAAAAAATACTAAGAGGTAAACAGTTATTACTATTTTAGTGCTCAAAACAGCGAAGGTGTGATAGTCTGTTACCAGCCGTAAGCATGAGTTAAGAGGCAATTTAGAAGTTGTATTTCAATGAGTATTTAAACACAGTAAATTTGATTTTCAAATTATCCCAGACATATATAGAAAATAATGGAGACTATTTACAAGTTGTTTGATTTTTTAAATGAAGTGTTTATTTTTAGGCATTTAATTAATTTAATAATTTTAAAACTTTTAAAAATTTTATGGCCTAGTGAATCTGCATTAAATAAGAAAACATCGCAATTGTTGTTACTAAAGGTAACTCTGATCAAAAAGTAGTATATTTGAAAAAGCTTATGCTATTTGGTTGTGCGTAAAGTCATTACGACTTGCATTAAAAACACAATAATACGAGCCTGATTTCCAAACAAAAACATACCCATATGTGCAAAAACCAATAAACCTCTAGATTAAGCATCCTTGCACGGATTCACCACGTGTAAGGACTTTTGAGGAACAGAAAAATGTCAGCGAACAGTCGGAAGAAAAAAGGAAATACAAACGACAAAACTCACCGAGCCCGTGCGATTTTTAAGAAAGACAAACTGTGAGTTCATACCGCGACCGAGCTGAAATAAAAATAAAATCACGAAATTAACGCAATTACTCAACCATAATTTATACGAGGCTCAAACAGGCTAATAAAGGTTCGAAGACAGACCCGTCATAAAAAACCTGAGCCGGAAACACAACGGCAAAACCGACAAATATAAAGCATTTAATTCAATTTAAAAACAAAATAATTGAAATTAGTGTTTTCCTAAACGGGTCAGCCCCATGCGAGGTGTCATTACACGTGAAAAAATACGAGAAAACCAACCAAAGTAGTGCTAATGTCGTAGCAACAAAAATAAACAACCGCGGAGATCGACCAGAAACGAAATACATCCCCGGAAGGCTCGAAAGCGGCGGAATTGATAAAAAATCAGCGAACGCCTCGGCACAACCCTTTCGTGTTGGGTACCAAAATGCTTGGCTACCAATCAGTTATTCTTGATTTCTCTGTCGTTCCTTTGGTTAAGAACAATTCTTCGGCGTATCTGTTCATTTTAACTAGTATATTTTCAAGAAGGTTGTCCGAAAGAAATAGACGAAAAATGTCAATAAGATCATTAGATGGTAAATCTACTTCTAGTCCAGGTATATCCGAAAATGGAGGTTAGGATATCAGTCCACATCGGCACTTGAGACTGATTATTATTTGTAACGGCGTTCTTTTGCGTTATTTTCTAAAATAAACTGGCCTTCTCTCTCTGGTATGTTTTAGTCATGAATTTCATCAACTTCTTTACTTAGACTTGTTTCATCTGGCTCATATTCACTTTAACTTTCTTGAAGCGCCTCTTTATCGCTTTCAGTTCTGTTAAAATTCTTTATTTATCACATTCTCTAAAGCTTCTTTTAGGATAGATGGTCCTGGAACTTCGTCATTCATTTTAACAAAGTTACGAATACAATCGCAAAACCAATAATGGAAAAATAGCTATTTACAAACTTGTAGGAGGTCGGATCCCACAAAACTTTAGCAAAACTGACTAATTTAATCGAGTATTGCACTTTGCTCACTTGAGTCAATGGTCTTGCGTGAGAAGCTATCGTGACTCAAAAATCGAGTCATTGGAAGTCGATATGTTAAGTAGACTAGTAATAAACTAAATTCTTATGAAAAAAAGTAAAAATATTTTCAGTAATAATAGGACGAGAGGTCAAAATATTGCCGACAATAATTTTTGCGATTCAGATAAGAGTTTCTGCGGCGACGAAAATAATGACGAGTGCTTGCACGAGTCGTTATTTTCTAAAGCAACAGAAACGAGACAATCTGAAGAGCAAAAATTGTCTGCAATATTTCGACCTAGAGTCCTATTCGTCTTGACAATTTAAATTTTCATTTAAAAAAATACAGAAAAAATTGTCGCTGAAATAAAGCTCCTCGAAATATTGTCACTACAGTAATTGTTACAGCAAAAATTGTCGCTGAAATAAAGCTCCTCAAATTATTGTCGCTGAAATAAAGCTCCTCGAATTATTGTCACTAAAATAATCATTCGATTGGTAGTTTATTTTTAAATTGAAGAATGCCATTGGTTGACAATGACACCAGTTAAATTGTCAGTAATAATGTATTAAGGGCAAATGCTTTTGCCGGTAAAAATGTTTTACGAAAGTATTTTGTTTTGGCAATGTCACAAGACAAACTAACTTGATCAAATTCCCGAGCCGAAGGCGAGGGAATTTGTCAAAGTTAGTTTGTCGAGAGGCATTGCCAAAAAAACAACAAATCGTGAGTAAAACATTTGCCGAGCAAAATCATGAGCCCGTAATACATTTTGTGGGCTATTTCCCAAATATCGGTTCATTTTGACATTTATACTGATGCGCAATGACAGTTTAAATGACGTTTCTTAAATACCACCTTGATTAAAGCAACATATTTGGTGGTTGCCGTGGATGCAAGTGGCAAAAGAAACTGACAAAATCCCAAGGGAAAATTTCGATTTTTTGCCACTACAAAAACACACGATTGGTTGAATTTTGAAAAAGCATGGCTTTTCATTGGATAATAAGAGATGTGGGAAATAGTCTACAGTAAATATTTTTTTTCCACTTTGCGCTCTTTCTATCAACCACTTCTGCTCTGGAGCTTTTAAATAAGAATTTAAAAAATCTGGTGTGATACACGCACACAACTTCCTTTTGCAGTGATCTTATAATTAGCCAAAAATTTGATCTTTAATTTTTAAGCATTTGTTAAAAAATTTCAAAAATTACAAATTCTACAGAAACCGTACAAAATAGAGCGTTAGTTGAAGAGACTAATTTTATCTAAAACTTTGCACTGAATAATAATATACCGAGTGTTCTGTTTAAAATACAATTAATAAAAAAGAAAACAAAAACAAAAGAAACCATTTTAGCGCTATTCAACTGGAAAATCACCTATCTCAAATCAATACACATTAAAAATGTAATAAAAATGTAAAGTGTGAAAAAAATCTAAAAAAACTTTTCATTTTTATCATATCTCCCACAATTATCGAAATTTCCTGTGAAAATATAGACATTTTCCCAGCCTGTACCGACTGGATATTTTTCTAATAGTTATAAGTAACATATGGGCGCAGAATTTATAAGCGGCAAGCATGGTGAATACGCCACTGATACAGTCAATAGATACAAGAAGTTTTGTTTTAGTTTGTATAAATGACAGTGGTGTCGATCACGTCTTTATGTGATGTTCTCAGTTCTGTTGCATAACGAATTATCAATTTTTTGTGTTGAATGTAAGAAAGCTGCTAATATTTATGGTCAGCTGCTTATATAAAATTTGGTGAAGGATGCCTTTCAAGAAGCTCAGTATTTGATTGATATAAATCGTGTATTAAATGCTCTTCATGTTATGAGACCCACTTCTGCAACTGTATTCTGGGATATTCACTGCCCACTTATGGTAAATTTCTTATTTTGGCGGAAAGGCTAGAAATGCAATTACTGTAGACCAGAGCGGCTATGAAAACCGAACTATACGAACTATTGATATTATTTACCATGACCGTCCACATGTTGCCCTCTTGAACGCTAGACGAATTAGAATGGGAAGTGTTGGCTCATCCACCTTATAGCCTGACTTATCGCCCTGTCAGTATCTTGTTGGACCCCTTATACAGTATATGGGAGGCAAGAAGTTCAAGTCGAATGAGGTGACATGGAACTGGTAGAAATTAATGTTCGCAGGCAACCAAAACATTTTGTCACTGTTGGTATTTGCATGTTTCCCGAGTGTTGGGCATTACTTACTTTGAAAATAATAGCGATTTGTGTATTAAGAGCGCAAAGTAAAGCATTGCCGATTGAGAGAAATGCTAATTTCTCCAAATTGGCAATTCTGCTTTGCGCTAGAATTACGTTCAAGATTTTGTCTGCAATTATAATCAATTTTACTTTTGAAATGATTATTAAAAAGACAAAAATTCAAAATTTCTCTTTGTGGAACTTCCCTCGCGCGAATTCGATCAATTTGCAAATAAAAAAATGTAGTCTGCTGGGATTTGAACTCCGCGCTCCGAGGCGAATATTTCGAGCCAGTGTTTTGTCCGCCGCTAGAGTAACTGAGCCACGGGCGTGTTCTAATTGGACGAGTTTTTGCTGAGTTATAAAGCACCATACTATTCTGTCCTATTTGTGATGTTTGCCCTGTATCTATTCGGTCTCATTTTTGCCAATGATAAATTATTACTTTTATCTTTTGCAAATAAAAAATTATTTCGTCGTTTAGACCAGAGAAGTAAAAATATCGTCCTTTGGGATTCGCACTTCGCGCTGCGCCGCTAGAATAATGGAGCCACGGGCGTGCACGAAGTGGACAAGTTTCTGCTGCGTTATAAAGCACCATACTATTTCGTTAAATTTGTTATGTTTACCCTGTATCTGTTAGGTCCCATTTTCGCCAATAGTATAACCCGTGCTATGTGAAAATTATTACTTGTAGATATTTCTCAGGTAAAGCAAAAATTAATAACATTTTATGTGTAAGATACTCACCCTGTATATATTTCTCGCTTTTTTCGGTTTCCTGATAGGTAGACATATAATATGCATGCAAAGTATCGTCTTCCTCCAACAAATAGTTTTTGAGTTATACCGCCAACAGACGGACAGACAGAAGGAATCTCCGAAAGTGATTTTTTCGTGATTACAATACTTCCTTGGTCTTTTAGACGGGGAAAGTAATAAAGATTAAAGACATTTTACATAGTTAAAGATACATTGAATTCAGTTACTATTTAGTAGTAGTACGAACATTACGAACTACCAGATTAATAAAAACATTAATCTTTGAAGGTAAACTAATTATTATGTTTAGGGTAGTAGACCATTAAATATTTCGTCTAATACAGTAAACAGGAATTTCCATAGCCAGTAAAAGTTTTCACCGTAGTCGACATGCAACGTCTGCTGAACATAAAGATGATGAGAAAGTGCCGTGAAGACCTAATTATTATTTATACCTTGTATGCTTGTATTTAGCTAGAGTTTTCATCCTTGGCAATATTGGTTTTGATATAAAACCGTATTAAAATCTAGTAGTATTTTGTGCACTTTCATTACTATGTCATCTTTTGTGTGTCGCAATCTCTAGATTTTCACCGGTTAGATTATGATGACCCGGAAATTGCTAATTTGTAACGTAACAGTATTCATGTACATACCTAAATAAAACTCACTTTAAATTTACTTTTTCCGATAAAGTAAACGTTTTCTTGAACCGGTTTGTTTTAAAAAAATGCAGCACAAATAAGGCTTCAAGGAGAGTTGTACATATTGTCTACGGATACCTACTTAGTCAAAATAAAAATGATGATTTAGTAGCCAACGCAATGCGTATATTTCACATCTGGCGTATGTACTCTTTGTTAATTGTAGTAAAGTCAAATGACTGAAAGCGGTAATAGATGCCGGTTTAGTAACATTTGCAAAGCTTGACATTTATTCGTTCCAGATTTTATTCTATACTTTTATTAGTTTGTTTAATTTACAAAATTGTTTAAAATGTACTGCAACAATTTTATGTATATGAGAGAAGAATGTAAATATTTTAGGATTCTTCTTTTTAGTGGAAAATGTTTTGTTTATTAACATCTTAATTATGAATTTTGTGAACGCACGATGCTTGTTATTTTGTGTAATATTGTGTCCAAAATCATACAAGAAATTGGAGGTGCACGTACAATATAAAATAATTGAGGTATTTATTTTGCACATAAGAAACCAGCATCCGAATGAGTATTCAACAATTTCACAATATTAATGTAGGTTACTTAGATTCATACTCTGCAATGGTCAAAACCTGTATCACAAATTAGGTTTCCGAAAGTCTTGTAAAAGTAAATATCTAGAGTAGTTAGTTTAAAGGAATACGCGTTAATATTATTATTTCCGGATAAATCAGTCCTTTTCCGAAGGTTTATTGGAACATCTTGATGGAGGGTCAATACTCCTTTGATTCATGCTACTTTTAAGGTAATTGCATAATATTTGCGTGTTATTCTCAATCCTTTCACTAACTTGGAATCTAGTAAATCCCTGTGCGAATTAACGTCGTAGAGCATCATATTGTTGAAGTACAGTTTAATAACGTTGCTATTTTGATAATTGCCATGATATTAGATACATTAATTTTATATAAATGTAACCTAAAAACAATGTTTAAAAATATGCTTATGGTTATTACTTGCTTGTAATTACTTTCATATGATAAATAATAAAATATTTGGATATAATATAGTTATATACTTGATGTAGAAGAACGTTAAACTTATATGAGGAAATATTTGTGTAGAGCTATACTTTAGCCTTTTATATTAAAAAGGCCAATGTTAGACTAGAACGCTAAGGTTTTTGAATGAGAGGACACCCTAGATTAGCATAGTGTTGCGATTAAGGAGTATTAACGACCTTTATAATAATTATGTAGGTAGTACTAACTTCGCAACTAATTATCTTAAGAAATATCTGAAGGGCGGTTGTGGAAAAGTTGTTTGTACCAAATTGATGAAACGAGTTTATGTATATTGATATTGGTGTTAAAAATCATATTTGGTTTTTTTTTCTGTTGGGCAAGGTTGTTTTTGAGAGCAAGTACCGTGTATAATGTAGAAACTTGTATTGCAGGTTATTTAACTTTTAACATTTAACAACATTTCTGTTATTCAAAATGGGAAAACCGAAAATTGTTAAAGAGGAAAGGCGGAAAAATGTATTGATTTATATTAGATCGTAATTAGTGGCAAGAGAAAAAATATTTGAGATTGAAGTATAATTCCGAAATAATATTGTATAATTTTGGCCTGTTTTTGACGTGGTATTAGGGCGATATCAAACGCTTCATTGTTGTATAATTATTACATGAATAGAAAACAAGATGATAATGTGCAAGCGCCTTTTCGATACTTGTTGTGTGTTGGGATGTAGTGGTTTTTGCCATTCGCCCTTTGAGACGCCCACTTTTAAAGACACATTAATTTAGTCTTTGTAATCTGTTAGAACGATGCCTTCACTGTGGGGGCTAAAAACGCCTATAATGTGCCATTTCACATTTAAAGGTGACAAATGTATAGAAATTTGTACCCTATTCTTTAAATAATTTTTATACCACACGAACTGGTGCAGAAATCATCCTGACCGGCTATGCCGTTCTCGAGATAGAATGTTTACATCCATCGTGCTGGACACCTTCACTAAACTGCATTTTTCGACGTTCCTGTGGCACCGTAGTCGGCGCCTTAGAAATCGGGACACTTAATATGTTGTGTTGTTTTATTTAATTTATTATATTTTTTTTGAATTGTTGGAATTTTACTATCAACTAAAAAACGGAACATTTGATAAATTACGTAACAATTAAAACCATAACAACTGCAAAATCCCAATTTATACATTTAAAAATACATGCAAAATGTATCATAGTATTGAGTACTGTCCCGATTTCTAAGGCGCCGACCGTACATGAGCTCCCGCGTTACAGTAAAGTTCACAGGGGTAGTAATCGGAATCTGCGAGTTCGAATCCCACCACAGTTTTTTTTTATTTGCAAATTTACTAATTACTAAGTGTGTTCTTTTACTGTTTCAGTATTGTTAGCAACGTTAAGATATTTGCACCTATTTTGTGATCGCACTTACGACCTTCCGACGCAAGTTGCCTGTAAACCTCTACAGATTTAAAAAAAAAATAATTTAGGAACTTGATATGCAAACCTCCCAGTATGCTGTTATATGGTTATTAGGTTGCATGCATGAATTGCGACAGAAGTCAAAGTGTGACATGAGAAAAGTATAACATTTTTGTTTCAACTGCCTTATTGACACTGTTCAATTTTTTATTTCAAAATGCCAAAAATTATACGGAGTTACAGTCAACCATTTAACTGGCAACAATGCAATCCGTCAAAAATCATAACTACAAATTGAAAACAATATAAACCAATTTTGTCACGTCTAATTATTTCATATGTATACCAACAGAGCCTGTTCGTAGGAAGAAACATTGTGAATGGATTATAGTAATGTAACCAAATGCAATCGTGGAATTCTAAGCTAGTTTGTTTTGGTTTGCACTAAGCGGTTTTACAGTGGTTTCGGGAAACAAGAATAGTATTTAAAATATTTAGTACCCAATACGTTACAGGCATTAGTATTAAATCTGCGCACGGATAATATGAATATTATTAACATTACATCTAAAAGACAACTGAATTATTTAATAATATTTGTAAAAGAACAAGCTTCATATATTGAAAATAAGGTACTTACAATTTACTTAGCAAGACCAAGTAAATATCCTTTCATAGAGGAATAAAAAATGATTTACATTAAGATTAACTTTGTAGCTCATAGGGTTGATATTTTTAAATTTAATAAATTAGAATACTGTGTGAAAATTACATAAACGAATTTTAACGAAATTCTTTGGGAAGTTTTTTATTGTGAGAGGAGCAACGTGTTTACCTATTGCGCGTCAGTAGCTAGATACGTTTTCATGCCTGGAGAACACACATTAAATTATTCATTCTTTCGCTTTCTACAAACAGGCTGTAGTTTCTCAACGCTATTGAATGCCAACACGTCTTTGCTTTTACTGGTCCACATTACAGCAGTTTGATCTACTGCAGATAATTAGGAATATGATTTATGGTAATTTTTTTAAAAATTGTAAGCAATTTCATAACATGGACTCATATCTGTATTTAAAAATATCGATTACCCTGAAAAATTAACATCATTCAATCCTTATTTCTGTAATTCTGTATTTTACGATATTGTACTATTTAAAATTCGGTAAGGTGAATAATATGTTTGCTGTGCCTAATATTTGACGTAGCTGCACATAAAATTCTCAGTTTGTTTTAAAAATTACGCGGTTGGATTTTATTACGAAGCCGCTAATAATGAAAGTGAAGGTTATCTACAGTATTACATGCAACCCCATTTTTAAAATTATTAGAAATTTATGGATTTGCGAAACGATGCATGCAAAATCGCCATAATAACTAATAACATCGAAAGTATGTCTAGGGCTAAACGCTTATGCAATTATCCACAAAATATAGCATGTGTTATGGGGACCTACATCAATGAAAGTAATAATAAATATATTTTGTAAATCTTAGTCACAGAAAACTATACGGCATTTTTAAAAAGGATGAAATAATTGAGTAATGCATTTAATACAATGAATTGTGATTAAACCGTAAAGAAACTGACTAAAGTTGTGCTTCTACAGGATGTTAAAGGCAAGTTTTAAATATTTAAAGGGCTTCCAGTACCAAGAAAAAAGTATTAATTGATGGGGGTCTAAAATCACTTTTTTATAGGGAGATCTTACCTCTTGACTTAGGAAGACATTGTTTCGTGTTTTGTTTATATAAGAAAAAGGGCGGGTAGCAGAGAGGTAAAACGTAAAACAGAAAGGAATGGAGAAACTGTATAACCCCTACACCTATATTGGTAGCAGATCTAGGCATGCGGAGTACCGGGTACTTTAGACACCAACTGCTATGGTCATATGGTCAAAGTCCTACTTAGAATTTTGCTGAGACTAGGAAGTCCAACCCTAGCAAGGAATCTTTTATATGCTATACATCGTAGTAACATGAGACCCACGGCTTTACATCGCTTCCGAATGATGGCATTTTGTAAAGGTTTGCATCCCCACATTTTTAATTTCTAAAAACCTTATCGGGATCGGGAATCGAACTCGCGGCCCCTAGATCAGTAAGCAGAATGCTTAACCACTGAGCTACCTGGCTAGCACGTGGGGGTATCTTGCTATTAAAAAATTGAAGTAATATTCATTCATATAGCATATTCTATATTTTTTGAACAGCCTGTATGGGAAACAGATGCAGTATAAGAGTTAAAGGATATAATTTTCTCTGCGTAAACTACCGGTAACTATTATTATTCGATGAGGACGACGTAATTATAACATGCACTTCGTGCGATTATTGTACTGAAGGCTATAAAAATTATTGCTAATTGTAAATAATATTAAACAGCATTGTTTTAATACGGCAATATACCTTGAGATCTTGAGTATCATTTTCAACCTTTTGCGGATTTAATATGTAGAAGTATTGTGAAACACTCTGTTCAATAAATTCTAACATACTTTAGCAATTGCAATCTTCTGAAAAAAAGGGCAGTTGTACTAATGATCTTATTTATTCCTGTTTTAAAAAGATGAAATGAAGGTAACGATTTGTTTCATTGCTAGCGTTTGAGACCAGACGAAATTTAGCTTCCTGAGAATTCAATGAGAGTAGGTAGTGGAAAAGTATAAGCATTATAGTAGTAAATTTTTTCAACGTTTATTATTTGTTGTTTGTTAGAATTATAATATATTATGTACCTATTTTTGATAATGTCCTTAATAGAGTACAATATCGCGGATCGATAGTGTTTCTCAAAGTGGTGGTCCGCGGACCGGTGCCGGTCCGTGAGCAACATGTTGCCGGTCTGCGAAATCGATTACTCGTAGGGATTTCGACAATCGACTCGATTATGTTGTCAGACCACGCCAAAATACAGGAATAGTATGAAGATTCATCTTACATTTCATGTGACACTGTCATCAATTGAACCACGGATAGAAAAATTTTCCAAGAATAAGCACGCCCATTTATCACATTAAGGCAGCGTTGTACATTTGTTAATAAATGTAGTGGTCCGTCATACATTAGTAAAAATAGTACCGGTCCGCCACATCCTTTATCTAATAGACGTGTCTGTCCGGGACGCTGGTCTGTACGGGACGCTGTTTTGTCTGTCTGGGACGCTGTTTCAGCAGCAAAACCGTAAGAAATAGAGAAAAAAGTTATATGTTTGGAATGGTCATGTCAGGTCAGGAACAGAATTTCAGTCTCTAACACTAATAGTCTAAGAGCTGGTGAAATTTTTTAGTGATGATTTAGTTAAGGCCTATTTTTTGAGAGAATGTTGCTGAAGGCATGTATAATTGTCAGCTGTAAGGATTATCCTTGATGGCGGTATCGGAGGGAGGCAGATCACCCCCAATTTGCACTGTCAGTATATGTCAAATTCGAGGTTAGCAGGTTAGGTTTTGTGTCAGTTTGTGTCAAAACTGACGGAAAACTTTACTTGCTAACCTTTAATTTGACATAGGCTTACAGTGCTACCAACATATTATTCATACGTTTGAATTTCCACAGCCGCCTTTATGGACTTTTTAATGTAAGTCTATGTAAAATTCAAGATTAGCAGGTTAGGTTTTCCGTCAGTTTTGACATAAACTGACACAAAACCTAACCTGCTTACCTCGAATTTGACATATACTGACAGTGCAAATTGGGGGTGATCTGCCTCCCTCCGATACCGCTATCAAGGATAATCCTTACAGCTGACAATTATGCATGCCTCCAGCAACATTCTCTCGAAAAATAGGCCTTAACTAAATCATCACTAAAAAATGTCACCAGCTCTCCTACTATAATTATTATCTTAATTATCCTAATCCTAACTTTTTAGGTTAGATTCTAGGCAAATTTTATCAAGGCGAATGCGACTGGTAGTGTAGTAATGACGTCATATACGTACGTGTGGTGAATACGCGTTCTATTTGCAAAACGGTCTTTTTTGTTTTATTAAATGAGACATTTGTCTCACTGGACTGCTAGTTAAATACTAGTTTGATAAGCACTGATTAGACCACAAGTGTTAGAAGTGCAACTTTTTTTCACAAATGTGGAGGGTTATTAAACGAGGCGCAGCGGAGTTTAATAATCCATACGCTTAAAAAATAAGCACACTAACTCGAGATGTCTATAAGATTCTTTAAAATTTCATTAAATATTCAAATCCAAGCTTATTTTGTATTAAATTTTATTTGCCTTCATTTTAGTCAAGTGCGTTGGTTAGTTCGGGTAACTAAGGAAACGTCTATTTAAAATTGCACATTCCTAAATTAAAAGCACTGAGTGAAAAAAAGTGGCACTTCACGCACTGAAATTAATTTAAAAAAACCTACTTTTTTAAACGAAATTTAAAAAAAAATTTTATATTTACCGTGTGTTCTAGATTCTATCGTAGATAAAATATTGTACGATACACATGTCTAAATCAGCTTTAGTCACTTGCGGGGCTTAAAACGCTCGCGCACTCCTATTTTAACTCTGCTCCACTCGTGACTACAGACTAGCTCTACGCACTTGTATCGTAAATTACTATTATTTCATACTGCATCGTAAAACCCATGTTTAAGTTAATGATTTTAGTCCGGAAAATGAGGCTTTACGGTATCAGGTCCGGTAAAACATTTTACCGGACTCAAATAAAATAAACAGGTCCGGTAAAACATTTTACCGGACTCAAATGAAATAAACAGGTCCGGTAAAATATTTTACCGGACTCAAATGAAATAAATCAATAATCAAACTATTTATTATTTTCAATTGAAAAAAGAATAATTTTTTGTAGTTTTAAGTAAATATTAATAATTGCAGTATGAAATAAAACGCATTACGACATACGTCCGGTAAACTTTTACAGTAGCTCGTGTCAACATTCCAGACTCGGCTCCTACGTCGCCTCGTCCCGAAACGTTTGGACTCGCTACTGTAAACTTGCGTTTACCGGACTTATAACGTAAATTACTATAATGGTTGTGTGTATGTGTATTTGTAAAAACATTTTTTCATCACTCCAAATTCAAACTATGACCTATTTGTACGTGTATAATTACAGACTTGCCTAGTAATCCAGTAAGATATGAAATTAATTACAATAGACTCATTTTTACTTCCCTCGTCTGAAAGACGAAGGAAGTATTGTAATGACGAAAAAATCACCTTCCGAGATTTTTTCAGATCTTCACGTTTCAAGGCCCCTAGATGACGAAAAAGAGGTTTTCTCAATTCCGTCAGTCTGTCTGTCTGTTGGCAGTATAGCTCAAAAACTATTTGTCGGAGGAAGACGATATTTTGCATACATATTAGATATCTACCTCGCATGAAATCGGTACAATTTCATACAAATATATACAGGGTGAGCACCTTAAAAAAATAAAATTTTGTTTATTTTTGTGTTAATTTTGAAATAAAAGGAAGTAATAACTTTCACATATTCAGGCTTTACATTTGCCGAAAATAAGACTCAACCGATAAAAGAGTAAAAACGCTTCAACCATTACACCGTGCTCTTCAAGAGACGCGCGCGCCGGACTTCGCCGTACTAGGTGTATCGTGGCCGTACTTATATCATCTGCAGAGATTCGGTTAGGATCGAGCATTCTGCAGAGCTGCAGATGCGACGGGTTCAAACCCCAGCGGAATACATGTTTTTTTATTTTAAAATGTATTTAATTTATTAGAAACGTGAAGATTTGTACTCCTAACTTAATTTTATTTTTAAAATTATTTAGTGCCACAATGTTGATGAGGGAAGTTCTGGGTAAAGCATTTTACAGATTTTTTCAGTTTATTTACTTGCTTCTATAACTAAAGTTATGAAAAATATATGTTGAAATCACTAAAAACTATTCAGGGCGTTTCTTAAGTATGCTAGGAAAAGTAGAGATGTGATTCCTTGACTGATTACGTGAAAAAACCTTGGTCTAAACAGCTTAGTTACAAGTTTTCAAGTCACGGTTGCCATGTGAAATGAGAAACATAAAAAATCAGGAAAACTACAAACAAACGAGTTGTTGAAGTTGCCATAGTTTTATTGTTTCTCGTTATTTTTTCTAAAAAATCTCTCGAGTTAAATTAATTCTTCAAAAATAATAGTGTATTCATAACGCTTGACATAAATGTAAAAATATCTGACCTGCACTTTGTTTACCATCGTGCAGATGATAACGCAGAGGAAGCACGACGTAGTTATCTCGAAAAGTATCCGCAACACCGAACACCTTGTAGAATACCTAGTTATTTGCAAATATTCATCTTCGATTTAACGAAACAGATACTTTTAGAAGTGCTCATATTATTGAAAGTTAACAGTTAGAAAAACAGAGCTAGAGGAAGCCGTGTACTTAATGAAATCGATAGATTGATAGACACATGCTGTAAATCATCAAACAGTTTTGAACAGCGTATATAGGCATTTTTAGTGACTATGCGTATGTCAATGACGCGATTCGACCAATAAAACAAATTAAATTTCAAATTTAAGACCAATGCGATGGTGTTAAATTGATAAGTGTAACCGTTACATTTATCAATTTCGTGTTATCATTTACCAGAATGCATTTACTGACATTGACAGTAAGTTATCATATTTTTTGGGTTTAATTTTGCAATAATCACGCAAATTGTATTTTGTACATAGTTCCTTTGCATCAATAATACTGGCTGGGGATGCACTCTCGCTCATTGTTCGTGAAAATAGGCACTCCACCTTACGTTGTTACTATTTTCGTCGCAACAAGCCGTCGTGCATCCCTATAGCCAGTACGGAAAGGGACGTTTAGGCGCACATCTTTAGGCGCGCATTTTTAGGCGCGAGCTATTAGGCGCGCAGCTTTTAGACGCGGACGCTATTAGGCGCCTGGACGTCTAGGCGCCGCAACTGTAGGCGCGGGGACAGTTAGGCGCCACATGAAAGAAATTCACATTTTTTGTTAGGTAATTATTATTAGGTAATTATTGCAGTGATTAATGTTGAAGAAAAATTCAAACCTTCATAAACATTATATATTCAGATTTTTACGAGCCTTCTTCAGTGTGTTCAGTGTTCAGTGTAAAGTTGTACAAATTTATATATTGAATTTACATTTTATCGATTATGAACAAAAAGTTATTTACATTTTGTATATGAATAGTTTAACGTAGTGAAATTATATGGTGTGTATAATTCCACCACGTTAAACTACCCATATACAAAATGTAAATAACTCATTTTTCATAATCGATACAATGTAAATTAAATATGTAAATTTGTAAAACTTTAACACTGAAGAAGGCTCGTACAAGCGCCAAATACATATTGTTTATGAAGGTTTGAATTTTTCTTCAACATTAATTACTGCAATAATTACCTAACAATAAGTTTTTAAATCAAGAATAATGTGAATTTCTTTCATGTGGCGCCTAAATGTCCCCGCGCTTAAAGTTGCGGCGCCTAAACTTTCAGGCGCCTAATACCGTCCGCGTCTAAAGCGCTCGCGCCTAAAAGTGCGCGCCTAAAAGTGCGCGCCTAAAGATGTGCGCCTAAAGAATCGCGCCTAAACGTCCTAGACCGAGCCAGTATTATCGGCAAGTCACGATGCACTTAAGATGTACATTACTATTGCAAATATGCGTATGTTCAGTTATAAGGAACATATTCCATTCTAAGATAGGGTTGTCAGTATTAATAACCTTTAGTTTCGTTTAACAACCTTTAGCACATTTTATGGGATCTAGTTCGGGCAAAGCATACTAATGAATCAGTTTGATCGAAACAAGTTCAACAAATGTACAAAACTAGATATTTTTGAATTCGCAATGAAATTATCTATCTGAATACTGGGTGATCTATTAAAATTTTTGAGTTATGTGCAACTTCCGGTTGAAGTGGAAGTCAAATTAGAACCGGAATTTCTCTATTTTACTTAGAATAACGAATACTATACATAGTAACAAGACATCAATAAAAAAAAACCAATTAGGGCAGGCTGTGATATGTGTTATACGTTTGGCAGTACTGAAGTGTATTGTCAGTCTATGTCAAATTCGAGATTAGTAGGTAGGTTTTGTTTGTTGTTTGACACAAACTGACGTAAAACTTAACCTGCAAATCTCGAATTTGACATAGACTGACAATACACTTCAGTACTGCCAAACGTATAACACATATCACAGCCTGCCCTAATTGGTTTTTTTATTGATCTCTTGTTATATGTATACAGTGTGGAAATTAAGTAGCGCATAAATTTGGTAACTCCGTTATTCTTCGGTTTTGGGAAAAAGTCTCGAAGAGGTGTAGCGAATTAAATTACAGCGTCTGCTTTAAAGTCATTTTCGGATGTTTATATCATTTTTTAAATATATGGCGTCATCAATATTTATTTAAATGACAACATATATTTATTTTAATTTATTTCGGTATTAAGTTTTAATTTATTTTTAACGGTATAAACATTTAAATAGGGAACATTAAAACAAAATTAGAAAAACGGCCTTAAAGTTCATATAGTAAATATGAGTTAAATTAACACTGTAATTCTAGTTACCTGGTTTTAAAACAAGAAACTTAATGTAAGTGACACCCGCACCCCCCTGAAGTAATGCAGTGGCGGTTCCGGGAGGGGGGAGGTGGTAAAAAAGCTCAGTAAAAAAAAAAGGTAACTTGAGTTACCTGGGTTTGAAACAAAAGGCTTAATAATGATTACTTTTGACTTTGGCAATAATTCCAACATAACAAGTGAATGTACAATCATCGATTTTTGTTCTACGCTCAGGTAACTACCCTTAGTATTTGAACTTTAAGGTCCTGAATCTTACTGATTTACTTGGAAATGATTTTAAGCTTTCCGTTTTTTCGATTGTTTTAATGTAACCTATTCAAAATGTTATACCTTTGAAAATTGATTAAAGGCTGCTACCGAAATAAATTTAAAAAATGAATAGGTTGTACATTATTATATTGGGACGTCATAACATTAAAAAAAAATCCTGAAATTAAGTTATCGAATTTATGCGTTACTTAATTTCCACATTGTATACTAAATTTCAGAGAAATCTCTTAAAAAATATAGGAGATATACAGGTGTTTTCATAATTTTGCCCACCACTGTATAATACTTCTCAAAAAATAAAGTTCCGACATAATGGCGACTTTCGAGTTCGGCCAGCCAAAAAGTAACGTAATTCTAGTGTTCCTAAGTTAGTTCGAATAACCCCATCACTACTTTTTTTTGTATGGTTTTCTGGCCAGATTTTGCTTCATGGCTGTATGCCAAATATAACTTGAGAGTGGCATGAAAAGAAGACAATCTTGGTGGAACCGAAGTTGGCCAACTCATCAAATAACCTGTTAAAAATCTATTGGGCGTTGATCAATCGTAAGTGGAAGAGCACAAAGTAAGAATTAAAACACGTTAGGAACTTCAAAAATGCTTCATTAGAAAATTCAATCCCACACCAGATTATGCGTGATTTAATGAGCAGCGCTAAGCGAAAAGTACGACTTTTAATCCAGCTACATAGTAAAGATCAATGTAACCGTATATATTCGTAATTATAAATAAAGTCTTTCAATTTATGCTCATTTGTTTTTGCCCAGATTTTATAGTACACAATTTTTACGTGCAGAGGACGAAAATTTGCCGCCAGAACTTATTACTAAAATAATATTTTTCATAACTTCGAGTTAAAGTAATTTAAAACCATGTCGGGATTAATAACAAAATTAAATGCATAAAATGGCGAACTTGTAGTCATAAAACGTCGGTTGTTAATTATATGAGCAAACTTAAAACGACTTAGCTAACAGTTACTTATACAATGCTATAATTGGTTCGGTATTGATCACATGGTTCTAGATGTGACGCCAGTTAAATTAATACGAGCATTGAATATTTTTGCTCGATTCACTGCAATTCTTGCAATTGTTTTTTGTTGCGCGTAATTTTTGTGTTACACTATATAATCAATAAATCCTTAAAGATTGTGAAATTACTGAATTATTGCTCGTATTTATAGAGCTATATTATGTTATCAATACCACAAAAGGTGAAAATTTTTTGCGTTCACATGCAAACTATTGTGTTTAAATTTCGCGAAACCAAAACTGCCTTAAAAATTTCGCTAGACCGCAGGTCGAGTGGAATTTGAGCAGTTCTTGTTGAGAAAAATTTGCAATAATTAGCATGTTTACGAAAAACATTCTTTTAAAAAATGTTACAGGTCCCGGGTGGTGTAGCTTGAACAAGCGTCCACGTTCGATCAATAGAGTTAAGCAACGTTTTTTCTGGTCAGAAATTGGATGGGAGTTCCACGGCTGCATCTCACGGCGCCTCGTGGTACGGCTGCCACGCAAATAGTTGGTCCCGGATGTCATAATAACATCATGACAGTCGTTAGGGGGGTTGGAAGTCCCCATAAAATGTACAGCGACGCCTATAATTGGCCTAACGGCTGTTGGCTAAGTACTAACATAAATAAATTAATTAAAATATATATATATATATATGGGTATATGACTTTTACCGTGTTCGACAGCACACATTTCTAACTTTTTCCACTATTAATTCAATACTGGAGCTTCCAACACTATTATTATGAGTTTTTATGACGCCGATTTGGAAACTTCACTTTGACGTTTTAGCGATATGTCAGTCAAAGAAAGGCTACTCATTAAATTGAAATCATTGAAACCAATCGGGCTGGCGTGAAAACACTGTGACATTAGGTGTTTCTGACAAATTGAACAATTTTCATTGGTTCGTTTATTATACTGTTGAATAATCAGTGAAATACGTAAGGATTTATTTAATGGTTTAACTATCTTAATATTCAAATGTCTGAACTATAAACAAAATATAGTACGATCAAAAAGTGTTTGGATCGCGGTTGCTGTGAAATTTAAAAGTAATCTATGAAATTATTTAGTTCTATTATATTTATGTCACTGAAATCTGTCAAAATTGTAATTAAAGTCAGTGTTTTCATCACTATTTTCTTTCCGGTAATCTGATCTCATCATAAAAATTATGAGCACAATCTGCTCGCTTTTGAATGAATTTTTGATCATACTATTTGTTTTATTGTCAGATCATCAACTAGTCTATTTACATAAGTAAATCACTTACATTACTAACGGCCGGTCTTATAAAGACCACTAATCTTAGGTTAACTTTAATTCGTTGTTAAAACAAACAAAAGCGCATCAAAACGTTAGTGCTTATGACATTTTATTCAATAGTAAACAAATTGTGATGCCCTTTTGTTTATTTTAACAAAGAATTAAAGTTATCCTCCGCTTAGTGGTCTTTATAGGGCTGGCTGTTATGGTATCATTCATAATGATATCATCCATATAGGTTATTTTTTATATGGTAGGCTACGACATCGAAACGCAAAGATTCAATTTGGAGGTATCTATTTCTCTAAATAACTTTTTTGTATTCGCTCCCCAAACTGGTTACTTTGGAAACTGTCTAGGATCCTCAAAATGGCCATTTAGAGGCCTTGTACTTAAAGTCGTCATGGCAACATTTTAGCGGACTCAAACATTAGTTGCCATGACGACTTTAAGTACAAGGCCTCTAAATGACCATTTTGAGGATCCTAGACAGTTTCCAAAGTAACCAGTTTGGGGAGCGAAAAATACATTTTCGCGCGGCCTCCTAATATAATGCCGCGTTAATGGTAATTGAAACTTCATATTATAATGTTTGGAGAGCTAATACAAAAAAACGTTGTATGCAACACGTCCTCAAATGGCTTTAGAGGACTCATCTTCATATTACGGACTCGGCTGCGCTTCGCTCCGCCTCGTTCGGAAACATTACGACTCGTCCCCTAAAGCCTTGCTTTGAGGACTAGTTACATAAAGTACTATTAATTAATTCTGTTGTTCATAAAAATTTATAAGGCATCCATTATTAAAATAGCGTTACAGTATTAACATTGACATTACTTCTACATTTAGCATCTTTGCTTCTATTACATTTAATTGGGGGTTACTTAAGTTTCTGTGCAAACAGTTAAAAGTTAAGAAGGTATTGCCGGAAACACGGAGTTTTAAAATCATTTAAGACAACAAGAGCAAGAATTTGTCACCGTAAATATAAAAGTTTCGATAATTGTTTGTCGATTACATTTAGGTTATAGATTCTACCATTAAATTAAAACAAAATTGTATAATAGAAATTAAAATTATTCGTCTTAAGAAATTAACGAAAACAGATTCTAGGAAAATTGTTAGAATATATTTGTTTACAAAGAGCACAACCAAAAAACTAATACAATCCAAAATGCTAGTGTATTTTTCATATTTGGAAAACTAAGTGGGTTAGGCTAAATATGTATTAGCACTAAAATTCTCAGTATTTCGCCTTAATTTAACCCACATTATATGTACGTCACAGGTGGAATAGAAAAGTGAGCACTCTACATAATATAAATCTTTTTACTATAACGTAGAATGAAGTTGCATATTTTTGTAAATGTAATACAATCTGAAAACGATTAGATATTACTCTAAAGTCAGAAAAGGTCACTGTAGAGAAATTGGAGAAAATACGAATATACTGGTTTTGTCTTAACCATCTCACTCCAGGTCTTTCCCTTTCTTGTTTTCTGGATATTTTTCTAGGTATTTTATTTTCTATCATTCGTTCTACATGGCCAACCCATCTGTGTGTCTGAATTAGTATAAAGTCAACACATACTTTGGATCTTTTTACTTCCCTCGAAGGAAGTATTGTAATCGCAAAAAAATCACTTTTCGAGATTTCTCCAGATCTTCACGTTTTAGGGTCTCTAGATGACGAAAAACAGGTTTGCTTACACCTTATATATCTACCTGGTATGAAACCGAGAAAATTTCAGACAAATATATACAGGGTGAGCACCTTAAAAAATTAAATTTTGTTTATTTTTTATTTAACTTAGCAATAAATACAAGTAATAATTTGTACATAGCGCAGGATTTATCCTTACCAAAAATGGGCCCCAATAAATACAGAATAAATGTTGTACGATACAAAAAGGAGCAACAAATTAGTGCCTTACTTAATATAGCTGCAATGCAGAAATTCGAAGCGTCGCTACTGTGTAGCTCAGGTAGAGTTAGCCCGTTTCCTCGCAATATTCCACAAAACGTTGGGACTGTATACGCCTGCCGTTTGAATTCGACCACCCGTAATGTTTTTTTTATTTGAAAATTTATTTAATTTATTAGAAACGTGGAGATATTTTTACTCCTAACTTAATTTGATGTTTTAAATTATATACAGCTAGTCTTATAAAGATCACTAACATGAGGTTAACTTTAATTCGTTGTTAAAAATAAACAAAAGCGCATGAAAATTTGTTTACCAATGAATAAAATGTCATAAGCACTAACGTTTTGATGTGATTTTGTTTATTTTAACAACGAATTAAAGTTAACCTCAGATTAGTGGTCTTTATAAGACTGACAGTTAGTGTCACAATGTCGACGAGGGAAGTTCTGGGTAAAGCCTTTTACAGACTTTTTATGTCGTACCACTGTTTTATTTCTACTAGTTTGTTTAAGCTTTCCTTCTTTATGAGCATATTTTCTTCGCCTTTCTCCTTAATCTGCGATATTTTTCTTCTTTAGTACTTATAAGGGGGTCTAGTAGTTTCTTCCTTGTTTAATTTTTGTTAAATTAATTGATGTCTTTCGGTCATTCTCGAACTAGTAATTTCTTCGCCCCTCTCTCTCTCTCTCTGTATTCCTGATATCTCTTGTGCGGCAACATGTATATTGATCTTAATAGTATTGATTTATATAGTTTATCAGGATCACTTTCTTCTTACTGTTCTTACTGCTCTTGTAATTTTTTAATAAATCCGTTCTTCTGTCCAACGATTTCAAAGATTCCTCGGTATGTATACCTTTGTGGCGAAGGTGGTACTTCTAATTACCAGATTGTTTGCTGTGGCAAGGTTAATCGTCTCTTCTCCATTGTCGTTGGTCTGATCAGTAGGAAACAGCAGCCAACAGGATCAGATGGCATCTTTTCGAAATGTTTACCGAGATTTTTAACTTATCATGGCATAATTCGCATTTAATAATATATAATTTTACTATTTTTAATTTCTGTACGAAAGTGACATTGTTTATAATAAGCAAATATTTAGTGATAAATTAAAAAAGAATTTCCACCAGTCCTGGTGCATTACTGTTCATTTGTTTGGCCGGAAAGTATTTCTTTTAGAACGATTTAGGAAAATATATTTCTTTATTTCATACTGTTCGGAAAATATGACTTTGCTTCATTAATTTCAGTCCGGAAAGTGGAACATTACATCACAAGGCCGGAAAGTGACACACGTCTGGATCGTTCTTCTTTATTATATAGACATAGAGGATTAAAGTCATCAAGCCGATAATATAAAACAGTATGAAATAAAACATTGTACGATACACGGCCGTAAAATATTATTAAAGTACGAGTTTAGATGTTTACGGACGAGGGGAGGAACGAGCCGAGTCTGGAATTTCTAAACGTGTCATTTTCCGGCCTTGTAACGTAAATTACTATTACCGGCTTATTTTGGAAAATTGACGTTCTGATTGGTTTACAACATTTGTTGACTGTGGTTACTAAGGAAATCAACTAGATACAGCTTTAGATGTACATTTTTTGAAGGTTTGCGTGCTTGTTATGCAATGTTCCAATATTTAGATAAAATTTAGAAGAAACGCGAGTGTTTAAAATGTACGTAACTCATGCGGAAACGTCCTTTAGAGGACTTGTAGGCTTTCTGTAAATATGGCCTTTCCGGATTTTACGTAAATTACTATTAAATAAAAGTTTGCGTAGATCTTGTCCATAACAAACAAACGAACAAACTAAAAGTTGTCATTGAAAAGCCAACGAACATGGTAAATAAATGGAATCTATAACGACTACTTTATTGGCATTGGTGCACGAGAATAATTTAATAATACGAAAAAAACGCATTGATTTTAAGGGAAAGTAAAGAAATGATTCTGTATTATCTACTCAGGTTTTAATTCTGCCATCTGATTTGCCTGTGGTGAATTTTTTATTTTAAATTCGCTTTCCAACAATACAACGTAACCAGTTTTCGGCAGATTTCCACTCAATGAATTTTTTATACCGTCTCGTAGGTAAAAATGAAACTGCCCCACTTCCGGTTGTTTTTACGGAATTCGCACTTTCAGAACCGCCGACCTCGTGGCCTTGATAGTGAAATTTTTCCCACTGCTTATACCGCTATAGCTTGCTCGTTTTCAAATTTACAGTCATTGTATGCTTAAGCATCTGCTAGCAGCAACCGTGAATAAATGTTTTCTATTTTGCTGCCGTTTTTAATTAAAAGGTGATAATTTCTAGAAAAATTAATTCACGAACTTGCTGGTCACAGCATTGACTATTATTCGTTGCGTGTACTAACAGAACATTTAATTAGATGAGCATTACGGTAATTGCAAATTTCAAATCGTATAATTAGCAACTTTTCCTCTCTAGTAGCGGCGACCTACATAGGAAGTTCTGTGTCGAATTGCAGTGCGATAACCACAAGTTACAGACGAATTTTAAATGACATTTCACCTGTCTGTAGCTAATTGTATTCTGTCGAAACGTATAATTAAATAGACATTGCGTCTTCAGGTCTTCCAAGAAGTTTTAAAAATTAATTTCGACATTCTGGCATGTAAACATAGAGCAAACGCTAGAAAAAACGCAGTTAAACGGCTTTAAATTAATGAACTATTAAGTTTATTGTTCTATAAGCGAATGATCTTATGTTTTGGAAAATCCGTTAAAAGAATGTTAATTTCCATTGGCAGGAAAAGTAAATTGATGTAACTGTTCCAGATAGTTTCTTAACATTTCACTTTCTTTTCGTTTACTTTCTTGTGTTTATGATCAGTTTCTCCTATTTTACCGTATCTCTCATATATAGTTTTCAACTCTAGCCGTCACAATTTGATGACGTGTTTCTGAAGTTATGAATTTTCATGTTCTGCAATTTTTCTACTAGACTAAGCACAAGAGATTTGAGTCGTGGCTATTAGAGAAAAACTATTATTGTTCGTAACAGTAACATACAATTTTATATGAATTACGCACGTGTCATATATTGGGGTTAATACAATACTGCAGATTGTATTTGTTGCATTACAGTTTTTAAAACAATATTATCCCCTTTGAACTTCAAAAATATTAACACATTTCAGGATTAGCTTTCAGCAGCAATGACTTTCTCAAGCAATAATGATTAAACGAAGTAATCAAAAAAGAAATACAGAGATAAAAATACGCCCAGGTTGGAGAGATGTGTGCAAAGCAAATAAATGAAATTTAACACGGTGAAAGCCTCCAGTTTTAAAGTGCGTATCTATACAAATGGACATTTATTATTGCGACGGTTTAACGTTTGCCTATTTGTTTATATCAAATAAAAATTACCTAACTATAAGAAAACTATTCATTCGCGTCTTCTACTACTAAAATTTCACAACTTACTGCACCAAGTATTCTGATGTAATATGTAATATCCAGTATTATTTGTTTAAATTTAAGTTGCGACGAAACATTAGGTGATTGAATTTAATTATTACTTTTTCTACGGTCGTGTCAAAATGACAACAAAGCGGCGTTTGTAGCACTCTTAATATTAGCGCGCGAAATACGTCTTTTTCGCACGTTGCCATTGGTGGCTTGTTTTAATATTATATTAAAACACGCTTTGCTGCAAGTTTGAATGTCAACATAACCTAGAATATCTAACACATTGTGACGGAAAAAGTGTCCCCGAACTAAGTTTTTATATTTATGTTACGATCGTAGAAAAAATAGTGTATGATACACGTGTATAACAGCCATTAAAGCACTAGCGACGTTAAAAGCACTCCGCTAGCGTGTCGTGCTTTTAAACTCGTCGCACATGCTTTAAAGGCGTACTTATACACTAGTATCATAATATACTATTTCGTACTTTTAGATATATTTGCTATAATAAGTTTAAATGAAATACAACCCCGGCAGCTGCCGTTTCTTGGAGAGTATACAGTATACAGTTGCGTTCACATACCGAGAATCTCTGACAACTAAATAGGAGAAATTGAGATCTCATTAGTATGACAATGCCAGCGACGTAGTAGTAGTATTTGTTGGGGAGACCGATGTCAAGCAAGTAGGCCTTCATAGGCCCTTTTTGCCAAGCCCGCGGACAAGGTCTAGGATGCAGAGTACCAGGTACCTTAGTCCCACTTAGAATTTTGCCGAGACTAAGGAGTTCCAACCCTAGCAAGGGATCTTTTACACGCTACACATCGTAGTAACATGGTACCCATGGCTTTACATCACATCCATTGTCTAGAGGTTTTCATCTCCATTTTTTTTTATTTTTAAAAAACCCCTCCAGTAGCGGGGATCGAACTCTCGACCCTTAGAATGCATAACCACTGAGTTATGGAGCCCGGCCATTCCAGTGAAGTACGTCACGGAAATGTGTGCTGTCATCTGTCAAGCAAAAGATTAAGTGACATTTTATCTTCACTAGTTCTTAAAAGTGTAAAATACAGAAACACTTTGTATATCACTTCTCGAGTTTGATTTTTGAGGATATTATTTTTTTTCAAGGTTTTTCATTCTTGAAAATACAACTCTTCAGTAATTTGACTTTGGCAGTTCGAAACCTACTGATATTATTATATTATACATATCACGGCCTGTTGACAAGCGTCACTTTATGACGTTTGTCACACAATTCAGCAGGCCGTGATAATACGAGTATTATAATAAAAATGGCTCCACTACTGAGTTTATATTTCTTAACAATCAATCATAAGATTGACGAAATTTTCGTATACAATACCGCGAGCGGTCGAAGAATTGTCGAAAATTTTTGTCAAAGTATACTTTGATAAAAATTTATGCAATTCGTCGGCTACAAGCGGTATTTGAAGGACTATCAACAAACAAAATTTAAATTTCTTAGTAATTAATAAATTATATCACGTCCTCCTTGTAAATAAAAATCTGTTGACGTGAAATAAATTGTCAAATTTGACATTACTTAACATCATACTTGATTACTTTTACAGGAAGTTATAGTATATTACATACCCTAGGTGGGAAGTGTTTCATTACTGTCGAGAGATTAAGTAGTTTACCTAGACGCGTAGCGTCGAGGTTAACTTTATCTCGTGGCAGGAATGAAACTTCACCGTGGTATGTATACTATTTTACTCACAATCGGTTTTTGTCGTTATTTATTTAATTAGGTAAGTTTCAAATAATACGTATTTTTATCTCAGTTTAATAAGTCACTTTAACAAAGGAAACTGCGACGTTCTTGCTAGGTAACATAACAAGTTCATTCAAAGTGACGTTTAGCTAGCCGGGAAAATCTTTCCCGGCTAGCTGGGAAAGTAAAGTAAACAATGACTCGCTTTCCTACTGTTTTGAAGGTTAGAAACGTACCTATTAATAACCGATTGAGGGTAAAATAAATTTCACAGGAAGAGAAAAAATTTTTCATTAAAATTCCTCTAGCGAAATTGTTGCACAATTTTACGCTGATAGGTGCAAATAACAAAAATACTGAATTATAATTGGTTAATGGTTAAAATTAGTGATGGGCATAACCGGACAATTTTTATAACCGAATTATTTGCATTCGAATGATATTAATAACCGAATGATTATTTGAATAATCATTCGAATAAATTTTGGTTCTCGATTCGTTTTGATTAAATCAGCCGGTTTGCCGGTTAGCGGTTCACCGTCATCTGCATCGACATCGGTTCACCGTCATCTGCATCGACATCGTAACACCGTCATCTGAATCGACATCGTAACTTGCAGATAGCAGAGGAACGAAAACATAATATGTACGGTCGGCGCCTTAGAAATCGGGACACGTAATATGTTCTTCTAGTCTTTGGAGTATTCTTGCTCCGGTTACTTTATTTATGTGAGATGGCATTTCATAATTGACAAACAATAAACAATCTGACGTAACAATTAAAACCATAATAACTGTAAAAACCCAGTGTAGAAAGAAAGAAATATGCGGGACTGCTTCCTAATCGCAATAAAAACAGTCGTAAAACGTTTATCTTTATCGATCGGGCGGGTTAAAGGCGCCGCCTCTTGTTTTGAACCTTTGGAAATGTAAGCAAATAAAAAATTGTTTTATAGCTTGATGCGTTTGCAGTTTTTAGGCGTTCAGATTTCAGGTCCCCAGAATTTTATAATTTGATATTTTTTATGATAGGAGGTAGGTACACGATAACCAAATGGTGTTTTCAGTACAACCTGCTTTGTTTATGAGTTATGACGTATTTATATTTACAGAATTTTGAGCACTGCGTAGGTCGCTGAGATATGGCACGTAGTACCTTTGAATAGAGGTTTTATATTCAAAGCGTAGTACGTATAAGCATGAGGTTATTTTTATTCGAATACTTGGAACGAAAACCGAGTTACATAGGTTATTTCAATAACCGGATAACCGGTAATTTTTCATTCGAATAAGCCCATCACTAGTTAAAATGAAGGGGGTGAGTTGAATAGTCAATTGCATCCCCTCCATATTCTCGGTTATGTGAAAACAACTGTAATAAAAAGAAAGTGATTATATTTCATTAATAGTAGTTTATTTATCTAGAACGAAAAGTGGCATTTTAAAGACGAGAATTACGAATTACGAATTACTTGCGAGGACCTTTAAAACCACTTTTCGTTCGTGGTGAATACAACGGTTTATTTCATACTGCAAGTTTAATGAATTTTAAATAAAAAGTTGTAAATCACTTTCAATTTCATGTCAACAACTGACGTATAATTTTAAAGTACTTGAACTTACTTTAAAGTACTAGGATTTTAATGTTCCACTTTTTGTACCATAAATAATCCGAAAAATGTCATTTTTGACATCAGTATGAAATAAAAATTGTTTGGCGGAATAACTGCTTTTTTCTACGACCACCACTAAAAGTAGGCCTTTTAGCGCTAGCTTTTTTCACTAAAAGTGACATTTTATAATTTAGCGTGTTTAATGAGATCAGCTGTTTACTTTTAGCACATGTGTTATAAAGTGAAGTGAGGTTATAAAACTACAATTTCGAACTGGAAGTGAGATTGTAAAGTTATTCTAGTTACTTCTTGTGTGTTTTTTAAATATAATTAAAGCGTTATGTAATGAATAAAGTCAGATGTGTAGTATTAATAATTATCTTTGATAACTGACTTTGACAGTACTGGCTCTACAAACATTCACCTGCTCGTCAAGGCCATCTCTTTATTGTGACATAAATTATAACTGTCATAAATGCAAACCTTTGTCAAATCGACATTTATGGATTAATAACAGAAAATTTAAGGTCGTAAAAAAATATTGTATGCAACCTCGTGCTAAAAGTGTTATTGCACTCGACATGTTATGAAACTCAGCCTTCGGCTTCGTTTCATAATTTTCATGTCTCGTACATAAACATAAACTTTTAGCATTTGTTGCATAAATAGTTATTAAATATTATATTTTTTGCAGATTGTCATTTAAAATTGTTTAAATTGTAGATCTGCTATATGAGAAATATTAAAGAAGACATTTTTGAGTTTGGAATATGCAATTTACTAATTTAAATGATTTTTGAAGATTACGACTTGCAAATAAGCGAGCGCTGTGAAACATTGTTGACACCTTTCAATGAAATTTCTATTACTCTGCCTAATAAATCAGCCTAATGTCTTCAGTTTCAACTCGAATTGCATGAAGTTTTCAACATCGAACACTGTATAATTTAACGGAAAATACAGCAACTTAAATTGCACAAAGTACATACGATGTGTCAGGCTTAATTCATGCATGGAATGCCGTGCCCGAACTTTACATACAATTGATTGCCAGCTGTTAACTATAGCTAGTTTTCATTCTATTACTGGAAACCACCGGTGTTGATTGCCGAACAAATTACGCTTTTTACTAATTTTAACTTTGGTAATTTTCAACTCCATCATTTACAGATATAATTAATACTTTATTCACATAATATTTTAAACACAAACAATTATCTAATATAATACGCTCGCTATAATAGCCTATACGAACTAAGAAGTTGGGAAGAGAGCAATATAACCATGCAATTGTTGCAGTGGAACATACTACGAAGGGCCACCCGCAAAATAAGATCGAATTTTAGTTTAACCATGTATTCTAAAACATTTTGAAGATGGTGTTAAGTATAGCTTTTATTGGAATATTTGTCTTACATATGTTGTAGCTGTATAGCGTATAGAGTCCCTGTATAATATTACGTCGTGTGCAATTACATATATGCAGTGCTCGATTTCTAGAAATAGGGGTGCCGGAACTGCCAGGGGGGTCTGGGGGGGGGGCGCACCCTCGAGTCCAAGGGGGGTCCCGGGGGGTTCTCCCCCGGAAAAATTTTGAAAAATAAAGGTCTTAAAAATGACTTTTTAGACGTTATTAAGGTCTTAAATTTGACTCGAAACGTTGTCGAATCGTATTGGGTGTTTTTAAACTTTCTTAGTTCCGATTTTTTTTTTCATAGAGAGAGGTCCCGGAACGCCGTTCCGCCGCGTTCCGCCTCAAATCGAGCCTTGCATATATGTAATATATATGTGCAATTATAACTTCTCGATATAACGTGCTGCTGCACCGAAGGGGGAGGAGCTTGTAAGTAATCTAGAATCTTTCCAACGTGAGTGACTGGGTGCTGGGTTTGTCGAATCCCCGAGGTGATCGGAGTAAGGTCTGTCTTAAGGTGGGTTCAGACTTGTGTCGTATCATCGTATCGAATCATGATCGCCTTTATGCGATACGCTGATACGCAGATACGCCGACGGCTTGTTTTAACCCCGTTTATTCGTATCCGTAACATGTGCGTTTTATTTTTCCACTGTACTACATCCGTATCTTTTAGTTCCAAGTTGTCTCCCGAGAAAATTGTCGTTATCGGTACAGTTGACTGCTGCCAGCTACATTTTTCTTCACTGTAATGTCAGCTAAAGAGGCCTTGTAGGTCCATGGCTACGATCTTTCTCCACTCCTTTCTATTCCTAGCTCTTGTTTCTCAATTTTCGGCTATGCCCAGTCGGGTTAGATCTTCTTTTACGTTTTGCAGCCAAGTTTTTGATGGTCTACAGCTTCTATTTTTGTCCTCAGGTTTCTCTCTCAAGATCTTTTTGGGTATTGTCGTCTCTTTCAGTCTGGCCATATGTCCCGGGCACCGTATTCTTTCTTGCTGTATTATAGTAGCACTAATGATTAAGCTTGTTCATTATATCGAGACATGCAGATCGGGAATGTTTGGGTTTTGCCGTCCGCACCGCACCACCTGTATCCACATCACGTACCTATCATTTCTTTGATGTTACGCTGAAATACAGACTCCTGGTGGATAAATGTCGTGTCGTATCTGCGTATCAGGTTAACACGAAGATATGATACGTAAATGCGATACGTTCCCCCGTACACACTTAACCGATCTTGATACGCGATCACGATACGATACGATGATCTGACACTAGTCTGTACCCACCTTTATATGTGTGTTTGTTTGTCTGTCTGTCTGGTTGTATGTCTATTTGTCTACCTGTTGACGCTATAGCTCAAAAACTATTTGCGGGAGGAAGACGATATTTGGCATGTGGTTTGGATGTCTACCTTGATCGACTTCGAATTTTTGAAGTTTCCGTTAATAATGTAGAGTGAATACTTTGGAAAATAAAATAGTGTCTATTTCAGCTTTAACTCGGGAACTATTAGTTATTCATAAGTAATATTGTGCACATAGCTCAGGTTTTTACCCTTGGCGAAAAAAAAGCATATTTTGGACCTAACAGACACAGGGTGAACATCTTAAAAGGACAGAAATGTGAAGTGATCGGTGCGAATCGCAGTCATCGCTCACTGTAGTGTGCAACGATCGATGTGGACTGCAATCATCCTAGAGCAGTGCTTCTCAAAGTGGTGGTCCGCGGACCGGTGCCGGTCCTTGAGCAAGATGTTGCCTGTCCGCGATGCAATGAAATGAGATCTGGTCAAAAGAAGCGTTTATTATATGCTGAAGTGTGTTGGTGATCAAGGGGGAAACTCTTCTCAAGAGTATTAGAGCTTCGGACCGAACTGGTGGAGTTTTTTCAAAGCAAAAAACCAAATTGGGTGTAACTTTTCCTCGAGATAAATTAGGTGGCCGAGCTTGCTTATTTTTTCCATTTTCAATGATCTCAACGCCTCAATGCAGGACATGATGACTTCCTATTTCACTATTGCATACACACAGAAGTGAAAACTAGAAGCATGAAAGCCGAAATAAAGAAGTTGTTACGATATATTTCACAACTTATCAGCATTCATCGACGATGCAGGAGAAGAGCTTGATGTTACATCTCTAAGAAATGTCATCAGCCAACACTTGACTAACTTGACAGAACGTTTCGAATTTTATTTCCCAACAGAAGATGATCCGTGCAAAGAAATTGTATGGGTTCGTAATCCATTAGTTCTACTTACAGATGACTTACCTGCCATTATGGAAAATAAATTGTTGGAGCTCGCTGCTGATGAAGGACTGAAGGTCAACTTTGAAAATATGTCACTCGCATCTTTTTGGATAAAAGCGAGACCAGATTATTCCGATCTCTCCGATATTACCTTGAAAAAACTTCTCTTCGTCACTACTTTCCCCAGTGAGATTATATTTTCAACAATGAGTGTAATAAAAATAAAATATAGGAATAGTGTGAAGATTCATTCCCCATTTCGCGTGACGCTGTTATCAATTGAACGACAGATAGAGAAATTGACCAAAAATAAGCAACCCCATTTATTACATTAAGGTAGCGTTGCACTAAGCTGGTTGAACTATTTATGTTTATATGTAGTTTTTTTACAAGTTTATGAATAAAATACTTATGTTTCGTTAATGTTTGATACGTTAATACATGTAGATTTCCGTCATACATTAGTAAAAATAATACATTTTGTACTTAATTTTTTTAACTGACTGACTGGCCGCTTGCTTGCTCTCAAATTGTTTATACTAAATAAAATAACTTTCCTCTTATTGTTGGTTTTTTGTAGTTCGTTTTTTATTGTGTTTAACAATGTTTGCGTTGCATTTTAGTTTGCTCTCTTTTTAGAATTATATTATATTTAATCAAGTTTTTAAAAATTACTTTAGCTCTTCATCCTTGCTTTTGTACAGATGATTTTCAGTAGTCGCTGACTATGTTGGTCTTGTTTAGGGTGCCGTGATGTCAGTTTGACGTATTTGTCCTTTACCAGGGTACAGGCAGATCATTGTTTCCTCTCAATAGCTATTTACGTTATTAGACCGGTAGCAACATTTTTATGGCCGCGCCAGTACTTTACAGGTCGAGCCCGTAGGGCGAGACATGTATGTTTGGCAAGGCCATAAAAATGCTACCTGTTGTGTGTCGTATAAGATTTTTTAGGATGCTGCATTGGTAACTAGCGTTTACACAGTTACAGTTACCAATGCAGTATCCTAAAAAGTACTTTTGAATAAGACGTATGTTTTTTCTTTTTTCAATTTCTGTAACGATAAGTAAATACTTGACACTGCTAAATTATAGGTTATACTTCATCATAGATTAATTAAACATGATGAAAATTCAGCCTAATTTATTTGTACACTCTAATACCAAGCACTTTTTCATTATGCAGGTTCTAAAATGTGGCGCATGACAAATGTTTTTTTTAAGTAATACACTAAAATACCTTCTAATATTTTTTCTGGAACGTTTATGGATATGTCAATTGAAAAGTAATGTGAATGTGACGATAATTAATTTACTGAGCGACTGAAAAAAGGAGAAACCTATTTGAGTCCGTACCTGTTAAAGGACAAATACATCAAATTTACATCAAGGCACCCTAGGCCTGTCCACTTTGTATATTTAATTCGACTATATTATCTAAGGATAATACGATCTTCAATCATCCTTAAAACTTTGTTAACATTACATTTTGACGAAGCTAATAGAAGAAAAGAATCATAGCTTATTACAAGGGTTTTGATTAATCCCATTGCAAACTGTAGTTGATTCTAACTCTGTCTACCATAATAAATAGTATATTTTCGACGGCTGACATCGAAAGTAGATTTTGCTCACTGTCATTTGACAACGGAAAGTTGACATTTGCCGCTGAGCGTGCGTTTTCATCACTTTGCCGCTCGCCGAGCGTTTTGGGTTTCCGCGTGAACAAAATAGGTAGCCACGTCCGAATGTTTCCTTGAGAAGGCCCGTCATTTGTCGAAATAATCGCGTCACATGTCTAATAGACTGCGCGAGTAATGTTAACTTGATTGTCAATTAATATTTGCAATAAAATGAAATATGATATTTTCCATTAATAATATCCTCAGTCGTCGAAAAAATAGTAGGTATGTATATTTCGAGCTAAAAGTGTTCTTGCCGCTTTTGCATGATTGTTGGTTTCGGCTGCGCCTCAACCAGCAATCATGCAAAAGCGGCACTTTTAGCTCGAAATATACATACCTACTATTGTTTCGACGACTGAGCATATTATTAAAGCGAAAATAATCAAATTATTTAATTCTTTTTAAATATTAATTGATAATAAATTTAAACTTACTCGCTTAGTCTATGACATGTGATGCAATTATTTAAACAAATGACGAGCATTGTCAAGAAAACATCCTGACGTGCCTAACTAATTTGCTCACGCGGAAACCCAAAACGCTCGGCGAGCGGTAAAGTGATGAAAACGCTCTCAGCCGCACTGTTGTCAAACGACAGTGAGAAAAATCTACTTTCGATGTAAGTCGTCGAAAAATAATTATTCAATACATCTGAAGTAGTCATTTAGCTTTTCACACGCATATTTATGGTCATCTTTTGAATTTTCAATATTTCCGTGTAATGCATATGAATGAAAGTGTTGTTTCTTAAGAGAAAGTTTCAGGTGTGGGATCTCTGGGTTAATTTGTTGTTTAATAATTACCTAGTAGCTAATGAAACATCTTATTGAAAATGAATAGTATCAGTTATTTTTGAAAAAAAAATGTTTAGCGAGATCTACATTTATTACTTCTTAGAGCAGTAATAAATTCAAATTTCTTGTATTATTGAATCTGAAAATAATATTTGTATATTTAATATTATTATAATAAGGGAAGGTAGGAATTGCATTTTGTATGTATACGGGAAGTCTTTTATTAAAGAAATCTAAACTGTAGTAGGAGTATACACGTTAATAGATTTTAAGCGGAAGGACTTATTTGCGATTTTACGCTATAAAAAGCTTATCAGTTCCAACAATACATAAAAATAGAAATCAGGGGCGAAGAACTTTGAATTTACTACAAAGCTATACATGTACTTAATAAATATTCAATCTAGTAGCTATCATGTTATCATGTAATTTAGTTTTGACGAATTATTTTTAAACCATATTTGCTAATCATGTATTTACATTGTCTTGTATTTTTCTGAGCGAATGTATACGACTGTTTTTAGTTCCAGAATAAATTCTTATAATAGTGTATAACATAGTTGTAGAAACATTCAGCAATACGAATTAGAATTACAATTGTCCAATTTAAAGAAAAGTTCATGTGTAATGTTAGTAAAGAATACATTTATAACACAACAAAGCAACAATACAGAATAAAATTGGAAAATGTTTAATTTCTCTATAAAGAATTTTGAAAGAAACATATTCATTATACTGAGCAAAGCCTTTTGAATTTCAGTATTTTGTAATAATTGCAAATTTAAAAAATACTGTATAGAGGCAGGACACCGGGTATACAGGGTGATTAAAAAATGGCGCATTTCCTCTGGAAGGGTTGTTGGGTACTACTAGCGGAGTACGGGAAAAATCACAAAAAAATCTTTACAATCGCTCCTCTGAAATATTAACAGCTGAAGATGCATTTTGAAATAAGCTATTTACCAACATTTTTTAAAATCTAACGTTTAAATCGAAGATGATATTAAACATCCCAATTAAAAAAACTGACATTTTCATCAAACTTAACTAACATTTTAGTTTTGAAAATTGCATGTTTTGATGCATATAGCTTTAAAACTAAAATTTTAGGTAAGTTTGTTGAAAATGTCAGTTTTGAATTGGGATGTTTAATAACAATAATAATCTTCGATTTAAACGTTGAATTTTTAAAAAATGTTGATAAATAGCTTATTTCAAAATGCATCTTCACCTGTTAATATTTCAGAGGAATGATTGTAAAGATCTTTTTGTCATTTTTTCCGTACTCCGCTAGTAGTCCCCAACAACCCCTCCAACCCCGCCATTTTTAAATTACCCTGTATAGGAAGTTGTATGAGTGCTACAATAAATACTAGTGTTGTCAATGTAATAATGGAAATATAACAAACACCGAAGTAAATTACATAATATTAGATCTAACAGAGAAAACAAAACACGTTTGTGAGGAGTGATTATGTAAAAGTGCACTATTTGTGAGATTCTGAGCAGTTGAAATTGCATTTAATAGTTTAAGCACCTAAAGCCGTTCACGATCTTTTTGGGTCAGGTGAGGCTATGACCATCTAGTAATTTTGTTGGCAGAACCTCTGTTGCAACTAAACTCCCTAATGGAAATTGGTACTTTTTGTGTTAGGTTAGGTTGTTTTCAGTTTAAGGTTATATTTTCTGAATAGGTACATTGTTGCCGGATATTCTCTAGTCTCCACATCGACTTGCGTTCTTTTAAATTTGATCTGTCCTTTTTAAATTGGAAGTAGCATCGTTTAATGGAAATTTTTAGTTGTAACAAAATTATTTTGGGCATTTTGACTTTTCCTTTGACGGAAATTTAAATTATTTTTACGCATTTGATAAATAATTTATTATTTTCTTACGAATATTAAAATAATAAATCTGGCAATGTGGTGGCAAGAAAATGTCGAACAGACACTGACAGAAAAAAAAGTTACATCTGCTACATCATCGAATCAGTTAGTCCAACATGAAAAGAAAAAATCATAGCCAACTCTGTCCCAAAAAGGTCGTGAACGGCTTATAAAATAGTCATACCTATTGAAATGATATTGCTGCTGCTCTTGTTTCTAAATTATTTTCTTTGAATTTTAAGAAGTTAATGGCAATCAACATTCGTCGGCAACTTTCCAACAATTTTTTATTAAAGAATTCGTTATTAATTTTAGGTCTGTCATACGTTTAACCTTCAGTTAATTTGATTAAATTGCAGAAAAATGGAAACTGATGTTGCTAATGGCTGGCAATACAAATTGATAAAAAATATTTAATTTTAAAATATGGAACTCATTATATTTGGTGTACGCTAACAATATTGTCGATCTATTATTTCTCGTTTTAAACTTTCTCAAAGTTCTAGGTTGTGTGCGTTCTCGAATATTGTAGTTATAATAAAAGATTCGTTTTACAGAGAACTAAGAAACAGACCCAGCAGCGATTTTAATTAAGTGGGATATTAATATATTTAAATGTTTCGAAAGTTCGTTAAACTTTGATTTTTAACCTTTCCAATTTGTGCTATATGAGAATTTGTAAACGTTTTAAATAGCATATTGTAAAACCATTTTTCCTTGGTGCGCCTGGTTTACAATAATCGCTTTCTCTTAAAAACTTTGTCGAGGCTGTTTAATGAACCTACAATAAAAGAGCTAATGCCTATCTTCTGTATAGATAATTTCGCTGGCACCATAAGTGAGGCATGGATAAAATCCGGCAGTTCCTCATAAACGATCAGTATTTAGTTAATTCATTCCCTAACCAAGCTGATTTTACCGTTTTGTTTGCATCACATCGATGATTTTGTAGCAGATCTTTGAAATGTTGATATTGTGCATTTGCGTCACTTACTATTGATGGTTAAATATCAATATCAATAATGAAAGAGCAAAAGGAACCAGCGAAACGTAGCCCGGCGTGTGTCATTTTGAAAGGTAAAGTAATATTTAAATTTCAATGTTTTAAGAACAAATGAAGTCTTATTCTCTATTTCCATTCTTGAAAGAACACTTAATTTGCTTACTGTTACTCTGATCTGATACTGAATATAAAACGACAATTTTGGATATTTACGCAAGTTTGCAGCAAATGATTGTATGCGAACAAATTAAGTGTTACGCAGGATAATTTAAAAAATATATGCAAAATAGCTTTTCCTAAGTCTGAGTACTTCATGTTAAGAAATCAAACGCGATTGTGAATTATGAGTATGTAATATATACTTGCAATTAATGAAAATACACCCACTTCTTCTGTTGTCATTGATTTTTGAAGCAAAAGAATGAAATTGTGGGTTTGACTATAAATATAAAGGAAAAATCTGTAAAGGGGTTTACACGGAACTCCTTCTTGCGATTTTGATCAATTTACAAATGAAAAAATATGTAGTCCTCTGGGATTCAAATTCTGCGCTTCCAGACAAATATTTCGAGCCAATTTCTTGTTCTCCACGAACGTGCTCGAATTGGATGAGAGTTTCGGCTGCATTATAAACCGCCATACTATTTTGTCCCATTTGTGATGTTTACCCTGTATCTGTTAGGTCTCATTTTTGCCAATGATAAAGCCTGAGCTATGTGCAAATTATTATGTCTATCTATTTCTCAGTTAAAGTAGAAATAAACAAAATTTATTTTTTTAAGATGATCACCCTGTATTTAATTCTTTGAGGTTTTTTCTGTTCAGGTAGTCATACAATATGCATGCAAAATATCGTCTTCCTCCAACAAATACAGTTTGAGTTATACCGGCAAGAGACAGACGGAATTAAGAAAACCTCATTTTCGTCATCTAGGGACGTTGAAACGTGAATATCTGAAGAAATCTCGGAAGGTGGTTTTTTCGTGATTACAATATTCTTCGTCTTTTAGAATAGGAAAGTAATAAGTAGTTTGAATTGCAGCACAATTTGAGCACACTTTACATTTGGCGCAAACGACTATTTTACTTTTGTAACATGCTTTTATTCCGTTTTGACAATAACCATTAATAGGCATGCAGAAAATAGTTTAAGATGTTGTGATACGTAAAAGTAGGTGAATGATAAAGAACCACATCTTTGTTTTTCTTCGATTTTCTTAGATCGAAGTTTTCTAGCTGAACCATTTCATGTTACATTACTGTAATACATCTTTTAACACCTGATGGAATTGTCGGTATATCCAAGTATATAACGACTTCTGTTACGTGAATCCCGTTTACGGAAACAAGTCTGTTAACTTTTTACAAACACCCGGGTAACGAACGATTTCTAATGCACATTTGACTATTCCATCTTGGTTTTATATCGATTAGGTCTTATGAAAGAGCAAATGCTATAAGCTATTATTTAATCAACTTCCGTGTAAAGGTAGATATTTGTAGACGCGGTGATTTTTTATAAAGGACATATTTTCACTACTAATTATTGATAATATGTAATTACTTGCTGAGAAAAATGATAAAACTTTTCAAAAATATGTATAAATGTAACTTCTACTATATAGAATGCTTTTGAATTTATATTACAATTAGTTTGCAATTCTGCTAAACATAACCTTAATCTAAGTTTGCGTTGTGTGATTTTTTATGAAATTAGTTATTGCCGCTAAAAGTGCAAATGTCCCTAAAAATAGAAGTGCTTGATTGAAGGTGAAAGTATTTAAGTACGAATAGTGTCGTAAAAACTAATATTGGAAGAAGTTATAAAATATAGACTTCACGGCGCCCATTAGTTGAAACTCTTAAAAAAAGACTAAACGTGTTTACATGACTTAAATTATTAATCTCAAAAGACTTAATAGCACCAACATTCTATTCTATCGTTATTTTACGTAGATATGTTCCGGTAGACCAAATATTTCTGTAATGATTGTATTAAATACATTAAAAGAAGGATATTACAAAACCAATTCATATATTAAAGAGTAATACAATAATGTAAATTGTTTTTTTTCCAGGTGACGATGGCTGGAGATTATATTCTAGCTATAGCCTCAATGATGATCGCTAAGTTAAAAAACGACGACGTCACGTTAGTCCTTAGCCAGGTGAGTACTTATATCAGGTATCTAAGGGAAATTGCTGGAATAAACTTGGAATATTATAGCCCATGAATAATATATCAAACAATCAAACATTATATGGAAATATGTAAAAAATAAATATTGGAATGGTAGCAATAGGGCACTTCAAAACAAACGACTTGTCACGCTAATTTCAACGTTAGTATATTTAACATATCTCATAGGACATGCAAAAGCTGATATACTTTGCACGTCAAATTACTTCAAATTACCGGGACGGTCCTGATTGTGCAAAACCAGTTTTACAAGTTAGAAATTAAAACTCCGGAGCTTAGAACATTGTTCAATTTCAAATAAAATTGATCTGTATATAACCGGTTTATCGACAGAAATATTACATTCAAATTTGGCCCACAGTTGTGGGAGGGGCTTCGACTGGATCTGTTCTTTAAACGTAGTATAGCAATGTAAATGATTGTTTTGTATTCCCCTTGTAAAATAAGGCATATATTCGCAAATACGATAGAGCTAAGTTTGGAAGTAAATAAGTTAAAATCTTATAAAATAATATCATAAGTATTGTATTTGATTTTTCTCTATTCTTAGACATTTTTGGTGGTTAAATGATCTTTAATCAAGAACTAAAAGCTTTATTGCCACTATAACTAGTAGCAGTACTGAGCTTTCTTAAATTTATCAATTTAGCTAACTAATCTATAACTTCATCGAACGGAATTCATATACTATGTTACCAGACTACATAAACTATGATATAAATTTATTATAGAAAGGTAGTAGTGCAATTGTGTCTTTTATTTCCTGTTCTGTAGTAGTCAAATAATAAAGACATTTTTGACTGGAATGTGGTACAAAACTTCACGAAATGAAACAATTAAAAAAAATATGTAACTCTAGTATACTAGCGAAAATGTCAATAGTTTAATTTACGACGGCTAAGGGGATATCAGATGATTGATAATAGGCATGTAAGAAGCAGAAATCAAAAAGTTTTAAAACAACAGATGGAAAGCAAATTTAATGTACTAGATATAATGACTAGTGATGGACGATATCGTTATTTTTCAATCGCACTGTGAAACGTTATAGCGTTACAGCGTTTTTAAAGCGTAGCTTGATCAGGACTTCATTATCGGTTTATATACGAGTACGAGTACCTAACCCGTGAAAAGTATCAACGCGCGACTTCGCTTCTCGTTGTCCTGCAAGAAGTTATACCGACAAGAACTAATTTATTACTAAAGCAGTACTCGAAGCTCTAAAGAATACGTACTTTGAAAAATGCAGAAACATTCAAGTAAGATATGTTTGGGTTTTAATCACGTGCGATTTAACAAGGCTTTATTGAGGAGATGTACACACAGCCATGGCAAAAAGCAAAAATTGACTCTTAAAAAGCTAGAGACGGGCGCTTGAGTGACTACTCACTCACGTACACGCACGTTTCACGCTTGTTTAAACATTCACGTTCACTCACACTCACGCACACGTTCACAGCGTGACTCTCCAATCACGGCGTAACCCTTGGCTTTTATTTGAAAAGTTAGATTCCGATTTTAGACCAATAAAGAAACCGAAACAGAACTAAGAAACTATAAAATAAAATATGGTTTACACGAGAAATAGTGTACGTCATATGTTTCTTAGCTAGAATAATAAACATAAAAAATAAATCAAAAATTAGTATAAAAATTTAACAAGGAATAAATACTGATTTCTCGAAAACATTTTTTTCTTCAAACGGCAGTAAAATATGGCATTATACTGCTGGATTGATGATGCTAAACTGTCACTTTATTGCCAAGCGGCAGATAATATTATCTGCCGCTGACGAGCGGCAGATAAAGTTATTATCTGCCGCTGACGACTTTATCTGCCGCTCGTCAGCGGCAGATAAAGTTATTATCTGCCGCTGACAACTTTATCTGCAGCTCGTCAGCGGCAGATAATATTATCTGCCGCTGACGAGATCAAGTAATTTTCTTCGAATTTTGTTCACAAAGTTGTAAATAATTTGTTATAAAAACGTTTGAAGAAAATAGTATATTATGTTATTAGGAGCAAAAGTTATATTTTATGTGGCGAGGCTGGACGGGTTATCTGCCGAGCTTTCGAGGCAGATAAGTACAGCCGAGCCACATAAATATACTTTTGCTCCGAATAACATATAGTATTTTTTCTTCAAACGTTTTTATAGCAAATTATTTACAACTTTGTGAACAAAATTCGAAGAAAATTACTTGATCTCGTCAGCGGCAGATAATATTATCTGCCCTTGACGAGCGGCAGATAAAGTTTTCAGCGGCAGATAATAACTTTATCTGCCGCTGACGAGCGGCAGATAAAGTCGTCAGCGGCAGATAATAACTTTATCTGCCGCTCGTCAGCGGCAGATAATATTATCTGCCGCTTGGCAATAAAGTGACAGTTTAGCATCATCAATCCAGCAGTATAATGACATATTATACTGCCGTTTGAAGAAAAAATACTATATGTTATTCGGAGCAAAAGTATCTTTATGTGGCTCGGCTTTACTTATCTGCCTCGCAAGGTCGGCAGATAACCCGTCCAGCCTCGCCACATAAAATATAACTTTTGCTCCTAATAACATAATATACTATTTTCTGCAGCCTTCTTAAAAGACTACATTTAAAATACCAAAATATGTCATGGAGTTTAAGTGTCTTTTATTGACACAAAATTGTATATGTTGCTAGTCAACACTTTTAGTTCCTTCGCTTAATAGTTTTTTGTATACCTAGGCCGCAAAATCACTGTTTCGTGTACCGAGAAATATTTGACCGGCGAGAAATTCGTTTTCGCGGCCGTTACTAGTAACAACAGCCGCGAAAACGAATTTTGCTTTCATAATTACTTAAGCAAAAATCAATTTTTCAGCACGGTTGCACAAAAAAGGTATTTTTTTTTAATTCGGCAGTGAAGAACGTCGAAATCATCATTAAAATACGAAAAATCGGCACTGAAGTAATTTATTATTTTATGACTTTTTGTAGATGGCGGGGTGACAGATGGGTGACAGAAAACGTCAACGTAACCTACAAAAAAAGGTCGACCTTTTTAAATTTTGCGATTTCTCGAGTTAAAAATACATATTGTGCCTCTCGGCACTGAAAAAGTTAAACATCACTGCCCTAGTATACAAATAACTATTACTTCTCAGGAACTAAAGGAAGTTTTACTTGGTCGCCTATGAATGCAATTGTCAAAATGATTTTTAAATGATACACATCAAAAGCAAAAGTGATCTGAGTCTTTTTTAATTTGCATGAACTGTATTTCAACAAAATGTTGCAATCATTTAAAATTTCGGAATTGTTGTGCTTTTTTTGGTTGCAGAAAAAATCGTACTATTTAGCGTAAAAACCTGAATCATGCTTTGGAAATGTTCACGACCCGATTTTCAAACATCACTCACGTTCACGACGGGACCCGTGACCCAGCGTGACCCGATTTTTTCACGTGACGCGCCCGTCCCTACTCTAAGCCGTATTTAGGTGATATTTATCGCATCGCACTCTCAAACCAGCAAGATATCATTTAACATGTTAGACCTGGGAGTTGAAAATCCTGATCACGTCACGGTTTTTTAGCAACTATAATGACAGGTGTTATCAGTGATTTTTTTAATACCAGTGATTCAATCACAATGCGTCATATATCGCTCATCACTAATAATGACAATATAGGAGAAGACACAAAAATATGAAAGCCTTTTACTGGTGTTTTTGGTGAAGAGCATATCTTCGGTCAACTCTGTCGAGTTGGTCTCTCTTTAAGGCTACTAAAGATGACAGCTTAGATGTTGAAATACGTATTTAGCGGTTGTTAAATATTTGTATGGTTAGAGGTTTTCAACTGGTCTGATTCAAACCATATGCTCCAGCAGTGTCTTAGTAAAAAATATGAAATCGAAGAAAGTATTTATTTTTCTATTGCGGAGCAAATAACAGGAAAATCGTAAGAGAGGTTTTATATAGAAACATTTCAAACAAACAGTTACATAATTTTATGCATTGCTGGTTACAATATGCCTAACAAGAGGGTTGTTTATGAAAACATTATTGTCAATGTACGTACCTTAACTGAAGAAACATTTAGAAGAGAAGGAAGTTCAGGGGGTGCTGCGTAGGATGCAAAACTGTGACGAAAATTATACTCGGGAATTTCAATTCCAGAGGATGACGGAAAAGGATGTGCATTCATGCGATTGAAAATTTAAATAAATGTCCATAAAGTAACGGAAATGATTTAAAATGAATAAAATTTTCTGTAGATGCGAGCATAAAGATAATGAGTAGGTACCTACTTTCGGTATTAGTATAGTATATGTCGCCACATTGGAAAAATACCATGTATGTCGCTGCATCGAGAAAACTAACTACGTCATCACATCAGAAAAATTGAAAATCAGGATAAATGCTAATAAATAATACACAATACATTACAGATCATGAAAAGTTTAATACAATACAAAATTTTAATAAACAATGCAAAATATGCACAATACAAAATAGGTTAGGTTAGGTTAGGTTTTGTATTGCGTATTAAAATGTTAATACCTAACCTAACCCAACCTAACATTTTTCTGATATAGAAACATACTATACATAGTATTTTTCTGATGTGGTGACATACCTTTAGTTTTTTCCGATGTGGCAACATACTATACTAATATCCCTACTTTCAACATAAAAGAGATTCATAAAAGCACTTGAATTATTCCTTATAGCAAGATAGCGAAGGAGATGGACTATATAGGTAGGTACTTATAGAAAAAAATATATGCTAAATACATAGCAGATACGTAATCTTATAAAGGGAGCAGCTAATGCGAACTTAGATTGTTACTCACATGATCAAGATTAAGCTAAAACAATGACTACCGCCACATATTCCAATTGGGAAAAAAATATGTAAAAGTGAGCTGTTGCAAGAAACGAACAGGAAGCAATAATACAAAAATAATGTAGAGGAAGGACAAACTAGAATACAGGGTACAAATAACATGTAGAAAGAAATAAAGAAACTTCAAAGAAACGTTTTCAATTGAAAAAATGACAAAAGGGCATAAGGAATTGTTTGATACTGACTGTAAAATAGAAATTCGAAAAAGAAATTAAACTAGAATAGAAGCCTACAAATAAAATGCATTTAACAGGGAACGAATAGCAAGTTTTTATAAAGCGATTTGAAAAGAAACATGTAAATTTGGGCAAAGCAAGCTATTCTAAAAAGAAGTAAATTAATGTGGTGGGGCAGAAAAAGAAACTATAAAAAGATCTGTACTCCTTAAAGCTATTATTTCAAGGTTAATAGCAAATGAGCGATTGCATGAAAAGAGAGAATTGGTATCTTTAGAAGAAATCACAGGAATAACCAAGAAACTTAAAAACAATAAAAGCTCAAGAGAAAATTAACAGCTTAAATGTTAGCAGAACGAGAGAAGGACTATATATCAGAACCCATGAGCTAATCAACTAAATGGAAGCAATCGAAAGAACTGAGCAACAGCAATAATTTTCCCAATAAAAAAAAAATAAAGGGATCGATTGGCCTCTTAAAAGCAGTACATAAAATATTGGCAATTAATATAAGACAAATTTTTATTAAATGCAGGACTAAAAGGATGTTAGGAGACTATATGTTAAGTGTAAGTTTAGAAATATCAGATTTCTAATAACCAAATGTTTATGGTGTGGTAGATAATAGCAAACAGCTATGAACATAATCTTCTGTGTATACTATTATTATAGTTTTTAAAAAGGCCTGCGACACAGTAAAAAAAGAAATTATATGAATCAATGAGAAATTTTAGTATACCCAAAAAGCTAATACATCTGAAGGATGACTTCGAGATTCTGAGACTCTGTTACAGGGTTAATTAGCGCTTACGACAATGTTAATAACAATTTTGTTTTGGCAAAAATGTAA
This sequence comes from Agriotes lineatus, assembly GCA_940337035.1. Lineage (NCBI taxonomy): Eukaryota > Metazoa > Arthropoda > Insecta > Coleoptera > Elateridae > Agriotes > Agriotes lineatus. Next base: position 98,509,520 of record OW679194.1, on the reverse strand, counting down.
TTAGATCCCAAGACAAAGAAGTCCGCGCATTTACGTGCTAATGATTTGTAATTTCGAAATTATGACAGTAATTAACGGAGCTATACTACAGCCCCGCTAAGCAATCATTAACCCATGAAATCAAGCAACCCTATAACAATAAATTGCTCCTGATCGCTTGCAATAGAGTGTCGATTCGATGAAAAGAAGGATATGGGAACTAGCTCAAGAATGCTAATTTAGATACCAGGGCACCACGTTGATTTGTACTTGCGAATTATTCAAATGTCGATCCACTCAAATCTCGAAGTGTCAAACAACAAGCCGTATTGGGTTGAGAATTTGGCAGATCCTGCAGATAAGGGCGTACTTTTAGCACTTTGCGTAAAATATCTGTCAATTCTGGATCTGCTTTCTTTAGAACTCTTCCTTCAAGTTGCTTGAGACAAAAATACAAGAAAGCACACCAGTAAAATTATTTAAGATTACATTGAAATCAGCGCTCTTACACATGAAAATTCAAAATTAACAGCACCCTATGCGACGTCACTATATATCGTCCAACTCAGAAAAGGGCCGGCTTAATTATTCAATAAGTTACAGCCCGGAATAAGCTTCTTAATTCAGCTATATGAGGGCGTTATAGCGCAATACTTGATGAGTATTAAACATCTGACTTGAAATCTATTTGATACGTTCGTAATGACACAAATTCATTGATTGTTGCCGTTCAGCGTAAAAGTTCATTTCATACTATTCTAATCTGATGGAACACTTTCTAACTACGCACTGTTACTACTTGTGAATCAAGTACATATTCTAATCTGGTGAACAGCCTCGACTGAGGCGTTCGTTATCTGCTTGTGTGCCTACCTAGTATCTGAAAACGGGAAATTTGCCTCTTTGGAGGGCGTTCAATGGCGACTGGTTCTGCAGGGAATACGCCTTGATGACAATCAAATGTCTTAACCAACGCTTGCACGCACAGGATCTGAAGAGAATTAGGATCGCGAATAATCAAGAAAATCCATTTAGTGGGCTTGAAGGTCGTCGGAATATATACAAACGAGAGAATGCGATTCTCAGTTATTTAAAATATGATGGGGAAGTAATTTGCATATATGCTACTAACGGTAATTGGAATAACACCTTAATTAACATCAAAATCTTGCGTATGACTACCCTTATGTAAGCACGTCAGCATAGCTGACAGCAAAGCTTGAGCTAGCACCAAGGTGGACGCAGAAAGAAGACATTCTACTCTGGCTGTTTTACAAATTTAAAATATCGTAACAACTCATTTTCACCACCTCTATTCTATTAAAAATGGGATTACGGGAAAAGCAGATATATACATCAGCAACTGCATTTCACCATAAATATCTAACTTATATATATATTCAGGATGTTACAGCTCAAGCCGCATTCCTACACCTAACCGCCATCTGTTTCTGTCTTACGCATCGTCTTCATCCAAATTCCGGTCTCTCATACTATTTCTTATGTTCTCGCTCCATGATCTTCTTGGACGACCTCTTTTTCTTCTGCCAGGAGGCGCCCACTGATATAGTTTCTTGGGCCACCTTCCATCACCCATACGTAGTACATGACCGAACCATTTCAGACCTCTGATTTCAATTCTTGTAACTATATTGTCTTCTGCCTGCATACGTCTTCTAATTTCTTGCTTTGTTATTTTTTCTAGTCTCGATACTCCAGCGCTACGTCTTAAATAGTCCATTTCCACATAATTCAGTTTTCTTTTGGTTTCAGCATTCAAAGTCCAAACTTCACAACCATATGATAGAACGGATTCAACAAAGACTCTACCGATTCGCTTTTTAGTATTTTTAGAAATGTGTTTGTCCCACCATATCGGATTTAAAGCTCCTAAAATCTTTTTACTTTCCTCAATTCTGTGTTTAATTTCATACGTAGTTTGTCCATCTTTGGATATTTTTGTACCTAAATAGTTAAAGTCATCAACCTGCGTAATGGTGTAATTGTCGTCAATCAGGATCTGGTATCTAGCGTCTGAGTTGATTACTAAATACTCCGTTTTGTCGAAGTTGATGGACATTCCCCATTCGTTATAACTTTGATTAAGTCGTCGTGACATAAATTCCAGATCATATGAGTCCTGGGCAATGACCACCTGGTCATCCGTGAAACTAATAGTAAGTAACAGTCTTCTCCGATAGTTATGCCCATTCCTTCCACTCTTCTTTTCCACTCCTTTAACACAGCTTCTAAATATAAATTAAATAGGAGTGGGGACAAACTACATCCCTGTCTAAGACCTTTGGATGTATGAATTACTCTTGACAACTTACCTCCCGCTTTCACATACGCTTCGTTGTCTTGATATAGTTCTTTAATAATACTAATCCACACCTGGTTTATTTCACAGTCTTGGAGTACATCAAATAGTTTTTTTTTGGGAATCGAATCGTACGCTTTTCCTAGGTCGATGACTGCTAGATGTGTTTCCTCTCCTCGACTTATCGTTTTTTCGATTAGCTGGCGTATTATAAACAGATTGTCTATACATGATCGGTCATGGATAAATCCTCTTTGATCTTCACTTATGCTATGTCTAGTAATTTTTTCTACTTGTTCTTTCACAATTTTGCCAAAGAGTCTGCACATAGTACAATTAATACTAAGGCCTCTATAATTTTTTGGATCGTTTCTTTTACCTTTCTTATAAAGTGAGATGATGTGGGAGATCTTCCATTGTTTGGGGATTAGACATTTTTCTATGCACATATTTACAAGCCTTGTAATACGTAGTAGCAATTTGTTACCTCCATTTTTAATTAACTCTGATGTGATTCCTCCAGGACCAGATAATCGTCCATTTTTCATTGACTTAATTGCTTTGTTGACTTCTTCAATGGTTACTGTAACTGGTAACTCATTAATTTGATTTTGGTTGCTTTCGATCATATACCCGTATTGTGGTCTCTTCTCTTGTAATAAGGCTTCATAGTGTTAAATCCATTCTTGCATAGGAATTAGATTTAGTGTACATTCCTTTCTATTAGATTTAAGGGATTTTAAACACCGCCATACTCCAGTAGATTGTGACCCTCCTAGTTGGCTCTCGATCTCTATACATTTTCGTTCCCACATGAGGTTCTTTTCTTTCCTAACTTTTCCTTTGACTTGTCTTTGTAGCTGTTTATAATTATCGAAGTTTTCTTGTGAACTATGTGCTAGCCAACAATTGTATGCGTGTTTCTTTTTCGCTATTAGCTCTTTTGTTTCTTCACTTATCCACCACTTACTTTTCGACTTAAGTTGTTCACCTAATGCTTCTTTCGCAGCTTGATGTAGAGCTTCAACTATAAGTTGGTATTCGTCTTCGACTTCGTCAACTTCTGTTTTATTATTTAGTTTTACATTTAACCATCTTTCAAACAAATCCCTTATACTTTGTTGTTATAGTAGACGTAGGTTATAATGTGTCTCTGATTTTATTTGTGTCTCTTCTTGCTCTGCCTGTTTCATTTTATGAATATAAGGAAATATAATCTGTGAGACTACTAGATGATGATCTGATCCACAACTTGCTCCACGTTTCACTTTAACGTCTGTAATTTTGCACAAAGGATTTACTTGGGTTATACATAAGTCAATTATGGATTTTTGATTAAGAGAAGGTCGTGTCCAGGTATACTGATGTTTTTTTTTATGAGCGAAAAACGTATTCCACACCTTTAGCTGATATTGTTTAGCCTACATATATTAATTAGTCTTTCACCATTATCATTGTCAGAGGAATCCCCATATGGTCCTACCACTTCATCATTAGCACGGACGAAATATCTAACTTCATATAACAAAATATGATCTTATAGCTGTAGGTATATAATAAATTTGAAGAAGTAGCACATAACAGCAAATGTCTGAAAATAAATGATACCAAAACAAAATATAATAATATATCGATATATATCATGACGATAGAGTATAGGTCACATGTAAGTGCAAATGTTCAAATGCAATGTGTTTGTAATTTTTAAAACTATATTAAAAAAGAATAGAAAAAATTAAGAAGCCAAATATTTAGCAGTGATTAGGCACCTTCCTCAAAAATATGAAAATAAAAAGATTGATGTTAATGTGATGATGAGGATGCATTGATGCATATACATACGAGGCATTCCGCAAAGTGACTAATTCACCAGACATTCTGCTAAATGCTTATAACTTTAGGCAATCTGCGAATTTCCTACGCTGCAAAATGCCTATTGCAATAGTCAATGTGAAGCTCGAAGATGTATACAATATGTCTCACAAGATACGTAATTGTTCCGAAACTTCGCTGTCAGTGTTAGTGACAAAGAATGGCGAGCGGGAAGAAAGAAATATTTTTAGACAAATAAGTGTTGAACTTAACGAAGAGAATAATGGTTTCTATAAATTAAGAACTAAAGCAGGGATACTTAAACAGTGCTACACTAGAAATGAATTTGACACAGTAACGCAAAATTTTATGACAGTAGCTGAAGTTCCTGAGTGCGAAACGAGTCTTCGATCCGCAGTATCTATTTCTTCTACAACCGGTGGTCAGGGAATGCTGAAATGCAATTGTACCAAAAAGTGTGCACAATAAATTATGCACATGCCTTAAAAATAAAGTGTTGTGTAATAGTCGTTGCCACTTTTCCAATCCCTGTAAAAATAAATAACAAGTGTTTGTTAATTAACTTCAGATATTTTTTAAAGTTGTACGATACGAATGTATGTTTCATTATTGCAGAAATAAAATCTTGTCTGGTGATGTAGTAAATGTTTTTTGTAATTTAACACACAGATTAAATGTTTTGTTGTAAATTTTCACATTACCTAGGCAATGTGAGACGTATACATCTTCGAGCTTCACATTGACTATTGCATTAGGCATTTTGCAGATTGCCTAAAATAGCATAGGAAATTCGCAGATTGCCTAAAGTTATAGGCATTTTGCAGAATGTCTGATGAATTGGTCACTTTGCGGAATAGCTGGTCATTCCGCACATTGTCGGATTTTGTACATTGCCGTTAACATATGCATTAATGTCAAAATTATGGAACACAGTGTTGGAATAAAGACAGGGTGAAATGTTAAAACAGTTTCTACTAGACAATGCTCCAACTCACAAATCAAAATTGTTGTTTAGAAAATTCACCAGGTCTTGTCATTGTTGAACTTCCACAGTAGTCTTCTAATTTTAAACCTTCTCATCGTTTGTCCTTAAAATATATTAAATAGGTATGTTTTGTGTCAAATAAAGAGCTGTAAGTGGTTCCTATTCTTACCTTTTGTTTAAATTTAATAATAACTCTATCAGCTCTTAACAAACACTTCCCGTTGCCATAGGACTTAAAGGGGATACAGCTTTAATCATGAGGTGAGAATACAATCCATGGTTTTCAGATCAGGAAGAAAATGTTACGGAACTATAGAATTACGTGTGTCTCTCACATCTGAAAACTAGCTCACTTATCTCCACAAACTCCCATGAAAATGTGCTATTGTGCTCTGATCAATACAATTTCTTGCATATTATATAAATTTATGTGAATTTGATGCTCTAATATGGTTCTTACATACTACATGTTTCTATAAGAGTATTTATTACATATTTCTTATTGTTCATATAATTTATCTTTTTTATAAAATTATCTCTATTTTTTTTAATGGAAATTATCGTTCAAATACTTTTTGTAAATTTGGTAAATGTTTTTCTAATGTAATGTAATTTTCAGGTAGTAACTGATCTAGTTCAAGGAGAATTTATGCAGCTAGGATCAAAGGAAACAGAAAACGAACGATTTGCTCATTATTTAACTAAAACATACAGAAAGACGGCTTCACTTATAGCCAATACATTGAAAGCGGTAAGTTATAAAAAATATTTGAGTGCTCTCGCAATAATAACTAATACTTTCATAAATACTGTCACAACATACAACGCTTTCACTATGAATGAAAGAATTAACACATAAATTCGAAGATATATGTTAGTCAATCGTTGATATTTGTGTTTTAACTGTGCATCAACATTTCAATAAAGAAAATTACAACAATGAATTGTAGCAATGAAGAAAACTGAATCATTGTGGTTAGTCTTCATAAGTGTAGCGTGGATAGAAGAAGTATTTATTTGATCACACTGACAGGGTGAAAACGGCCAAGATCTGGAAGATCTTACATTATTTGAAAATCACAATTGAGAAAGACAGAAAACTACAAATTATAATAGAGAAAATACAAATATCACATTTTAAAACAATATTGGGTAACAAACACTGGCACATTTTTTTCATAAATGAGAAAATTATTAGAATAAATAAAACAGTAATGGGAAAACTTCGACTAACTGAACAAACTTTGGCGGGATTTCACATGGTAAGCGGAATTAAACAAGGACAGTCTAAGCTCATTCTTATTTATAAACCATACCGCATCGACATTATTAGGAAGAAACATACAACAGCTACAAGGCAATATTAATGTGTATGCATATTACAAGAAGCGGTAGTAAAAGAAAGGGAAAAATACATATAACTTGAAAATAGTAGAAAATCTTGACATACACGTTGTCCCCAGAAATTTTGAATACGAGTAATGTAATGCAGTGTTTCCAGGCACTGTGATTTTGTTCTTCTCGATTATTATAATAGGTTGCCATGATTGTTATTGCAATATGCATGTCAATTTGACTTTGTAAATAGTATCCATTTACTTGACATTCGCACTGTCAAACTGACAGTATGTTGGCACCAACTGCTATTTTTCACATTTTAACAATTAAATTAATGTACAGTCTAATAAAAAATACATTATTTTGGAAGTATAGTCAGGACATTTTTAAAAAATTTAGCACTGACAGTGCAGATGTGAAGGAAATGGATAATAGCTTCAAATTTGATACGCATACGTGCAGTTAATTTTTATTTTCAAAATGTTAACACCAGAACTGAAAACTTCAATTGTTAAATTTTAAGATCATTCCGTGAATGAAATCGCAAATAATTTGTATGTTTTGGCATACGATGTGACAGTAAACACCAGTTCGGTCTTCCATGTTATACATTTGTTTGAGGAAACTGGTTCTGTAAATCCATTATGTAAGTTTTCAAAGGAACGGAGGCTTCGAAGTGAAGAAGCTGAAATGCGGGAAATAATGGTTCGCAAAATGATAACAGAAAATGACACTTTATGAATAGGAACCTTTGCAGAAAATCAGAAAGGAATGGTTTCAAGTCTTTCAAAGTTAATCCGACACAAGAGGTTTTTGCGGTTGACCATGGTCGTCGAATGGAATTTTGTGAAGATGTGATGGATAGAGTAAACAAAAATTACGAATTTCTTAGGAATATTCTGTTTAATGACGTATCAACTATCCCGTTACACGGTCTTCATAATTCTTCGGTAGTTCCAAGAAAACAAGCATCGAAGAATAACTTGAAGAACTCAATACCCCCAAAAACTTAACGTTTGGGCCAGTATTCTGGTCGACACTATTATAGGACCTTTTTTTATTGACGGGAATCTCAATGGCCAAAAGTATTTCGAATTGCTTGAGAACCAAGTGATACCAGCAGTTCAAGGCTTACAGAATATTGATATGGCCCACATCTGGTATCAGCACGACGGATGTCCTGCTCATAATGCGGCTAGGGAATATTTAAATCAAATATTTCCTCATCGCATTATTAGCACCATAAAATGTGGGGGAGTGCCACAATCAAGTCGCTGAGGCTTTTCGTGTTTATGCAGAAAGATTTCTGAACAGAAGACATTCTGACCCAAACGTAATAAACCGTCTTCTGCAAAGGAGCAGAGACACTGGGCAATTGGCATTATTACCAAATTCAGATCGAGGCCGACCACGAAATGTGCGAAATCCAAACGTGGAAGAAGCTGTTATAAACGCTGGTAACAGAAGATCCTACCAGAAGTACAAGAAGCATTGCGCAAGAACTGGGGTTGTCGCAAAGTTCCGTACATCGAGTAATTTCTGACGAAAGATTACACACCTATCACTACACAAAAGTTCAGGCGCTCTTACCTGAAGACCCAAATTTGATTTCTCGCATTTTATGGATGGATGAGGCAAATTTTAGTAGGGATGGTTTCTTTAATTCTCGCGATTCTCGTGTTTATGCCTTTGAAAACCCTCATGCAGCAGTTGTAAACCACCATCAGCAAAGGTTCAGCGTGAATGTGTGGGTTGGAATACTTGGTACCCACATACTGGGCCAGTCATTTTACCTCCTCCACTCAACGATGACAATTTTTTAAATTTCTTGCAAACTGAGCTGCAAGAACTTTTACATAATTTGCCACTTGCTGCTATCAGAAACATGTGATTACAAATGGATGGAGCACCAGCTCATTTTGCTGCTCCAGTTAGAGAGTGGTTGGATGGAGAATTTAATCAGCAATGGATTGAACGAAATGGCCCTGTTGGTGGCCACTGGCATCCCCTGATTGAAGCCGCTAGATTTTTACTTCCTTTTACTATAAAGGAAGTATTGGATTCACCCCAAAAATTCGAAATTGAGTTTTCAACAGATCTTCACGTTTTAGAGTCCCCTGATCCCAAAAAACATATTTTTTTTCATTGGTCTGTCTGTCTGTCTGTCTGTCTGTGAACAGAATATCTCAAAAACGAAAAGAGGTATGGCGTTGAAACTTCATATATAAGTTTTGTGTACTATGTAGATGAGACAGCAAGCTTTTGAAGAAAATCGCATAACCGGAAGTAGGTGTTTACTCTTGTGATTTTTCAGTTTTTTTCGATTTTTTCAAAAACGGCTCTAACGATTTTTTTTAAACTTTACATTTTTACTACATTTTTAATGTGTATTGATGTGAAATAGGTGATTTTCCAGTTGAATACTTCTAAAGTGGGTTTCTTTTGTTTCTTTTTCTATTTTTTTTATTAACTCCTATTTTAAATAAAACACCCGGTATATTATTACATTTTTGAATTCACCTTAAAATGCTAGAGAAAATTTGTCTCTTTAACTAAGGCTCTATTTTGTACCGTTTTTGTAGTATTTGTAATTTTTGAAAATTTTGACAAATGGCTAAAAATTAAAATGAAATTTTTGACTAATTATAAGAACACTGTAAAAGGAAGTTGTGTGAGTGTATCACACCAGATTTTTTCTTTTGGGGACACGTTAAAGCAAGCGTTTATCAAACACCGGTCCATAACATGTAAGATCTCATTCTTCGTATTCAAGGTGCCGCTCAAACTGTTAATGTTGGTATGCTCCATAGAGTTCAAATAGACATATTAAGGCAAACACAAACTTGTTTGGTAGTGAACGATCAAAATTTTGAACAACATTTTTAAATCATTTTGTTTATGAATTGATCTTGATTTCCCTCCATGTCTTTATTACTAATTTATTAAAATTGTTTATTGCTTTACTGATTTATTAGTTTCTTTAATATGTATTTTATAAACAGAACATACCTATCTAAAACCTGATTACAAAGCTTATCCGATTTTGTTAGCCGCATAAACAAAATGCCCAATTATGATGAAAAAAGCGGTTTTTTGTTAAACGTTATATGGTTTAAAAATAAACGTTTACATGTGAATCGGCCGTTGCAGAAAGGGCTTAAGTCACAAATATTAACTTTTGAGAAAAATAAAAAAAACTTCCTCAGTTGGGTAATTTTGATATTAGGAATATATTTTTGTATGTTAGTTGTGTATAATCGCCCACTGAACCAAAGTAGTGGGCAACAACTCACAAAATTTGTAAAATCAACGTTCTATTGTTTAAACAAAATATGGACTTAAGCCCTTTCTGCATATTGCAACCCTAAATTAGCAAGTTAAACAAACGTTGAACACAATTTTTTTATTGAAATTTATTAATGAACACTTAAATTAATGTATAATACAAAAAACTTAATTTTTAACAGGCCAGTCTTTTATGTCATCATAATAGCTTTTATATTCTTCATCAACAAATTGTATGCATTTAAGGATTCAATCTAATGACTTCTGCTTAATGGGCAGTTTTCCTAATGGGTATGCTGGTTGAGTTGGCAATATAATGGAATTTTTCCCAGGTTGACTCAGTTTAAATGTATGCTGTAAAAGCCCACCAACAAATTCCGATGCCACTACAGTACCAGGAGTCTTTGCATCATATTGAAAGCAGTTGAAGTTGCTTATGTTAAACTTAATTTTTTTATTTCTTGGCACTTTGCGATTTGAGGTTTCTTCAGAGGTGCTGTTTTTTTATAATACTTAGGCCACCAGTCTTTAAAGTTGTATATCTTCTTTGTGACAACTTCTTTGACTGTAAATTTATTTATGTTTTTCTGTGAACTAGTAACAATCAGTTCAGTAATTTGATGGATGGTGAAGATTCTATCATGTTTTTTCAGACTTCGCTTTACCATCGAAAAATCACGATCACATGGCAGGTAGCTATCTCCTCGCATTGGAAAATAGTGTATTATTTTAGAAAATCTTTTAGTATCTGTTAATGCAAGCATTAGTCGAATAATACAATGATTTTTATTTTGACCCCAGCAATTGTCGCTATAGAGGTGAAGTTCGGTAATGTCTGTCATATCATAGCTGTTGTTTAAAATATAATCCATTAAAAATGAACATACTTCATCAGGGGATTTTTTTGCTTGTCCTTCGTGATAAACATACATTTGCGCTGTATTTTTTTTAATATCGTGTATGCAAAACACATTAGTTGTAAGTTGATTGTAATAAAACACTTCACCTACGGGTGTAACTGGTAACTGAATATTCTGCATATAATCAAAACATAATGCCAAAACATGCTTATCGTTTCGATTCTCCGATTCATTATGAAGAGCATTGTAGAATTTCTGGCTTCTTCGCTTGTGAACCATTAATTCTGCAACTGCAGCCCTTTTTGCATTATCATTCAGTTGTTCATTTTTGATTTTAATATTAAGTATCTCACATGTTGAACAAGAATCTATTTGGGGACGTCCAAATGAATATTTAAAATTTTCGTTAAAAAATTGGCAATAATAGGAATAGCTAACTTTTACTGTGGGGTACTGTTCTTTAAATAATGCGTGCATAATTTTTAAATTCAAATTTGCATTAAGATATTTGAATTCCTTGCCGGAGTAATGGCTTTCTTTTATTGGAAATGATAAGATATGTTCACGAACACACAGTTTTATCTCTTCAGTAAACGCGTTTGCGCTGGCATTTTTACCTCTCATATCTTATGGAGATCTTCCTGCAGCAGCCAACATTCTTATTCTTTTTACCCGTTTATCAGTAATAGCCAGTAATGATAAAAATGCTGCATAACATACATCTACCTTACTAGTAGAAAGAGTGAAAGAGTGATTTTGTTTCCTAACTGTTTCCTCCTTCCTGGGACGACGGCGGTTTACTGTGCAGACATCTATCTTTTGTGTAACAGTTTTTCTTCCAACAG